>CM033622.1:15621763-16821763 GCA_019453435.1 Rhinogobius similis
GTAGCACCTTCTCATATTCCCAAAATGTCAAATGACATTCACACAATCATTTATTTAAACACTGAAAAGCCTCTTCATTATTATCGCTCTGTGATGAATATATTTGCGGTGGTTTGGTCCGACAGCTGATTGTGTGAAGAGTAAATGTTGAACACGGTGGAGGATTAGCTTCGATTGTCCAGTCCTTGTTTACTGTTAGACCAGCTGCCCACAGTGTCTTAATGAAAATCGTGAGTGGAGCTTCCTCTGCGCGGATCAAACCATGTGCTGTGTCTTCACAAACAAACAAAGTCCCCAAAGAAAACAAGGCAGGTTTATTATTTAGAAATGTTTGTCAATTCATTAAATTCACTCGTTTGATTTGTGTACAATTATTCCACGCGCATTAGGTTGAGAAATTCTAGATTTAGGACACAGTGCAAGACTCAAACCCTCGTCCTCTTGCATCGGCTTCCTGTGGCTCAGAGAATAAAGCACCACAGCCATCACTTTGAGAGCGTCTGATCTCATCTCGGACTCTGATCAGGGCCTGGTCTGAACTGGATGGCAACCACTGGGACCAGGTGCCACACGGGGCAGCACCACTCAGTGTTCACATCCAGCTTAAGCCCTCTCCCACCGAGAAACTACTGTCTTAATAACAAATGATGTTCGGGTAAATAAAGATGCTATTTAACAGAAAAGATAAAATAAAATAAATAAAGTACTATATAGAAGCAATGAAAGTGCCATCTCGTGCCGCTCGTGGTTGCTGTTGGCGACAGGCCGCAGGATCCCCATTTCACGCTGTACCGCCCTGTCAAACAAAGCCTACGAGCCAAAAAATCATTTAAAAAACAGGGAACTCCTGAGCTCAATGCCTTGACAATGAATTCAGTGTGTGAGTGAATGACTGGTGGTCGGAGAGTCTGATGACGCAGATCGGCAGCCGCACCTCAGCCAGTGTGCCCCAGGGCAGCTGTAGCTTATGACTACCACCAAGTGTTGTAAAGCGGCTGAGCTGTGCAAACCAGTGCTCCGAGAAAGGCCTCACGCTGGTGCCAGAGTCAGGACTAAACAGGGACCGGCCTCCTGCTGGTGCCAGAGTCAGGACTAAACAGGGACCGGCCTCCTGCTGGTGCCTAGAGTCAGGACTAAACAGGGACCGGCCTCCTGCTGGTGCTAGAGTCAGGACTAAACAGGGACCGGCCTCCTGCTGGTGCCTAGAGTCAGGACTAAACAGGGACCGGCCTCCTGCTGGTGCCTAGAGTCAGGACTAAACATGGACCGGCCTCCTGCTGGTGCTAGAGTCAGGACTAAACAGGGACCGGCCTCCTGCTGGTGCCTAGAGTCAGGACTAAACAGGGACCGGCCTCCTGCTGGTGCTAGAGTCAGGACTAAACAGGGACCGGCCTCCTGCTAGTGCCAGAGTCAGGACTAAACAGGGACCGGCCTCCTGCTGGTGCCTAGAGTCAGGACTAAACAGGGACCGGCCTCCTGCTGGTGCTAGAGTCAGGACTAAACAGGGACCGGCCTCCTGCTGGTGCCTAGAGTCAGGACTAAACAGGGACCGGCCTCCTGCTGGTGCCTAGAGTCAGGACTAAACAGGGACCGGCCTCCTGCTGGTGCCAGAGTCAGGACTGAACATGGCCTCCTGCTGGTGCCAGAGTCAGGACTGAACATGGCCTCCTGCTGGTGCCAGAGTCAGGACTGAACATGGCCTCCTGCTGGTGCCAGAGTCAGGACTGAACAGGGACCGGCCTCCTGCTGGTGCCAGAGTCAGGACTGAACATGGCCTCCTGCTGGTGCCAGAGTCAAGACTAAACATGGACCGGCCTCCTGCTGGTGCCAGAGTCAGGACTAAACAGGGACCGGCCTCCTGGTGGTGCCAGAGTCAAGACTAAACAGGGACCGGCCTCCTGCTGGTGCCAGAGTCAAGACTAAACAGGGACCGGCCTCCTGTTGGTGCCAGAGTCAGGACTAAACACGGACCGGCCTCCTGCTGGTGCCAGAGTCAGGACTGAACATGGCCTCCTGCTGGTGCCAGAGTCAAGACTAAACAGGGACCGGCCTCCTGCTGGTGCCAGAGTCAGGACTAAACACGGACCGGCCTCCTGCTGGTGCCAGAGTCAGGACTGAACATGGCCTCCTGCTGGTGCCAGAGTCAGGACTGAACATGGACCGGCCTCCTGCTGGTGCCAGAGTCAGGACTGAACATGGACCAGCCTCCTGCTGGTGCCAGAGTCAGGACTAACCATGGACCGGCCTCCTGCTGGTGCCAGAGTCAGGACTAACCATGGACCGGCCTCCTGCTGGTGCCAGAGTCAAGACTAAACATGGACCGGCCTCCTGCTGGTGCCAGAGTCAGGACTAAACAGGGACCGGCCTCCTGGTGGTGCCAGAGTCAAGACTAAACAGGGACCGGCCTCCTGCTGGTGCCAGAGTCAAGACTAAACAGGGACCGGCCTCCTGCTGGTGCCAGAGTCAGGACTAAACACGGACCGGCCTCCTGCTGGTGCCAGAGTCAGGACTGAACATGGCCTCCTGCTGGTGCCAGAGTCAAGACTAAACAGGGACCGGCCTCCTGCTGGTGCCAGAGTCAGGACTAAACACGGACCGGCCTCCTGCTGGTGCCAGAGTCAGGACTGAACATGGCCTCCTGCTGGTGCCAGAGTCAGGACTGAACATGGACCGGCCTCCTGCTGGTGCCAGAGTCAGGACTGAACATGGACCAGCCTCCTGCTGGTGCCAGAGTCAGGACTAACCATGGACCGGCCTCCTGCTGGTGCCAGAGTCAGGACTAAACATGGACCGGCCTCCTGCTGGTGCCAGAGTCAGGACTAAACATGGCCTCTTGCTGGTGCCTCTGCTCTGACATGTTCAAATCCAGCCTCAAACCAGTTCTGTTTAGCTGCATGCACGAATGGAAGGATTTTATTTGCACTCTCCTCTTTCACAGTCATATTTATATTGATTATTTACGTTTTTATGTTTGTATGTTTGTATGTTTTTTATGTTGGTAATTTTAATGTGTCTTTCTTGTCCTTGTTCTGTAAAGCACTTTAAATTTTAATTACTTTGTGTACAAATTGTGCTCTACAAATGATAAACGTGCTAATGTCAGTGTGTCAGTGGTTGATTTACAGTTGTTTGCTGTAACTCGGGTTGAAAATGAGCTGAAGTTGAAACTGTAGTCGCCAGTGTAACTCGTCCATGTGGTAATGTGACCACTGTTTGTGTCTAACAAGGAGCAAATGATACGGTCTCCACTCCAGGACTGGACCTGTTTGTGATCAGATTTAAAGACAATGGTCTGTGAGACAAATATAGAACCTGATACTGTCAATTACTGCCTTTAAAAAAAAAAGCACTTTTCACCCTCATTACATTGATATTGACTGATGGGTGAAGTGTCTTGCCCAATGATACAGAAAAAGCAGAGCTAGGATTGAACCACCAACTTTTGAGTTCTCTGCGTTCCTCTGAGCCCCTTTCACCCCAAAAATAACAAAACAGATTTAAGGCAAAATCTGAAACAAAGTTAAGTTCTACTATACTTTATTAACATCAAAGGTGCAGTTCTGGTGCAGGGCCCATGTGTCACCATGGAGATGTTGTTGGTTTTCCTGGAATGTTCCACACTGTCCATGTGTCCAAATATCCGAGACCAGCAGGGGAGGGCGCCAGGCTGAGTTATAGATCAGATCTTTGGAGAACACAGACTCTGGTGAAGACAAGACAGCAAAAAAGTACATAAAAATAGAAAATAATAATTTATCCAAACACAATGCATTACACAAAGAGAGGTTAAAACATGGCACAGCCAAATAAATGCAGAAATGCAGCTTCCTGTTTACACGCTTTACCCACGTCTCACACAATCTTGGACTTACTGAAAGTCTTTACTGAAAGTATTTCTGGTATGATTTAGATTTAATTTATGAAGAAATCATTTGTTATGTTTGTGCGACGTCGGTTTCTCATGTCGCAGACCTCTGTTTCTGGAGCAGGTCCTGAACATGAAACACACTTTGACACTGTGCCAAAGCGCTCCTACAGGCACCTGAGGGACGGGGCCAGTGCAAACATGGCTATAGTGCACCTTTAAAGTGCCTCTGACAGGTCGGGCGACTCATTTAACTAAAATGCAGTTAAGAGAAATATATTTCAAATTCTGCTAAAATCTTTACAAATTTTATCCCAGTTTAGCTTTTTTTTTTTTTTTTTTTTTTGGTTTTAAATTTTACTTCCTGGTTGTAAATGATGACATCACACTGAGAAATTACCAAGAAACCATCCCGTACAGTGCACCAAAACTCATCTAATGTCACAGATTTTTAAAATTTAACAAATAACAATACATGTGAACAACTTTACTTTGTTGAACCAATGTTTAACGAGTCAAAAAAGTTTCTTTTGTGTAAATTATACATAACCTTGTTCTCCCCAGTGTGATGTCATCATTTGTTTACTTCCTGTAATTTTCAACATTTTTTTTTCAACTTTTCACTGAGTGACACTGAGTGAAGTCAAAATTTGAAAATCCTAAAAACCTGTCATATGTACTTATTATGTTATGTTGGACTCTGACAGTGGAGGAAATACCAAGAGGGACATCTGTTTTCATTAAATTAAAATGTTGACATTGTGTTCGTCTAAATGTCTCTCAAACACAGATGTATTTATTGTCATTCTGTTTGCCATCGAAAATACAAAATGTATTGGTTATTTTGTCAACAAGCAAAGAAAGGTTATTAATTAAAGAAACTTTATTATTATAAAGACACAAATGTACATCAGTCAATGAAATACTTACATTGTGCGTCTCAATCACATTTTATTTATTTTATCTTCTCTGCAAAGAACAAAAAACTAAAATATTTCACCTTAAAAACAAGTGCTGCCATTTTATCGTCAAAATACAACACCCAGTTTCCAAAAAGTCAAAACCTGAAATTATTATAGCAGCAGCATCTTGAAAAAGTCTCTTGAAAATCTCAATAGCTTTAATAGAAACATTGAAGTCCATTGCTTTTTTGTTCAAGGAGTAATTGTCCATTGAAACTCCAGGGACGCAAAACGTCAAACGTCCAAAATGTTATCCAGAAACAACTGCTGTAGAAAAATAGTCATCTTTTTTGTGCCTCAATAAATCTTATAAAATGTCTTTAATATTAGTTAACTCTCTGAATCTCCACTTAGAAAATAAAAATGGAACAAAGCAAAGGAAAGACAATAGATGTGAGTTGTGTCATTGCTTGGTCAAGAACGCCAGCTTAACTTTGAATTACTATTTTATACATATCTTCGGCCTCGTAGCATAAGAACCTGTCAGTGCCCTGTTCGTACCTTTAGCTTTACCGCTTTAATTGTGTTTTATTAGGTTTGAGATTTGGATCAAACATAGAAAAACAAAACAATAACACTCAAAGCCCTCTTAGATGTTTTAACCACGCAATGTATAATGTAAACTAAAATTTGTGCCATTTCACTGTTGTAAAAAGGTTACACAAGTAAGCTAGCTGCAGCTGCTAACTGTTAGCGTAAAATAGCGACATAAAACTCTGGGGTTCGGAGCATTGTGTTGGCAAAGTGTTGTGAGATACATTCATAAACATCAGTAAAATAAGCAAAAGTAACTATACACTTATAAACCATTAAATAATGGTTTTAAAATAAGTCATGTCCTGCACAGTTGAGCTAATGGTACGAAAAAGGTTTATGGTAAAGGAGCGCTTACAATAGCTAAGTTTTTTTTTTTTGTTTTTTTTTTATCTCATTCTACTTTCCAATCATTCTGAAGATTTTACGGACGAAAAACACATATTTAAGTGAAAAATGTGTTTTTTTTTCTATTTTTCAAAAAAAAATCGACTTAGGCAATTATGCTACGCGGCTAACGCAATGATGCTAAAGGCTTCGCGTTTCAAGTGTCAGAATTTGTTACAAGCGGCTTCACTGATTTGTTCTTATTATTTTAAACGTCATTAAGCACGATCTGTTATTTTACTGACATTGCATGGTCTGATTGCACGACTCATTGACTCTTTGACGGCTCACAAATCCTACTGCAACTGAAGAATGCTTTGTGGTTTAACAGACAGAACTAGGGTGACCACCTGTCTCTTTAACCCATGTCCCATTTTTTTCTTTATTAGAGTTATGAGTAGTTCACTGGATTTTTTTTATTATTGTATGTTTTTATTTATCTGGTGTTCGTTAACTGTGTGTTGCAACACTGGAATTTCCCAATTTTTCAATAAATTAAGGTTCTCTTCTCTTCACTGGTGCCACATGAATGGTATAAAAGAGCAATATTTACATAGAAAACAGAAAACAGAAATATTCTTCACAAATATCATCACTTTGTTAGGGTTGTCTTTGTAATATTGTAATAATGATGTAATGATTTATTGTTAATTCAACTCTTTCCTGCATTTTAGGGATAAACTTTGAAAATCACATTGTTTGTTGGCTTTGATCTCATTGTTGTAGTACACATAATGTACTTTTATTCTACACTTGCCCTTTTTTTTTTTTGCCCATTTTAGCATAGTTTTTAAACTTTTATTATATTATTATATTGCTATTTGTAGCACTTTCCTAGCAAGTTCCTATTTTGTGAATTTTGGCAGTGGTAAGAAAAACCTTTCTGATTTGGATTTTTTATTTTATGGCAGCATTTATGTGTGTTATCATGATAGTTACATTTCAAACTCAGTTTTAATATTAAATACTTGAAAAGGCTCAATACCAGGAACAGGAACTTTCAACAAAATGAAAGTACTTTCATTGTGTTACCATGTGGCATTACACTAAATTCCAAAACTGTTCAATAAACATTAATTTAGTCAGGTTTATGTGACTTTTCAGTATACTTCAGTATACTAGTCAGGAACAGTATAGTTTCAATACTAGTTTTAGAACCGATTAGTGTCTGATTTCAATATTTTGACAAACCTATTTATCTATGAACGTACATTTTTCATGTGCCATTGTATCACTCCACACTGCACAAATTGTCCCACTTTTACCACTTTTTGAGGTGGTCACCCATAGCCAGAACTGATGGAGCTCAAATGTGCATCTGAGTTTCACGTATTGCGGGATAGGGCCAAGTTATTGATATGTGAGAGCATGGCCTGGGCAAGCTACAACATATGTGTAAAATCCAGTTATAGCCCTTATTTACATTATGATATAGACCACATTTTAATTTGAACTTCGCAATCAGATAAGCAAGTCTGCACTGTAACCAAGTCTAAATCATAACTAGGGATTTAAGGATTATTCAGTTATAATTATGAGAACTAAAAAGTAATAATCATGAGCATTTTAGAAGCAAAATGAAGTTCAATCTATACTGTAAAAAAGTACCTGAATGCCAAACGCTTCATCATGTTCTCATTCAGAAAATTTGATTTCATAAAGCTGGACCCATGCAAGAGAAATGGTCTTTTAGACAATTTGAATAAGAGAAAATTAATGATGTTTCTATTTATTTGTTTGGTCATGGTGTCATTTAGAGCTGCAACTAACAATTATTTTAGTAGCTGACTGTCAAAGGATTATTTCTATTGTACATTCAGACTTTAAGACACATTTTTAACCAAATAAATGTTGAAATACTGAGAGTAAAGGCTGGTAGATAGAGAATATTTATGAATAAAGCGTATTATTGCTGAAAATCTGAATTTGTTCATTGATTTTTGACTTTCTGGTTTAACAATGCCACTGTTTTTGTTATTTCGCATGTCTTTTAGAATCTGTAAAGTCCAGATAATAATTACGATGCTCAAATTCCTATGATCGTTTATTATCGACAAGTCACGATTCGGCAATTAGTCGTTGCGACCCCAGTGTCAATAATGAACAATCCTTAAATCTCTATCTTGTTTTTTCGATATCGTGACATCCCTAATCACGACAGGAAGCGGTCACAGCACTTGAAACCGCCACGCTGCCTGGTCTTTGTAGTCCAAACAGTCGGACGCGTTGAAGTTGAGTTTCCACGCCTGCTCCTTGTAGTCCAAACAGTCCGCGGAGCTGTAGTACGGCTGGTGATGCGACGGCGCGTGCGGGTGATGGTGCGAATGGTGGTGCCCGCTTTGCCCGATGTGGTGATGCCCGGACATCGCCGAGTTCGCCATGTGGTGGTGCGAATGCATGGGAAGGTACGATCCGCAATCTCCGAAGTAAGACCCTGAGCTCGCCGCAGGATATCCCTGATGGCCGTACGCTGCCGCCGCCGCCACCGTTTGGCTGTAGGGGACTGGGTACGCCGCCGCCGAAGTGGAGCCAGCGGAAGAGCGTTGCATGCAAGACGCGCTGCCGTTGGCCACCGGGTCGGGCGCGGTGACCGGGGCCAGCGCCGGCGAAATGGGCGCGGGACTCCAGATGGAAGAGACGGGAGCGGTCACGGAGGTAGAGGAGTTCATCAGACCGGGAGGGCAGGAGCTGGAGGTCATCGACGACGGCAAAGGGGGAGTTGACGAAGAGTTGGCGGAGGACGGAGGGGTAAAATGGCCGCCGCCGCTCTCGGATCCGCTGCTCTCGCGGATCGGAGACGGTTTCTTCTTCAGAGGCTTCACTTTGGAGGTGTTGGTGTTGTTGGCGTTTGAAGTATTGTTGGGATTTGTGTTGTTGTTGCAGCTCTGTTGCTGCTGGCGACACTTTGCCCGTCTGTTTTTGAACCAAACCTGAAGAAAAACAACAGACAAAGGTAAGAAATTGAATGCGTTCCCTTTTTGTTTCATGGAATAACAAAACAAAGAACACAGAACACGACCAGAGAGAGAACAAGAGACTAAAACAAAAAAATGAAAGCAACAAAAGATATCTTCAAATTAGGTCCAAATGTGAACGTCTCAATCCAGTCCTTGATTGTCGGA
The DNA here is from genome assembly GCA_019453435.1 of Rhinogobius similis. Classification (NCBI taxonomy): domain Eukaryota; kingdom Metazoa; phylum Chordata; class Actinopteri; order Gobiiformes; family Gobiidae; genus Rhinogobius; species Rhinogobius similis. Next base: position 15,630,634 of record CM033622.1, read on the forward strand.
GCAGGTTGTGTAATCTTCGTACCTGCCACCAAGACTATGCTCCAAACATATATATAAACATAGATTTACTGAGTCCATGGCAGGAGTTTTCAGGCCCAAATAGATGTCAAATGCACTCTCATGTTTATGCAGCATTTGGGCCACGGTAGAGTGATCAGTATGAGTTTACCAGAAAGAAGGAGGAGTTTAAATATATATAAAACTTGTGTAGAAAAGAGTTTAATTAGATTAGATTAGATTAGATTAGATAAATACTTTATTAATCCCGAAGGAAATTGCATTGCTGTCCGTTGCTCACATTCATACATACATAAAAAATGAAAGACACATTCAAGTAGACGATTTAAAAATTAAATCGTTTAAATTCTTTCTGAAAGTCTTTCTAAACAAGGAATTGGCCTGACGGAATGACCAATGAGAAAAACACATATCTTGTCTTTTGAAACAATGGCTTACATGCTTTTTGAGAAAAATACCAAATCTGAAAATTTAACTGAAAAACACAGACTGTGGGTAAATCTGCAGTACTACATGTTTCTAAACTTTTGGACATGGGTTCACAAACTTTTCAGACCATACATCTGAGTAGTTTATTGCGTTGTTTGACATACTTTCACAACGGTATTATATAAGTTTAAACTGATTTTTTTCCGGTCAATTTTGTGCCCCAAAAATGGCCAAACTTGCACATCTCTGGAACGTATAAATCTGAAAAATGGATTGAGCTACATTAAAAAAACATTCTAATTTGGATGATACTGTATTCAAAATAGGTTTAGATTTTAGTTTAGATTTTGTATTTGAGTAAACTAGATTTTGCTGAAAATTGGTGTAAAGACCAAGAAATCCTTCTGTAGAATCAAAATGTCAAAATCTCGCTAAGTACAAGATAAAAAAGTTTGTGATCATTTGTGACAAGGATGATCATTCTGTTTTTGTGGGGAAAAAAATACATTTGGAGAAAACTGCATTTTGTTCCATGGATGCAAATGGATTACATGGTATAATTAAACATCTTTAGGTTTGCGTTTGTGTTACCTGGACTCTGGACTCCGGCAGGTTGATCTTCAGAGCCACCTCTTCTCTCATGAAGATGTCTGGATATCTCGTCTTGGCAAACAGAGACTCCAGGATGTCCAGCTGAGTGCGCGTGAAGGTCGTCCGCTCACGACGCTGTTTACGAGGGTTTGCTGTGGAACAAAGAGACATTAATAACGGTGTCCATTCCACTTGAAGGGCCTGGGATTTTAAACCATTTGACAGGAATCATTAGCCCCGCCCACTAAATCCTTCCTCTCACTTTGATTTTGCACCATGAAACAGAAACTGGCATTATCTCACTCATCTGTTTCCATTTTATTCTCAAATCTCTGCCTACTTTTAGCTTTTTTGTCACTTTTGATAATGCACCATGATTGAATCAAGCGTAAGGCAGTTGTTTTCCCATGATTCCTAGTGAATAATGTGCCTGATTGGATGAAAAGAGGTGAGAAGACAGAATATTTAGTTTGTATCTGACATCTAAAAAAAGACAATGAAGTAAACAGTTGTAGAAAAACAGATAAACAACAGAAACACTGCAGCTACGCTCACATTTATCACTGATACAGACTTTGGGATCACACACCTTTCTTTGCTTAAATGACATGTTTCTAAGTCCAAGTGTTGAGGAAATTAACTGTTGTGTAGCAGTTGAAGTGTCCTTTACCTCCAACTGCCATTAGCAAACAAGTTGGCTAAGCTCTGCACAGTCAGAGCAACAACAAGAAACTACTTTCAGTTTACATTTTGGCGTACAAGGGTAATTTGGGTTAGAGTTATACAGAGAAACACATTTTATCAGCTAAATGCAAAATGTCAAGGAGCATTTTTCGAATAAAAGAATGTCTCTGCACAACCGTTAATTGTCTCCGCACAACCGTTAATTGTTAAAAAACAATATTAGTTCAGGAACCTGTGCTTAGCTCCATTTCTCGGTGTGTTTAGTGTGTTTTTGTTGTCGTACTTGGATATCCCACAGTGGGGTGCAGCAGGTCCACAGCGCTGCCCAGGCCCAGTCCACCCATGCCGTAAGGGCTCTGCTTCAGATAGGACATCATGGTGCAGGAGGACGCCACCGACGAGGGACAGGACAGACAGGGACTCCTGAGAGACACAGAGTCACACCGGTTTAACTTATGTGCTGCGAAAACACATCTACAAAGTTAACATGTACAGGGACGGAGAATGCACATTAGCACGCAGGAGCATTAAAGGGGATGTATTGTGCGAATACAACTTTAAAACATTTTATTCTTGTTATAACAGTGTTTTCACATCATTATTTTACTCAAAGTTGCGTTTTGATCGATTCCTGCATGTTTGAGTTATTGAGTCCTACAAGTGAGGCTCAAGTGCTCAGAAAATTCCTGTTTTCAGCTACCCCCTATCCCCGCCCACATCATGTACTTAGTTGGAATTATTTGAAAAACCAAAACTCCAAGTTATACATGTAGGTTCAAAAATGTCATTTAGCCACTTTCCAAAAATGAAAACAGTGTAATGTCTGTATGAAGAGGCGGGGTTTATCAGTTCTGTGGTTTTGAACAAGTATTCAATGGACCTGTTTCTATTATTCAGCTGTTTTAGATCAATATTGTGGTTTACAATGAACAAAATGTAGGATGATCTACTTTTGATAAAATTCAATAGTCAATTTGAGTACCTGGAAAAAAAAAATCCTAATATGTCTCCTTTAAGTACATGCAGTAGACATTGTTCCAAACAGTATTTGGTGACAATGTTTAATTGTTTTGTCCGTGTCAAGTAAAAAAAGACTCAAAGACTTGATGTAGATCACTTTACTATTAGGCCAAGATTATTTCACCAATTTCAACATTTGTGTGACTGAAACAAGCCAATTATTGTCACGGGAATGCACAGGTAAAGTCAAATGGGGTTTAAGTTTTTTGCTTTTTTTTCTTAAAATGATAAAGAGAATAATAGAACACAAAGAAGAAAGTAGAGAGAAGTTAAAGTGTGTGACAGGTTTGTATGATTTCTTTGACTATTAGATGGTATGCCTGTTATAGTTTTACACCAATCAAGTGGTTGTGAAGAAAAGTTGAATAAGATGTTGAAATGTATAGAGCAGAATTCCAAAACATGAACATCACACCATGGAGACTCCATCCAAAGGTTCTACACACAAGAAACACATTTTGTCTCTTTAAACATTAAAATATTGTGCATTTTTCATATTGTTAGCCTTTAAACATGCTCTAAAATTTACTGCTGTCTGGCCTGACACTTACTGAGTGTATGCAGCCAGCAGATGGCGCATAGCACTTCCACAGTTTAGTTATGTTTTCACTTATACGATCAGATTGGTAGCAGTGATTGTGTTCAGAGGCAGAAACGCTCAGATGATTAGGCCTTAAAACAGCAGAGGATTCTCGGATAAATGACGTAAATGATCTGAAAAAACATCATTGATGGAGGGAGTTCAGCGGAGAGTGTTTGTGACGCGCGGACAGGAGACAGTTTTCTCATGGACATTCCTAAAACCGTGTTCAGCTGAATGCAACGTCAGGTATGTTTTTGATGACGGAACATTGTTAGAACACGGGTAAACGCTCACTCACTGTAGCAGAATATGTCCTTTAATTCAACAATATAAAGGTGTTCTCGTATATTTTTATTTGTCAAATAATAACATCTGCAACATCAGAGGAGTTTTGGTAACAGTTACAGTATTTCCTATGTGATGTCATGATTTACAAACAGGAAGCAGCATTTTTAACCAAAAACATTGTCAAACTGGCATTAAAATGATGATATTATTTTGCAAAATCTTAAGTTTAAATCAAACCAAATATGTAAACTAATGCCGACCTGATAACAGCAACTGTACACTTTAAACTGAAACTAAACTAAAAACTGATCCACTCAGTGTTTATCAACTGTATTTAGATTTACTTGAACAATATTTTGTGTCAAGTACTGTATTAGACCAATTATTTTACAATAACATGGATATAATTTTCTTTCTATTGACTAAACCATTCTCATTTATCCTCAGGCGATCTTGAGCCGAGGGCTAAATAATGTCCTTGTTGCCGCGTTAATAGCACGATTTAATTAAACATGACAGATCGAATCAAAGGATCACACGTTTTTCAATTAACCCTATGTTTGCCTGGAGCCTTCAGACACAAAACATGAGCAATTTGTAATCAATTTCATGAAAGTGTCAACCGTAATTAATAAAACATTTTTTTTTTTTATGTTTTGTGATAGTGAATGCACAATTACATTCACTGAAAAGAAATGTATTCATGGTTTCAGAATGATAAAGTTAGGATTGTTGCTTTAGACCTACTGATTAACAATTTAAACAAAATATTATATCTTTTGAACGGGAAAATTCTCAAAATGTTGCTCATAACAGGAAGTTGCAACCCATGAATTGATTGAATAAATTAAGAGCTAAGATATAATGGCATTTTTAAAAAGAATATAAAAATGGTTTTGGCTTATTGTGTAGATTTTTCTCTGTAAAAAGTTTAATTAATACTGATTATTCTTGTTTCGCTTCGATTTAAATACAGATTGTGGATGATTTATGCTAAACAACTACATTTTTCTTGGCTTTACCACTGAATGTTTTTTTTTAAATATATTTTTACAATTCTGTCTTTAAAATCATATCTAAAATACTTACAATGGCTGAACACTGCAGTTCACTCTCTTTAATGCACTTTCACATCTTTCAGGCAGAATGCACTTTACCATCACAAGCACTCAAAAGACACAACATTTTAATACAAATTGTTAATCGCTATGGCAACGTTCTGCTCTTCTTAGTGTTATGTGGAAAATGTTGCACTGAGTCCAAAGACAAATTTAACTGAGGAGACAATAAAGTTTATTCTATTCTACACTCTGGACAATAAACCCGTTCAATAAACGTCGCGTTCCATTAGCCCAGTACCATTCCACGAGTTAGCACTGCTGTAAACGCATTTTCCACTGAGGAGTTAGCATTAGCTTCCAAACATTGTAAACTATGGAAAACCAGGGCTGTTTTGACAACTGAAACCACCTGAACACATGGGACACTAGAGCAAAGTCCGAAAACATGACCTCGTGTAGAAGTGTTTTGTGTTAGCGTTAGCAATTAGCAACGCTCAACAGCATAGCATAACATTTCTTAAATCTAATGTTATTCTGGACAATAATGCACAAAGAACACAGCGGGCCACGACAGATTGACTAGAACATGTTTGTTTTGTTTCACCAAGTGGCACAAATCCTACAGTAACAAGTGAACTTTAGAAACTAGAGGTTGAAGTTAGATATTGACAGTTCTCACTCGTGGGCAAATGTGATACAAGAACCACACGTTTGCGCTGTCTACAACCGACTAAATTACAGTTTTTATTTGCTGTTCCATATAAATGAAAGTGATAGAATGTTCAGTCAAGTACCAGGCTCCGCTGCACACATAAAGAGTCTGTAGATGATTAACTGAATCCATTTATTGACTGCATAAACTTGCTTTGAGCAGAATCGCGCCGCTGCACAGTGTGACGTGTGAAGTGTTCAGGCCAGGAGTCACATATGCCACCAGGCCTTAATGACTGACAGCTGTTACACCGAGAACATTTGCACAAAGACGTGGCAAACACTCCCCCAGGCATGAATTTGCATATTTGAAAGGTCTGCAATGTTTGAAAGTTAAAAGTTGCGATGATTATACAACAAGCTACACATTTCTCCCGTCTCTTTGTAATAACAATAAGTGTAGGCCTTTTACTGGTCGTACAGAAGTGGGTGATATCGACAAAAATTAATATCTTGATGGTTTTTTTTTACACAATCTGTATCAGGAATGAGCTAAATGCGTCTGTAAATGTCTTGGTTGAGGTTAAAGTGTCAGAGAAAACAGGACAGACAACCATTCACGCTCACATTCATTATCTACAGGCAATTTTAGAGTTACCAATTAACCTCTTTGGACGGAGGGAGGAAGCTGGAGAACCCGGACAGAACCCACGGTAACACGGGGAGGACATGAATATCACTTTATACCATTGTTTTGGAAATGACACTTGATGTTTCTGTCTCTTTTTCACACATTTTTAATCGTTTTCATGAAATGTGATACGCACAATCTCCTAAAAGATAACTGCGATAACATCCATCTCTTCAACTTCAAATCTTTTAGGACATAAAGTATAGAATCACCACAGCTTTGCACGTTTGGCGTCAAAACAGAGAGGCCCAAACACGTGTGGGGCCTGTTCATCTGGGACGTCCCACTCAAGCTCGCCCAGCGTCGACACTAAACCTGAACACGTGTCCTCGTTCAACGGAAACTGTCTCTGCCCTTTTGCGACTACAGCTGATCTGAACATGCAACGCTGTAGAACGTAGGAGTCATGTCTATTTTGATCATGCAAGTTTGGTTATAGTTTTATATTTGATTCTATTTTTTCAAAAAGATGTTTTATGGAGTCACTACTTTATTTTATTTATTTATTCAATTCTCCCCGTGTGAATTGTGTCCTCTTTGTTTTTATTTATTTTACTTATTTATTGCTCTTTTGTGGTATTAAGATTTTGCCAGTTTGTTTTATTGTGTTGGGACGAGTAAGATCAAACTGAGCACTTATTATACACGGAAAAAATATTTCTAGATAAGTTTAAATTACTTGAATACATGATAATTTATCTTAATTTAAACTATTTTGGATAATTAAGATGCATTTTCTTCAGGGAGCTAGATTATATTACTTGTTTAAAGGTGTTTTTACCTGTTTTTTTAATCATTTCAAGCCAAATTGTTTGTCAGTGAAGTAAGAATTATTTGCTTGCCTAATTGGCAAACCAATTTTCTTATTTTAAGCTAAATTATCTCATAACCAGTCAGAATTGTCTTCAAACCAGTGAAATTGTCTACGTCACACAAGCAAATAAATCTCCTCTTGTCAAAACGACTCAAAATAAGATTAATGTTCCAAATTCAGGTCATTTTAACCAAGGCTGGATGTTGAAGTTTTGCAGTGTACTGTTCTGTTTGTTATAAAGTGGATTTGGGACGACAAGATGTAGATTTAAAGTGCATATTAATATCTAAAATTGCCCCTTAACAAGCAATAATATCTGTCCGTGTAGCAAAATGTGTTTACAGTGCAATACTCTGTGCTTTACTATGATTAAACTGCATTAAATCACAATACTTAATAAATAAATGCATAAAATCGTAGTACAATATAAAACTACGAAACAAAAACATACATGATCAGTTCAGAATCATGTAAAAGAATGTTCAGAATTACAATTTCACCATGAAACGTGCTCATTATTGTTACAACAAAAATAATTAGCCCTGATTTAGCCCATAGTTGCATAAAACTGGTTCATTATTCATTCTTTTCAAGCTGCACTGCTGCACTTTAAATATATTTTAGTTTATGTTAGATTTTAGTTGTTAATCTGTTAAAATATGCAGTTATCTCTGGCCATGTTTACTTAAGTGCTTACATTCTACATTAGCACTTTACATTTGCACTAATTACATCATCACTACACGCTGATTAATGCTCTCAGTTCACTTCATAATTCCTTGTAAATAATGACAAAACATTCTTGAATCTTGATTTAAATTTAATTTTGCTTGACTATACCAGGACCGCCTTGTAAACGAGATCTCCGAATCTCAATGGGACTTTCTTGGTAAAAAAAAAAAAAAAAACATTTACAGTTACTTCCACTCACAAACACCTAAGGACACAAGATAAAAAAAAAACAACAACATTAAAAACAACAGAAATAAAGGTTAAAGTCCATGTGAAGATTCTCCTGTTTTGTCTAATTATGTCTTAGTTCGGTGGGAGGGCATCTGTGGTAAATATTTATCACAGTTTTACATCTGTTTTGTTGTAGTTTGTGAAGAAATCTTTAAAGAGAAACGTTTAAAATGACAGGAGGTAACAGAATCCCTCTGTGATGTCATCAAAAGGCGACGTACCATTGAAAATACAGAGACAATTTACTGCAACTGACACATTTATCGGACAGTTTACATGATTATTTGACGAAATCGGGTGTTATCTATTGTCAAATCATAACTGTTGTGTGATTTATATGGATTTTGCCCTTGTTTTCAAAATGGTTGCTAGGTAACAGTTGTGGCATTACCTCTACCTACTGTGTGTCTTATTTTTCTTCATGTTCAACCAGGAAGTAACATTATAAAACTTAACAAAAACTGTCAAACTGGGGACAAATGGGCAAAATGTTTAGTAAAATCTTAAATATAATCATGTTCATACGTTTTAGTGAAATGTGTAGTTTAACTGTCTCGTGCCCTTTAAGAGCGGCAAACAGAGGGACGCACTGTCGACTGACATTTAGAGCATTTCTGAGTTGAAAATGTTCACTTTCAGTTTTGAGTCGTGGCTGAAAATGAACCAAAGTTGTGCCGTTTGTGTGAGACTGAATGAGCACGGAATGTGTGAACCTGATGTTACGTAATAGTTGTGTCGCTGATGTTTTAATGCATTTTGTATCACGTGGATTGGTGAACAGACGTTTAAAACACTCATATACTCTCTATGTCTGGGGTCTCCTTTTTAATGTGGAATTCTTACTAAAAATGTTCAAAACCACATTCAAACGTGCTCCTTTCTAATCTGTTTCAGCTCAGATCACTCACAGCCTAATTGCTCTGAAACCCTCTGTGTTTTTGGACTATTTTTGGCTCATTTTGGCTCATTTTCATGTCGAGTTGTCGTTTCATAGATCACAAACATAACAAAGAAACTAAAAAACAAAACCTGTGTATATGTTTTCTAAATCTCCTTGGCTTTTTGTGCTTTTAACTGTGTTTTTTTAATCTATTTTACATTGTTTAATGCATCTTTCCTGTCCAGTAAAGCACTCAATTACTTATAGTGCAAGTATTACTTAATAGTGCTCTTGTAGTACCAATTGCCTTACTATATTTGTCATTTTCTTGTGTGAGTGAATTCTTTGATTTCTTCAATATTTTATTTTCTGTTGCTGTTTTACAGACTGGCTGCATTGTCACTGTCACATAACTAAACGAAATATAATAAAGACATACATAATTCAATAAATAAATAAATACATATAAAATAGAATAAAATGAAATATTCATGTGGCCTGCAATGTGGTCACTGGTAAAATAAATTCATTTCTCCTGTATTGCCATTGGTTGGGAACAAAATAGGAACTTGCTTTGGCGAAAATTATATGAATTGATAAAATAATAATAATAATAATAATAACATATAAACTATAATAAAATAATTAGGGCATTGCATAAGAACACGGCGTTGAATAAAACAAAAATAGAGTCAAACGTAACCATTGAAAAGTGAGTTATCGCAATTGACACAAACTCTCTCTGACTGTTGTGAAGTTTATTTGCGCCTTTCTCACACAGTGCACCGAACATCAACTGCGCCGTAATTAACTTTACCGCGGAGCCATTGTCTCTTTCGCACATCCCGACTAATTAATGTAAATAAACTGTAGCGACGTAAACTCGAACGTAACGCGATCACGCTGCGTTCGCAAAGTCCGACAACTCCCCGCTGTCACGCGTTAGGCCCGGGACAATGTGTTTGGACAGGGCTCCCACGGACGCCCATTGTCTGCGCAGTCAAACCGAACGCACTCATTTGGGCCTAATGTGCGCTCGTTGAAAAGGGAAATGCGCCGCAAACTGTGCGCAAATCAGCCCCATTAGCGTGCGCGCGGAGACAATTAGCGCGGCCGCGGCCTTATCTGCGCCGTTCGCATGACAATGGACGCGTTATTTCTCTGTTAGCGCTATGCAAAGCGAGCGGGACAATTGGTTAAGATCCGAGGCGATGCACGAGTGGAAGAATGCGCGATATCAACAAACTTTTCATGTCGCTGACTGGGGCAACTTGGATCACAAAACCGCCACCGCAAGTTTGTCTTGTTGGGTTCGTTTCGTAATAGTTGCCAAGAATAAACGTCATTATTTAGTGTGGTGTGGCTGGTTTGGGTATAGGCCATATAAAAGCACAAATAACATGAATATTAATCAACAACAACTACTGACAAACCAATAATATCAACAAAAACGATTGACGAACATTTAATTTCGCTATTTAATTCATTTCCATTTGTCTTGTTTGGTTTAGTTTCATAATATTTGCCAAAATGTTTACACTCAAAATATGAAGTCATATTATTTACCGTGGTATGATTGGTTTCGGTTCATAAAAGCACCAAAAGAATATAGATAAACATTTAATTTCGCTAATTAGTTCAACTTGGATCGTAAAACCACCGCTGCAAGTTTGTCCAATATTTGTCTAAAGATTCACACTCAAAATAACCTTCATTGTTTAGCGTAAAAGCACCAATAACATTAAGTATTATCAACAAAACACACAGACAAACTTTTAATTTCACTAATTAGTTCAACTTGGTTCGTCTCGTTTGCTTTCGTAAAAGTTTAGACACGTATAAAAGCCATAACATTCACAGAACTACATTTAATGACAGTAGCTTGTATTATGGAGCGTGCAACGATTAGTTTCGATTCATAAAAGCGCCAATAATATTGAGTTAGATCAACAAAAATGATTGACAAACGTTTCATTTCACTAATTGGTTCAATTATGTTTGGTTTCATAATATTTAAAGGCCAAAACAATCACATAAAAACATTCAGTCATAGCAGCTTGCGTTATTTATCGTGTCTTAAGATATTTTGGTGCAGAAAAGCGCCAATAATATTAAGTATAATCAACAAACTATTGGCAAACACTTAATTTCGCTAATTAATTCAACTTGGGTCGTAAAACCGCCACCTCAAGTTTGTTTTGGTGCCATAATAGTTTAGATAAAAGCCATTTTATGCACATTATATCATAGCTTGCGTGGCATGGGACGTTTTGGTTCATAAAAACAACAACAAAACGTGACTTTTAAGGTAGAAAAGGTCAAACTATTTGCAGCTGCTTTTACCAATGCTGCTCCACATTCTTATCCAATAGAATTCACGTAAAGCCGTGCGTTTTGCATTAATCTTAGATCATTGCAACGCTGAGATGTAAAAAAATAAAATAAAATCGTGTGGCTGAAAGGTTTGCGCGCATTCGCGTTTGTCAGAGATGCGTATTTTCTCTCTGACGCTTTTTTGATGCACGATATTGTTTGGAATTTCGTCCCAAAATGCAATTCAACGCGACTCAAATAAAAATAACAAACTGTGGCTTCAATAATAAAAGGCTAATAACTATTTAAATCCAAAAGTCACCAAGAAAAAAGCTCTGGACACAGAAATAATCTCGTGCGTAATTGGAAATCCCGGGTCGTGAAGGTTAAACTGGAGAGGCCCGACCAAATGCGCGTAAAGTTTGAACTCAGCCACGACTCTTTACTCTCAAATTAAAACGTGCAACAGTTCAGAAAATGCATTCAAATTTTACGTTTTTACACACTCCATAAGCTTTTTTCGTGATAAAATGAGCTTCGGCGTAAATAAAATATCGTACAAACTTGATGAATGAATACGGCATCCTTTAGACCGAAGTTCATTGGATTGACATTACGCATCATTTTATAATTTACGCTTGTTTTGTTTTAAATCCCCATTGCGTAACTTTTTAGCCTGAATTAGACTGCAACAAATGCAGTTTTATTTTGATTGTTGATGTTTTTATTGCACTAAAAGCTTGCATCACCATAAACCTAACTCTTAATTGCTTTATTCTGCTCGTTTCCATGGAAATGCTGTTCTTTTAGCTATAATATTCCACAATATGCCATAAAAACGAAACCCATCTCCATAAAGAATGTTCAGAAATATGGTTTTGACTATTTTCGTGACTTTTCACCTCAAAAAAAGTTAAACGCTGTCACTTTAAAGCAAACAGTTACTCTCATGAAAAAAACAAAAACAAAAAAAACTTCGGTGCATTTCTTACCTGTGACGTGTCCTTTAAAGCCCTTTTCAAGCCACTTCCAACGCTGCCAAGTCGAGAAATATCCACACGAATTCGCGTTTACGCCCGGTCCCGTCCAGACGTGACGCAGTTCTGTCTCGCGCAGCGCCAGAAAAACGTGACTTTTGCCGCAGAAGGACGAAGGGATTGATTCTTGTCCTTCTCCGTGTCGAAAGAGGCCAAGAGTGGAGAGCACGCAGCAGCCAATCACGTCGCTCCATTTCCGAGCGCAGCCAATCAGCGCAGTTCGGGCGTTCTAACCCCGCCCCCTTTTGGCTCGAGTGAAAGTTTGGTTCGAAAAGTTGGCGTCAATCAGCAAAATTAGTTTGCGCAAAATAACAAATCATTTTTCTTTTTACTGCAGCGTCTGAATGTTTCTTACTTTTAGTGTTTCGTTACTTTGCGCATTGATTGTTTGTTTGTTTGTTTGTTTTGCAAAATAACACAAATAAAAAAATAAAAAATATTAAACTCTTAAAGTTACACATATATGTTGTAGGCTATATAGACCTATCCCATTTATATTTAAATGGCCTTTTTGTTTTTGCTGTGTTGTATATTTATTTGTCTTTTTTCTGTAGCCTTTAAAAAAAAGTGTCTACATTTTCTGTAGTGTTTTGTCACCTTGTCCAGTGTTTGGTTGTTTTACAAACAATTACCTGTTGTAATGTTAAATAAATAATGTTATAGACAAATATTAAATAAATACAAGTTATATTATTCTTATATATAATTACATTTTCTATGCTTTTTTTTTTTGCTGTGTCAAAATGTTTCAATACTTCACATTATTTGTTTGTGTTGTTGTTTTGGTAAATAATGCAGTCATTTTTAGATTTTCAAATATTAAATGAGTGCAATTTAGACTCTAAAAGTATGTCTTTATAGCCTATAGATATGTTTCTCTTTATCAGCAACTATTTAAATATATTTTGCAGCATCTAAATGTTTCTGAACTTTTTGTGTTTGTAACTTGTTTGTTGTTTGTTTTGTCAAAAGGCGATATTGTTTTTAGGTTCACCAGATATTACAGAAATAAATATAAGGCTCTAAAGGTTAAAGTTATGTCTTTGGTCTATTTTTTCTTGCCTTTTTGTGTCTGAATGTTTCTTGGTACTTTTAGTTTTTTCTAACTTTGTGCATTGTTTGTTTGTTTGTTTTTGATGTTTGAGCTCATTCCACGTGTTTTTCCAGAGTTTTTTCAGACTAAAAGTAATGCAAATAAACCAAACTAAAACCAAACTAAAGCAGGCAGTTGAAACTTGGCAAAATGTCTAACAAAGTGCCCTCCTCATCTGCATAATCCTCCTCTAACAATTAACATTTTGCGCTCGGCCTGTCGATGTTTGTTAGTTAGATTTTTTTTGTGTATTTGTTGGGCCTTTTTGCAATGGAAATGTTCTTTTTAGTGATGTTATATGCATTTAAAACCTACACTTAATTTTGGTTAATAACAAATGCTTTTATATGTTCCTTTAAAAATCCAAACTATTGAGGCTTAAGCAATATTAAAGCGTCAAATGTAAACAAAGCATTGATGGACAAGACAAAAACTTCACAACAAAAATTAAATCACTAAACAACAAAAACGTTGGCCTTAGCGACACAACTTACACTCCTTGGAATCAACTGTTCAACAAAACTTGCAAACACACCTCAAGACGTCAATTTTCTCATCGACTCTTTCCAAACTTGCTTGCGCTTTTCTCAAATCCTAACTTAAATCTCTTCACTCTGGGGAGCATTTACGTCGACAAAGAGCTGAGTTTAAATCGTGTTGTTGCAAGCGTCCGGCCGTAATCCAAACGGGCCCCGCGTTTCACTCAAACTAAGCCCAAAGTATGAGTCTAATCCTGGGATCAGCCCCGACAGAGGAGCCTGAGAAAGAGAGGGACCGGCGGTTATGTAACACTGCTACAGCTCATTAAACGCCTCATTCTGTTTCATTCTGGAAAGTGACGCTGTTCAAGAGTAAAACATCATTTGCCTGATTTAAATGGATACTAAATGAAGATATGACCAAGAGTGATGTTAAAGTATGAATATAAAAAAAGAGAAAACAACAGGAATGTATTCAAAGAGTATCTGGACTTAAAGGCCCTGTACCTGATTTTTACTGTTTTGAAACATGAAAAACACTCATTCACTTTTCTAATAATGTCCCAGCATCAAAAATATTCACCGTGAGAAGTTAAGTAAGTAAGTTTCTGAGGTCCTGGGTAAAGCTAACAAACATTAGCATGCTAACGCTGCACTTCCTGCTTCTCTCGTTGGATAAAACACTGCAGTTGTGGTCCCATTTTCACCTGAGTAGATGCTTTTACATTATATCTGCGTTGGAGCAACGCTGATTTATCATTATTACACGCAAAAAATCTATTCTGTTTTTCCCGTTTCACACCAGTAAAAATCCCAGGTACAGGCCCTTTAATGTTAAACCAGGATTAAATGAAGAAATCTTGAACTATATGATTAAACTTTGGATAAACAAGGTTGAGGTTAGACACTCAAAATATAACTTTTTATTTGCATATTTACCCAAATTGTCCAATCTGCACCCAAAGATGTTTGATTGATCCATTAGATTTCTGTTGGTGGTTTTAATACATTTTTCTCTCACAGAGACATAAAGATCAGCCCTTGCCTTCTTACACTGAAGGGCTATTTTTCCTAAAACGTCTGACTAAAATGAGTCTCATTTCAAGCGGAAGCTGTTTCTAACCTTTTGCAGCACAAACAAATGGCTGGACTCTTTGTGAAGCTGAGACTCTGTAGTTTTGGTTTCTGGTGTCAGATTTACTCTAATTACAAGTGGAAACCAGCTCTGCAAAGAGGAAAACCAAACTTTAAATTCCACCTAAATTTTCTTTGTTAAATGAATGAGTAGCTGGTGTCTGCAGCAGGGCTGGGCTGACACTACCTTTGGATTTTGTTGGGTTTTGACAACTTATTTTTTATAAGCTGAAGCAAATTTGACTAAAAATGAGTTTTAAGGACTTGTAATAAAGTAAAAAAGTCCTATTACATAGTTGTTTTGTTTTTTGGGCTCTTCCCAGAATGGATTTGATGGAAATAAGTGGATTACGGCGTTCTTTTTATGTCTAACATTTGTAGCACCTTATAGTTTCCTTTTTTATCACATGGTGGACAAAATAAAATAAATAAATAAAAAGTCCAATGTACCACCGGTGGGACATCTTCATCTTAACTGAAGTAGCAGCTTGTACTTATCCAGACGGATCAAACAGAGGGATTTGTTGATATTTTATTCAAAGATTGATTTATAAATTTATAAATAAATGTTTTAGTGGTAAGGGAAACCTACGCAGACACGGGGAGAACATGCAAACTCCACACAGAAAGGCCCTGCAGCGTCCAGGAGTCGAACCCAGGACCTTCCTGCTGTGAAACAAGAGTGCTTCACCAGTGACGCCAGTTTTACAAGTGACATATTTATCTATAAGAACATTACGCAAGGAAAAACTTGTAATATTTTTTTTCTTACATTTATGTGAGTAAAGATGTGAAGAAGTTTCAAATTGATATCAGTAATTTAAGAAGTCTTTAAATCAGCTTTAATCAACTGAAGTCAAGATAAAACCAGGGCAACTTAAAGTCTAAAACTGGCTTGAAATTATTCCTAAACCAAGAAAAACTAAACAGGACCAAATAAAAAACAAAAAATGCTTTAACTTTTATCAGTCTATAATGACAAATTTGAAAGTGAAAAACACCTATGCAATAAGTATGTTTTAATTTTAAAGGTGTACTATGTAAGTTTTCTGTCACCTGCTTTACCTGGAATTGTGATTTTTCTATGTACTTATGTTTCATGTCCTCAATTACAGACGCTTTTATTGCCAGAAAAAAAAAGAAACTGGTTTGGTGGCAACGCCTGCTCGAGATTGAGAAGTATCAACCTTTTTGGAGCATTTCTACAAAAAAAGGTTCAAAGTTTTCATTTAAAAACACAAAACTAAACAACAGCGCCCGTTTAATTCCATCTTCACTGTAAATTAAAGTACACTGAAATAGTTTTGTTGTGCACGAGCAATGTTGGAAAGGCGTTTGTCTTTTCTGTTTTGATCTGCTCTGGACGAGGCCTGAGTTTGCGCTGCTCGTCACAGAAAAGAGCTGGAGGCACGCAGCTGTCAATCAAAGGCCTGAAGTCCCGCCCTCCTCATTAGGAACACAAACAGTGAAGATGAGAAGGAGGAGAGACACTCAGATGCCCTCACAGCAGAAAACACAAGAGCAGAGGGGGAGCTCATGAAGGCAAGTTTAGTTTAGAGCACAATTTGCATGAAATGATCCAAAGTGCTTGACAGAACAATAAAATGTATTAAACTCACAGTACAAACAAAAATAACACAAAGAATCATTCTAAAAGTGTATGCATTATAAGGTTGCAACGATTAATCAAGTAATTGTGATGAATTAACTACAAAAATAATCAAATATTCTGATAATTGTCATCGTTGCCTGGCCAGACAAACACAAACAAAAAGACATTCTATGACAAAGACAGTGACATTATTAGATCAAAATGTCAAACAGAAACAAACATATCCTGATTTGAATCAATAATACTTCATTCATAAATATTCTCAATCTAGAAGCCTTTATTCACCACATTTCAACCTTTATTTGGTTAAAGATGAGTTTCAAAATGTAAATGTATGAAGTTAAGATGGTGGTGGGCAACATATCGGCAACTAGTCTTTCATCAGGCAAAAGGTCTCAATGTACAATAGAAATAAGTGCTGATTAGTCAGAAATGTTATTTAGGTCAGCTTTAAACTCTTTGCAGTGGTCCAAAGTTATTCCATATTTTCTGACGTATTCCAAGCTAATTATTCTCAGCGATGAGTTTATAAGTGCTTCACACAACTTTCAGAGCCCAGAGCAGAATCTCGGTGCTGCTAACCAATACTAGCATGTGAACAGCGCACTTCCTGGTTCTCCTAGCAAGACAATTTAGAACTTTTTACACATTTTGACCATAAGAGCTGCTTTTACAACATTTTGCTCAACTACATGGAAATAAATTTGGCACAAAGTCATTAACTTGTAAATAACAACAACAACAAAAAGTAAAATAAAAAAAATCCAAACGCAAAACTAGACAAAAGTTTAGATAGTTACATTTTCCTTTGCTATAGATCTACACCCAGACGCGCAACTAATTCAAGTTGAGTCAGAACTTGATCTTAAATGGACATTTTTGACCTGTTGTTACCTCAGAAAAATAAACAAATTGTTCTGTAGAGGTTAAAATACAGCAGGTGGTGCTAGCATCGCAGTTGCATTTGGCCTGAAGCTACCATTAGCATTCTTATATATAAATTTGGGCCGTCGGACCAGTTTCTTCTTCTCCATTTGTCTTCTTTTGTGTATTTGTAACAATAAAACCCCTGCGTTTGCTCTTAGTTGCTAAACAGTGGGTGACAGAGCAGCTCTTCTACATTAAAATGAATGGATTGCTTCCCCCACAGAAGTCCATTTGTGGGCGTTCCCTCAGAATCAGAATCAGTTTATTGCCATTGTCAGTGATTTAATTTACAAATATAGGAAAAATCTTAAATTTAAAGATATCAGTTCAAAACCTCTCCTGTCGTTTACTCACATAAATGTAAGAAACAAATAACACATTTTTCTTCATGTCATGTTTTCATGTAGAATTAAGGCATTTTATGTATAAATAAATATAAATACAGCCAAAATTGCACATATAAATCTGAAAAATTTACAGAACCAGGTTTGAATTTCTTGATTCATTTTGCACACATTAGTTACAATAAAAAGGGGATTTTGCATTTCTTATTTAGCTTTTGAATGAACTAGATTTGACTGAAATTTGGCCTAAAAATTCAACTTTTGCCTCAAGTTTTAGCCTTAAAACTTCAATAACTCTGACTCTGAATTAGATCTGAACAAATCCTTCTGTACGTTTCGCCAAAATCTTGTTGAGTCCCAGATTGTACAGTTTGGTGTAGGATCTACTTTAATGTTGATCTTTATGTCTCTGCGGGAGAAAAATGCATTAAGAACAGCCTTTGAAGTTTACAATGTTCCAGAGAGATCTATGGAAGTGGATTCAGTGAAACAATAAAACATCTTTAGGAGCAGACTGGACAAGTTTGTCGTTTCCACATGAAGGACGACATGTTGAGCGAGCAAAAAGACCAAAAATAGAATAAAATGAGAAAGCAATCTTAGTAACCAGCCACTTCCGTCTTGGTTTTCGTCTTCTGAATTTTCTCACATCGTTGTCTCTCTGAAACCCTTTTGCTAAAATGTGCCCCGCCAGATTTGCAGCGGCAGAAGGGGTTTGGGTGGGGGTGCTCCTTAATCCCTTTAGGATTATAGCCTGTGTGTGTCTGCCGTCGTGCCTCTGGGCCTTGGCGTTAAAACTCATTCACGTCGGGAACAAAGCATCGCGCCGTCGCCATGAGAGCGCTGGCAGAGCAGCAGGAATGCAACCAAACGCACCCAAGACACCAAAATACGCTGCAGGCACAAGGTTTGAGAGGGGAACGGTCGGGGCAAAGTGAAAGTAAACATGTTGTAAAGTTGTAAAGTAAGTGAGCAGTTTGCAGTGATGAAATATTGACCCTTCGACAACACATTTCATAAAAATATAGCGTACATGGTTATGTTCAAGATTTTACTAAAACATTTTACCTGTTTGTCACCAATTTTGTGAATTTTGAAATGTCACTTCCTGGTTGAACATGAGCAGCAAATATGATATAGATAGAGGTAATTCTACAAGTGTTACCTAGCAACCATTATGAAAACAAAGGCCAATATCCATATAAAATACACAATAGCTATGCTATGATAAAAAATAATACCTGATAACACCTTTACGCCTGATGCAAACTGACTCCAGTCCGGCCCGCATGGGACCCATGTGGGTCCCGTAAGACTTACGCCTGATGCACACTGACTCCGGTCCGGCTCCGGTTCGGGACCCACGCGGGTCCCGTGCGGGTCCCGCAAGACTTAGAAAGTGCTTAAAATCAATGCGCCCTGTCACACCAACCTCGGAGCTCTGCGGCCGCGGGTCCGGCAGCCGCGCGGGTCTCCGGAAAGAGTCCGCAAGAAGTCTATTTTTGCCAGACGCCGCAGCGGTCTGGCGCGGTTTTCATGTCATTTGACGAGTGCTCTCGCGCGAAACCACGTGAATCTACATGACTTTCGTCAAAAACGGAAAGTAGTGAACCGGAGCTGGTGTGACAGGCAATCTGCAAGTGAGCCGCGCGGGTCCCGGACCGCGACCGGACTGGACTCAGTGTACACTAGGCGTTAGAAAGTGCTTAAAATCAATGCGCCCTGACACTCCGACCTCGGAGCTCTGCGGCCGCGGGTCCGGCAGCTGCGGGTCTGCGGAAAGAATCCGCAAGAAGTCTATTTTTGCCGGACGCAGCTTCGGTCTCATGCGGCTTTCATGTCATTTGACGAGTGTTCTCGTGCGAAACCACATGAATCTACGTGGCTTTCATCAAAAATGGACCGCAGTGAACTGGAGCTGGTGTGACAGGCAATCTGCAAGTGAGCCGCGCGGGTCCCGGACCGTGACCGGACCGGACTCAGAGTACACTAGGGGTTATTTTGTTGAATGATGTTTAAATCATTCAACAACAACTTTAAACTCCCCTCCTTGAACCGCCACCTTAAAGGTGGAATGGAGGATTTCGGGCAACAAATCAGAATCTCATTTCCTCGTGGGTAGCACAAATAACTGGTCCGCTCAGGTGTCAATCATTCTGTGCGTGCTAGTGCACGCCGGCAGGCTCGTCCAGGGAAACGCCGCTTCCCTGGCGCGCATGCGTGGTTGATATGCTAGTGTGTTTATGTAGCAGGTTAGCGGCGAGTTCCGTCATTGTAAGTCTAAACTTTCATCCGCGAAGTACCGAAATGGCTGAGGGACGAAAGAGAAAGACTGTTTTCGAGCTTTCACAGAAGAGACGAAAGTCTGCAGAGGAAAGAAACAAAACGCGTGTTATTCTGGGGGAATCGTTTACGGCTGGCGAGCATTGAAAGCGCAAAACAGGCTGATGCCTCCGCTGCAAAGTTTCTGCTGGACAGGTAACTGTTTATCTGACTTTTTTTTTTAGCTTATTGTATGTGGAGTGTATTATTAAATCTTCTTCGCGGAGGTTGTCGTGAGAAAGCGACACCAATCGTATTGTAAACAAATGCGCATGGGCAGTGCTGCTGGGCGTGCTCGTTCACGAGGTTTGCTAGGCGTTCAGTCAGGAGAAACGGGGCGGGAGGGAGGGGGAACCTGCGCATGCGCTTTTTCAAAAAAAGGACTAACAGTCGCAGATTTTCAAATCGGCGAGAAATCCTCCATTCCACCTTTAATGTTACCTTATGTTGTCGGGGGCTTCATGCCCCTGGTAGGGTCACCCATGGCAAACAGGTCCTGGGTGACGGGTCAGACTAAGAGCGGTTCAGAAGCCCTTTATGAACAGAATACCAACGCTGTCATGTACGTCGCCCGGAATGGCGTCACCGGGGCCCCACCCTGGAGCCAGGCCTGGGGTGGGCGCTCAACGGCGAGTGCCTGGTGGCCGGGCCTTTCCCCACGGGGCCCGGCCGGGCACAGCCTGAAGGAGCGACGTGGGGCCGTCGTCCCGTGGACCCACCACTTGCGGGAGGATCCATAAGGGGCCGGAGCGAAGAGATCCGGGCAGTGGCGACGACCGGATCTCTGGACACAGAAACTAGCTCTGGGGACATGGAATGTCACCTCTCTCTCGGTGTCTATGTCTCTCTGTGGCCTGGGAACACCTCGGGATCCACCGGAGGAGCTGGAGGAAGTGTCTGGGATGATGGAAGTCTGGGAGTCCCTGCTCAGACTGCTTGGCCACGACCCGGCCCCGGATAAGCGGAAGAAGATGGATGGATGGATGGATTGTTTAAACTGTC
The DNA here is from genome assembly GCA_019453435.1 of Rhinogobius similis. Taxonomy (NCBI): domain Eukaryota; kingdom Metazoa; phylum Chordata; class Actinopteri; order Gobiiformes; family Gobiidae; genus Rhinogobius; species Rhinogobius similis. Next base: position 15,651,570 of record CM033622.1, read on the forward strand.
AGAAAAATATGTCAGTCAATAGACAGCCAGTCTATTTTTTATTTTTTTTTTCCTTTGACATAAATATATTAAAGTCTAAACTGCTAATATTACAGAATGGCTGGCTTGAATGTTTTTAAATAATTTCGATTCAGCGCATCTTTGAAGAGAGTTTGAGCATAAAAAGTGTACTATTGTTGTTCTATTGTATGTTAAAAATGTAGAAAATGTATAAATCCATCTTTGGAAGACAAAATTGACTGCAACAACAAAAAGGAACAACACAAGATTATCACAAATGCTACTCAACCTTGTCAAATCATAAAGAAAAAAAAGCTAAACCCAGGTTCTTAGCAGGTTGTGAAGACTAAACTAACTCTGGATTATTGAAGTGAGCCAGGATTAAACCACGACTGGGACAAACGTGAGCTTTTATGTAAATCTGTGACGGCTTAAGTTTGGGCTCAACCACAAGTTACACAGGACTAAACCATGAAATTGTACCACATTAAAGACTTATCCCAGATTAAAATACAGAGGTGAAAGAGGAGTAGTGGGTTAAGCTTCTGCCCACCTACCATTTGGAAGTGTGAACCTTCTCTAATTTCAATATGACCGGAAACAGGACAACACTTCAGCGAATCATCAACAATCGAACAGTAAAAACTAGAAATTAGTGGTAAAAGAAGTGCTCGGTTTTGTCACATAAGTAAAAGAACAGATACAGGAGCAAAACATCATACAACTAAAAGTGCCACATACTGTAAAAAAAAGTATTTCGAACAAATTTATGATCATCAATGATTATTAAAAAGACTGAAACAAAAGGGCTTAGGGTTTCTTAATATTCCTAGACTTTTATATGTATAATTTTGTTTGCTCAAAGCCGAGACTTAAACTCAGAATCTGTACAGGTATACAGGTTATACATCATAAACTGAAGACAAGCTGAACGTTACCAAAAAAAAAAAAAAGAGAAAAAACTATATAGGGTTTTTTACTTTTCAGTTTCAAAAATGTTGTGTTGTTGAAAGTACAGAAACCTGCGCTCAAATGAAGAGAAGTAAAAGTAAAGCATCCGCAGTAAAGTACTTTGCTCAAGTAAAGTACAAATAGTGACAAATTTTACTGAGGGTCTGATATGGGGGAAAACACTCAAGTCCATCGGAAAGGCTCCTTTTTTCATCTTTCAAAGTGCCGATGACAGGTTAGACTAGTCATGTTATATTTAAGAACAATAATTTTTATCCCAGTTTCGCGATTTTTAGGTTTATAATTTTACTTCCTGGACCTTAAATGTGATAACTGTTACCTAGCAACCATGTTTTACCCTGGGCCCAATCTCCCCCAATTATTATTTGAAAAATAAAATATACGGAAACAGTTTTATTGTGTTGGATTCATGTTTAAAGAATAGAAAGAAAAGTTTCTTGTGTAAATTGTGCCAAATGTTTTGATATAATTTTCCCTACTGTGACGTCATCATGTTTTGGAACTCTAAACGTTTCTCCACAAAGTGACACATGATTGGTGCAAAAATGTAATCTACATTTACAACAGGTGTTATACCTCAAAATTAAGTCAAAATCTTGAAAACCTGTCATACGCATACACATTCAAGTATGGGTTGGACTCATTTAATTATCTGACACAGTAAAACTAATGAATTGGATTGTTTTCGCCCATGTAGATGTTCTTTCCTCTCGTTTGTGGGCGTCCCATGACCGTCGACTATTAAACTTTAAGGTGTTACAGCCATAAAACTATCCTGAAAAACATGTATTCTTACTGTGAGCTGAGTCGCCTCTCCATAGATCCGACGTTTAAGTTGCCATTACCTGCTTGTCTCAGTGGAAAATCCTTACGTCATTCTGAATTTTATCAGTGAGCGGCAAAAACAGTCAGCGATGAGTGATCTTTTCTCCTGTAAAAGCTCAAAACACAACAAAAATGTGAAAAAGCTGCTGAAGCCTGAAAACAAATATAAAACTTGAGAAAAATGAACTCTTGTGCGACAGTTGACAGTTAGTTGAAGTGTCCTTTATCTCCAACTGCCTTTAGCAAACAAGTTAGCTAAGCTCTGCGCAATCAGAGCAACAACAGATAATTAATTTGAGCAAAACAAAAGCTTCATGAGCTTCAGTCGAAATGTTGAGGCGCACTGTTAAACGTTCAAGCAATAACATTTCCATTGAGACAAACAGGTGCAGATCCTTCACCAGAAAATGTACAAAGTGCACCTTAAATTGTCTTTTTATCATTTTAAAAGATCAAGGCTTCAGCGAATCTTCAAACTCTAAAGGTAAAAAAGGCAACTTCATAAAAATATGAACCTGTGTCTTATCTGACTCAGGTTTGTGCGTCGCGTCTGGTGTATTTGATGGTTTTAACTCTGGAGCTAATCAATGGTGCAGTAACAAAGCAGGAGTCAGAGGGGCCCACAGAGAGGGCCGGGGCGGTCCGGGATAAGCCCCTGGACAGGATTACATATCGATCTCAAACCTCTCCCAAAGCTTATCATCCAAACGCACAACTCACTGTCAGAGCGGGCGGACTTTTACGTCTGCAGCTGAAAATGATGAGGAAATCAATGGGATGTGTGTGCAGGGTTTGTGTGAGCCAAGTGTGTTTGAGTTTTACTGAACAATGTTAGTTTGTTAAATACAACAGAAATGTCATGAAATGTCAAATGTGGAAGGTTTATGATTGTAGAAAATGGGATGGGTGATTTTTCTGCTCCAATATTGATTTTGGTCTAATATTCAATTCAATTCAATTAATTTTTTTGTAAAAAAGCAGTTTAAATAAACAATGTTCAAAAGAATTTAGTAAATGAAAGCATCCCCTGTCCTTGACCCTCCTTCTTGGCAAGAAAAAAAAAATTCAGAAAAAAAAAGTAGTTCCTCCAGGCAGATGAGGACCAGTTCCTCTAGAGTTGAAAGTGTTTGCTCTAGGGTAAGGTCCGGGTCCAGAAGCATAGATCTGATTGGTGGTACCCGAAAAAATAAATAAATAAATAAAATCTTAATTGTACTAAAATTATATTTTAAATCTTAAGATAGATCTCTGAAAATCACAAAAAGGCATTTAGTAATTTTAAATTTGTGTCGCTGTGGCTAAAGTAAACAAGAAACTACTTTTGGTTGTTTTTTATGGATTTATTTCGCTTCTCTACTCAACGTTGCCTTTCAACATCTTATGTTAACCCTGCAATGAGTTGGCCCCTGTCCAGGGGGTACCTGCCTAAAGCCCAAAGTCACTGGGATAGGCTCCCGTCACCCGCAACCCCTAACAGGAACAAGCCATAGAAAATGAAGGAATGAATTGTGAAATATGTTGGGTTTGGATAATGTTTGAACCATTATGCTCTGGAACGACAATATTTCTGGTGTTGATGTGAGTGCCGTGCCTCGATGAACAGAAAATAGCGTGCTGTGTTTTGCTAAGTCTGTCAGCTCAACATAGAAGTTGGTCTCAGTGGTGTAGAGATCCTCCTAGCTTAACTTGCAGCTCTTGGATCCAAAGCGAGCCAGATCACTTGAAGAGAGACCTCAAAGGGTCCACTTTGGATCACTTAAATGGGCCGGTGCGGTTCACTTAAGACACTTGAGACACTTTCAGATCAGCTCCAAAGTGAACCAGTGGAGACATGGCTGTAGTGATTAAATAATAGAGCCTCTTTTTATACTGATTAACATACTTTGTCATGTCCAGTTTTGTTTCATGTGGAAAGGCTGAGTAATTAGACATTATCTTAATCATAAACTACAGCAAACTGTTACTATCTGACAAAATAAAAGGCTCAGTTTTACATGTGTTTGGACACTGCAGCCTAAAACGTGTCTTGTTTATATTTCAAAATGTGACAAAATACCATGCAAATTGATTTCCTCGCATGTTAAAATATGCAGCAGTTTCTCCCCGTAGGTTGTTTTGCTCGTGGCAGGTGCAAGTCTATCTTCAGCCGTGTAAGAAAGCATCAAGTACGTCGCATCAACAACTTCCATTTTAATTTGAGTCGGCGCACGAGTGAGAACCCCGGCCTCTCCAAACTCTTCTGCCGTCACCTGGCACCAGATCAGAAACCCCTCGTCCGAAAACTTCATCAAAATGTAAATGACAACATCTTTAAAACACTCCAAGGAGCCATTAATAAACATTGATTCAGAGCAAATGGGGCAAACGAACCAAAACGGCCACTGCTACAATCTGTCACGTTATGAAGCGTTTTACTGTAAACACAAACACTACACGAACAGTTTAGTTAAAACTGCTTGCGTTGTTTGATCTGGATTTGTTTTCCAAGACAAACCAATGGGGTTAGACTTTTTTTCAAAATATAAATCTAAAATAGAACAACAAACAGAAGTCCAGATGTTTGGCACAACATTCCTATCATAAATGAACAAATGGCCAAATATATCGTCCATTTGCCTTAAAAGCAACTTTTTAATGATTTATATGGTGTTGACCACAGATTTTTGGCCCTTCACTTGGTCTACATTATAATATTTGGCCTTTGATAAAAGAAAAAGTTTGGACACGCCTGTCTTATCTAACTGTCCCATTTGTCCCAATGTCCAGGAAATTTTTGAACATTTGTTAACATTTTCAAAAAGTTAAAGTACATTTCTCCATTTGAAATTTGCGATTTCAGTCCAGTTTTTGACAGTTCCATTCTTGTCATTAATTTCCTTAACAAACTTAAAGGGGCTGTACCTGATTTTTACTGTTTTGAAACACTTTGTGCATGTGATTAAGTAAGATCTGTGTTGCCTAAGCACAAATACATTGTAAAAGCATCTACTCTGCATCTGTTTATAGAGCGTTTTATTCTACGAGAAGCAGGAAGCGTGTCGTTAGCATGCTAATGTTTGTTAGCTTTACCCAGGATGGAAACACTCACTCTGAGCTCAAAGGCTGGTGAAAAGTGCTCCTAAACTCATGTCTGTGAATATTTAGGATGCTGCGACTGCATTAGGAAAGTGAGAGAACTTGACAAAATAAGACGTCTGTGTGCTGTTTGCATCTATTAACAAGTATTTTGTCTCAAAGTAAGAGCTAAAAAGCAGCGCTCTGATTGGCTGTGCTCAGGTGGTCCTCCCCAGTTTCACTTTGTCGTCTGAAAAAAGCTGTTGTAAAGCTGTGCACAGGATCAAAAAGTCATGTGAATTTTAAGCATGTGTCAATGGGTTTGTGAGCACAAGGGACGAGTTAGATAGATTTAAAAACATACTTCCTGTTATGCAGTGTAAAAATCAGGTACCTCAGCTTTAACATGAACTGTTTTTAAGATTCAAAACAGTAAAAATCAGATACAGCGCCTTTAACACAGAAAAACACAAAAAAGAATGTTGTTATTGAAGACATTCTACAGTGCCTGGTTAAATTTAAGGCAAGACACTCCAGGCAAAACTGATTAAAGTTTTTGTTTTTTGGTCAGTCTGTTCTCTCGGCATATCGGTTTTCATGTGGAAACAACAAACTTGTCCAATCTGCTCCTAAAGATGTTTTATTCTTCCATTTAATCCACTTCATCCATAGATTTCTCTGGGACATTGTAACTTCAAAGGTCGTTTTCTTAAAATACATTTTTCTTCCCTCGAGACACAAGGATCACCACTAAATAGATCCCACACACACCAAACTTTACAATCTTGGACTTTACAAGATTTTGACGAAACGTACAGAAGGAATTTTTAAATATCTAATTCTAAAACTGATTTTATTGAAGTTTTAAGTAGAACAAATGAGACTAAATTAACATTTTAAGGAGAATTTTTGTAACGAATATGTGTACAAAATGAACCAATAAATTTAAACCTGGTTCTGTCCATTTTTCAGATTGAAATGTCCCAAATATGTGACATTTTGGTCGTTTTGACACATAAAATGCCTTATTTCTACATGAAAACATGACATAATGGAAAACTTACATCTATGTGAGTAAACTACAGCAGAAGTTTACAATTGATATCTTTAAAGTTAAGATTTTTTCCTGTTCACCTGCAGCGTCTCACTTTAATTGGACAAAACACATAATAATGATGAGCTGCTTGAAAGCCACAGTTTTTTCCACAATATTTCCCTTTGAGTGACACAACATATAAGAATGTTCACAAACATCTTAATCACAGCTTCATCTGGACTTTTTGTAATCCAGACAACAAATTCATTAATCAAACGAATAATTGCTGGATTAATTGATGAGTAAAACGATTATTAGCTGCCGTCTTTGTTTGTTTATACCTCAGATTTAACCATCTGTGTCGCTACATTTCTTTTATTTGCCTTAGATTATTCTCCCCGAGAGAGAAACATCACAAATTAAGTCAGATTTTTTAATAAGTCAGTCTTACTTAAACCCGTGCGATCAGACACACAAGGACAGAGAGGGGGAGAGAGATGGGGGAGGAACAAAAATATATTAAATCCTGTGATCACAGCCAGCTTTTCTTGTTTGTCGTCTCTTCGTTAATCCAATACGGGCTTAATCCAATTTGTCTTTTTAGGCTCCGACCTTAAGTTCTCCTCGACTCGGAGCTCTTTCCTAAATCTGTGTCAGTGACCGCAGCTCGGCTCAAAAACCTGGATTAAAAATAGAGAGAGGGGAAGAAAGAAGGGAAACGGTGCCACTTTACAATAAGCCTGACTTATCAAGGATTTAGTGGGTTTTAGCACTCGACGATTAGCTAAAGATGTCAGCGACGCGTTTGTCAACAAAGCGCGGTCTGTTTTGAAGGCTTTTGGGGAACTTGAAGGCGCTACACTTTGTCAGGATTAACACAGTATCCTGTCTCGTTATGTTTTGATGCAGTTTAAGGTGGGACGCTGCAGGTGAATAGCAGAAAATATTCAGTTTAAAGATATCAATTTGAAACTTCTCCCGTGGTTTACTCACGTGGCTGTAAGAAATAAATGTACTACAAGTTTTTCATCGCGTCGTGTTTTTATTTAAAAAACAAGGCATTTTATGTGTGAAAACAGCCAAAATGTCACATAGTTGAGACATTTCAATCTGAAAAATAGGCAGAACCAGAAAAAAACTTTACAGAAGGGAGGTTGGATTTTTGATTTAGTTTTTGAGAGAACTAGATCTGACTGAAAATTGTCCAATAATTCAAATTTCGCCTCATTTTAAAAATGTAAAACTTTAAAAAGTCAGGGTTAGAATAAAATATCAACAAAATACGTTTCGTCAAAATCCTGTTTAGTCCCAGATTTGTTTGATTGCAGTTTGGTGTGAGCTGCTTTAAGGCTGATCTTTATGACTCTGTGGGAGAAAAATGCATTTTAAGAAAACGGCCTGTGAAGTTACAATGTCCCAGAGAAATCTATGGATGAAGTCGATTAAATGAAATAATAAAACATCTTTAGAAAATGAAAACATTTGGTTTTGCCCAGTGTCTTGCCTTGAAAGTCTTGTTTTGTTTTTTGTAATAAAAACATCATTATTGCTTTTTTCTGCTGTAGTCAAAAGTAGATGCCAGGGGTGTCCATCTATCGTTTCTATTGTTGGAGTTTTAAAATCAAATAGACGTCAATGTAAAAGACATATTCTGATTCTTTTAAGGCGAGACACTGCAGTAAAACCACATTTTTCCATTTTCTAAAGCTGTATTATAATAGATTTCTTGATGGATGAGGTTTCTCTTTTCACAGAACATTTAAAAAAAAAGCCTTTTTCTTCCACAGAGACATAAAGATCAGCCTTAAAGTAGCTCCTACACCAAACGGGTGACTGGAGCCTATCCCAGTGACTTTGGGCCTTAGGCGGGGCACACCCTGGACAGGGGCCAACTCATCACAGCTGACACAGAGACATGGACAGATAAAATGGAAAAATTGGGTTTTGTGTCTTGCCTAAAAAGTCTTGCCATGCAGATAAATGGTTTCAGTTTTGTTTAGGTGAAAATAATTTAATAATAAATTAAAAGTAATTTAGTCATGTTGATTATTAGCACTTTGGATAAAAAAAAGAAAACAAAACAACAACAACAACAATGATATATCTAAAAAAAAAAGTTTAAAGGTGAGACACTACAGTCATAACCCATTTTTGTCTGTTTTTTTTTTTTTTGTCAATTTGCTCTCTCAACATAAACATTTTCATGATGAAACAACAAACTTGGCCAACGCTCTTAAAGATGTTTTATTCTTCCATTTAATCCACTTCATCCATAGATTTCTCTGGAACATTGTAACTTCAAAGGCCGTTTTCTTAAAATGTATTTTTCTCCCACAGAGACATAAAGATCAGCCTTAAAGCAGCTCCTACACCAAACTGTACAATCTGGACTGATTTTGACGAAACATACAGAAGGATTTGTTAATATTTAATTCTAAACCTGATTTAAAAGTTTTAAGTCCGAAAAATGTGACGATATTTGAATTTTTAGACCAATTTTCAGGCAGCTTTAGTTCACTCGAAAACTAAAAAAGAAATCCAAAATTCTGTTGTTTTTTTTTAGTTTTTTTTTTTAATAACTAATATGTGAGCGAAATCAATAATAATACATATTTTCTTACATTTATGTTGGTAAAGACACTGGAGGTGAATAGGAAAAACATCTTAACATTAAAGATATCACTTTGAAACTTTTCCTGTAGTTTTTACATTGAAATGCAAGAAAAAAAAATTACAAGTTTTTAATCATGGCATGTGTCCAAGTAGAAATAAGGCATTTTATGTGTAAAAATGGCCAAAAATACACATATTTGGGACATATACACCTGAAAAATGGACAGAACCAGGTTTACATTTCTTGAGATTTTGGATTGTCCTAAAAAATTCCATATTCGCCTCATTTTTTTAAAACTTAAAACTTCAATAAATCAGTTTTAGAATTAGATGTAAAAAAATCCCTCTGTACGTTTCGTCAAAATCTTATTGAGTCCAGATTATAAAGTTTGGTGCAGGATCTACTTTAAGTGTTGATCTTTATGTCCCGAGGAGAGAAAAATGTATTTTAAGAAAACGGCCTTTGAACTTACAATGTCCCAGAGAAATCTATGGATGAAGTGGATTAAATGAAATAATTAAGTATTTTTAAGAGGAGATTGGACAAGTTTATTGTTTCCACATGAAAACCGATATGTTGAGAGAACAAATTGACCCAAAATAAAACCAAAACATAGAAAAAAAATGAGTTTTGCCTGTAGTGTCTGGCCTTAAGTGTCAGATTCCAAAGCAGAAGCACATTGTCTTTACTTTATTGCTTGCGCTGAGTGCATTAACCGTCCTCGAGTGTCTTTGAAGCTCGACAAAGCGCGGAGGGCATTGTCTCCACCTGATCCTGCTTCTCATTTAGACTCAAGACAAAGAGAAAAGAGAGAGTCCGGTCCGAGCACCAGCGGACCCCGAGCCCCTAATCACGTCCCCCACAAAAGGCAAAAGGCATCATCCCATTTGGCTTTGTGGGCGATAGGAGCCTTTCAGACCGCGCTCGGGGCTTAAACTACTGCCAGCAGGACGCGGCGTCTTTCATCTCGACGTGTTACCGATCTCATTGCAATCAAAGCGCGGCACTCCAGAACAAGGACAATACGAGCGAGCGGAGGTGTCTGTGAACCGCCATGTTGGGACTGAAGCGGCAGGGGGAGAGGAAAAAAGCGGAAATCTTACATGAAAACGATTTTAGACAAGTTTACTCAAAGCGGTGATACTTTAAAGTCTGTATGACAGGTCGGACAGCGAGATTTTACTCAACGTTTTGTCCATTTGTGCCCAGTTTGAGTTGAGTGTGTAATGTTACTTCCTGGTTGGACATGAGCAGCAAACGTGACAATTGTTACCTAGCAACCAGACTGTAAACAAGGGCCAAAATCGATGCATAGACCCTTTAAAAGTTTGTAAACAAAAACATTATGAATCCAGAATGGAGGCAAAAGTGAAGTGCGACATAATGTGATTTCACTGGAGAAATGGGATTAACCTCAGAATATCACAAAATATGAAAAATGTAGATGATTTTGTAAAAGCCTCAGACACATGTGAGTGACATCAGAGCTGCTTTAAACACATTTATTATTGTATTTTACATTATGTTTTAGGAAATTATGATCAATTCTGCATTTTTGATGAAGGAACAATCCAGATTTATGGTTTTTACTGGAAAAATACTCACAGAAATGTTGAGCCCACAATCATATTTCATTATTATCTCGATACTATTCCATAAATTAGATTCTTCTGAAGCTAAAATACAATTTTAAGGCTAGAAAATGGTATTTTGTCCACTGTTTGTTAAAAGCAACAAACTGACTTTTCTAACCTCAAAATTTAAATGTGTTACTTTTTTATACCAACAAAACACTTAAAACCAAAATCAAATAAAAAAAATAAATCGGTGTAAACTTTTCTGAACGACATCTGGTGTTAAGACCCAGTTGTGACTTGATTTGAATTAGTTCATCAATTCAACAGGAAATGTATTATCAGAGGGGAAAAGACTACCACCTTTTCTTCTGCCATGAGAAAAACAAGAACATATTGTAAACTTCGTGAGGCGTGACACTTGAGGGCTGAGCTTGTCCAAACTATGGCCCAGGGACCAAATGTGGCCCTCACACTAGCTTTTGTTAGGCCCAGAGAGCTTCCTCCACTGAACTGGCCCAAATGATCACTGCAATTTTAAGAAATTCTACCATTATTCACCTTATTCCACCCGCCCACTTTTGCCTCTTCTTCCCACAGATCCACTCTCCTGTAGTAAATGCACTTCATGCAAATGGTGAACAAGGGAAAAGTCTCTCCGCTAGAATATTATACAAAGTAGATGGATTTGTGTAAAACATTTAAAGCAAGAACAAGTCAGTAATACACTGATGCATGAAAACTGCTTTTTAATTTACTGATACAACAGAAAAAACTTCCAGAATAAGGTGAAACATCTCGATAACATCAGACATTGTGATAAAGACCTAAACTGAGTGTTTTAAATCGTATTAAAGGTGCAGTGGCTTTGTCAAAGTTGTGTAAAATGCATCAATCTGTTTTTGATCCTTTGTATTAACCATTTGGCCCATCACTTCAAATATCTGTCATTATGCCCACTGGACACCCCTGCTTTAGGGACAGTGAAGATGTTACAGAAAAAACATCACTCACAAAAAGAATATGTAAGGTTTTATGATAAATCTGCTGTAGAAAGTCGCCTCAGTGATCTCCACAAAACCAGCTCCATCTCAACAAAAACTGACACCGACGAATGAACAAAATGGGAACAAGACGTTTGTTGAATGTTCAAACTTGGGCCAGATAGTTCATTTATTGTATGAAAAATTTGAGATGAATTGGTTAAGAGGCAGCCACCAGAAAAGGGGCAATATATATATTTTAATTAGAAAATGAAGTCTTCACGGGTGAATTTTCCCTTCAGCTAAACTTAATAGAAATCCACTGATTGTAACTTGGCAATCCTGGTTTACCTGCAGGCCTTTTACTCTACTTCCTCTTATTTCTTCACTTTTGTTGATAATCTTTTTGTCAAACCGTCGTAATTCTTCCTCGTGTCATTCAAAAGTTGCACATCTCGTAATCTCTTGGCACTTCTACAGCACTACTTTCTCGTCTTATTATCCCTCTCGTTTTACTGATCCGATCCCCTGTTGCGTTTCTTTCTTGTCCTTTCTTTGGGAGGAGCGTTTCCCGTGAATGGAAGTCCCCACGCGCGGCCCAGATCTTAGCCTGGACCGGAGCCTGGTTTTGGGGCTGGTGTTGGTGCGGCGGCGGCGTCCGATGGAGCTCAGATCGCGGCGGTTCATTAGCATTCGTCCACACAACTTTCTTTGTGTCTTTGTGCCGCTTTGAGGAGTTCACAGATGCCACTTTCTGAGGTCCGACCGAGCCAAAAGCATCATGGGAAAACAACATCCAAGCTCTCGGGAAAGAATCGAGTTATGATTTGGCGAAATGTTTGTTGACGAGGTGTCGGATCTCAGCAATAAACTTTTAAGGCGAGATACTGTAGGTGAATAGGAAAAAATCTTAAATGTAATTCTATCAATTTGAAGCTTCTCCTGTTGTTTACTCACATAAATGTAAGAAAAATATAAGTGTTTCATCATGTCATGTTTTTATACAGAAATAAGGCATTTTATGTGTAAAAATGGCCAAAACTACACATTTAAATCTGAAAAAATGGAAAGAACCAGGTTTAAATTTCTTGATTCATTTTGTTCACAGACCAGTTACAAAAAAAAGGGGATTTTGAGAATTTTAGATAGCATTTGAGTTAACTAGATCTGACTGAAAATTGGCCTAAAAATTCAAATTTTGTGTCATTTTTTTTTACATAAAACTTTAATAAATCAGGTTAGAATTAGATATCAACAAATCCTTCTCTACGTTTCGTCAAAACCTTGTTTCATACAAGACTGTAAATTTTGTTGTGTGTAGGAACTACTTTAGACTGATTTTTATGTCTCTGTGGAAGAAAAAATGCATGTTAAGAAAACGGCCTTTGAAGTTACAATGTCCCAGTGAAATCTATGAATGAAGTGGATTAAATGAAGTTATAAAACATCTTTAAGAGCAGATTGGACAAGTTTGTTGTTTATACGTGATAAATGTTGATAAAGCAATCTTACCAAAAAAACAAAAAAATGGAAAAATTTGGTTTTGCCTGCAGTTTCTCGCCTTAAAAGAATTAGAATCTGTCTGTAACACTGACGTCCATTTGATTTTAAAATTATGTATCTGGGACGTAAAACTCCAACAATGGAAACGATTGATGGATACCCCTGGAATCTACTTTTGACTGCAGCGGGGAAAAAAGCTATGACATTTTTACTGCAAAAACTAAAACAAAAATGGGGATTGCCAAGTAGTTTTTGTTTTTTTTTGTTTTTTTTATCATTTTCTGGAACATTTCTACAACATTTCCGTGAAGTAAAAGAAAAGAAAAAAAACCAAAACAATGCACTGGCTGGCCCTGTTCCTTTTTGTCAACCCTCTGATAAAAGGGCTTCTGTTCAAGTGAAACATAAAAAGAACGTCATAACCCAGGATCAGTTTGTTCCCCAAAGCCCTGCAACAAGTGAATCGATTAATCGTGACTAATCAAGCATTGAAATAATCGTCATATTTAGTGATCGAATAATCACAAACTGGTCTAAATAAAAGTTCCAATGAGCTTAAAAAGAAGTTCTAAGACGCAAATTGAGAATTAACTGAATGAAAATGAGGCAGAAAAAGAGAAAATGTAGTTTCAAAACTCTTTAAATGTACTCCACCAGGTCCTCAAACAGCTTCACTTCAGCTTCATCAGAGTCAAATTTTGTAAAAAAAAAAAGTTTTCATTAGGTGACTTACAAACAACAAATCAAAAGAATAATCAACTAAGCAATGAGCAAAGTGATTGTTAGTTGCAGCTCTAATTCAAATTCAAACACACAAATTTCCCAAAAATATGTGGCTAAAGTTCCAAAAAAAAAAGTATAAGTCCTCTTTGCCTGAACTTTTTTTTACTTCATTACAAGTCAATCAGTCCATCCAGACACAAGCTTTACTCCTCCAGATATTAAAAAGAAAAAAAAATAATAAAAATCTGGGCGGGATTTAGATCTGATTTTCCACTGAGCAGAGCATGTTCTCACTACTAATAAGAGTAAATCAGACTTCAGAAACCAAAACTGCAAAGAGCTCCAAAAGGTTCAGAAGCAGCTTCAGGCGTCATTTAGGTGTTTTAGGAAAAATCAGCCTCAATGATAAGGCGTTTTAAAGGGGCTGTACCTGATTTTCACAGAACTATAATCCATGTTCCCGATTTTTTAAGGTAATAAAATGAGACCATCATTTTCATTGCATCTGTTTATAGAGCGTTTTATCGTACATGAAAGAAACAAGAAGTGCGCCGTTAGCATGCTAATGTTTGTTAGCTTTAATATGACGGTCTCTGGAGATAGTGAAATGTGCTTCTAAACTCATGGAGGAGAATATTTAGGATGTTGGGACTGAAAGTGAGCGATACATGTGACTGATGTAAAGACTTTAACATCAACTAGTTCTGTTTTTCACGTTTCAAAACAATAAGGAACAGGGTCTTTAAATGACTATATGTACTTTCTTTCTGTTTATTTTGCTCAGGTAATGTCGTGTATTTCATTGGCAAACAGTGTTTTGAAGGTTTAGATCTGGTTTATACTCTTTTCAGACAAGATTCAGTCCAGGTTTAGGCCTATTTTTGGCAATTTAGCCTAGTTTTAGTATCAGACTAGCCTTGGCGATACTTGGAAAGTCAAATATTTACAAATTTGGTACTTAGTTTCAAAAATCTGACAGCCACAGTTGTAAACCACGATAAAACCAACCCACAATCAATCTATAATCTGGCTTGGTACGACTACAAACTGTTTTCTGTGAGTGTGAGTCGTCTGTTTCACGAAGAACGCCCTTTTTACCGTGAACTTTAAAGTCATTTTCTTACGTAAAGGCTCCCATAATGCATTTTCCCCACTCCACTCTCCAACAATGACTTGACGGACCAATTTGCTTTGTTTAAATCCGTTCTGCTCTTGACAAATTTATGTATCCGAGAAGTCGACGAAAGTGGCAAATCCAATCCCCGACACTCAACGGTTTGTCATTAGCGTTTATCTCCCATGTCCACGCACGCTTGAGCACAAAGCCACAACCCGCTCGCTACATGTACCCAATCATTTAACTCCTTTAATTATCCCTTAAATTACAATTGCAAATAACGTAAGCTTCGGTTGTGCGCTTCGAAGGGCGGCGAAAAGAGCAACATTCTTTCTTTTTTTAATGATTACTTCGCACGTAATCTCGTACACGGGGTTGAAACGAATAAAAGAATTAGCGCTAAGACTTTTCCCCAAAAAAAAGCAAAGAGTTGTCAGACAGTTTTTGACCAGATGTTGCCGAAATAACCCGACAATCGTTCCGCGAAAGAAAAGACTTAGGATGCGGAGGCTGGAATAAATTAATAGCTAATTTCCAAACTCTTTGATGGCATTAGAGACACGGCCTGCTCGGGTCGATGTGTTGCTTGAATGTTCTCGGACTAAACATTTTTTCCGAGGTGAAGGGCCACCCAGAGCAGAGCGAGATGCGGCGGTAATCCCTCTGTTTATCCAAAGGCCTGGCCCCAAACTGCTGCGTCCATTATGAAGGGGATTTAGGACGGACTTCCCCGCGAGACCCCGGCGCGAATAGGGGATTTGCATCGGACCACAATGCACCGCTGCCGCTGCCGCCGCTCCTGCACCTGTCTCCACGGCGACGGGGACGGCAGATGCACCGCCGCAATCTGGGACGTTTTTGGGGGCGGCGTGTGGAAAATCAAGAGGAACCTTCGGGAGTGGTGTCTGAAATGAAAGAATGGAAGAAGTTTGGTTTGAGGCTTGAGGTGAACGGGAAAAAATATTACATTTAAAGATTGTTTCATTGTAAACTTCTTCTGCAGTTTACGCTCATAAATGTAAGAAAAAAACTTTACAAAATTACAAATATTTAGGACATTTCCATCTGAAAAATGGACAGGATCAGGTTTAAATGTCTTGGTTCATTTTGTACACATAATAGATACAGAAAAATGTAAAAATGTACAGAGGGGATTTCGGATTTCTTATTAAGTTTTTGAATGAACTAGATTGGACTGAAAATTGTCCCAGAAATTCAAATTTAGCCTTTTTTTTTTAACTTAAAACTTCAATAAATCAGTTTTAGAATTAGATATAAAAAAAATCCTTCCATATGTTTTGTCAAAATCTTGTCCAAAACAGTTTGGTGTGGGAGCTACTTTAAGGCTGATCTTTATGTCTCTGTGGGAGAAAAATGGATTTTAAGAAAACGTCCCAGAGAAATCCATGGATGAAGTGGATTCAATTATATAATAAAACATCTTTAGGACCAGATTGGACAAGTTTGTTGTTTCCACATGAAAGCCCGTACACTGAGAGAGCAAACTGAGAAAACAAAAAGCAAGTAGTATCTCGTCTCAAAGAACAAATATTATGATGTGTTATAATGTATTTTTTGAGTTTTTAACCCTGTTTCAACATTATTTCCTCATCAAAAACATAGCTGGATTATATTTAACTTCGTTCACACTTGTTTCATGAATCTTGTTAAGTACGTCCTCTCTCCCATTCAGTTTCAAATTTCCCAGATTTGTGACATCATAAGTAGCGCCATGAGATTTTCTGTGCTGTTTTTGAGTCCATAAATCATCACCGGACTGAACATTTCTGCCTCCAATCACGGTTCATTCCAACTGTGTGCTTACATTAGCGTGTCAGGGCAACCTAGCTTCATCGCATTTCTTATTTATCCTAATTACAGGCCTTTTTGTTACTTACAAAAATACATTCTATTCTAAATCAGCATTTTTTTTTAGCTCTACTTCCTGAAACTTATTAGGCATTGTGTTTAGTTTCATTTTGTTTGAATAATTATAAATATTAAAGGACCTGTACCTGATTTTCTTTCTTTTTTTGAATGTTATAAAGTAAAATCCGTTCACAGTCCAGATGTATTGTTAAAGCAGCTTTCTGTGCAGCTAATGAGACAGTGTTTTATTCTACACAAAGCAGGAAGTGCACTGTTAACGAGAATGATATCAAAAATAAATACATGAGCGATGCATGTGGACCATTGCAAAGAGTTTAGAATCAATTAGTTCTGTTTTTTCATCTTTAAAGTCTTATGCAACGCCTTTAAGGTTGTTTCCTCGATAGCTCAAAGTGTTCTTCCTGGTGCCATGAATCAATAAGATCATTACGCCGTTACATCAAAGTGGTGCTCCATATTATCCTTTCGCACTGATCAAATCTGTTCTTAAATTGCATCATCACGTTTTTGATTGCTGTTATTGTTGTTAGCTCAGTTTAACCTGCCTCAAGTGAAGTTTAGGTCTTGCAAACACCGAGCAAAACAACCAGCTATCACTCTATTTTCACCGGCAAAGCAAAGACATGTAATTGTAATTGAACCAAAATAAAATAGTGAAGAATCTTTTACAATTCTCTTAAAATGTGTTTTTATGAAAGGGTCGTGTGGCTGGCCTTTCAGCAGAGGGCGAAGAATGGAAATGAGCTTTGTCTATAATCCTGCAGATTCAGAAGTAGACGTTTTGTTTTTAAGATGCATTAGGGCTGTGCAGTTAATCGTATGTACAGTATAATCGTGAGTTCAGTCATTACAGCACCGTTTTAATTGAAAATACAATGAATTTCCTTCTGTTCAGATTCATAAGCGCACTCCTTTTGTCACCCAAAACCCGGAGCAAAGTTTTAAAGCATTATTAATAAAATGGTCTACAGTTCTCTACAGAATAAGTTTGATAATGTTCATTTTCCTGTTGTAAACACGCTCACATAAACAGAGAACGAGGGAAAAGTCACGCCGCTGAAACAATACATAAAGCAGATTGATTTGTGTAAAATGTTTAATGAACACAAGCAGCAACAAGTCACAACGCACCGATTTCCTGAGGCCTGAAAACGGCTTTTTAATCCGTGTAGAACTTATTTTCTGTTGAGTTCGTCTATAAACTAATACAACGGGAAAAAGATGGCGGCGCCCACGGCAACTTCCGGTATAAGGTCAATAGAAGTAACTGTTTGAAATAATCATGATTTCAATTATGAGCCAAGTAATCGTGACTATATTTTTTTCCATAATCGAGCCGCCCTACTGCCTTGTCCCTTTATGAATTAAATATTAAGGTGAGACGCTGCAGGTGAATAGGAAAAAAACTTAAATTAAATATATCAATTGTAAACTTCTCCTGTAGTTTACTCACATAGATGTAAGAAAGAAATGTATGACATGTTTTTCATCATGTTATGTTTTCCTGTAGAAATAAGGCACTTTATGTGTAAAAATGGCCAAAAAATACACATATTTGGGACATTTCAATCTGAAAAATGGACAGAACCAGGTTCAAATGTCTTGGTTCATTTTGTACACATAAGAGTTTGAAAAATGTACAGAGGGGATTTTGGATTTCTTATTTAGTTTTTAAGTAAACTACATTGGACTGAAACTTGTCCTAAAAGTTAAAATTCCGCCTATTTTTTTGTACTTTAAAACTTTAATAAATCAGTTTTAGAATTAGATATTACAAAATCCTTCAGTACGTTTCATCAAAATCTTGTTGAGTCCAAGGTTGTAAAGTTTGGTGTGCGTGGAATCTACTTTAAGTGGTGATCCTTATGTCCCGAGGGGAGAAAAATGCATTTTAGAAAACAGCCTTTGAAGTTACAATTTCCCATAGAAATTAAGATTGGACAAGTTTGTTGTTTCTACATGAAAGCCGATATGTGATATGCAAACTGACCAAAAAACAAAAAATTTAAAAAGAGTTTTGCCTGAAGTTTCTTGTCCTAAATTCAAAATCCTGGAAAAAGTACGGACCATAAAACAGATCAAATTGTCCAAATACTGTATATTATAATACCAAACACATTATTGTACAGTGGGACATTCACAAATATGTATCTGTGTTTTTAATCTGAGTGTCAAGTCCGGCAGCTGCAGCTCTGTGGAAAGAAAATCAACAACAAAACTCAACAGAGCAACGTCTAAAGGTAGCAATAAACAGTCAAAATGTCAGATTTAACGCTCAAATTCACTCCAGTGTCAGTAGAATTAGGTCTGTCACAATCACAAATTTTGATTCGCAATATTTTGTTCGAGACAATCACGATATACGATAACATTTAAACTACTTTTGCCACTGACAAAGTGATCCTAAAGCTGGAAAATCCCAAACTTAGTGTTTCAAATTGTGAAAAACATGAGTTACAATAAATGATAAGCACTTTTAAGTAAATCTGTGCCCTTTATAAGAAATAAAAGTTACTTATTTCACTCTCTGGAATCCAAATCATGTCAAAAGAGGGAAAAAGAAGAAAAAGTCCTGAAAAGTGCACACAATAAATACTGAGCGCCAAAAATATTGTTCTGTCTGTCACAAACAAGTCACAGATAGAATCATACACTGCAAAAGAAAAAAAAAAAAAAAAATCTTGTTAAGTTTAAGTGACTTTAATTCAGGACTTGAACAAATTTGAACAGTTTCTTTAAAGTTTTCTTGATGGACCTTGATTGTTTCACATTTAAAGACTTGTTTCAGTTTAGTTCTTCTTATTTCAAGCCAAATCATTTGCCAATGATGTAAGAATGCTTTACTTACCAATTGATTAATTGAGAATAATTGAAATGTTATTTTAATCGATTTGAGAAAGTTGCAGGGTTTATAAGATTTGCCTTCTTCCTGTTCCTCTTGTTCATGCCAATAATGCATATAATGAATGAATGAATGAATGAATAATTCATTGTTTTGTTTTTGTTTTTTTGTATTATACTTGGTTTGTTTTCTAAATTTGTGCGAATGAAAGTAAATGGCATGATCAATCAATCAATTAAAAAAAAAATCTTATTTAAAGTCCACATGACACTTTCTCATGTTTTTCTAATTATGACTTAGTTTGGTGGGAGGGCACCTGTGGTAAATATTTATCATAGTTTTACATTTGTGACGTTGCAGTTTGTGAATACATTTTGAAAACAAAAGTTTAAAATCACATAAAGTCATAGAAGTGAGTCTGTCATCCCTCTGTGATGTCATCAAAAAGCGACTTACGTTGTAAATATGGAGACAATTTACAGACAAGTGACACATCATTTTGACAGTTTAAACAAAATAAAGTCGTTATCAGGTATAATTATTTGTCAAATCATAATTATTGTGTCATTTATATGGATTTTTGCCCTTATATTCAAATATTGCTAACAGCTGTGGAATTACCTCTAATGATATATGATTTCCTGCTCATGGAAATAACATTATAAACTTTGCGAAAATAGGACAAATGTTTTTGTAAAACTTGAATATAATCATGTCCACTACATTTTAGTGAAAGTTATAGTCTAACCTGACATATATTATTTTATAATCAGTCAGAAGTGTCTTGAAAGCGGTAAAATATTCTACGTCACATGAGGATTAAATCTCTGCGGGTCAAAACTACTGAAAATAAGTTTAACATTCTGAATTCAAGTCATTTTAAGCAAGGCCAGATTTGTAACATTTAACGGTGTAATTAAATATAGTAATTATCGACAAAAGACAGAATCCACCAAACTGCAAACAGCAATCACTCATACATGTGACTATCGCATGTGTTGGATGCCGAAGTTTAAGAAAAAGTGCTTGTTGTCCTCTTTTCTTGAACCACTTTCACTCAAATCCAGACTTTTTTCCCTCTCGTACATTTCCCTCTTTTGTTTTTCGGCGTTAGGGTGGTCTCACTAAGTCTAAGTTATTGCTATTTGCTCTCTCGACGTGTCTCCGAGCCGTTTTTTCCGTCCCGTCGAGTGCGCGCCCCGCTGTTTGTCAAACCGGCTCCTTCACAAATCAATCGCCCCCGCCCCTCCCCTCTCGCTGGCCCCGCCCCTTCAATTAAAGCCCTCATTAGCATTTATATGATATCAGTGTTGGGCATCAGCGGGATAATGACACGGTTCGACACCCGTTAACCCCCGGGCACTGAAGCATGCTGGGTAAAGCGGGGGGGGCGGGGCTTTGATGGGTCACTGCGGTGTAAAAGTATTGTGCGGGATTGAAGTGGCGAATCCCAGCGGCTCGGCTCTCGGTCTGCCACGCTACGGAGACACACGAGGGACAAAAGGGACAGGAGTCAAAGAGGATTGGGTTTGGTCCGGGCCAGCATGGTGCAACTTCTAAAGGACGAACACGGCAGGACGCAGGAGGACCGGGCCTTAAAATACTCAAGCACTGAAGTAAAGTTAAGTCTATGAACCTCCACATAGAGTGAGTCTCCCGTTAGTTTTGTGTTAAAACAACCAAGAGTTTCGAATATTGGAAAAGTTTTAATTGAACTCGAAGTGAATCCGTCTGGAAAAGGTGTTTGTTGACTATCAGCGATGGAAAGAAACAAAATACAAAAGTAAAAGTTGTGTACTGAAGTAAATTTTACTTGACTACATTAGAGAGCAGGTATTTTATGAAGGTACTTTTATGAAGGAGACTGAAAAGTAAAGTATTCTGTAGGTTTAAGACCTGGTTTTAAGTTAAAGTGCGTGTGACAGGCTTTAAGATTTTCTAATTTTGACTTTATTCAGTGTATTAAAACCTTTTGTAAATATAAATGATAGTTTTACACCAATCAGGCTGCTGTTTTTTGAGAAAAGTTAGGGAAGATTGCAGGAAGTAAATAAATGGCTTTTTTTGACCCTCTCAACATTGATTCAACAAAATAAAAGTGTTCACATGTATTTTTCTTGAAACATCTGTGACGTTGGAGGAGTTTTTGGCCCAGTGTACAGGATGGTTTCTTGGTAATTTCCTAGTGTGATGTCATCATCTACAACCAGGAAGTAAACGTTAAACGTTGCTGACTCTCCACCATCAAAAGTGACATAATGATGCTTTAAATACCTCTAATAACCCATGCACAATTAGAAGCAAACGACACAGTTTATCTCATCTCTGAACTGGTGTTTTTGTCAGTTCTTTCATGGATTATTTTAATTTAAAGGATGTAACGACAGGAATCTGAGCGTCGTTATCGTCTTAACAGAGATGTCGGCGATAGCAGCGAGTGCGTTTTTCCTCCCGATTTCCCAGAATGCTTTGTGTTCGCGTGAAGGCCCGGAGCCGTTGGAATTGTGGGACTCTAGCCGAGAAACTAATTAGATACATCTTCACTGTTTCCACCTTGAGGCTTTGTTTGGGGTCATTGTTTAAAAGGACTCAGAGCTAAAGATGCTAATGCTAACTCTTTATCCTGCCCTTGGGCTAAAGCACAGAGCAAGTCAAATTATGTTACAGTAATTCAACTTTTGTTAAAGTCCATATGGCAAGTTAGACGTCACATTTCATTAAAACATAGTGAACATGATTATATATAAGATTTTACTAAACATTTTGCCTGTTCGTCTCTAGTTTGTCAGTTTTCGTAATGTTTATAATGTTACTTCCTGGTTGGTAATGGACCAGAGGTAATTCTATAACTGTTACCTAGCAACCATTTTGAAAACAAGGGCCAAAATCCAAATAAATTAGACATTAGTTATGATTTGACAAATAATAATACCTGATAACAACATTATTTTGTTGAATGATTGTTAAACTGTATCAGTTGAGTGTTAACTGTCTCTTTATTTTTACTTGTTCGTCGCTTTTTGATGACATCACAGAGGGAATTACATTTTAGAACTCTACTTTAAACTTTTATTTTTCAAAATTTCTTCACAAACTGCAATTTCACAGATGTAAAACTATGATGAATATTTACTTGTGTCGCTTCAGTACAGATATTTTGTAAAAGGACCTATTTGGGTGAAAATGAGACCACAGCCCTTCCTCTTGTTTCTGCTGTAGTTTACACGGGGCAGATGAGCTCAACAGAAAATAAGTTCTACATGGACTAAAAAGCCATTTTCAGGCCGCCCAGGAAATCAGTGCATTGTTGACTTGTTGCTGCTCGTGTACATTAAACATTTTACACAAATCAATCTGCTTTATATAATGTTTTAGCAGCAAGACATTTGCGTTAATATATGGAATGGTACCAGGCGAATTAAACACAATGTTTTGTTAACAAACACTGGATGGGTCCATGTCAATAATCATTAAACTCAAAATGTATTATAATGTTTCATTTCACTATTGTGAAACGGGAAAAACAGAACAAGTCCATGTTCCCCATGTTTTTTTTTTTAACATGTAATAAAGTAAAATCTGTGTTTCTCTAGCACAGATATCATGTAAAAGCATCTATTCAGGTGAAAATGAGACCACAACTTCTACTTTGCATCTGTTTATAGAATGTTTTATCCAATGAGAGACACAGGAAGCGCACCGTTAGCATGCTAATGTTTGTTAGCTTTACCTGTGACGGTCTGGACTCAGAAACTGGTGAAAAGTGCTTAAAAACGTATGGAGAATATTTAGGATGCTGGGACTGCATTAGGAAAATGAGCAATACATGTGACTGATGTAAAGACTTTAACATCAACTAGTTCTGTTTTTCACATTTGAAAACAATAAAAATCAGGTATTGGGCCTTTAAGTTCAACTAGAACAGACGTAAAGTGTGAACAACCATCAGACAACAGCAACGTCGACACTTTGTTCCAATAAATACAGAGTTAATTCATACATTTTTGCCCCTTTGGTGTGTGTTTTTTTCTATTTCTTTTTTTTTTTTTTGAGCATGTTGAGAAAACCTGTTGGAGCACAAGGTTATGCATCCCTTTGCTTCTCCATCTAAATGACATATGATTTGTCCAAACACATGTAATTTGATTGGTGGTTGTACCCAGTGATTTCGCTCCATGTTGTAAAGGTCACACCGAGGCTCTGTCTTTATCTCGGTGGTCAGTGTTTCAGGGTTTTTTCTGCTTTTACACACAGCGTCTTACTGTGTGAGTTGTTTGTTTATTGTACAGAATAGTGCTCTATGTAATATGGGTATTGTTCAATGCAAAATATGAACAAGAACAACATGTTCGGCATACATTTTGGAGCAATATTATGGTCTGATATTGATACCAATGAGTTTTTTTTTAAAGTTGCAATGTCACGGTTCTCTTTTGAAGAATTATAGACCCTTTAAAATGTAATGTAATTGAAATTCTGAAATGGAGGCGACTGGAGGCAAAATTAAGTTGACTGTAAATGTTTTCAATAATTAGTTCAAGGAGTGTTTTTGTTGGGAAAAAAGCAACTAATTTGAATTCCCAGGTTAGAAAAGTAATTTTGCTTTTCTGTTTCAAAGGAGGAACAAAATACAATTTTCTATCCTTAAATTCGTATTTTAGCTTCAAAAGAATCTAATTTATGGTAAAGCATCCAATACATCTCTAGATAAAATGAAAAATTGTTGTGGGCTCAACATTTCAGTGAGTATTTTTCCAGTAAAACCCATAAATGTGGATTGTTCCTTCATCAGAAATGCAGAGTTGATCATAATTTCGTAAAACATAATGTAAAATACAATAATAAACATGTTTAAAGCAGCTCTGATGTCACTCACATGTGTCTGAGGCTTTTCATTTTCCAAAATCATCTTTTTTCATTTTTCACATTTTGTGATGTTCTGAGGTTAATCCCAGTTTCTCTCATGAAATCACATTATGTTCCACTTCACTTTTGCCTCAATAACAAATTTAGAATGTTTTTCTTTTTTTTTTTACTAAGTTTTAAAGGGGCGACAACATAACATTCTGAAATTTAGCAGTGAGTGGCTAAAAAAAGCATCCCCCCCTTAATTTTATTTGTTTTTTTGGAATGTAGGCTTTATTTGGCGGGAATACCATGTAATAAATGTCATGAGACAGATTCAAACTCAGGACACAGTGATCCTGCCCCACACAGCAGTCATGTGATCCATCTACTCGACCACGACCCCCGCGTGAAGGTTTATACGCTTGCTTCAGGTGGATTTAGTTTTATGCTCAACCTAATTTTCGACGGTGGAAACCCATTTTGTCAATAATTTAAAGCTGAGTACCTGAGCGTAAAGTTGTAAATTTTGTGGTTCCACCATAGAGTATCTTGTAAAAGCAGCACTTTCAGAGAAAAATGAGACCTCTGTGTGCTGTCTGCATCTAATAACAAAGTATTTTGTCACAAAGTAAGAGCTAAAAGCAGCGCTCTGATCGGCTGCACTTGGGTGGTCCTCCCAGTATCACTTCGCTGTCTGAGAAAAGCTGCTTTAAAGCTGTGCACAGGACCAAAAATTAATGCACGTAAATTGTAATAATGTGCCAAAGGGTTTGTAAGAGTTACAGACGAGTTAGATTTAAAAACCTATTTCTGGTTCCGCAGTGTGAAGATCAGCGACCTCAGCTTTGAACCCACGTGACTTTCGGACTGTGGACCTGCAACAGGCGGCACTGAATGAGTGGTTTTCTAACCCCTCCGACCCCCAATAACGACAAACAGAACAAGTGTCCTTTAAATGTGGCCAGTCCAAGGCACACCTTTGCTTTTTTCCTTGATATTTTGTTTATTGTTATAATGTCTTACTGTCAGTACAGCACTTTGGTCACTTGAGGTTGTTTTAAATGAGCTTTAAAAAAATGACATTGATATTTTAACCTTTGCAATATCCGTGCTGTCTAATCAGCATCTTGATTATGCCATTGAAAGAACTGATTTCAATTCACCTTATTCCGCCCCGCGGTTTTTTGCCACAGATATGCACTTTTGTTGTAAACGCACTTCTGTTTGACGAGAACTCTGTTAAAGCTAATGACGAACGAGGGAAAAGTGTCACCACTAAAATGTTACATAAAATAGATTGATTTGTGTAAAATGTTTAATGAACACGAGCAACAACAAGTCAACAACGCACCGATTTCCTGGTCAGTCTGAAAACGTCTTTTTAGTCCATGTGGAACTTATTTTCTGTTGAGCTCGTCTGCTCCATGTTAAACTAATACAACAGAAACAAGATGGCGGTGCGTACGGCAAATTCCGGAATAAGGTGAATAGGTCAGTTTAAATCTATGCTGAAAGGTTTGTAAATGAGATCTATGATTTGAAACTGTTTTTAGGGGGAAAAAAAGTGATTTTCTGTGGGGTGGGATGGATTATTATTAATTGCTCAGTAAGAACATTATTGAACATTATTTTTAGAAATATGGGTCTTTTGAGTAGAAAAAGTTTCATATGTTTGAGTTAAACTCATGAAAAATGGAAGCAAAATCAAAAGTGTTAAGTTTACATTTTTATTCATGTATTTACCTTTATTTGCTTACTAGATGCATTCATTTTTGAAGCAATAATTATTACAGACCAATAGCCGTTGAGACCAAAACATGACTAAAATGTATAGGTGTCATTAAGCGTCCCATTCCAGTGCAGCTGAAGCAGTGGAGCGGACGGCCACTTCAAAGCCCCTGAAATCAAACACAGTCCAATTAAAGCGATTGTGACGGCGCGAGTGGACGGGACGCGCCTCACCTGAACCTCGGCGTTATTCAGGACTAATGACT
The DNA here is from genome assembly GCA_019453435.1 of Rhinogobius similis. Taxonomy (NCBI): domain Eukaryota; kingdom Metazoa; phylum Chordata; class Actinopteri; order Gobiiformes; family Gobiidae; genus Rhinogobius; species Rhinogobius similis. Next base: position 15,677,545 of record CM033622.1, read on the forward strand.
GTGAACTGAAGGCCTGGGAATGTGCCTCTGCGATGTGCGAAGGGCCGTCTGAGGAGCCGGATTCCAAACATGCCTCAGCCACAAGATCAAATACTGCTGTTTCACTGCACGGTCAAGATGCACGGTTTAAAGTGACAGGCTGGACGACCCATTTCACTAAAATGCAGCTAAGATAAGTGTATTTCAAATTCTGCTAAAATCTTTACAAATTTTACTCCAGTTTAGCTATTTTTGTAGGTTTTTCATTTTACTTCCTGGTTGTAAATGATGACATCACACTGGGAAATGACCAAGAAACCATCCAGAACTCCGCTCATGTCACAGACTTTTTAAATTTGACAATGGAAAACACACGTGTACATCTTTATTTTGTTGAACCAAGTTTAAAGTCTCAAAAAAGTTGTATTTTTTTGTAAATTATGCATAACCTTTGTCTCCCCAGTGTGATGTCATCAGTTTGTTTACTTCCTGTAACGGATTTTTCAACTTTTCTCCACAAAGAGCGACCTGATTGGTGTGAAACTTTAATTTATTCTTACAAGAGGTATTAATACACTGAATAAAGTCAAAATTAGAACATCATAAAAACCTGTCATACGCACTTTAAACGTTTACTTTAACACAGGTTGGAGGTTGGATGTTACAGTACAAAAGTAAAACTACTCTAAAGTGCATGTGACACATTTGCACTAAACTGTGTACTTAACATGATTATATTTAAGATTTTACTAAAAACGTTGACTATTTTTCCCCAGTTTGACAGTTTTGGTGAGATCGTGGCTGGACATGAGCTGCAGATGTGAAATAGTGGCTTGTTTTTTTGTTTTGTTTTAACTGGACCGAGAGCGCTCTATTAAAGCTCACTTACGAAATCAAAAATAACATCCAAAATCCCCTCTTTTCATTTTTGTTGTAACTAATACGTGTAAAAAATGAACCAAGACATTTATAGCTGGTTCTGTCCACTATTTTTTAGATTCAAATGTCTCAAATATGTGCAATATTTGTGCCATATTTCCATTTCTTCTTCAGCAGAAGTTTCAATTTTTTTCCTATTCAAATAAACAAAAACAAACAAATAAACAATAAACTGAATTATGTAGTATTTATTCATGATTTGTGTACTTTTTTAAACTACGATTTGCCAACTAAAGTGCATTCGCAGCTTTTTTCTCTAATCTAAAGTCAGTAAATGCTTGCGTTTTTCTTATTTTAAGTAAAACAAGATATTCTACACTTGTTCCATTGAAAGTCTTATTTTAAAACAGTCGACATATACTGAAAAGAAGATAAATACAACTCAATCAAGCTCCAATTAATTTTTAATTAATTTTCAATTTCAATTTTTTATCCAGTGCAATTACTGCATTGGGTTAAAATAAAATAAAGTTTTCAAGCATGAAGATTGAAAATGTGAGTGTATTTCCACTTAAATTATAAGTCCCGCCTTCAGGATGTACTGGGCTGGCTGTAATCTGTCAATACCGTGCTAATAAATTGCTAATAAAGTGGCTCCGCTGCCGCCTGACGCTTCTGTCTCTGTCGTGTGAGTAAAATGTTTTGTACAGTTCACAGTGGGACGTCCAACACAAACACGACCTGCGACTCCAGCCAATCAAAACACCATTTCATCATTTTTAATGTTATTTACAGGCATTACATCTGGCGTAAAATGTGTAATGTTTTTGGTTTGTAGATTCATAAAACAGTCAACAAGAGCTATGGAGACGTTTAGTTTAGTTTATTTGTTGACTTTTATTGCACAGTTGTTGTTTTCTTTCTCGTTGTTTTTGCTTTTCTGTCTATTTATTCAATTATTCTACATATTACATGGTTACAATTATGATATACTTTAATGCTATGTGTAAATGTTTTGTTTTGTGCATATTATAGTACAAAAAGTGTCATTAAATGCTGGTGAAACTTACATGTGACCAAAGCTGCTGTGTGGCTCCCCCTGTTGGCCTGAATCTCACACATAAAAGGCGATATCCACTGAAGGTGACGTTAAATAAATCAATATTCATGCATTTTTGTAACAGTCTGTTATTATGGAAAGGTATTTATATAATTTCTTAATAATACTACTATAGAACCATTATAATCAGTGGCAGACCAAGGAGTTTGGGGGTCCAAGGCAAAATTAAGTCCAGGCTCCTCGTCATTAAGTGTGTTTTTTTTTTAATAACTTTTCTGTCATGTCTCTTGAATTGTTCTTGAAAATAAGTAAGCTTATTTTTTTTCTTTTTTTTTGTGTGTGTAGTGACAGGTGCTTAAATGTGGGGTAGTAAATGAACTATTAGAAAATTCCAATTTCTTTGTGCAACAGCTACATGTTCTAAGCAGCTTTAAACAGGGGGTTTGGGGGTCGTTCCCCAGAAGAATATTTCTTGTTTGGTGGTGCATTTTAACATGTGTTCAGCTGAGTACATGATATTCATATGTAATTTTGAAGCTATATTTAATTTACTATTTATACATTTGACAATCCCAAACTCTTTTGTTGGTGTTTTTCTTTTTCTAAAAGTAAATGGCTCTGCTTCACTGATATTGAGAGAAAAGCAACAGTTTCAGAGCCGTGCGTCTATGATGGGCATGGTGGTAAGGGCATCTTAATGGGGCCCCTTCAGTTTGAGGGCCCAAGGGAATTGTGAAATGTCCGCCACTGATTGTAATAATCTAAATTAAAAAGTACTGACAATGCACAACATATAAATACTAAATTAACAGACTTTCTCTAAAACACTCAAATAGAACTTCACCCAGTTCAGACGAAGCTGTCTGTGAACCCTGTGGAGCACAAACAGTGTCTTTGTGAAGCTGAGACTGTAGTTTGGCCTCTGGTGTCTGATTTAGTCTAATGGAGTAGATAATAGTGCAAACAAGCTCTGTCCAGGGGAAAAGAAGATTTCAAATCCTGCCTTGATTACTTTTGGTAAATATAAGGAGGAGTGAAGCTGCTGTTGGAGGATTCAACAGACGATGGACTAAGACTTTGTGACGATTCCCACTTCAAAAGTGAAGCCAACATCACAATGTAATAGAGTAAAAGCACAGGTGGAATGCCGATAATCATCTTAATTTACTTGAGAAATATGGACATCTGGGGGACTTTCAAATGTGGGTGCAAATATGGATGAACTAGTGTTTGGTCCTGTTTGAGGAGGATGTAATACACAGTAAATCAAATGTGTTTGATGTTCAGCCATAAGCTCCAAATAAAACCAATCAATCAATCAATCTTAACATTTTACTTTTAAAAAATAGATTATTTTGTATTATTTTAAAATTGTATTGATTTTTTTTTCCCATTTAATTATATTTTCAATTTAATTTAATGTAATAGATTTTTTATTTTTATCTTTTTTGTGCGACTGGAGAACAAACTGATCCTGATGTTCACAGAATAGTTGACGTGACTTAAAATAAATGTGTAGCTATCTTTTTATGTTTTAAATGCCCAGCAGTTCTCAGTTTTATCACATGTTTGACAAAAAGGAACAAAGAACAAAAAAATGCAAGGACCCACCTTTACTTTTTTTTTTTTTTTTTTTAGAACCACAAATACCACTTCACATAATATGTGTTTATGTGAAATATATGAAAACATGTTTTTTTTCCTTTCTGTGAACTCTGGTCTTCCCTGATGCACAATGTTCTCCTCTACAACTACTGCTGGCATTGGATTTAGCTCAGGTTTAACCCCAGTTTCATTGAAGAATGGGTCAAATGCAAAGGACACATTTCCTACAGAGAGAATAAAATGTACTTTAACCTTGTTGTTGCTGCTTTAAATATAATTATCAGTCAAACAGGTCAAATAAAAGTCACATGTGAAGGACTAGTTTTGCTAATACCTATTAATATAAATAAATATTGCATACAGATATATTTAAATGTGTCAAATCCCATGAGGCATTTTGTTAATTATCCAAAGTGCACATAATTCCGTCCAATCGGATCGCTCGGCTGTGATGACGCGGCGTGTTTCCATGAGGCAGGTTTGACCTCATCTTCATAGTGTTCATGGATCACTGGGCGCCGCTCTTTTCCTTCTTTGAGTGAATTATGGCAGATTCATTTGTTTTATCGAAGCGGAGCCTTTAATCCCATCACGGGCCGTTAGAGCCAGAACGCACGGCCAATCAGAGAGAGACACGCCGGAACTCCAGTAAATATATCAGCTGCAGGGAAACTCAGAAACAAACTGGTGTGAGGTTAAAGTCTGGATGACACATTTCACTCAGTCATAGTGAACATGATTATATTTAAGATTTCACTGAACATTTTGCCTGTTTGTCCCAGTTTGACAGTTTTTGTAAAGTTTATCATGTAACTTCCTGGTTGGACTTGAGCAGCGACTATGACAGAGAACTGTTACCTAGCAACCATTTTGACAACAAGGTCCAAAATCCACATAACTTAAATAACTAAGGTCTCTTTGCCTCTCACAACTACCCCTTATATTCGTATTATGATTTAGTTTTATTTATTTAAATGTGTTTGTTTGTTGTTTGTTGGTTTTTTTGTTTGTTTTTTCTTTCTTGTTTTTGTCTGCTGTGTTATGTATGATTCTTATTCTCTGATTACTTTGAGTGTCATGAAAATGATGTCTCTTATTATGTAAATAGTGCACATCTGTATGTAATTGTATATATGCTGTAAAAAATAAAAAATAAAAAATTGACAAATGTAAAACTATGATAAATGTTTACTAAAGGTGCCCTCCCACCAAACTATATCATAATTAGAAAAGAAGAACAATAGACTTTAAATAACACCAACAACACATTTTAGTGCTTTCCAGTTGTTGGTTGTTGAAGATAATAAGAAAAATAATCTAAATGCTTCCAGGAAATTGTATAAGTAGCATTGCAACATCTGTTATTTGGTTTGACCTATTTACAAAATGCATGTACAGATATCAATATTCATTTAAAGTCTGTGAATTCACAAACTTCTAAAATGCAACTTCCCAGAAAACCCATTGCAAAAAAAAAAAGTATAAAAATATTTTGACACTTTTGACGGCGGAAAAACAAGTGCAAATCGTAACGGCAAAGCATGCTCAGGCCTCTGAAAGTTGTGAAAAGTGCTTATAAACTCATCGTGGTGAATGATTTGGAAGCTCAGAATGCATAAGTTAAAGCATTACAATTGTCCCGCTGCAAACTCTTTTTTTATTTTCTTCTGTTTTAAGGGAACAAAATTAACTTTACTGATTTTTTAACCTTATCATTAAAGGTGGAATGGAGGATTTCGGGCAGCAAATCAGAATCTCATTTCCTCGTGGGTAGCACAAATAACTGGTCCGCTCAGGTGTCAATCATTCTCTGCGTGCCAGTGCACGCCCGCAGGCTCGTCCAGGGGAAACGCTCGCTCCCCTGGCCGCGCATGCGTGATTGATATGCTGTGTGTTTATGTAGCAGGAGGTTAGCGGCGAGTTCCGTCATTGTAGGTCTAAACTTTCATCCGCGAAGTACCGAAATGGCGGAGGGACGAAAGAGAAAGACTGTTTTGGAGCTTTCACAGAAGAGACGAAAGTCTCCAGAGGAAAGAAACAAAACGCGTGTTATTCTGGGGGAATCGTTTACGCGCTGGCGAGCATTGAAAGCGCAAAACACGCTGATGCCTCCGCTGCAAACTTTCTGCTGGACAGGTAACTGTTTATCTGACTCTTTTTTTAGCTTATTGTATGTGGAGTGTATTATTAAATCTTTTTCGCGGAGATTGTCGTGAGAAAGCGACACCAATCGTCTTGTAAACAAATGCGCATGGGCAGTGCTGCTGTGCGTGCTCGTTCACGAGGTTTGCTAGGCGTTCAGTCAGGAGAAACGGGGCGGGAGGGAGGGGGAACCTGCGCATGCGCTTTTTCAAAAAAAGGACTAACAGTCGCAGATTTTCCAATCGGCGAGAAATCCTCCATTCAACCTTTAATTTATTCAAAGTTGTGTTTTGATTGATTCCTGAGTTAATCCTTTATTGTCCTGCAATTGAGGCCCCTATCCCCACCCACATCGTGTACTTAGCTGTGATTATTTGAAAATGAAGACTCAAAATGTCCTCCCCAGCCCTTAACCCCTCATTCACTCCACAGTGCACTCTTTTTCAGACTAAATAGTGACTCAATATTGGAGCGATTCGGACGCACAGCTCACTACTTTCTCCTCACGTGACTGGCGTTCAGGTGAAAAAAAGTTGTGAATATTGGTCAAATCCACATGGCACGCAGATATTTATGAAATAATAATCATCATGTAAGTTTTGTTTATCATGGATCACACATTAAGCATCAAAAGGACTGGATTCTTCAACTTTTTCCTGAGATTTGAGATCTATTCAGCGGCTAATGCTACCAACTCTGCTGCTAACGGTTTGTTTAAAGTGTTTTCTTCATAATCTCGGCTCAACGATCATTTAAACAGCTCTATCTGCTTCATTCAGTCTGTTGTGTCCTGTTAAAGACCTGCTGATGGACACTACGGTTCAAGGTGCATTGTGGGAAATTTTGAGAGCACTACTCTTTCACCTGCTGGACATTCGGACAGTGTTAAAAATGGCGTGACCACAATATAGTGCCCTCTGTGGGGAATAGTGTGGACACTCGGACATGTAAGTTACAATTTGCTGCTTGTTACAGTGAAATGTCACTGTAACAATCAATTCTGCTGTTTTCAAATGGGAAGACCTTTTTTTTTATTATCAAGCTGTTTTAGATAAAAATGATGGACATTTGATGAACAAAATGTAAAATGATTATCTACTTATGTTATAATTCAATACTAAATACCTGAAAAAACAACAACACACACATACAATATGCATATACAATATACAATATGTCTCCTTTAAGTTGAGACACTAACTAACACTAACTAGGCAAAATTCATTTTTTTCATTTTTTATCTTTTGGTCAGTTTGCTCTCTCAACATATCGGCTTTCATGTGGAAACAACAAACTGCAAACTGTCCAATCTGCATTTAAAAGTGGTTTGTTCTTCCATTTAATCCACTTCATCAATAGATTTCTATGGGACTCTATAACTTCAAAGGACATTTTCTTAAAATGCATTTTTCTCTCTGGGACATAAAGATTAGCCTTAAATTAGCCCCTACACACACCAAACTTTACAAACTTGGACTGAACAAGATATTGACGAAACATACTGAAAGATTTTTTTTTTTTTTTTAGATCTAATTCTAAAACTGATTTGTTGAAGTTTTAAGTTAAATTTTTTTTGGAAATTTGAATTTTTAGGACAATTTTCAGTCCAGTCTAGTTTACTTAATACTAGATAAACTAAATAAGAAATCCAAAATCCTCTCTGTAAAGGTTTTTGTAAGTAATTTCTCAGGTTTATATGTCCCAAATATGTGTCTTTTTGGCCATTTTTACACATAAAGTGCCTTATTTCTAGATCAAAACATGCTGAAAAAACTGTAGTATATTTTTTTCTTACATTTGTGTGAGAAAACAACAGGAGAAGTTTTAAATTGATATCTTTAAATTAAAGATTTTGTCCTATTCACCTGCAGCGTCTCACCTTAAGGCAGTCCAAATCAGGTACAGGACCTTTAACACCGAAACCAAAGCTACAAATGATTGACAGACGACCTCAGCGCAGCAAAAGCCCATTTAATTAAAACCCGCTGATAACTTCTGGTCAGTCAGAGACATTTTTCTTCTTCTTTCCCTGACCGGACCAAGCGCAGCCCTCGGCCCTTCAGCGCTGGGTGATCTTTGCCCCGCCCCCAGGCTCCGGGGCCCACACACCTGTCCACACAACCGCAGCCACAGAGGATAAACCCAGATTAAGCTAAAGTTACCGTCTCTCTCCCCACGCCGTCATTCAAAACCCGCGTCCACAATGCGCCTTTCGGGACCGTCCCAGCGGCCAGCGTTACCTGCAGGACATCAAACACGAGAGGATTACGACAGGACTGTCCAAACGCGGCTAAATGCACAGAATGGTTTATTTATGGACCTGGGACAGCGGCAATTTGTTTTTCTTTTTAAAGCCGTGTTGGTTCAGCCCACCTCCTTGTCCAGAGTGAATACAGTAATCCTTTCAAAGATGATAATAGTCGTTGGAATCCGAAAGAAAAGATTAGAAACGTATACAGGCAGCGATTGTGACTGTGGCTTGAGAAACGACAAGAAGAAACACTACTTTGGACTCTTTTGTGATCGATTGATTGATTGATTTGTTTTATTTCAAACTTAAAGTAGGCCTATATAAGAGATTTTTATGTTTTTATGACTTCATTTGGTGGATGGCATGTGTGGTGTCATAGCTTTAAGTCAGTGAACATGCAGTTTGTGAAGACATTTTGAAAAATAAAAGTTTAAAATGACAGGAAGTAGTGCTGAGTTCTGAAACAATATAGTTTTTTCACAATTAGAGTAAGGTATAGGTTTAGGAATAGATAATTTGGTTAAAATTGGGGGTTTGGGGCAAGTAAGCCAACTGGGTCTGTGGAAAAAAAATGGACGCAAACATAATTTCTCTGTGATGTCATCAACATGCGTCGTGCCATTGAAAATAAAGGGACAATTTACAGACGAGGCCAGTTTAAACCATAATTCAATAGAATAAAGATGTTATCTGTGTTATCTGGAGTTTTTTTTATTGTCAATTCCTTAGTATTGTGCAATTTATATGGATTTTGGCCCATGTTTACACTCTGGTTGCTAGGAAACAGTTGTGGAATTACTTCTATGTCTTATCTGCCGCTTATTTTCAACCAGGAAGGAACATTATGAACTTTACAAAAACTGTCAAACTTGAGACAAATAGTATAGTATGGTAAGATCTCACTTATGGAAATGTGTCGTCCAACCTGTAATATTTTTTTTTTTTTTTTTTAGATTTATTTATTTAAAAGGGACAGTGCATATTGATGAACATAGAATGTAAATATGCCAGATTTAGCCATTGGCTACTTTCCATCTGTAGTCCCTGGCAGATCAGGACAAAGAACAACACATAAAAACACATTCCATACAAATGACATAAGACAACATTAGACTTAGACAACACTTCAGAGACAATGATCACAGACCTGGTTCTTCTTGAGCCAACGTTTCAAGTTTGTCTTAAATGAGTTTATTGTCAGACTGTCTCTGATCGCAACTGGGATGCTGTTCCAAATCTCTGTGCCTTTGACTGACAGCACTTGTTGACTGAACGCCAGCGCCTGAAAGGAACTGCACAGTGGCCTTGAGTAGAGGCTCTGGTCACTCTGCTGCTCGTCCCAGATCTGAATTTAATAAACTCATTCAGGGCTGGTGGAGAAAGCCCATGTAGACTTTTATAAATTGAACAAGCTAATTTGAATTTTTTAAAATTGTCAAAACTTAAATAGTTGTATTTATGAAGTATCAGGCAATGATGATATGAAAAAGGTTTTTTATCTAATATTTTAAGGCTCTTTTGTATAATGATTCAATTGGTTTTAAAGCAGCCTGGTTTGTCATTGACCAATTTGTGATGCAATATTCAATGTGTGAAAAAATCATAGAGTGAAGAAACATTTTAGCAGCATTTTCTGGCAATAATGATCTAATTTGTTTAAAATTACGAATATTAAAATTTACAATTTTACAAAGTGCTTTTACATGTTTTTTAAAAGACAGAGTTGAGTCCAAAGTCACACCGAGATATTTAAATTCGTCTACAACTTTAATCTGTCGCCTTTTAAAATTATATTTGAGCTTGGCTTTGCTGTTGGGCGCTTTGAAAATACCATATAAACAGTCTTTTAGAGTTTAACAGGAGACATGACTTTCTGAGCCACTCACAATGCAAGTCATGGCCTCTGTCATTTGTTCCAGAAAGTTCGACATCAGACTTTGCCTTTGTAAAAATTACAGCATCATCTGCATATAGCTGAGAGTTAATATGTGGGCAAACATCTGGCAAGTCATTAATATACAACGAAAATAAAATAGGTCCAAGTATAGAACCTTGGGGTACTCCAACTTGACACTCCAGATATGGAGATTTAATACCGCTGATTGAGACACAATAAGTTCGGTCTGATAAGTACGATTTCATCCAAGAAATAGCTTGTTCTGAAAAATTGAATTTAGTTAGTCTAGATAATAATATTCGGTGATCAACCGTATCAAATGTTCTTTAAGTCCAGAAAAATGGCACCCACAAGAGGACTACTATCCAAATAGTGTTTTACTTTTTCTAGTATTGCAGTTTCCGTTGAGTAATTGGCACGGAAACCAAACTGCATAGGGTGCAGAGGGGTATAACCCTTACTTAAAAAATTAGTCAATTGTTTAGCTACCCATTTTTCAATAATTTTTGAAATGATGGGTAGTATACTGATTGGGCGGTAATTTTTGACATCATTTTTATTCCCAGATTTAAAGACAGGGGTAATTGTGGCAACTTTCCATGAGGTGGGAACAACAGAATGCCTGATAGAAAGATTAATCATATGAGTAATTGGACATATCAGAATATCTTTGTGTACCTTTATGAAGTTTGTATCCAGACCATACACATCTTTAGTTTTGGAATTTCTTAAATTTTTAATTATGGAGGCTACTTCTGACTCGTTAATCTCAGCTATTTTAAAAAGGGGTAGAGTCTCAATTACTGGAAAAGTAAAATCTTCAGTTGATGTAAAAAGTTGTGTAATTTCATGTACAGAATCTTTAAAAAAATTGTTAAATACAGTTGCCACAACAACAGGGTCTTTCACCAGTTCATTATGAATATGTAGTTGTAATTCATTACTATTACTTGCCCCTTTACCAGTTATTTTATTTATGGCTTGCCAGATTTTTTTCCCATTACCATTTGCACTCTCTATAACTGTCAAATAAAGTTTGCCTTAGCTTTGCATGACTTGAACTACCTTGTTTCTTGCTGAAGTGAAAAGTTGCCTGTCAGAGTTAAGTTCAGTTTTAAGTGACTTTTAAGTAGTTGATCTCTAGTCCTCATTAGTTTTCTGCACTCTTCACTGAGCCAAGGTAGATCACGCTTACTTGTTTTATTTTTCTTTATCCTCCTTGTGTGCGCAGCTATTGCCTCAAGAACTTTGGCGTGAAATATTACACTATTTGTTGAAATATTGTCACATGAGACAATTTCATTCCAATCAGTCTCTTTCAAGGCTTTTGCCAGATTTTGGAATTGACCTTTTGGCACTATATCATAAAAACACGATGGACTCTTTTCAGATGTAGACGACTTTTTGAAAACGTGCTTTAGTTAATTTCCGTATAAAAATATGGCATTATGGTCAGAGAGACCAGTTAAAAATTATACGCTTTTAAGATTCTTTCAGTTTTATTTGTAAATAGGAGATCTATTCTCGTTTTAGATTTATTAGTAATTCGTGTTGGCTTTTCAATTAATTGAACCATATTAAAAAGGTCAGTTATTTGTTTCAAGTTTTTCCTTTCTTTTTTGTTATCCCAATTAACATTAAAATCCCCTATTAAAATAATCTCTTTATCGGGACAGCAAAAATTCAGTAGCAGTTTCAGCTGGTCAAAAACTCTACATTAGTCGATGGTTTCGATAAATACAAATTACAATGAATTTCATTTCCTTAGAGAGAACTATATTCACACCAACACACTCTAGTGTAATATTGTCAGGCCAAACAATCTGTGAACATTTAAGGCTGTCTCTTACATATATCATTACGCCCACCTCTACCTTGATCCCGGTCTTTCCTGAATACATTATATCCTGGCATATGTATTGCAGCATCAGGTGATACACTTGTTAACCAGGTTTCTGTAAAGCCAATAAAGTCAATATTAGATTGGAGCAACAAATGTTCAATTTGTTCACGTTTTGGAATCAAGCTCCGAATATTCAAATGACCACCAAATAGACCTTTAGGTTTTAATTGTGGGTCCCAAATAGCCCTTGCTTGATTTAAAGTCTGAAAAAAATTTAATGAACGATGCTTTTTCATCACTGGATTTCTCTTTAGATTACGTTCTTCCCTTGATTTATCATGTTGCAAATTGGGATTTATACTGTTAAGTGGTGTTTTACCCTGGTTTCTTTCATCATGGGAAATATTGTCTTTAGAGAAAGGGCACAGTGGAATTAGGCCTACCTCTGTATTGTTGTTAATGGAAGTCAAATCAGTTAATAAGTTCATTTGGATTGATGCACCCACTTCCTCGTTGGTGATTTTTAGTCCTGTCTGCTTTAAATTTTGTCCAGTTTGGGGAGAGTGAAGGCCACACAATGAAGGAGGCCTGGGTGGATATAGCCCATGTAGCAGGGGATGTAGCCCAGGTAGCAGTGGATGTAGCCCGGGTAGCAGTGGATGTAGCCCGGGTAGCAGTGGATGTAGCCCAGGTAGCAGTGGATGTAGCCCGGGTAGCAGTGGATGTAGCCCGGGTAGCAGTGGATGTAGCCCAGGTAGCAGTGGATGTAGCCCAGGTAGCAGTGGATATAGCCCATGTAGCAGGGGATGTAGCCCATGTAGCAGTGGATGTAGCCCATGTAGCAGGGGATGTAGCCCGGGTAACAGTGGATGTAGCCCAGGTAGCAGTGGATGTAGCCCAGGTAGCAGTGGATGTAGCCCAGGTAGCAGTGGATATAGCCCATGTAGCAGGGGATGTAGCCCATGTAGCAGTGGATGTAGCCCATGTAGCAGGGGATGTAGCCCGGGTAACAGTGGATGTAGCCCGGGTAGCAGTGGATGTAGCCCGGGTAGCAGTGGATGTAGCCCGGGTAGCAGTGGATGTAGCCCGGGTAGCAGTGGATGTAGCCCGGGTAGCAGTGGATGTAGCCCGGGTAGCAGTGGATGTAGCCCGGGTAGCAGTGGATGTAGCCCGGGTAGCAGTGGATGTAGCCCGGGTAGCAGTGGATGTAGCCCAGGTAGCAGTGGATGTAGCCCAGGTAGCAGTGGATGTAGCCCAGGTAGCAGTGGATGTAGCCCAGGTAGCAGTGGATGTAGCCCAGGTAGCAGTGGATGTAGCCCAGGTAGCAGGGGATGTAGCCCAGGTAACAGGGGATGTAGCCCAGGTAACAGGGGATGTAGCCCAGGTAACAGGGGATGTAGCCCAGGTAACAGGGGATGTAGCCCAGGTAACAGGGGATGTAGCCCAGGTAACAGGGGATGTAGCCCAGGTAACAGTGGATGTAGCCCAGGTAGCAGTGGATGTAGCCCAGGTAGCAGTGGGTGTAGCCCGGGTAGCAGTGGATGTAGCCCAGGTAGAAGTGGATATAGCCCGGGTAGCAGTGGATGTAGCCCGGGTAGCAGTGGATGTAGCCCTGTTAAGCCGGTTGCTTGTTGGGATTGTGTAGCATCCATGTGGTTTACATTCAAACACAGAGGACCAGGATTTATTTCTACATCCCCAGCTAGGAGCAATATCATCAAAAGGTGAGCAGTTCCCAAGTAAGGTTTAAGTGATTGTCCCTTTGTACCTGTGGATGGCCGTGCATGGCCATCATCCAGTACTGTTGAGAAGAGAAAGTGTTGACTCATCTTGGCTGGGTAGAGGAACTGGTCTTTATCCTGTTTTCGTGGACATGTTAAGCTCAGTAACAAATACAGAGATACAAAAACAATAAAAACATTGCCAGATGACAAAAGCCATGGTGTTTTGATGCTTTTGTAAAGCTTTTGTGGCAAACACACAGGATCTGCCAAACTGTGTGACTGCTCCACGGCAGCCATCTTTTCTTCAGAAGCTTGGCTATTTTATCACTTAAAAAAAAAATCTGATACAGTCGGCAACACATCATATTGGGGGGCGTGGTTTGTTGTGGGTTGAAAACGTAGGAAATGCAATTTTTTTCACTCCTCTTATACGTTTCCTGGCAAATTATGTGTATTTTAAGCTCAACTGAATCCTAAAGCAGTCTTAATCATGGTAGCATTTATCCCACAGCTAACGTTAACATTCTTGGATAACTATACATGTTTGGGCTGTTGGATCATATCATTCTGGCGTTTCCTCTTGTTGAACTGTGGGTTACAGAGTAGCTCTTCTACATTGAAATGAATGGATTGTTTCCCACACTTATGTTAGTGGGCCTTTTCCTCAGATGCCAACTGTATCTGTTTTTGCAGTTGATGTTGCCTTTTACCTCTCAGTGTAAGTGTTATTGTTTAGCTGTATCTGTGCATATGTAAGTATATAAATACAAATAAACAATGAATAAAAAATAAAAAAAAATTAAGAATTGTTTTGTTTGATATATTTTCAAAATTAATTTTATGATTTTAACCTTGTGTCTACAAACTAGGGGTTCCCAAATGTAAAAGGTTAGGACTCGCAACCCTCTCAGAAAAATGTAATGTATGCAGGTAACAATTCAAAGTCTATATGACAGGTCTGTATGACAGACGACACATTTCACTAAAGCGTAGTGAGCATGAATATATTGAAGATTTTACTAAACATTTTGCCCATTGATCCCCAGTTTGACTTTGTAATGTTTATGTTACTTCCTGGTTGGTCATAGTTGGCTAATACGACATAGGTGGAGGTAATTCTACAGCTGTTATTTAGCAACCACTTCCAAAATAAGGACCAAAACCCATATAAATGACACAATAGTTATGGTTTTAGAACTAATAATACCCATTAACAACTTTATGTTGTTGAATGATACTTTAAAGTATCAAAAGGTTGTGTCAGTTGTGTGTAAATTATATTTGTATTTTTCAGTGCACCGCATGTTGATGACACAGGTGGAGGGATTCCTTTTTTGAACTCAATCACTTTCTGTAATTTTAAACTTTTATTTTTCTAAATTTCTTCAAGAAAAATATACTTGGACTTAATATTGTTTGAATAATTTGTTGTTGTTGTTGGACCTGATTTCACCAAATCATACAGTTTTCAATTTAAGAATAGACCAAATAAAGCGTCATCGTTAAAAATAAATTATATCTTGAGATCATCAGAGGGGCCCTGGCCCAGCACTTGTGACCCCCGCTTTGGGAACCACTGCGATAAACGACGGCAACAGATCCAGACACGTTTACCGTCGACCTCGCCGTAAATAAAATGAGATCACTAAATAAATACTAAATTTCCCCCAAATTCCCCCAGTTCTTTTTTTTTTATCTTTTCAAACCATAGCTTGTCCCGTCACGTTTTTCTCTCACGTCGACTCATCCGTCCTCACACTTCATCTGTACGAGGCGCCTCCCTAAACCAAGTCAAGTCGTCCCAAACGGGGTTCAAAGGTCAGCGCTGCATAATCCCTGAAACATGAGTGAAATAATCCCGGACGCCTCGGTGCTCTTCTGTCGCGCTTTTGTCTTTCGGGTAAACGATCTGGACGACGAGGAGGTTCTGCTGGGTCTCTAATTTGTCCCACCACAAAGGGTTAACGAGGGCAGAGACTGAAGGCGGGATTAGGATCAGTGTCACGTCAAAAAGCAAAAAGGCACAGATTATTACAGTAAATATTGATCTCGCTGGGCTAAATCGCTCATTGTATATTGTTATTTTCTTTTGGAGCAAGATGAAATTTAGAATATTATGATTTGATTTCATGCTGAGGTGGACAATATATTAGGGCTGCACGATATTGGTAATTATTGCAATATTCTATAAAGCTATTAAGTAAAATCTGCAATCTTTAAATACACTTTTTGAATTAGGCTAAAACTAACGATTATTTTAGTCATCGACTGCGATTATTTCTATTGTAGATTGAGACTTAGAATGAACTAATAATTTTAACTAAATAAATGATCAGGAATATTCATGAATAAAGTGTATAATTGAGGAAAATCTGAAATTGTGTATTGTGTTTTGCCATTTTTCTTTAATAATGTCACTGTCTTTGTTACAAAAGTCTTTAAGTTTGTGTTTTAGAGTCCGTTTAGTCCAGCGAACAAAATACGACTGCAATTATTGTTCATAGTCGATGTCAAGATTATTCTACTAAATGTTGTAGCTCTTTTTTTAATGCAATGTCTGTTATATTAAAATAAAAAACAAATACAAATCTAAGACTAATTTAGTTTGAAAAAGTGATACTTTTTCATGAATTTCCCTTTTCAATGTTTTATTTTTTCAAAAACAGAACATTTCTATCAGATGGAAGACTTTTAATGCGATATATTTTGTTTGTTGTGATATACTTCTAGTTTATAGATTGCGTCAGCTAATATTGTGTTATCAATACTTTTGTAATATATTGTGCAGCCCTACAATATATGAAAATGTATGTAATATTGTGAAGATATGCTAAATTTTAATATTGAGTACTGAGTCTGAGTCATTTGTAGTAAAAACTGCTACTTAAAGAACTGATCAATGAAGAACGAAGCTACATTTTTACCTTATTAAACGTCTTTGTAAAAACTGTCTGCTTCTGGGAAAATGTCCTCAAAAGAAGTCACCTTGTAGCTTTAGAGTGAAGGTGACTCTGGATATCAAACCTGTCCATTATTTTAGCCGAGCTCCGAGTTCTGCTCCGTTGGACTCGCACAGAGCAGAGCGAGTCCTTTTGAAACCAGAGACAAAATACTCAGACATTCTTAGAGGACACTCTTGTCGACTTTTGTGGAACGCAGTGATAGAAATGACCAAAATCAGCAAAACTGAACGGACTACGAAAGTCATCTATAGTTCATCACATTAAAGGACAAATATTGTGCATTGTTTGTTTTGTTCCTGCCATTTAAACATGCTCGAGTGTCTTTACTTTGACATCTCATGCTCCATCTACTGGCTGTAGAGACAATGACATGTTTATAGACACAATGGTTTGATCTGCTGTTGCTATGTTAAGCCATCACGCAGAAACCGTGATCATGTTAGAGGTAGAAAGTCTGCAGATGATTTAAGGATTCAAACAGTAAAGCAGGAGAAGATTTTCAGATGTCACTGATTGAAGGAGTTCAGCAGGAAGTGTTTTTGACAGTTGGAAGGGAGAAAAGTTTCTAACCAGCATTCATCAGACTTGCATGAATGCAGGTAAATGCAACTCCAGGTGTGTTTTTAATTTCGAAACATTGTTAGAACATGATTAAAAGCTCAAAAGTGTCACTATAGCATCATATGTGTCCTTTAATATTGCGGAACATGGCAAGATTCTGCCCTGAATGCAGTTAAACAGATCAGAGTTAAAGGAGAAATATTATGCAAGAGTTTCAGTTCTGAACAGGAAGTAAATGAACCTGTTTCTATTAAGACATTTTGGATAAATATTGCATTCTACAAAGAACAAAATGTAAAATATGATATACTTTTAATTGTTCAATATTATGTACCTGGAAAAAAGCATATGTCCAATCCAAAAGATGGTCAGCTTTTAAATATCCGATGCAGGGATTTCAAGTTCAACAGCTTGACCTAAAAACTGGCAGTGAATTGAGCCGAGCAAGATATTAAGAACTGATCGAAGAGAAAGTGGGATCTTGGGATCTTGATTCTTTGAGAGAATTTTCACAAATTATTTTACACTGAACTTTTGAATTTTTGGGATTGAAAAATAAAAACAAAAAAGCAATTCAAACATGTTTTTTTCTAAGGTTAACAAGCTTTAAATTTTAAGTTTAAATTCTAAATCTGATAAAACAATCAATCTTCTATATTTATCGATGAAGGTGACTGCACTATGAAAATAAAGA
The DNA here is from genome assembly GCA_019453435.1 of Rhinogobius similis. Lineage (NCBI taxonomy): Eukaryota > Metazoa > Chordata > Actinopteri > Gobiiformes > Gobiidae > Rhinogobius > Rhinogobius similis. The sequence continues at coordinate 15,695,143 of CM033622.1, forward strand.
CGAGCTGCACTGATGTTTACAGTTTTTCCTTTCGTTTCCTTGATGGATGTGACTGAACTGTGAATGAGGCCAAATCACAGAGGGATAGAAAGCAGCTCTGAGCCTGTCATGGGGGGGAGAGGGGGGAGACAGGTGAGAGGGGGGGGGGTGAGAGAGGGAGCTGGTGATGGACTGGAGGGGAGACGGGTGAGAGAGGGGGCTGCTGATGGACTGGAGGGGAGACGGGTGAGGGAGGCGCACTGTAAAGGGGGAGGTGTCACAGCTGGAGAGTCCTTCAAACACAGAACATTCACAAACAGAACATTAAAGGCATCAGTCGTTTAACTGTTGTTGAACAGGATCAATTTCTTCACGTTTTGATGTAGAGCTGGTAATTTTCTCCTTTTTAAGACGTTTTGAATGACTTGACACTAATTTTAAGACATTGTTTAGTGCCACTTACTACAAAGTTACATTTCTTCGTCTGAAGTTTCAGAAATTTGCAATGAATTTAGTGAATCTCAGCATTATAAATATTGTGAAATTTGCAACTAAAAACGCAGCAAAATTCAGCAACTAAAATTTAATCATTTTGTCAGGTACAAACTAAATGTTTAGCAGAGCTGTAGACTTTTACATTTGTTATCTGACTTTAGCAGCTCATTTACATTTTAGTTGTGCTTTGAGCTTTTACAGTAGAAAATGCTATCACTCACCATTGACTCGTGTTTTTGCCACTCAGAATGACGTGATGTCACCTGCATAACCTCTATAATTAAAAGTAATGAGATCAATACATGATACTATACGAATATCTTATTTTGACAATTTAGTAATTTGGGTATAATATACCTCACACCGTCCAGTGTGAACCCCACGTACGACCCAACATATCCATAAACTTATTGTCACCAGGAGAAAAAAAAAGTTCTCGTAATTAGACTTTATTAATTGTATTTATTGATATTCTTCATAGCTTCTGCTCGTGCGACAGGATGGAGTTGTAGCGCAGCAGCTGCAGGTCCACCGGGGGGCAGCGTGGAGGTGGGGGCGGGGGCAGGTCCAAGTCGTCATGGTGACAGATGCTGCCGATGTTGTTGTTCGGGTCTGAGGACGGCACCAGGAAGTGTCCGCGCCGATGTCGATGGTAGAAGAGCGCGATGAGAACGAGCAGCGACAGGACCAGACCACTGAGCAGGAAGAACAGGACGAACACGGCTTTGGCCTCAGACGACAGCGACGCCGAGCACTCTGGAAGAAAACACATCCATGGTTTTATGTTTGCATGCCCTGCTTTGATTTTTACTTGAATAATTAGTTTAAAGTTTGGCAAGTTTGGTCATTTGTAAAGCATAATCTGAAACACTAATTCTCCACTTTCCAAGATGAGTCACGGCAGACCACATTAAGTCCGGACTCTGACACAGGAGGAGGCCAGTCCATTTTGTTTAGTTTATTTGAATAGGGACAAGTATGCTTCATGAGCTCATGTCACATACGTCAACATTTTAGCCAAGGCTAATTCTCAATGTCCATCCCCAGAAGGGCTTTTACAGAGAAAATACAGTACAATTAAAATACAGAGGGTTTAAAATACAGTACATTTAAAAAACAATACATACAACAAGAACCCAGGTCACCTCACCCTTGAGTTCAGTGGGTAAACTGTTCCAGGCCTTAGTGCCTTGTACAGTGAAGACTGATTGTCCAAAAGTTGTTTCTCTCCTCGGGACCTGACAGTTCCCACTTTGAGCTCCTCTGGTTCTGGAGCCCACAGTCCTGAGAGGAACGACACTCTCACAAAGAACCCGAGGAGCTTGACCGTGTAAACATTTATGGATCAGCTTCAACTGTGACCATTTGATGTAATTATTGAAGGCCATCATCTTTAGTCCTGACTCTCCTGAAGTCCTCAGAATCCGAGATAGCTCAACCTCAATTAATGTACGCTTCTGGATTGATATAATATCGTGGGACTATCGTTATCAGGATACGCCAAACATTTCTGGATGTACTGCAGCTGTAGAGGCCAGTGAGCAGCCGTTACAGGAGTCTAAACCGGTGTTTATTTGTTTGTTTTTTGGAGTCATGGCACACTTTTGTGGTTGAAAAGAATCTGCGGCACACTACCAACTAAAAATAATACAAAGCGCACCTTTTAGGGGGGGGAAGTGGTATATTCACATTATTCGGCCCCACCCACCTTTGCCTCAGATCCACACTGCTGTAGTAAATACACTTCTGGTTTGACGAGAACTAAAGTAGACTGATTTGTGTAAAAACTTTAAAGTACACTTGCGCATCGATTTCCTGGGCGGCCTGAAAACGGCTTTTTAGCCTGTGTAGAACTTATTTTTTTATTTTGTTCAGCTTGTCTGCCCCGTGTTAAACTACTACAACAGAAAAAGATGGCGGCGCCAACTTCTGGAGTATAGTGAATATTGTAGAAAATATAGTTCAGGCCACTAAATTTTGTAATGGTGACTTTTGCCTTGTTATTTCTGGATCAGAAGTTGCTCATGACACTTCAAGATGGTAAATTATTCATTTAAATCCATGTGTAAATCTGTTGTAAATTCTCAAAACTCAAATTGGAGATTTTATCAAGGCACACCTGCAATACCTCGAGGCACACTGGATGAAAATCAAGAGTCCAACCTACTGGAGACAAATGCATGGATAAGTCTCTCCAAGTCTGGTTTAGACACTGATCTTTTTATTTTGGCAATGTTTTAGGTGGTAAAAGGCAGTTTATGTTATTGATTTGATGTGGCTGTCAAAGTTCAAGTCTGAATCCATCATTACCCCAGATTTGGAGGTTTCAAAGCGAGAGACTGGAGGTGACTGCTGACACTTTCTCTTTGTTTCTATCAAAGACGATGATTTCAGTTTTGTCTGAGTTTAGCAAAGTTGTTCTGAAAGGGTTTTACACATCCATGATTTCCATTCAAATAAAAACAGAAGTTTTATTTAGTTAAAGGTTGAATGGTGGATTTCTCGCCGATTTGAAAATCTGCGACTGTTAGTCCTTTTTTTGACAAAGCGCATGCGCAGGTTCCCCCTCCCTCCCGCCCAGTGGGCGAGGCTACCGCGCTCAAATTGAGCCGCCGACTGTAGGCTGCCATGTTTGCAATCTGGTGCTGACCGCTAGGGGCTGGCTGCGGTCGTAGAATTATTCAATGCAAGTCACTGGGGCGTTAGTCGTTTCAATACCTACGGTTGAGCCTGGCTCAATATACGGCGTTGGTCTCAAAGGTTAGCTTACGGCTCTGTGACAACGCTGAGGGGGGTGAATTTTTTTGAACCAGGCTGGTTTAGCCGCTGTGATTTTTTAAAGTTCTTGAATATCTAATGAGGAAGGCGGGCTTTACGCGCCGGAAATGTCACGGCGCAGCCAAACACCTACGAGTGGGCGGTAACTATAGAGGCTACGACGGCAGTACGTCAGCAAAAGGCCGCCCCAAAGTCGGCCTCTCCCCGCCTCCCCACCGAGGGGGGAGTGGTGGGGGCTAACCCGCGGCCATTTTGAATTCTCCATGACTGAGCCGCATTTTCATGAATGGGGCGGAGTGACGATCGTCTGTCCATTATTTTTTATGTCTATGCTCCCGCCCCGTTTCTCCTGACTGAACGCCTAGCAAACCTCGTGAACGAGCACGCCCAGCAGCACTGCCCATGCGCGTTTGTTTACAAGACGATTGGTGTCGCTTTCTCATGACAACCTCCGCGAAGAAGATTTAATAATACACTCCACATACAATAAGCTAAAAAAAGAGTCAGATAAACAGTTACCTGTCCAGCAGAAAGTTTGCAGCGGAGGCATCAGCCTGTTTTGCGCTTTCAATGCTCGCCAGAGCGTAATCGATTCCCCCAGAATAACACGCCTTTTGTTTCTTTCGTCTCTTCTGTGAAAGCTCGAAAACAGTCTTTCTCTTTCGTCCCTCAGCCATTTCGGTACTTCGCGGATGAAAGTTTAGACCTACAATGACGGAACTCGCCGCTAACCTGCTACATAAACACTAGCATATCAACCACGCATGCGCGGCCAGGGGAGCGAGCGTTTCCCCTGGACGAGCCTGCGGGCGTGCACTAGCACGCAGAGAATGATTGACACCTGAGCGGACCAGTTATTTGTTTTCCCACGAGGAAATGAGATTCTGATTTGTTGCCCGAAATCCTCCATTCCACCTTTAAATCGTTGGCTGCACTACCCACTGAGGAAGATAGTAAACTTTTTGACACCATTTAAGCACAAATTTAACGTATTTGGTAATCAATAAACCAGGAATAAACCAGGCCACACACACAATAAATACGGACTAACAAGACGAGAAAACCCAACAGGAGCTGCAGCTTTGGAGTTGCTCTTAAAATATTTGTGAAATGATGTGACGTGAGCATTTACCGGTGTTCGTTCTCACACAGACCGTCCCGGTTCCAGATCTGGACTGGTCCTCGAAGCCGCTCCGACAGAGGCACGAGTACGAGCCGAAGTGGTTCACACAGTCGGCGTTTGGGTCGCACACCATCAGCTGAGAGTCGCATTCATTTACGTCTAGAAAGAAGAAACGAAGGGATAAAGCAAAGAAGACAAGAAAGGGGAAGTTGGATTAGAGTGAAGACCAGGTTTAGGTGGAGTTGATGGTTTATAAATGCAGACAGTGACAGTAAATTAAAAAAGGAGACATGTTCTGCCAGAACATAATGTAAAATGATGATACACTTATCCTCTAGTTCAATACTAAGAATCTTTTAAAAAAAAAGCACAATATGTCTCCTTTAAAGTCATGTTTTTCTAATTCTGACTTAGTTTGGTGGGAGGGCACCTGTGGTAAATATTTATCATAGTTTTACATTTGTGAAGTTGTAGTTTGTGAAGAAATTTCAAAAAATAAAAGTTTAAAATTACAGGAAGTAGTGCTGAGTTCTGATATGGAATCTCTCTGTGATGTCATCAAAAAGCGACGTGCCATTGAAAATAAAGAGACACTCAACTGAAACTTTTTTTGACAGTTAAGCTGTCATTCAACAAAAATAAGGCGTTAGCATTATTTGTCATTGTTATTATAACTATTGTGTAATTTAAATGGATTTTGGCCCTTGTTTTCAAAATGGTTGCTAGGTAACAGTTGTGGAATTAATTTGTTCAACCAGGAAGTAACATTATAAACTTTACAATAACTGTCAGACTAGGGACAAAGAAAAAAAAAAAGTTTAGTAAAACCTTAAATAAAACCATGTTCACTACATTTTACTGACATGATGGTTTTTATTAGCGATTGTAGCTACAAAGTTTTATTGCTAATGCTAAAATACTGAATGCCCCTGAACGTCCCTCAGGCCTCGTTCAATTCTTTGAGCTGCTGCAGACTGGGACAAGAGTCTGACAGGTTGGGTTTGGAGCAAAGACGTTAGAGTTAGGTTTAGTGCGCTCAGAGCTCCCTGACTGTAAATGAAGTGTTTTAACCTGCAGTGGACAGAGACATGATCACAGAGTCGCCCTGGTTTGGTCTGAGTCCAAGTCCAGACCCGATGAGCCTCAGGAGCGAGGAGTGGACCGCCTCATGAGCGTGATGTCCACCCGTCCTCTGACCCATCTGCAGCCACAGGATGAACAGCACCCCTGCGTTCAGCCTGAAGCACACCAAACAGAATGTCAGTGCAAATGTTCACCTGCACTCCGGTTCAACATAATGTGAGAATCTTTCACCTTTTGATGCGTTTTGAGGCGATGCTTTGAGACACGAGTGAAGGTTTAAGCTGATTTCTGATCTGGGGAAAACAAAAAAAAGCATTTTGAATGTTGTTAAAAGTTCTCTTGACTTAAGGCAAGATGCTGCAGGTGAACAGGGAAAAAAGTAGACTTAGAGATGTCAATTTGAAACTTTTGTACTTTATGTAAGCAAATAATTGTATTAATTTTTCTCAAGTAATGTTTTGATACACAGGGTATGGTATTTGTGTACTAAAAAGGGGCAAATATTGTACATATTTCACACATTAATATGAAAAATGTATACTTTTTTATTAATTTAGATTAATCTTAATTATATCTGACAGGAAAATGGAAAACAAATTCAAATTTCATGGTGTTTTTTATGTTAAAACTTCAATCAAGTTTTAGAACAATTAGATAAACAAATCCTTCTATAAGATTTGTCCAAATTTTGTTGAGTTCAAGGTTGTACAGTGTGGTGTTGGTAGGAGGCTGGTATTTATGTCTCTGTGGGAGAAAAATGCATTTTGAGTAAACCTTTGAAGTTATAAAGTCCCAGGGAAATCTATGGATGAAGTGGATAAATGGTAATAAAAAAGATGAGTTTTTCTAGTATTTTCTCTATTTAATTGATACTTTTCACTTATTTTTTTCATAATATAAACATGGTGGCTGTAAGAGGACACAAAGTGGTCCAGATTACCAGATTCTTGACGGAGAGGAGCAGAGTCTGGGCCACATCGTTCCAGGGCTCTGAGTCTCGAGTGACGTTCACCTCCACAGACACTTCAAACAACACATCTACACAAAACAAAACAGATCTGATGACACCGAGTCCATAATAACAACCAACCGAAATGATACTGCAAAATATGAATGTATATCCAGTGTTAAAAGGACTGGAACTGAAATATGAATCTAGACTCGAGTAGTTTTGTTAAGATTGCACTGTTTATACGTCACAATATAAGATTTTAGTGTTATGATTATTATGAGAAGAATCAAAAGGGTGTAACTATTGAGGGTTATTGACATCATGACAAAAGAATTGAATCCTTAAACACTCCTTGTATATGTACAATTCCTCTCATATGTGACCAGCTTTTATGAAATGACATTTTTTGAATGATAAATTAAAGTTAATGAGACGTAAACAGTCAGACATTTAATTGATTTTGTCACTAAAAGTATTATTTTTTTCATTTTATAAGATGTGCTACAAGGTGCTGCACCACAAAAGCATAAAAAACAATACAATCGCTCTACCATGTTGTCATAATACAGTAACAGTAAAACATGAAAAAATACCCAAATTAAATAGTAGCTAAAATAAATACAAACAAACAGTAAAAGATTAAAAATAATAATAATAATAATGAATATGAATATATTGTGATCATTTTCAATTAACCCAATCATCTTGACGTTCCAAACTTGTGATATAAGACTGGTTTGAGACTAGTTTAAAGATTGATATGAAACAAGTGAAATAATCTTGGTCTAAACTTCTAGAAAACGTATGTAATTTATAGATTGTTTTTTCAGTATATGCATTTCTCAAAATCAGACCCAGATGTGCAGAAGAGTGGTCACATTTTTAGCCGAAAATAGAGTAAAGTAATATAATCAAAACATACGCACTGACCTCCAGGGAGATGTGGACTTTGATTGTGGTATTTAACTTGAGCTACAAGAGAAATAAACAGGTTATTGGACAAAAATAAATAGAGAGGGACAAAAAAAGTGAAAATAGAAGCACAGAGTAGAAGTGAAGAATAGAAGTATTTGCAGTTATAGGAGATAATAAGTGTTTCACAAAACCAGCCGTAAACATGCGGCGCTTCACCTGCTCCATTCATTCCTTATGGAGAATTAGTCGAGTCTCGCTAAAAAACCATTAACTAACCATTAGCATGCTAACGGCGCACTTCCTGCTTCTCTCGTAGGGTAAAACCATGGATGTATTAAATGAACTGGATAAGGTACGCCCCCTCTGTCTGTGGTCCCAGATTGATTTGTGGCCGTGCGAGGTACTGCAGCCTCTTGGAACCAGCCTTTTTCTAAAATTGCTCATTATAATTGCAGACAGTACTGAATTATTATCGGTATTTAAATAAAATAGAAGGAAATATTCTTTTCTACCGTTTCTAAAATCACCGAAATTACCGTTTTTATATGAAGTGGGGGATTGTTGTCATGTGGCACCCTAAAGCAAAGATGGCCGCCTCCGTTTCAGGAAGTAAAACAAAGATGGCAGCCATCGTATCAGGAAGTAAAACAAAGATGTCAGCCTTCGTATCAGGAAGTAAATGCGGAAGTAAGAAACTTTTTTGGGGTCATGCGCCAATGAGCACACTCCATAGGGATAAACAGGATGGCCATCTTGGATTCATCTTCCAGGTTTTATTATAGTTCTATGGGTAAAACACTCTAAACAGATGCAGAGAAAGTGCTTTGTCTCATTTTCACCTTAATAGATGCTTTTAAATTATATCTGTGTTGGGACAAGTGCTAGTTTTCCTGTTTTTTCAGGTACAGCACCTTTAACCTGCTACCTGATTATCCATCTGTGACTCGCGCTTTGACGTGAGATCTTTTTAGTTTTGATTTTTTTTTAATAGCAAGACTCCGCTAATCCCCCACATTGAATGAATGGAACGAGAAAAGGGTCTATTGTAGCATGTAATTAAAGGAGCACTATGTAACTTTTCTGTTGGAGGATCCGTCACCTGTTACTCACCTCTCGTGTCCGCTCTGTGGTCAAACTGCGGCTCGGTCTTTTCCGGAACAGTCTCTGAGGTTTCCTCGTCATCTTCCCAGTTCTGATTTAAGTCGCCCAGAATCTCATCCTCCAGCGTCCTGTCGTCTGATTGGCTGACGGTCTCCTCGAGCGACTGGTCTGATTGGTCCATCCGCCGGTCCGTCTCCACGTCTCGGCGAATGGCGGTGCCTATTTTGGAGCTCGGGCGCGGCTCTTGTGGCGATTCAGACGACATCTCTGCGTCTCTGAACTGAACTGGGATTTCTGAATCTGAGAGCAGTGTTTCATCTGCCTGAAATGTAATAAACAAAAGTTACACAAGCAGTAAATCGTCTGGACCAGGGCCGGAATAAACAAACTAAGCGATTGTTTAGGGGCGCACTATGAATTAATTGGCATATTGCATATTCAAATGACGTAAAGTGTAATTTTATTTTCAGAAAAGAAATAAACCCCCAGATTCACTATTAATTGTTGATTTTAAGAGTTTGATTTGAAAATTGGTAAATGTCTCAATTTATGGTTTAGATCAGGCATGTCCAAACTCAGGCCCGGGGGCCAAATGCGGCCCTCAGACCAATTTTTCTTGGCCCTTAGGCTTCCTGGTGAACTGGCCCACATTGTCCTGATAAGTACTATTTACAGCACATTTCAGATTTTCTACAATTCCAACCTAAATAACTAACATTTTGGTGGAATACAGACCTGATATTAAGGCAATGAGACTGAATGTAGACGTGGTGGTACTTAAAACATCAGATAAATGCAGCTTTTTTTAACGTTTCATAATTGATTTGTGGCCCTCCGCTTGGTCTATATTTCAATATGTGGCCCTCGATGGAAAAAGTTTGGACACCCCTGGTTTAGACCGATGCCCAAAACCTAAAGTGCCTCTGACAGGTTGGACTATTAATTTAACTAAAATGCGTTAAGCGTTAAGTACATTTCAAATTCTGCTAAAATCTTTACAAATTTTACCCCAGTTTGCCATTTTTTATGCTTTTAATTTTACTTTCTGGCTGTAAATGATGACATCACACTGGGAAATTACTAAGAAACCATCCTGTACATTAGGCCAAAGCTCATCCAATGACACTGATTTTTTTTATTTGACAAAGAAAAATACATGAACGCCTTTATTTTGTTGAATCAATGTTTAAGGGTGAAAAATGTGTTTTTGTGTAAATTATGCATAACTTTTGTTTCCCCAGTGTGATGTCATCAGTTTGTTTACTTCCTTTAATTTTCAGATTTTTCAACTTTTCTCCACAAACAGCAACTGATTGGTGTAAAACTATAAGTTATATTTACCACAGGTATTAATACATTGAATGAAGTCAAAATTAGACAATCATAACCTGTCATACACACTTTTTTTTTTCAAACTATTATTAGCCTTTAAACATGCTCTTGAGTAGATCTTAAGTTTGGCATCTAATGTTTTTGAAATAAAAAAAAGTTCATAAAAGCAAACTGAACATCTGTATCTGGTTCTGTTTGCCCTGTCACTCACTGAGTTTAGGCGCCATCTACCGGCTGCATAGCGCTTAAACATAAACATATGTTAATGATAAGTGTGAAGGAGCTAGTTAATTTGCAGTGATCGCGTTTAGAGGCAGAAATGTTCAGAGCGAGTCTGGCGATGATTTAAGGACTTAAAAGAGCAGAAGATTCTCAGATAAATGACGTCTGAAATCAGAAAAACGTTAGCGATTGAGGAAGTTCAGCAGGAAGTGTTTTTGACGGTCGGAGGGAGAGGATTTTTTAACCAGCATTCCTCAGTGAAGCTAAATGCTACTCCAGGTATGTTTTTGATGATGGAACATTGTTAGAACAGGGTTAAAAGCTCAACAAAGTCATAATATGTTCCCTTTATATCTTTGAGTTGAGTCAAGCTAAACACACAGTCACAAACAGCTGATTGTTATACATGAATCCACAATAATCCAATTCTTTAAATAATGTCACCTTGTTCAGTCTCATCCCCCTTCATAGTTGGGAGGGCATGAAAACACAACAAACAAACCCTGACAAGACTCAGTGAAGTGAATGGTTGATTTTATCATTTTGCAGCGCTGTTAACAAAGCAAAGGGAATTCATGTCCTCGGTTTGTATGGAAATTAGTAAACTAAGGAAAAAAAAACAGTGAATGAATGAATCAATGACTGTATTTCACATTTTTTAAAAGACAATATTTTAGCAGCAAAATTTTGAGGCGCTGGGCTGGATCAAAATGTACATAAAGACAGAGAATGAGAAAAATGCAGGACAAATAGTATTCGCTGAGATAAAATAAACACACACAGTTGAAGATGATAATATCCAATATACGTCCTGAAATACTGAAATTTTAACCTAAAATAAATGTGAGAAGCCGATATTGGTTGGCCGACATTACACTTTTGGCTTATTGTATTATTTATTGGCCTTAAAGGACAAATAGTGCGTGAAATTTACTTTGTTGTGCTTTTAACCCTGTTCTAACATGGTTCCGTCATCAAAAACATACCTGGACCTGCATTTAGCTTCATTCACGCTTGTTTGATGAATCCTGGTTTGAAAATTCTCTTCCCTTCGACCGTCAAAAAACACTCATTCAATAACCGACGTCACTTATCTGAGAATCTTCTGCTGTTTTACGTCTTTAAATCACTCTCTGAACATTTCTGCCTCTAAACACGATCACTGCAACTGTGTCAAAGCTCTAGACCAATGGTTCCCAAAGTGGGGGTCGGGACGCCCAGGGGGGTCGCGAGGGATGAGCTGGGGGTCGCAAGATGATTTTGAGATCCAATTTGAAGAAATATGACACTGAATTTTCTCTATTTTTCAAATTAAATACTTGTTTCTTTTAGTGAAATAGGGTCTAATAAAACAAACTATTCAAATAACCAATATTAAACCTGATTTAACATGCTTTGACACTTCATTTATCTTTGGGGGTCCCAAGCTGGTAACATGGTTATTTTGGGGGTCCTGGCCAGAAAAGTTTGGGAACCCCCTGCTCCAGTGTCTAGACAACTGCATGACAAAACACTGGATATAAAAGTGTGTAATTGCTTCTGCAGCCAGTAGATGGAGCTACAACTAACTTCAAATGGTATCTCCCGAGGCTGTGGTCAAGTTATATTGTTCTACATTTTATTTTTAGTTCTAAATCATAATATTTGTCCTTTAAGTTGAGACACTGCAGGTGAATAGGAAAAAATCTTAAATTTAAAGATATCAATTGTAAACTTCTCCTGTAGTTTACTCACATAAAAGTAAGAAACAAATGCATAACATGTTTTTCATCATGTCATGTGGAATTAAGGCATTTTATGTGTAATAATGACCAAAAATACTCATATCTTGGACATTTAAATCTGAAAAATGGACAGAAACAGGTTTAAATTTTTGGATTTCTTTTTTAGTTTTTAAGTAAACTAGATTGGACAGAAAAATCTCCTTAAAAAAATCAAATTTCTTTTGCTTAAAACTTCAATAAGACGGTTTTAGAATTATATATTTTAAAAATCCTTCTGTAGGTTTAGTCAAAATCTTGTTGAGTCCAGATTGTACAGTTTGGTGTAGGAGCTACTTTAAGTGGTGATCCTTATGTCCCGAGGGAGAAAAAATGTAAAGTAAATGTAAATGTAAAGTGGTTAAATGGAACAATAAAACATTTTTAAGAGCAGATTGGACAAGTTTGTCATTTCCACATGAAAGCTGATATATTGAGAGAGCAAACAGAGCAAAAAAACATTGAAAATAACTTGTTTTGCCTGTAGCGTCTCGCCTTAAAACCTCAAAAAAACCTCATTTTCAATCACACTCGCCTCGTCTTCTTGCGTTTCTCTCTGCGTGTGTGAGTTTGCGTCCACAGTTTCTTCATGATCGTCCTGCGAGGGTGGGCCGGGCGGCGGGCTCGGGTCTCGTGGGCTGTAGATCTGGGGCGGCCCGAACGCCTGGTACTGTGCGTGGAAGCCCCTGTAGGTCGGCGTGGGAGACCCCTCGATCAGCAGCACCACATGCAGCGTGTTTGAGGAGGACGTGTACGACGCCTCTCGCCAGCACTTCTGCAGAACGCTGTGCTTCTGGCCTGGAGCTGCACCTGAAGACAGACGTTAAGTGAAGTAGTGAACATAAAGTAGCACCTACACACACCGCATTTGGACTGAACAAGATTTTTGACAAGTTGAACAGAAGGATTTGCTGATTTCTAATTCTAACTTGATTTATTACGGTTTTAATGACAAAAAAAGATGCAAAGATGATCAATTTTACTCAAATACTAAACAAGATATCCAAGATCGCTTCAATATTCGTTTGTATTTAAAAAGGTCTAGATCAGTGGTTCTCAAACTTTTCTGGCTGGGACCCCCATAATAGCCATGCAACCAACTCGGGACCCCAGAGCGAAATGAAAATGAATATAGTGATAGTTTTAAGTGTGTTAAATGAGGTTTAATGCTGGTTATTTGAATAGTTTATAGTCTTATTGGGCCTTATTTCACAAAAGATACTGTTTTTAATATAAAAAATTTGAATTAGATCTTGAAATCATCTCGCGACCCCCAGCTCATCCCTCGCAACCCCCCCTTTGAGAACCACTGGTCTAGATGACAAGTTCTCATGTTTCTTCTAATTATGACTTAGTTTGGCGGGGGGTATCTGTAGTAAATATTAATCACAGTCTTACGTCCGTGAAGTTGCAATTTGTGAAGAAAGTTTAGAAAAATTCAAGTTGAAAATAACGAAGTAATGCCGAGTTCTAAAAGAGAATCCCTCTGTGATGTCATCAAAAGGTGACGTAATGCAGAGACCATTTGCAGCAAAAACGCAACAAAAAAGCAACACAATCGCAACTTGAGTTATAAAAATGCATGAACAGCGACAAAAACTGCATGAAAGGTGATTTTAAAAAACGGCATAAGACGCAACACAAATGCAACTGAGTCAGTGGTTCTCAAACTAATGATTTCCAGGGCTCCCCAGATGATGGAGAAAAATGTATACAGTAGTCTTTAAACAAGGCGTGACACCTTCAAATGCAGCGGTAAATGTAGATTCCTATTTGTGTGCCAATTAAAGTCATTTTTCTAGGTCTATATTTTCTAAATAAAATCAAACATTAGATATAAGGCTAATTTATCACTTTGTGTGTCGCCTATTTTTGTGTTTGGGAGTCGCGAATGTGAACTATTGTTATTTTGGGGGTCGCGACTGAAAATGTTTGAGAACAACTAAATTAAGTGATAAAAACGCAACTAGGTGTGACATGTGCTAAAATTGACAAAAAGGACACTAAAAGTAGAAAAAAACGCAACTTAAAAGCACCAAAAACAAAACAAAAAGTGGCAAAACATTACTAAAACAACAAAAACATTCTGAAACACGTGATTCTTTATTAGTATAGTATTTATTAGTTTGTCGGCCCATATTTCGGTCTTTTGAAAAACCGCAAAACTGGCCAGAAATTTCACCATTAAATATTTTTTCTAAATCGTGCAGCTCTTTTAGCCGTTACTAATACCTCATTCAGAATTATGAGAATTTGGAGCGTTTCAATTTAAAACAAACTATTACACCTTTTAAATGATAAGAGTCCTCAAAACACTGCATTGAACAGAAGCTAAAGCCCATGAACAACCCTCACTTTCAGGTTCGTCGATGTGGATTTGGTCGCGTCTCCAGTGGCAGTCGTCGTCGGGGGTGAGGTCCTCGAGCTGCAGCTGGATGCGTTTCCCAGGATGCACTTGGATGGTCCAGTTGCACCAGAGCGGGGGGTTTGAGCAGAGGTAGTCCGGCGAGAAGAACTGCCCGCTGTCTCCGTCCAGAACCTGGTGACAGCTCCTCAGGGCGAAGAAGGCCGTGCTGTGGGAGCCGGGCTCAGCTGACGAGGAGAGGGTTAAACGTCAAAATAAGAATCAGGAAAATCATTCAGAGCGTGAGACTTTCCCAGTGGAGGGTAACCGACTGCCACCTCTTTGTCACGAGGAATTACGGTTATCGAAAGTATCAAAAATCAGATACTAAAGAGCACATGGTGACAGACAGAAAAGGCGATTGTTTATGTTGAATATGTCAGTGAGTAAAAGCAAGCATTTTTACATTTTCCTTGTGGTGTCCTGTCCTGTCTCATGTCTTTGGCCTCAAGTCCAAGACAGGTCTAAGTTTTCTACTTTTAATTTATATGTTGTGAATGTTTGTTATCTTTAAAATGTCTTGGTGGCATCTGACACTGTAAAGAGAAAATACTTTTAAGAAACACATTTATTGTATGAAGTCGTCTAAAGTCACAGAACTCCACAAGTCAAGACCCAAGTCGTTGACCTTCCAGTCCAAGTTGACTCCCAAGTCTTAGTTCAGTAAGGAATTAATTTCATTGAGTAAAGTCGTAAAATTGACAGCTACTGCTGCATGTTGTCGCCATCGCCAGAGTTAACAACCTCGCTCCTGATTGGTGCGTGTGGTTGCCATGATACGGGCACTCAGCTTTCCAAATATGGAGTCTGGCTCCACTTTAGCCGCGATTGGTTTAATTTGGCTGGAGCCAAATGCCACGGGTGACATCACACTCTGGATGTCCAGTGTTTTTATACGGTCTATGAATATTCCACAGGATCACACAGAACGTCTGGGCCTCCAGGGACATAAGCAGGTGACATCAACAGGCTGAGACTTTTTTTGCTGAATCAAAATGTAAGATCCAGGAAGTACAAGCAGCTGCAGACCCTCCACCAGAACAGTTACATCGTGCACCTTTAAAAACTCTTCATACCTGATGGACTGGAGTCGTCTTCACTGCTCATCTGCCACAAACACAAAAACATCATGTTGAAAAAAATGTTAATTTCTGTTTTCAGACTGATGTCACTCTTAAAATTGGTGGACAAAGAAATCGATGTGAGCAAATTTAATACTCAGCACTTTCAGCAATTTGTTTCTTTTTTCATATCTCCAATACAATAATGTCAATAAATTAAAAAAAACAAAACAAAAAAAAACAAAACTTAGTTTTCCATCAACTGTTAAATATAAAAACCATTAGATGGTTATTTCCCCCCCAAAATTCCCACATAATTAACTTGATATTCACACAAATCAAATCTCCTTTGTCACAGACAAATCACATTTGTATTTGTTCCCCAACATTCACAGCCCAGAGCTCCTCAAATGTTTCACTGTAACTTAATCAATTCATCTCAACTAAATGATCACTGAAAGAACCGTCAACTAATTCAGTAATCGTTAACTGATCTATACAACACGCCATGAGCAGAAAAAATACGTTTGACTCAAATTGAGCAGCGACTGCATGAAAATCACATGAAAAATGTGTAAATTGTGTGTATTTGATGAAAACACACTTTGTCAAACGGCTTCACCTCAGCTTCATTTGAGTCAAATTTAGTTAAAAAAAAAGTTAACTATGTCTATGTGACTACTGTGTTCTAAAAACAAATTGATTAATATAAATAAATAAATAAAATAATCATGAGAATAATCGATTTGCAAAAAGATTGCAGCTCTACATTTCAAACCAAGTAAAGGATAACATGTTCTTTTCTGAGTCTAACTGGATCGAAAACCAGACACTATCAGGCCAAACAGGGTCTAAAGCTGAGAGTAACCCGGGTCTAAAGCTGAGAGTAAAAAAGGCTTAAGCTGAGTCTAAAACTGGTCCAAATTGGTACTAAAACTGGTCGAAAGCTGAGACTAAAAAAAGAACAAAATCTGTCTATAAAAAGGCCGCAAGCAGAGACTAAAAATGGTCTAAACTGAGACTAAAACAGACTTAAAAATGAACACAGCTGAGAGACAAAAATGCCAAAGAACTGAAATAAAACGGGTCTAAATTATGTCTAAGGCTGACACTAAAACAGGTCTCAACTAAGACTAGAAAAGGTTTAAACCACGACTGAAAAAGGTCAAAATTAAGGCAAAAACCATAGATAAGGTTGTTCTAAACCATAATTAACCCAAAGGACACAAACATTCATAGATACATCTCTTAATAAAACAATAACCACACAGACATAACCTACTGTAGTTTTAGTTTTAAAAAATGACTATATTTTTAGCCAAGACATAACTAAGTCTCACCTGGGCCTGACAGAGCTGCAGCCCAAACACGATCAGAAAAATCACGCTCTCAAAACTCCTCTTCCTCCGTTTCCTTGGAGGCATTTTCATCACAAACATTGATCTTTACTGTAATGTTTTAGTGTAAAATCTGACGAAACGTAAAAAGCGTCAGTCAAAGTTCACTGGGATGTTTTTTCCTCTTTGTTTCGGAGCAGCTGGAGGTCATTTCAGTGATTGACCTCCCTCTGGTCTCACTGCAGCGCCTCGCACGGCCACCAGAGGGCGCTGGCACACAACTCAACTGTTACTCTTCACCGCTGATGAGTGAGAAGCGTTTTGTTTCAAATTATATACAACTGAAAGATCACATTAAGAGCAGACAAAATGTAAAATAAAAACAAAAATAAAATAAACTAAACTTGAGGCACATTTAATGTTTAAAATAAAAAAGAGTTTCTTCAACAAATTGATTCAGGTTTGAGAATTGATGGAGAAAAAGTGCTATTTAAATTTATTTTTAAAGAACATAGAATTTAGTTTCTGTTTTTTAATTATTATCATTTTTTACTTTCTTTCATGGATATAATATTTAGCTGAACTGTACCAATAAATTTACCCATTTAAAGGTCTCTTTTGTTGAATTATTGTTGAACAGAATCTTGTTTTGTAAATTGTTTGAAATTTTTATTTATTTTCTGACCCTGACAAATTTGGAAATCTTGCCAGAAATGCTTGACGACTGGACAAGAATAAAATCGGTTAAAAATTCTAGGTAGTAAGGGATTAGTGAAGAATTAAGACAAGACACTACAGGCAAAACTCTTTCTCTTTTTAAATTTTTTATTTTTTTGGTGAGTTTGCTCTCTCAACATATCGGCTGGAAACAACAAACTTGTCCAATCTGCTCTTAAAAAGGTTTTATTATTTTATTTAATCCACTTCATCCATAGATTTCTATTTAAGGCCATATTCTTAAGTAGTTCCTACACCAAACTTTACAATCTTGGACTCAACAAGATTTTGACTGAACGTCCAAGGATTTATTGATATTTAATTCTATTTTATTCCTACTTTATTCAGGTTTTATTTATTTATTAATTTTTTTAATGAGAAATTTTAAGTCAGATCTAGTTTGCACAAAAACTAAATATGAAATCCAAAATTCCCTCAGTACATTTTTCTGTAATATGTGTACAAAATGGAGCCAAGAATTTTCAATCTGATCTGTTTTTCAGATTTATATGTCCCAAATAAGTGTAATTTAGGTCGTTTTTACACATAAAATACCTTATTTCTATATGAACTTACTTACTTACTTACTTACTTACATTTTTTCTAACATTTATGTGAGTAAACTGCAGAAGTTTCAAATTGATATCTTGTAATGTAAGATTTTTGTGTCTCGCCTTAATTACCAAGAGTAATCTTTGTCTAAAACACTTTTCACACCAAGAAGAAAATACGTAGATTTCAAAGTACCGGGTCTAAACCAGAACTACAACAGGACTGTACCAGGTCTAATTGGGCTAAACCAGACTACAATGTCTAACAAGTCGTTCATTTGTGCCGCAAATGAACAGAAGACACCAGCAGAGGGCGGCAAAGTGCAGCTCTGAGGAACTCATTTGAAAAGAATAAGAGAGGAAGATGTACAAGTTCACTCATTTACAACTTTCATGAAATGAAAAACAGCAGTAAGTAAAATGGTTTTGTTTTGTTTTTGTTTTTGAGGGCTTGCTGATTGGTCAGTTTGTCTGGAGTAGGCGGGGCTTCTTAAACTCATTGCCAGAGAATGCAGGGTTAAACAGAATTAAACTTTAGAGTCAAGGAATAACATTTTAACATAAGAAGATAAACTATAAAGGTAAATGATTCAGAAAACAGCAGATATCAGTGCAACAAACCAGCTTTCAGTTGGTATTATAACGTGATTTTTAAATTTAATCTATCCTCTGTTTTAGCCAAAAAGGTCCAATTCAGATGCAAAATGTCTTCTTACAGGGAGTCAGACGAGCGCAGAGTACATTTAATAAACAATTACAAAGAGAGAGATATGAAACTGCTAATAACAAACATGAATACAATGATTATGTTAAGAACACGATTAAAAACATGGCACCTGTTGAACTTTTGGGAGGCGTTTAAAGTCTATATGACAGTTTAGATCACACATTTCACTAAAGCGCAGTGAACATGATCATATTTAAGATTTTACTAAACGTTTAGCCCATTGGTCCCCAGTTTGACAGTTTTCGTAAAGTTTATCATGTTACTTCCTGGTTGAACATGAGCAGCAAATATGACTTTTCATTTTACACCTGTTACCTAGCAACCAGACTGTAAACAAGGGCCAGAATCCATATAAATTACACAACAGTTATGATTTGACAAATAATAATACCTGATAACACCTTTATTTTGTTGAATGACTGTTTAAACTGCACCTCGTCTGCCTGGACGAACTCCATCTACTTAGATGAACTGTTCCTCATCTCCTGCTGGAGGATCTCTCTACACTGGGTGGACTGCTCCTCGTCCTCCTGGAGGAACTCTTTAAAGCCACCTCCCTCTTGAGTGGTTCTGGCTCCACAGTCCAAGTGGATGTCAGTCCTAGTTCATCTGCAGCCTGTCCGTCCGTGGGAGTAGGATCTCTCCTTCACTGTGGTTCTCCCCGAGGTTTCTACTTTTTCCCATGGGGTTTTTTGTAGTTTTTCCTCGCCGCGAAGGAGGGTCAAAGGACAGGGGCATTCTGGGACAGTTATCTGAACTGCTTTTACCTGTGGCCCATCGAGGCAACTGTTGTTGTGATTTTGGGCATTATAAAAATAAATTGATTTGATTTGATTTAAACTGTCAAAAAATGTTTCAGTTGTCTGTAAATTATCTCTGTATTTTCAATGGTTCGTCGCATTTTGATGACATCACAGAGGGACTCAGCACTACTTCCTGTAATTTAAAACTTTTTGTTTTTCAACATTTCTTCACAAATGTAAAACTATAATGAATATTACCACAGGTTCTAGTCCATCAAACTTAAGTCATAGTTAGAAAAACATGAGGACCTTCACACTTTAAGAACGCGATTAAAAACATGGCACTGCTGGACTTTTTGGAGGCGTTTAAATTGAGCAATTCTGAGAAATAAAATCACGTTTTAAAGATTCCTGCAGCTGATTCCACAGACGCAGAAAAAATGTTCAAGCTCGGACCGAAAAAAATCTTCAGTGAAAACTTCGTGCTGTGGAGGTATTCATCGTCATATTCAAAACAATTCAAAACAATCAGCTGATGTCATTCTCTCAGATGGAGGAAGATAGATTTGACAATTGATTGCATTGTACATTGTTTTGGAATAACCAAAAGGGAAGTGTTAAACCTGAACATGCACACAACTGTAAAGGGCATCAGATGAAAAAACAACAATAACAACAAAACATTAATAAATAAAACACATCTTTGGCTGAGCAGTCTGTGAAACAGTTTTCCCCCAGTTTTTATCATGACATCTTGGGATTTTAACAAACTAAGACGTGTGGCTTGTGCCGTTCAAAGGACTGCGATCTGCACATGCTCAGATGTTTCTGCTCCGGCACATAAACGTTGGTCTTTGACTACAGCAACACGTACATGGACAAACTACATGTTGCTGTATATGACTTTTATCTTGAAACCAGTATAATAGTTAATAAACCTGAACAACAGATCAGAGCAGAGAAACATCGAGGTCTAATGATTTCAGTGTAATATTTCATGTTTTTGTGACTGTGGAAAGTCAGAGATTTTATCCAAAATTAACATACAAACTGTTTAACTTGAAGCACTGGCGAACTAAAGCTATAACTGACACATTAAATAATAAAAAGTCAAACTAACGACCAGCATGATTGACTCAAGGCATGTACATGTTCATTCGTAGCTGTGACATTCGATGCTCCAGCTGTCAAACACTTAGTACCGCGGCTTGTCCAGGATAATATGAACAACTCTGGCCTTATTCCCAAGTCACCTTATTCCAGAAGTTTCCGCGGGCGCCTTCATCCTTTTTTCCATTGTACTAGTTTACAACGGGAGGCGAGTTCAACAGAAAGTGTAGTACGTTCTTCCACAAACATCAAAATATCAAGTTTTATTCTGCATAAAAACTGCTAACCTTCGATTTGTTACATCATGTTCTGAAACAAGCGACAAAAACGCATCAAAAAGCATCAATGAACATAAAAAAAAGTGACGAAAAGTGGAAAAAATGCACCAAAAAGCAGCATAAGCAGGTAAAAAATGCAACAAAAAGCATCAAAAATGTGACTAAAAGCGTCACAAACAGGACAAAAACGCAACAAAAGCAACACTAAAAATGCCCAAATGTTACTAAATGCAACAAAATCGTGACAAAAAAAAAAAAAAACGCTCTGAAATTCGTGATTAATTTTTTTGTTTGTCAGTTCATATTTCAGATTTTTTGTCAATTCTCCTGGACGTGTTTAAAATGCGAACTTCTATTACTGTATCAAAACATGATTCAAAAATGTAATCGCAGAAATTGCACATTAGGCCTTTTTCCCAAATCGTGCAGCTCAAGTGGACACTGAGGAGTATTTTGTCCTGAGGGCTGCTACTCTCCTCAAACGTCACCCGACAAATCCTCCCGCTCGAGCCGCACTGAGACGCAAAGACAAAAACTGTTTCTGCAGCTCAATCTTAACGTCCTTCGGCATCAATAAAGTATGGTCCGTTTATTTACTGACAGTTTAACTCCGGTTGCATTATCCATCTCCAAATGAGTTTGATTTCCTGCGGCGTCCGACTGTGCACCACCATTAGCGGCCGATAAATACACGGATTGTCTTTGTCCTTCGCCGTGATGTCAAACGTCCTGAATCCGGGGTGCTTTTCCGGCACCAGACCCAGCTTCTCCAAACACATGCCGGTGTAAACGTCGTCGATCGGATAAACGACGACCCTGCTCGACGCCTCGTGCAACTTCAGCGCCAACTGCCCCGAATACATAAACCCGCCCCCTCCAGCGTAGGGCGGGTACGGTCCCACGAAGTAGCTTTCCGGGACGAAGTACTTGAGTTTCTTGTCGCGGTGCGGCCCTGCGTTGGTGATGACGTCTCCCGCGAAAAAGTCGGGGGTCCTGTACGGCGGGAGTTCGTTCAGGAAGTCGAGGATTCGCGGAGTGTTCACGAAAACGTCGTCGTCGCCCTTGAGGACAAACTGAGCGCCGGGACAAAAGGAGCTGAACCAGTCGAGAAACAGCACGTCCTTCAGCGTCAGGTTGTAGAAAGTGTCCCTGGGATGAAATCAGAATACATTACTGAACGAGTTAATCAATAAGTCCAACTAATTAAGTATGGAATATAGTTTACTGATTAAGTATTGAATAATCGTTATCTGTTAAACAACACTTAGACTCTAAAACAGTAGTTGTAGCCCTGAAAAAAAAATAAAAAATGACAGTTTCGGCAGGGAAAAATATCAAAGGTATAGGAACAATTAAAAAAGTTAAAGTACTTTTTGGAGAGAGAGCAACTGCATTTGAATTTTGAGTAAATAATCAAATGCACTCTCTGAAGTCTTTATTGCATCATAAAGAATGATCTATTAATTAATATGTAATTTATTAACTTCAAATGATATTTTCTTACTGATTTATCTATGATTTATTGTCACTATCTGTAATAGTCACAAGACCATAGCCTAATATTTCTGGTTGAAGTGTTGAATTCTTTTGTTAATTTCTTTATTTTGAAAACTTTATTTCTTCTTCTGGTCGGTTTCATGTCAGTAACGAAAAGAATTTCCCCAAGATTTTAAAATTAGTTGTGCTCCTGATCCTTAAGGCTACACGTCAAAAGAATCAACCAATTTCTAAATCATTTGACAACCCTATAATTATGTTTAAAGGTAACTTTGAAATTGAAATCCAAATTAAATATAATAATGTTGCATGTGACATTCCACGTCTAGATGCTGTGTCCGTGGACTGGACGGTCGTCGAGGCATCCGGCCTCGGTTACCGCCCAGTCCTCTTCGCACCCAAACTCTTTTGATATTAAGTAAGCTGATACCTTTTGCTTACTGTAATTCATGTGATGTTGTAATGTGAAAAAAACGCAATAAAAAATAAAAGGGAAAGTAAAAAGCATATTCCTATAAATAATTGCAACATTGTGTTAGTTTCAAAACAAAACTAAAGTATCTTTTAAAGATCATCAATTTTATTAGATCTCTGGAATTTGAACATTTTGGAAAAATATGTTTACTTTTTTAAATTTCATTTTTTTGTAATTTATTGGGCATTTTAACTATTTGAAACAATAATCATTGCTTTTTTTTAAAGTATATTGCTAGAAATGAAAGTGTAATGGTTGTATAAGTGTAACATGATCATAAAAATAATAGCAGAAAAAAAAAGTAAAACAATGTTCTGCAGGCTTGTTCTAAAGGTTAAAGCTGGGGTATCGGATTTTCAAACTGCAAAAAGAGGAAGTCATTTTTTAGTCTTAACTTGTCCCCAGCGCTCAGAAACCCTTTTGCACATCGTTAATATCCACATGCATTCAGTTTAGGACCGTGCACAATTTTAGAAGAGCTTTTGTCACATGGTAAAGTGAAACTGGGGTGGTCCACTCAAGCGCAGTCAATCAGAGGGCTGCTTTCTGCTTGACTAGAAACAAAATATTTACTGTTTTCCTTTAGTACTATATTTTACAAAATACTCTTCGAGGGAAATCACAACATTTCAGGATTCATCAAATTTGCGTGAAAGAAGCTAAATTGTGTGTTTTTGATGACGGAACAATATCTAAACAGGATTAAAAACTCAAAAAAGTCAATTTTGCATAATATTTGTCCTTTAACAACACTAACCTGTAATCCCATTGTAGTATGTCTCCGTGGATCTCCGCTTCGTAGCTCAAAAGATCCGTCAAATCCGGGTAATTATCCACAGGCATCGCGTTCCCCAAAAGAAACACCGTCGCCACCGTCTTGTTGGCGACGACTCCAGCTCGTCCCCACGTTTCTCTTATCGCTTGCCGTCTTTCAAAGTGTGGCACCAACGTCTTCACAACCAGCAAAAGAAACGGCGTGTCTTCGCAAACTGTCGGCTGGTTTATTAACATGGGATACGACCTGCAGTGGGAGAACAGCAAAAAGTCCTGGAACAGTTTTGGAAGCAAGTTGTAGTCCAAAATCTGACCTTGAACCCTTAAATCCGGTTGGCAAGGGTTGGATTTCAGCATAGGATCTTTCAACCAATCAGGAAGCTCCGATAAAGACAACAAGGAAGTGTTGAAATTAGGATTGTGAATGAAATCGAGTCGCTGCTGCTCCCGGTTCCAAAAGGATTTGCTGACAGAGTCTATTCGCCAAAACCGTGTCTTTGGAGTGTTGAGTTTTGGAGTTAAATCCTGTGAGGTCCAAGACATTCTCAGGAAAATGCACCCGATAATGTTAAAAACCATAAATGCGAAGATCATCTGGATTTTCTTGCCGGAGAACGTCATCTCTGCTCCTCTCTGGGTCTGCAATGATGGAAAAAAGACAAATTATAATGTAAAGAATTGTAGATTATAACGAAGGAGTGAAACTTACATGAAAACCTGGATATAGAGCATCACTGGGAAACATTTTATGGCTTTTAAGAACTACAACAACTACTTTTAAGCACTAAACTCACACAGCTTTGTCATTTTTAGCTCTGAGTTCAGGTTTGCAAAGACAGACTCCCAGGAATCACGGTTTTCCAATTAAAGTCACATGTCAAGTGCTGTGGCTATTATTTGGAGACAGAAGGGCATTATATAGACCAAATCCAGAGCAATAACCATTTGTAGACATTTGTACTCAAGTAAAAGTACAGTTATATGGCTAAAATCTACTCAATTGCAAGTACAAGCAGTGCTGGCAAAAATAATGCAAGAATAATACCACTCAAAAAGCGACGTGCCGATGTAAATAGACAATTTACACACAAGTGACACTGACATTGACAGTCATTCAACAAACTAAAGTTGTTATTGGGCATTATTATTTGTCAAATCATAACAATTGTGTCCTTTATGTGGGTTTTGGGCTTTATTTTCAAAATGGTTGCTAGGTAACATTTGTGGAATTACCTCCACCTATGTTAAATTTAGTGTCCAACCAGGAAGTAACATTATAAACATTGCGAAAACTGTCAAACTGGGGATAAATAGGCAAAATGTTTAGTGAAATTTTAAATATAATCATGTTCACTATGTTTTAGCAAAATGTGCTGCCTAACCTGTGATACAGACTTTAAGAAGCTGAATTAAATTGTTTTAATCAACTTTCTCTGAGCTAAAGACCAGACCAAAACTGGATTGCTTGTTTTTGAGTGTTTGAGAGTCTTGGAACTCGGAAGGACGCATTTGATTTTAAATGTAACTAATTACAATGGGCTCTGTGCACATTTCATGATTCAAATTCACTCGGTTATTTATTTTTAGAATAGCTAGCTCATTGTATGACTGAGTACTTCCTGTGCAGTAGTTTTTGCAGTCACACTAAAACGAATAAACAATGAGCTGCAGGTGGATGTCACTGAAAACATGTGAAAGACTTTACAAATTTGATGAACACTTCTCCGGCGACACTTCTGTGCGGATAAATGGAGGTTTGTGGGTCAATGCTAACGCTAATGCTAATTTTGAAACATAATAAAGTAAATAAAACAAATTCAAATTTAAAACGGAACGGATTTATAGATAAAAAACAACCTGACAGTCTTTTCTTTTCTTTCATTATTATTTTTTTTTTATATTTTACATTTCAATAAAAGTTAGCATTAGCTCAGAGAAACAAAGAAACCATCTCTTTTAAACTCCTCCCATGTTCTCCTGCGTCTTGGCCTATTTCCACAGTCATAATCTATCACAGGTTACTATCCTGGTTTGAACAGGTGTTGTGTTGCTGAGTGAACACTAATTTTATACTGTGCCTGAACTGGATTTTATAGTTCTCCATGTGTCTTATCAACAGCACGAGGGCAGATAACACCGTGGAACGACTCTGTGGGCGAAAGGCTATGGCACAAGACAAAAATACTGCTAATACAACGCCAGCAACGTTCATTATGTCCTCTTTAGATACATCCACCTTTAAGAAGAACCTAAATGTGGATGTGGACTGATAAAACCACTACTCCAAAATACTACTGCTACTTTTCCTCTTGTCTTATGTTTTTTTCTATGCTTCTGTCAGTTCTTGCTATTATACATAAAATCAGAGGTGAGAGATGTAACACTTTGTATGTAGTAATGTTACTGAAATACTACTTATTATACTACATATAAACTACTACAGATGTTGTTTGAAATATTGATACTTCTTCTACTGGTAATTCATTACCATAAATGTCTTTGTGATAAAACAGCAACAACTACATCTATTCCTACCACTATCTAACTACAAATACCTTCACTACAACAACTACCACCTCAAATACAACAACGTACTACAACAACTATTGCAACAACTACAATCACAACTCCTGCAACTACAACTATTATACAACTAAACCTACTACTACCATTACAACAACTACAAAAACTAAGACTATTATACAACTAAAACAACATCTACTACAACAATTACTACCACAATAACAATAGCACATGCACTGGGGTGTACGGTGGCAGAGCAACTAGAGCTTCTGCCTCCCAATGAGAAGATTGTGGGTTCAAATCCATCACACGATCTCTCTGGATGTCCTCTGCATGTCCTCCCCGTGTTACCGTGGGTTCAAAGACATGACTATGTAGGTTAATTGGAAACTCTAAATCGCCCCTAGTGTATGAATGTGAGAGTGAATGGTTGTCTGTTCTTGTCCGTGTCTCTGTGTTAGCCCTGCGACGAGTTGGCCCCTGTCCAGAGTGTGCCCCGCCTAAGGCCCAAGGTCAGTGGGATAGGCTCCAGTCACCCACGACCCTTAACGGGAATAAGAAACTACAACAACTACAAATACAATAACTACTACCGCCACAACTGCAACAAGTACTACAACATTAACAAAAACTACAACATCAGCTACTACAACTCCTACAGCAACTACATCTACAAAAACAAGTAGAACTACTACTACTACAAGTACACTGTACACACTACTATAACTACAAATACAACAACAACAACATAACTACTACTATAATATATATTACTACAACTACATCTGCTACTAATACAACTATCACTACGTTATCTCTAGATTATAGATTTGGAAAATACATACAAATACAATACAATATACAACAAATATATTCATACGTGGTTAGATTTATCACACTGGCAAAGTTTCCTCAGTCTAATCTAATCTAATCTAATCTAATCTAATTATAAAAGTGCCATAAGGAAATATGCAGAGTTAACGTCAAGTCAAATCCAGGGAAATGTTCTCTTCCACAACAAAAGGCAGGTCGATGCAGGTCTGACACAAACTGGAAAATCTACTACTGGGAAACGTATTTTCTCACAAAGGTTTTGGGTGCAGCGTAGAAATATAAGTTGGAGCGGTGATTTGCAAACTTTAAATAAAAAGCAATAATTGAAGCGAGTATCAGTAAACAGAGACAGTGTATAGACCAAGACTAAATATTACTAGAACTAATCCAGAACTAAACCAAGACTAAGTGGCAAAACCAGTCAGGGATTACTAATTTACCCTGTACTAAATCATCAAGTATAAACCAGGTCTAAATAAACAAATAAACCATAAATAAAGTGATCTAGGACTAAACCAGGACTAAACAAGAGCCAAACCAAGGCTGAACCAGAGCTAAACCAGAGATAAACCAGGGCTGAACCAGGATTAAACCAGGACTAAACCAGGTCTAAACAAGGACTAAACCAGGGCTAAACCAGGACTAAACTAGGACTAAACCAAGATTAAACCAGGTATAAACCAGGACTAAACTAGGACTAAACCAAGATTAAACCAGGTATAAACCAGGACTAAACTAGGACTAAACCAGGATTAAACCAGGTCTAAACCAGGACTAAACTAGGACTAAACCAGGATTAAACCAGGACTAAACCAGGACTAAATTAGGACTAAACCAGGATTAAACCAGGACTAAACCATGATTAAACCAGCTCTAAACCAGGACTAAACTAGGACTAAACCATGATTAAACCAGCTCTAAACCAGGACTAAACTAGGACTAAACCAGGATTAAACCAGGACTAAACCAGGATTAAACCAGGACTAAACCAGGATTAAACCGGGACAAAACCAGGACATAACTAGGTTTAACCAATGAGTAAAACAGGACCAAACCACGACTAAACTAGGGCTAAAACAGAAAAAAAACAGGACTTTAAATGTGACCTTTTAAAACCAGGGCTAAAACAGGAATAAAACAGAACGAAACCAACCAACTGGATTAAAGGACAAAAAGAAATAGACAACACATGATTATGTACATTTGATTTAAAATTTGAGTTAAGACTGACATATAAACAGTTAAAGGAATACAAGAGCCCCAGGCCTTTCAGAACAGGATCAGCAGGTTTTGTACAGAATAAAACAAGATAATCTTTAGTACGCGTAAGCAATTTAACGCAAGCAAAGTAGTGGTACAATAAAAGACAGCGTGTTTACATGAAATAATCTGATTATCGTCTGATTTCTGGACCTTTAGGATTATTTAACCTGCAAACTACAATATCTGATGTGAGTAATCAGAGGAACCACGATCAGAATGAAATGGTTTTGCTGTTTACGTATCATTTTATGTGATCATCTTTAAGAAATCTGATAATTATCCGATTTTGAGTGCGTATCTATGTGAGTAATAGGGCTGTAGTCGACTAAAGAAATTTTTGGTCGAGTAAAAACAACCGATGAGTCGACAAAAATTGCTCAAAACTATGACGCATTTCTATGTAAAATGACTCCAACTGCACAGGAATTAATGCAAAAACAATCATAAATGCAGAAAACTAGAAAAGTAAAGTAGTTATATGTTAAATAAAGTAGATTAAACTCATGATGAATTCCAAAATCTTCAGCATATCATCAAATGTTTGCTGTTGTCCCATACAAATCATCAAAGGGCTGCGTTAGTTGGTGATAAAAATCGAATGGTGAGCTCGTCCCTGTGACAATCTATCATTTTTGTGAAATCGTCATATCGTGATTCACTGTCGTCTCTTTTATTCAGCTGTCTGTTCAAACACATTTATTCTCCTGTTGTTTAGCCTCTGAGCATGACTTTATTTACCTCTTAAATTAAACCAAATCCACACAAAACCGCAATTTTAATGGATGCAATTAGCAAATCACACAAGCTAATTTCTTCCACAAACAGCAAAATGTCAAACATGTACAAACAAGCGACAAAAGCACGACAAAAAGCGATAAAAATGCATTTAAAAGCGACCAAAACGCGCCGACAAACAACAAACGCGACTCAATACATCAAAGTGTGACTAAAAGTGACAAAACGTGACAAAAAAACAACAAAAGACGTGACTAAAAGATGCATTGAAATATGACAAACACAACTAATGTGACAAAAACACTACTAAATGCGATAAAATAATGTTTAAAATGTGAATTTGAACTCAATTCTATTAGTAAAACATAAATTGCAAATCTAATTACAATCGCACTGGTCAGAAAAATCACAATTAGATATTTTTCCTAAATCGTGCAGCTCTGTTAAAGGCAACAGAAAAATACAAAGTGAACATGAATCGAGATAAAATCAAAACCATGATCTGGCCCCAAGAAAATCGTGATAATGATTTTTTGCCGTATCACCCAGCTCTAAATCATCATTATCTAAAATTGAATATAGTCAACTAATACAAATGTTGTATTACAGTCCTAGTGAGGTATCTGTTTTTTTTCTCTTTGTTCACGTTTGTGCAAGTTTTGACAAGAAAAATGTACAAAAAAACGTCAAAAGACAAAAATTTAGAAGAAAATGTAATGAATGTATGAGTTGTATTGTATGTTTTGAGCTTTTGAGGCGCAGCTCTCTTTGAATGTCTCTATTTTGGTTACAGGAGCGTGAAGCTCTGAACACAGTAACCACATTTACTTCTGCATTCTGTATTTAATCAATGGGCTCAGTGTTAGCGTCACTACTTCCTGTTTATCTCTTTCTAAGTTTATCTGCAGAATTGTCTCGCTGCTCGGCTTTTAAACCTGAAGATAATGAGTTTGAAGATCAATAAGTCCAGTATTTTACAAGCTTTTTTGAGTTGTGTCCAGTGTTAATTTCGTCGCCTAAATGATTTCGTCCTACTTTTCGTCAAAGTTATATTTTTGCTGACTAAAACTAAATAAAAAATATAACAAAAATGTGCGACTAAAAAGATGACAAAAACGACATTCATTTTCATCGACTGTAAAACTATGACTTAAAGTAAATATTTGTGCACTGATATTTTTGTCGAAGAATAAAAACTAAACATAAAGAATGAATTAAAAAAAACAAAAAACAATCCAGTGCTTTAAACCAGACTGTAACAAACTCTACGTCCAAAGAAGGTTGTCGTCGTCGTCGACGACGTCCCATGATGCAATGCAACACATTTTATTGATTGTCTTTTTTGGTTACCAAACCTCGATACCACGGGACACAATAAATATGACTACTAAATGAGGCCTTTTAATTAAAAAAAAAAAGTGTATAATATGATGAATAATTACTGTGCCATTGTCTTGTTCTTTAAATTTGGCATTTGCGATTGTTTTGCTTTCTTTGGAATTTCAATGTTCTATGTTCCGATGATAAAATCACAGAGTCCACTCTTTAACTGCATTTAATGGAGCTAACTGGTATTGCCATAGTTAGCCTTAAGCTAAATATTAACTAGCTAACTCTAGCTAGTTAATATTTATTATTTTTTGGTTCACTTTTGTACATCGTTTTGGCTTATGTTTTTCTATGTAAGTTTAACACTGCAAACATGGCGGATTTCCATGGCAACGGCTGTTTTTTGACTTTCTATCCCAAGCTCAATACGTATCTCAACGTCTTATTCATTTTCTACCGCTTATTCCCGTTAGGGGTCGCGGGTGACTGGAGCCTATCCCAGTGACTTTGGGCCTTAGGCGGGGCACACCCTGGACAGTGGCCAAGTCGTCGCAGGGCAATTTCTTATATAATTGCATTTTTTGAACTGGCTGCCTGTTCATTCAATTGCAGTTGCGCATAACATAATTTTCAGTTAGCCCAATGTTAAATCAATGGAGATTTTAAGATGCAAAAAAAACAAAAAAAAAAACTTAGCATTAATTGAAAGGTATTCTAACACTATATATTTATGAATGTATTTACCAAACAGTTTATCAAGTTCTTCCATGGATTTTTTGTTCACTTCTTTACAGTGTTTTGGCAAATGTTTTTCTATGTAAGTTTAGCACAAAGACATTTAGCACACCAACAACAAACATGGCGGATTTCCATGGTAACGGCTGTTTTTTGACATTACATCCCAAGCTCTATTGTTTTTTTATTGCTTATATTTTATTGCTTTATTTTTTATTGTTGTTTTATATCAGTTTTACTATTTGCATTATTTTTATTGCTTAATTACTCTGCTATACCAGACCTTATTATATGTGCAGCACTTTGGAAACGGCTGTTCTTTGTAAAACGTGATAAAGTGGATTGCATACACAGTAAGACATAGGGAGGCAACTACATTCATTCATTAATTTTCTTAAATTTCAGTGTCTTTTACGTAGAGTTATGGTGTCGTAATTTCAAATGGAGAACAGAGACCTTTACTCTATGGGAGATTTACTTAAAGAATTATCCAAATGTAAGGTCCACAAACGTTAAATATTTATCATTACTTGTTTGAGATTGGCTCTACAAAGTTGTCATATTAATTGTATATGGCTTTGAGTTGAATAGCACTTTCTGAAGCTTTCACTTTTTATTGACGCAGACAGAGAACGTTGGACTTTTTGTTTCATTATAACACAGATGTCAACCATAAACCCACACATTTATATCTCACAGGTTTGTCTCTCAGGTCTAAGACTCAAAGACACACAGCAGGGTGGTTGCCATCAAGACATTACAATAGTATAGTTTAGTTTAGTTGAAACATGCAGAAGGTGTGGCATTGAGAAGAGATTTTGACATTTTGATGGATATTGTGTTTAAGGTTTGATAGACATTTTCCACATTAGTAAAACTACATTTTTTAGGATTAACATTTAATTTGAGTTACAGAAAAGTATACTTAGTAGTATTAGTAAAATATGTAATATTTCTGTCAACATTTCTGTGTTGTAAATAAAGGCACTCTAGTGCAATCACTTTCTTAAAGGAGCTGTACCTGATTTTTACTGGTTTGAAACAAAAACCAGAACTAGCTCATGAACACAATTTTTGAAATTTAATAAAATCAAATCTGTGTTGCTTCAGCACAGATTTATTGTAAAAGCATCTATTCTTGTGAAAATGAGACCACAGTGCTTTCTTTGCATCTATTTAGTATTTTATTCTACAAGAAGCAGTGCATTATTAGCATGCTAATGCTTGTTAGCTTTAGCCGGGATGTGCTCAGAAACTGGAGAAAATTGATTATAAACTCATGATGGTGAATATTTATGATGCTGGGACTGCATTAGGAAAGTGAGAGATACATGTGACTGATGTAAAGACTTTAAAACTAACTAGTTCTTTTTTTCATGTTTCAAAACATTAAAAATCAGGTACAGCACCTTTCATAAATTGAATGCAAATCCAAGTGCCTCTGACATCCCCTTTGAGGGGTTTCTTTTCAATTAATCATCAATCAATTTTGTCATAATGCAGCAGACCTGGCCTCTACACTGTGGAACATTGCATTTCCATGGAGAAGATAGCCTACAGTATCTTACACCAGGAAAGTTACATAGTGCACCTTTAAAAAGTAGAGCGCTGTTCACCCATTGACCCAAAGGTTGGACATTTGATCCCCACTTCCATTCGTCGTTGTTGTGTCACTTCACCTGTCCTCGGTGGATGTCTGATAAAGAATCTTGCCGTTATGTGGTCCTAACCTGAGCCCATTTTGGTCCCGATTGTGGACTTGGTTTGGTCCTGTTTAGTCCTGATCTAGTTTTGAGTTAATCCCAATTTTGATGTGAATGTTTAAGTGTGAACGAGCCCTGCACTTTTAATGTATCTTTTACATCAAGAAGATATTGCGGTATTTACTACACTTTGATAATCACTTCTGTTATATTCTATTAATAAATATGATCAGGTTAATAATATTTGCTTATATTATAATTAAATTAAACAATCTGAATTATGGCTGCAACAAGTAATCACTAAACCTGAACAGTCAACCGTAAATAACAAACATAGTCCTATTCGATAACTGTAATTGTTATCTGGACTGAACAAACGAACATACGAAAAGACCTTTTATTACAAAGACAGTGCCATTTTCAAATCAAACAGAATACACTATGGTTAAAATGTAACTTTGGTGAAATTGTGCAATAGAAATAATTGTTTGACGAGTCGACTATACTAAAATAATCATTAGTTGCTGCTCTAATCTCTCACAACCTCAGTGTTTAAACATAAATGTTGACAAAACACTTCCACTGACCTGATTCTTTGCCTGGTTGAGCTCTCGTTTCATGGTCCGTTATTGTTTTCCTCCATGCAGTTTCTTGGTTTAATCAGAGCTGTGGGTTTAAGATGACAGTTGTGTTTGGTTCTGGCCGTGTCCTGTTGCAGTCTGACTCTGAACACATTGAGCTGAACAGATTATAGCGTTGTGGAAACAAAAGCTCCACCCAAAACTCCTGCTCCTCCCCCTAGTTTACCCTGCAATAAACCCATATCAGTGCTTCCAATGATAAACACACTTCCCACTGGTTAATCAGAATCAGAATCAGAAACGGTTTATTGCCATTGTCAGTGATCAAAAATTCACATACAACATATACAACAAAGGAACTTGCTTCGGCGTGAGGTGCAACATAAAACAATGAATAAAATATAATAAAATATATAAAAGAGGCATGCATAAAATTAAGAATAAAATACACTAAGATAGATAGACTAAGATTATATACAGAATGTACAGTTGGCAGATAGTGCAATGTGCAAATGTGGTAGTGCAAATAGACAGTTCTTATATAATATATTGTTAAAGTGGCAGGTGTTACAAAGTGTTCATGAGTCCAACGGCAGAAGGAAAGAAACTGTTCTTGTGGCGGGAGGTTCTGGTCCGGATGGACCGTAGCCTCCTGCCCGAGGGGAGTGGCTTGAATAGTCCGTGTCCAGGGTGAGAAGGGTCAGCTGTGATCGACCTGCTCGTCCTCGAGTCCTGGAGACGTACAGGTCCTGTACAGATGGAAGGCTGCAGCCGATCACCTTCTCAGCAGAGGCACAATGAGCTGTAGTCTCTGTTTGTCCCTGGCTGTGGCTCCAGCGTACCACACGGTGATGGAGGAGGTGAGGATGGACTCGATGATGGCCGTGTAGAACTGCACCATCATCTGCGCCGGCAGCTTGGCTTTCCTCAGCTGCCTCTTGAAGTACATCCTCTGCTGGGCCTTCTTGATGATGGAGCTGATGGTCGGCTCCCACTTGAGGTCCTGAGTGATGGTGGTGCAGAGGAAGAGGAAAGAGTCCACGGTGGTGATGGGAGAGTCTGTCAGGGCAAGGGGGGACAGGGGGGCTGAGACTTTCCTGAAGTCCACGATCATCTCCACTGTCTTCTGGGCGTTGAGCTCCAGGTTATTGACGCTGCACCAGGACACCAGCCGGTCCACCTCCCTCCTGTAGACAGACTCATCTCCGTCCGAGATGAGTCCGATGAGGACTCATCTCTATGTCTATATGAAAAGTCTATATGACAGGTTCTTGTAATATTCTAATTATGACTTAGTTTGGTGGATTTAGCACAGTTTAACATTTGTCAAGTTGCAGTTTGTGTAAAAATAAATAAAAATAAAGGTTTAGTAGTGCTGAGTTCTAAAACGGAATCCCTCTGTGATGTCACCATTGAGACCATTTACACACAACTGACACATTTTAAAACAGTCATTCAACAAAATAAAGGTGTTATCAGCTCTTATTATTTGTGAAACAATAAATACTGTGTAATTTATATGGATTCTGGCCCTTTTTTCAAAATGGTTGCTAGGTAACAGTTGTGGAATTACTAAAGATTAAAGATTATTAAAGTTCTAAATATAATCATGTTAAATACGTTTTAGTGAAATGTGTGGCACAGTGGGCCTTTGGCTAAGCTAACAATTTCTCACAACTAACGCTAACTTTATTAAAACCTCAAATATACAGAAACAAACAATTAAAATTTAACTTAAAGACTAGCAGATGGTTTTTATTTATAGATTCCTTCCGTTGAGTTATAATAAGGCTTAGAGAGGATGTGGGTTCTGTTGCCATGGCAGTTGCGGCGGCCATCTTGTGAGAGAAAGAGCAACATTCAATAGACAAACAATAGAAACGAATGTAACAGGGCAATAAAGTGTGTATGACAGGTTTTATGATTTCCTAGTGTTGACTTTATTTGATGGGATAATACTGGTTGTAGTATTATAGTTTTACACTAATCAAGCAACAGTTTGTGAAGAAAAGTTGAAAAATATGTTGAAAATGAAAATGTAGAGCTGAGTCCTGAAACACAATGACGTCACACCAGGGAGACTCTATTCATAACTTTTACTCACTTGAAACACATTTGTCTGATCCTTTAAACGTTAATTCAACAAAATAAAGCTGTTCTTTTGTATTTGTATTTTTTCGGCGCATTGTAAAACATGGTTGCTAGGTAACAGTTACATAATTTCCTAGTGTGATGTTATGATTTATAACCAGGAAGTACAAATGTAAACCTAAAAATGGCCATCTTGGGATAACATTTATACTGTTTCTGCAAATTTAGTCTATTCTATTCTATTTTATTTTATTCTTAATCTTATGCATGCCTCTTCTATATATTTTATTCATTGTTTTATGTTGCACTTTACACCAAAGCAAGTTCCTATGTTTGTGAATCACTGACAATGGCAATAAACCGATTCTGATTCTAATTCTGAAATCTTAATTATAACGATCTTAACTGTGTTTTTGTCAAATGAGTCGTTCGATCTGTAACAGGCACATTACATCCACATTCACTTATGGTGTATTTGTGGTGTTATGACCAGTGTCTGTCAGGACATTTCACTTCTGAATTATGAAAATTAATATTCAGCCTAAAAATACTGCATTGGTCTAAATTTTATCCGGAATTCACTGTGTTTGTGTCAGTACACCATATGGACACAACCATTGATTATTATGAAGCTCAACAGTCCGTCCCGCTCACTTCGAAGTAAATTTCTCATTCATTTTTGCCGTAGGTATTTAGATTTCTTTTTTTTATGAAGAGATTAAGGGCGCGGCGGAAGCTGACTAATTTCCAGTTTCAGAAACAGGCTTTGAATAATTATTGGTCTTGTTAATTACTCACCAGCATTCACATTTGACATAAGGTTTTTCAGAATCCCAGTGGGGGAAATTAATGGTAAATTTACTTCCGGAACCAAGGGGTGGACGCGGGTGAGCTTCTGCATTCTGTTTATTTCACAAGTATTACTTAAAAGTACTTATAACCTAAAAAAAAAACAAAAAAAAAACAACAAAGCACCATGATTTTTTTTTCACATTAGTTTGGTAGAACATGGGCCTTAGATTAAAAAGCTCAAGCTTAAAAAGTATTTATTACAAAAAAGTATTTATTACAAAATTATCATTATAAATTCCCATTCCCTAGTTTATTTATTAGAATTTGACAACACAAGATGGCTGCCAGCGATGGACATTGGTTACTATAGGTTACCATGGCAACATTCTCTCTAACTCTTCTGTTTTTGTTTTGCTAATTAGTTTTCTTTTGTAATGTCAGAAGTAGTTTATCACACTTTAAAATGTATTGTTGCGTCTACAGTGTGTAATAAAACTACAAGATCAACTGTAACTGCACAAAAGTCTATAATCACAAAGAACCAAAGCACAGATTGTTGTAACTAATCTTCATTTAAACTTTAACCCTCACAGACTTTATCCAATCTCATTGTTTACCAAAAATAATAATCCAGTCTGCCTGATCTCAAGTGCACAGATTATAGTCTGAGTTTAAATCCCTTTGGACAAAACAAACTCCAATAAAGAGTTATGAGATCAGGGAAATAATTTATGTCTTAAGGTTTAAACTAAACTAAAATGATATATTTATATATCAACAACATAATTATATATTTAAGGTGAGACGCTGCAGGTGAACAGGAAAAAAATACAACAGTTTAATCCATCAATCTAAAACTTCTCCTGCAGTTTACGCACATAAATGTAAGAAAAAATGTAATGTTTTCATGTAGAAATAAGGAATTATATGCATAAAAATGACAAATTGCATTTACATTTGGGACATTTATAATAGATAAAGCCAGGTTTTAAAGTCTAGCTTTATTTTGTTGACATACTATATTAGATTAAAAAAAAAAAAACGTGGAGGCTTTTGGATCATTTTTAGCATTTAGATCGCACTGAAAATAAATCCTTTTTTTCCTTTTTGGAGTTAAAACTTTAATAAATCAGGACTAGAATTAGATACCAACAATTCTTGGTAAGTACAAGGTTGTAACGTTTAGTGTGTGAGAAAACAGCCTTTGAAGTTACAATGTCTCGTCTCAATCTGATCATTTCATTTAATCCACATTTTATGGTGGTTTTAAGCGTTGTTAAATCAGTGTTAAATTGAATAAAGGGAAATATAGTGGCCTGTTTAGCTCTATGTGTCCCTCACAGTCTGAGCAAATATGAAATAAAGATGAAATAAACGTCTTGAGTGACATTTTTGCTCCAATAGTTGCATGAGATAATTGTATAAAAAGGATAATCTGTGCCACAATCAGAGGGAGGTGGGTGATATTGACAAAAATGATTCTCAACATTTTTGCATCATCTCAATAACAATTTTCAGACGGTATTTTCAAAATTCATCAGGAAAATGCTCAAATGTGTCTAAAAATGTCTTGGTTAAGGTTTAAGTGTCAAACAAAACGTGAAAGAACCATTAAATTAACCACAAAAGTGCAGAAATGTCACTTTATGCTCTTCTTGGGAGACTACGCTAGACATTTCTGTGTTTAATCACAATGTTTTGATGTTATTTTTAATAGTTTTAATTAAAGACAATAACTTTACAGAACAATATTATACATTTTTTAATCTTTCTCTCACATTTCCCACAAAAAAACACTGATAAAAGGTCACTGTATGTAAATATTTACATGGTAATACAGGAAATGGATTCACTTTCACACTGTCTATTGTACACAAAGCTAAATATAACCTGTGTCCCATGATGCAGCTGGAATGATAAAACAGGCACTTGTTCAGTCTTTTTCCGTCCGTTTCAGGGCTCTTCAGGTTTCTGCGGCGAGTGGTGGACGATTCGGTCGATGCTCTGCTGAACGTCGCCCATTTTCTTCAACAAAAGGTTCACTTTGGTCTCGTCCATCTCCAAACACACAAACTCTGAACTCTGTGGGGAAATAAAAACATGTCATAGAAGTTGGATTTCTCAACTTGTGTGAAAATGACAGCACTTTGTTTGTTGTTGTTGTGTTTACGCACTCATACATCCCAAAGACGTTCCTAATTAATGATTGGGATAAAATGTGTTGGTGAATGTGAACTCAATAATGTTTTTTAAAATGTGCTGTTGTATCTGTTTCTTTAATTTTGGAATAATCTGACATAAAACATTTTCATAGTGTTTTCATGATCGTAATTGTTATCTGACAATACAGACTTGTCAGATAACAACACAAAAAGATTATTGTTTAGAAAATTTATTCTGTCTTCTTTGTCAGATAATTGAGCTCAATGCTTTTTTTTTTTTTTTTTTTACATCCATCTTAATAGAAGAAAAACACAAGTTAACATACAAAAATACCATTTATAATAAAGACAGTGGTATTATTAAATCAAAATGTCAAAAAAGAATAAACCATGTTTGATTTTCATCAATAATACACTTTGAAGTCTTTGGTCAACATATTTTAGGGCAACAACAAAAAATGTTAGTAGTCAAATAAAGTTTGAATATGGTGACTCTAGGGTTCTACAAATAAAGCGTATTAAAGGTGAACATTTGAAATAGTTTTACTTTTGTTATAAAAGTACTTTTCATGTGTTTTAGAGTCTGTATACTCCTGATAACGACTGCGATGATCAAACTACGACTCGTCACAATTATTCGATTAATTGTTGTAATTTTTCTTTATTAGAAAATGTGTTTGTAAAGATATGTGGTTACTAGGAAATAAAGCAGTTTTTTCATTTTGTTTTATTAGTTCTTTTAAATGGGAATGTACAACATATTAAGCATTCCACATTAAGAGCTGGAGTATTCTTATTTAACCCCATTCTCTTCAGTAAAATATTAAACATAGATAGTTACTTGTTTTTAACTTAATGCAACAATGGATGGCTAACACGATGTTCTAATCATTATTTATAAAGGATTTTACATATGAATT
Organism: Rhinogobius similis; assembly: GCA_019453435.1. NCBI lineage: Eukaryota > Metazoa > Chordata > Actinopteri > Gobiiformes > Gobiidae > Rhinogobius > Rhinogobius similis. The sequence continues at coordinate 15,734,225 of CM033622.1, forward strand.
CAGTATTTATACTTGATCATATTTTCAGATGTAAAGCTCTGGCCAAAGGGCAGCGTCGCTTAAATCAGATCAAATGAATTTAAACCATTTTGACCTGCAGCTGTATCAAACCCTGTCCATGTTTCTGAATGTTCATGATCCCTGAAGTCATCATATAAAAGATTAAAGTGCCTCTGACAGGTTGGACGACTCATTTCACTAGAATGCAGTTAAGATAAATATATTTCAAATTCAACTAAAATCTTCATGAATTTTACTCAAGTTTAGCTATATTTATAAGTTTTCAATTTTACTTCCTGGTTGTAAACTAAAAAACTTTTTTTAATTCGACAAAGAACAGACAAATACAGACACAAAGACAAGGAGAAGAAAGTGGTCAAACGGCCCTAATTTGTCTAGTTATCCAAGAATGTTAAAGTGCGTATGACAGGTTTTTATGATTTTTTAATTTTGACTTTATTCAGTGCATTAATACCTCTTTTAAATACAAATTATAGTTTTACACCAATCAGGTCGCTGTTTGTGGAGAAAAGTTGAAAAATATGTTGAAAATTATAAGAAGTAAACAAACTGATGACATCACACTGGGGAGACTCAACCGTCAACAGGTTATGCATAATTTACACAAAAGAAACTACTTTTGGGACCCTTTAAACATTGATTCAACAAAATAAAGGTGTTCAAGTGTGTTTTTCTTTGTCAAATGAAAAAAGTCTGTGACATTAGGAGTTTTGGCCCGGTGTACAGTGTGGTTTCTTGTTCATTTCCCAGTGTGATGTCATCCTTTACAACCAGGAAGTAAAATAAAAACCTAAAAAAAAAAAATAGCTAAACTGGGGAAAAATTTGTAAAGATTTTAGCAGAATTTGAAATATTTTACTTCATTTTCGTTAAATGAGTCGTCCAACCTGTCAGAGGCACTTTAACAGAAGAAGTGGGCTAAATGCTACAGCGATGCTAGCACCGCCCGTCGTATTTTAACATCTCCAGAACAATCCGTTTACTTTCCTAATGTAATGTCAGGTCAACAACATCTGTTAAGACTCAGCTGTGACTTGACTTGAATGAGTTGTGCCTAAAATAGACATAATTCACCAGGAAGTTCGAAGAGGGAAAAGGCCGGGTTTCTCTTTGAATCAACAGAGAGTTTCCCCCAGGCCCCTGTTATGATCCTCACTGTATCTATGGCCCTCAGACCAATTCTATGGCCCTCAGTGGAGACAGTAGAGCCGGGACTCAATATTGTGAATAAATATCGAGTAAATAATAGTACAAAACGCAGCAAAAACAGCTGATTAAAAACAAAAATGTTCAAATGAAAGGTATAAGGATATATTTCAGCATTTTTGTGATTTATTTTGCAAACATTTTATATTTATTTGATATTAAACCTCAGCTAATATGTTTAAAGACATGGTTTAACACATTTTTTGGACTGACATAATCAGGGTTTTTAATGTCATAATCAACGCCAATACAAGACATTTACACTTTTATCATGTCAAAACTACTGGGTTGTAACCATTCCATTTGGCAGCAGAACTATCAGAATATACCAAACTACTTTATAATATTAAAAAAAGCTAATTTACATGAAAGTTAAACCATCCGTATGTCTGTTTTGAACCCAATCTTTTTTTATATTTATTTTTCTGATGGATAAATCTTGGTGGCTTTTAGATTTAATGCCTGTTGACTTTGAATTGAATATTTTTTAAGGGCTTATTTATTCGTTTAATTACTTTTAATGCTTTTTAATGCCCTGTAGAAACTCTGCATAATATTGTATCGTTGTCAGGAAACTTAAAAACTAAATCAAGATATTCATTTTTGTCCACAATACAAAGCCTTGAAACGGCCCAAATAATCAAAGCAAGTGGTTTTCAACGACAATTATGGTTTTGCATAATTGACTCTGTGCATAACGTTCGACGCGACGTAACGGCTTCTCCTCCAACTGGCAAAGTCATTTCCAGTTTGTGGTCCAGCTACATTTGGCTTCAAAATCTCAACCATGTCAAGCTTTACAAGATGCCTCCAGAACCTGCCGACAATTATAATAAATGATGGACTTGTGGACTCCCTCTTTCCTGCTCCCTTGAGTAAGCGATTTAAACGGCACATTTCCAGCTACATCCACAACTACAAGGGAGAGTAGGCTATTCTAATGAGCAGTACTAGCGTTGCTGATGCAGTAACATGTAACACTTTTAAGTAACCTATTTATCTAGCCTTAATTTATAACCTGTTTTCACTAACACTTCAAGAACTAGCGCGCTGGTAACATTAAGTATCCTGGTGAGAAAAGCAGCAGAATTCTGGACCGTAAATGACTTCAATGAGTCAATGGACCTCGGGATAGAACATCAAAAAACAGCCGTTACCATGGAAATCCGCCATGTTTGCAGATGGTGTGCTAAACTTACGTAGAGAAACATTAGCCAAAACAATGTAAAAAAGGGAGCAAAAATCCATGGAAGAACCTGATACATCGATATTCACCTTATTCTGGAACTTGCCGTGAGCGCCGCAATCCTTTTTCTGTTGTATTAGTTTACATGGAGCAGACAAGCTCAACAGAAAATAAGTTCTACTTGGACTAAAAAGCCGTTTTCAGACTGACCAGGAAATCGGTGCGTTGTTGACTTGTTGTTGCTCGTGTTCATTAAACATTTTACACAAATCAATCTACTTTATGTAACATTTTAGCGGCGAGACTTTTCCCTCGTTCGTCATTAGCTTTAACGGAGTTCTCGTCAAACGAAAGTGCGTTTACAACAAAAGTGCAAAAAACGGAAAAAGTGGGCGGGGCAGAATAAGGTCAATATAGTTTTAGAATAATTTTTAATTAACGCTAAGTTTAGTATTTAGCAACTTAAAATCTCAATTGATTTAACATTGGGCTAAATGAAAATTCTGTTATGTGACGTCACCAACCCGAGCTCCATTCTCCCCGTTTCAATCCGGAGTTGGTCTCAGATGTTAGACTTTAAATAAACTAAACCAAACCCAGCCTTTCACAAACCTCTCCAGTCCGTCCCAGTTCGAGCTCCACCAAAGCGACCGCTCCGCTGTGGGCCGCGTCCCCTCGTCCGTGGGCCGCCTGGACGTCCACTCTCCAGCTCAGGCCCCTCAGCGCCGGCTCCCAGCGGCTCTGGCTCAGCAGCGCCTCCCGCACTTTGGGACGGTGACTCTTCCAGAAGCGAGTGAGCGCCGCCGCCTGCTCCGAGCTCAGGCCCTGGCGCCGCTTCGTCTGCGCCGTGAGGAAGGCGTCCAACTGGGCCTGGTCCATGTCTGCCGAGGCTATGGACTGACACAGAACCACAGTGACAGAAATTAGGGCTGCACCTGACAATTTTGCTCATCAATCAGTCTAACGATTATTCTTTTGATTAATCGATTAGTTGTTTAGAAAGTGAAAGGCCAGAGAATAAGAGATTTTTGCTAAAGGCGAGACACTACAGACAATCAGTTTTTTGTTTTTTTGTCAGTTTGCTCTCTCAATTTTGTTTGCTGTCATGTGGAGACAACTAACTTGTCCAATCTGCTTTAAAAATGTTGTATTCTTCCATTTAATCTCCTTCATCCATAGATTTCTCTGGGACATTGTAACTTCAAAGGCTGTTTTCTTAAAATGCATTTTTCTTCCACAGAGACATAAAGATCAGCCTTAAAGTAGATCCTACACCAAACTGTACAGTCTTGGAATCAACCAGATTTTGACAAAACGTACAGAAGGAATTTTTAATGTCTAATTCTAAAATTTATTTTAGAATTAAGTTTTACGTCAAAAAAATTAGGTGAAATTTGATTTTTTTTTTTTCTAGTTTACTTAAAAATGAGAAAAAAGCAATCCAAAATCCCCTCTGTAAAGTTTTTAGTAACTAATATGTGTACAAAACCAATAAATTTAAACCTGGTTCTGTCCATTTTTCAGATTTATATGTCCTAATTATGTGTATTTTTGGAAATTTTTACACATAATTTTTACACTTATTTCTACATGAAACTTGCAATTCATTTTTGCTTACATTTATGTGAGTAAACTACAGGAGAAGTTTCAAATTGATGTCTTTAAATGTAAGATTTTTTCCTATTCACCTGCAGCGTCTTACGTTAATTTGACCCAGATGAAGCTAAAATGGTGCCACTTGAGGACGTCCTGATGAATATATTGAAGGCAAAAATCATAAACCTCTTCTCTTGGCAGATGACATGTTTTGGAGTCTTTGTACAGGCCAGAAAATTATTTGATTATTAAATTACTTGATTAGTTTTGTTTTCAGCTCTAAATGGAAAGAGTGTTAGAAGGAGATTTAGAAGAATAATCATTAGGGTTGCAACGATTAAATGACTATTTAAAATAATCAGTCATATTTTGATAATCGTCATTTGAATTAAACTCTAAAACAGATATTTTTTAACAAAGACGGCTGCCATATTAAATCAACATGGCAAAAAAGAATAAACAATTCCAGTCGTAATATTTCAACCTTTATTTGGTTGATAATGTATTTAAAATGTCTAAATGTTCAATAGAAATAATTGTTTGACTGTCGACTACTAAAATGCAATCTTAGTACTACTGCTGTTTTTTAGTATTTATTTATGTATTTGACTTTGTTTGGTTGATAACAAAAAGTTAAACATATAACACATAATAAATAAAGCTATTTCACCATTTGAATGAGGAATATAACCTATGAAAATTATAAGACAGTTAAACTTTGTAAAGAAAGGAATCAACCAAAACAACAACAGAAAATAAAGGTTTCCTCTTCATTTGATGATATTTCTTGGTAATTTCAAGGGTTTTGGTTTCTGAAACATTTTTAAGAGGCAACTAGTGATTATTTTAGTAGTCGACTAGTCAAAGGATTATTTCTGTTGCACAATGAGACTTTTTAAATACAATGTCAAATAAATTTAATTTGAAATATGGGGCAGAAGAATATTTATGAATAAAGTATATTTTTGAGGAAAATCATAAATAGATTATTCCCTTTTGACTCCATTTTGATTTAATAAAGCCACTATTATTTTTATTAAAAAGGGTCTTTGCATTTGTGTTTTAGAGTCAGTACAGTCCAGATAACAATTTCGATTATCAAAATACAACTATGGTTCTTTTTAATAGTCACTCATTGCAGCCCTTGTTTGTAGCATTTTCTAGAGAGTCATAAAAGTAGTTTATTTCTATAAGTAATGAATGAAACTGAGATTTATTGTTGCATGTATTGATTTATGAACATGGGACTTTTCAAATAAAATGCATTAGATATTATGCTTGTGGTTGAAATAGGTCATTGTATCTTGGATTTCCAGATGGATTCTTACTTTTGTTTCTGTAATTAAAAATCTTATAATCAAACATCTGCTGGTTTCGTGTCATTTATAGTCCTTTTACCTTGAGCAGTCCTCTCATTTTCTCGTGTAACGCGCTAAACTCGTCCTGTGACATTTCCGGATAAAGTTCATTCTTCAGCAGCTCCTCCGTGATTTCTGTGTTGTTGTGATAGACTTTTTGCGTGATTCCGTTCAACAAACCGCTCAGTGCTTTGGCACCATCGGCGTCCGCCATGTTTGTCCCTCGTCCTCACGTGAGAGCGACGTGACGTGTCATGTGATCAGTGACGCTGCGGCAAGGCTTCTTCTTCTTCGTTTAGTTTTGTTGGCGTGTGGTATTCAGCAAGTTAGGTGTATTTCCGCCACCTACTATGTTGGAGTATGAACCAGATCTTCAGAGTATAACTATCAAAAAAAAAAAAAAAGTCAGAATAACCATCCCCCAAAAGTCAGAATAACTATTAAAAAAAATAACCCCCCCACCCAAAAAAAAAAAAAAAAAAATCAGAATAACTAACAACAACATTGGTTAGATAGATAGTTCTACGCTTCCGTATTCAGCTTCTGTTGCACTGCTCTTTTGTGCCTCTAGATGTCGCTGTTCTTCTTTCAAACTGTCCACGCGCACTCTGACGTTTTTGACAAACGCGGAAGTCGACGGCGCTCCACATGTAAACAATCGTAGTTGCAGCGCTGTTGGGTGTCAGTTAAGGTTCACTCATTACATTTTGACTGGTTTGGCTTCATTGGGTTGTCGGGATATTCGTGCTTTGCGTTTGCGTTTTTCACCTGTTACAACAAAGGTGATGCACGATGGCTTTTTCTAATCTTTTTACGAAGCTTAGTGATGTGAAAGGAGCTGTACATGATTCCAGACACAGGTAATCATAACCTGTTTCACCTGTGACTAAATTAAACGAATTTAGTAAATAACCGTTTGTTTAATAGAAATGAATTCAACAGAGGACAAGAGGGCAGCTCCAAGAGAAACCCAGAGGCCATGCAGACTGGCCCCCAAGTCAAGGTTTGTTTTGATCATTTCTAAGTTGTACATCATTTGTAACTAATCTCCACTGCAGCAGTAGTCTGTACTTTTCATGAGCCAGTGTTGTGTGTTTATTATAAATGCATGCATCAGTAATACAGATGAGGCATGACAAAATACTGATCACAAAAGTGAGGCTACGCTGAGAAAGAAGTGACAAAAACACACTTTACACCAATAAACTGGTTTGAATATGCATAACGTTAAAAGAGTGATAGTTAAATTATTAGTTATTATTATTGGTGCAAAAATACAATTGTTTTCCTTTCTGCAGAGTTAGTTTCACCAGTCCTTTGTAACCAGTAAATCATCACATTGTTGTGGTGAGTGAAAATTGTGCTGCTAAATTTTACGCTTATTCTACAGTTGTCTTGGTATTATCGTTATTTGACACCCACAGTTCTAATTTATAATTTCTGTGGAAAAAATGTTTGAGCATCAGTTAGTATTGAAAATTGATACCTATTTAAAAAAAAATAACAACACTTAAATAGGACAAAATAGGAATAGTTTAAAACGCTCTTGGTTTTTATCAGAACTGATATAAGATCAGTTAAAGACAATTTTAAACAAATTACTTGAAAATTAAATTATAATGTCTGTTTGATTATCAGGATCCTATCTAAATCTGTGATTGATCCTTTATTTTTTTTCCTTATTACTGAAATTCTAGTGTGGTGACAACACTCGCCAACAGACTGACAAGAATCATGTTATTTTGTTTATAAAACCTCTATTTCATTAGCGACAATAACCTGTTCTCTTTTACACAGAGGCAGCGTCTTCATTCTTATGGAGCAGGTATTTCTGATGTTGTGCGAAATGAAGAATCAAAAGCACCTGAGGCCCATAGATTTGACTGGGCCAAAAACAACCAAAGACCCAGAGCCTCCAGAGATGTACCTTACAAACATCACTACAGAGAAAACGCAAATCACCCGCAGAAAACGAAGAAAAAGAAAAACAAGGGGAAGAAAAAGAGAGAAAATGCCCAGATATACAAGAATGCTCAGAGAAATCAAAGAGGTAGAAATCAAGACAATGCACAGGTAAGATTGTCAGATGTTGTACATTTCAGTTACAGTTTATTTGTGAGAATGTTTGTGCTTTGGGGGAGATTTGAACTGGCTTTAACTTTGAACACAAATTGAATAATTGTATTTTCTTGAAAAATATCAGTGAAAGTCAATCTACTTATTCCGGCTTTGAAAAATAACTCCTCGTATGTTAATATGCAGCAGCTGAGTGGCTTATTCTCGTCTCAACTTATCAGATTTGAACACAAAATCACCTAAATTATTTAACCTAATGATGGAACGATGCAATTATAAATTAAGAATGAGTTGATTAATACCAAAATATTGACATTTTGATACTGAGAATGTATTAAAAAGTGTTGATGCTCACGTAGGAAATATTGATGCTTAGAGAGTATCACCCAAAAATAAATAGAGGAAACAAACATCAGTGCATCTTTTTCAAAATTGTTTGCTCATCAGAACAAATGTTATCCAAATCATGCCGAATGTTGTAGTTGAGGGGAAAAGTAACCTCTGCGTGTTGTTTCTCTTCAGCCTCGTAAACCATTCTTTTCACAAGAGTTCAAGGAGAAACATTCTCTGGAGGTGGACGGACGTTTGCTTTGTATTTATTTCCTTCGTGGGAGATGCATCAAGGTACAACCAGAAAGCTTTTGAAAATCAACATTTACAACTTTCAATAATGTGTTTTTTATGTTTCAAATTGTAAGGGTGAAGAGTGCCAGTTTGAGCATATCGAAGGATACAATGGTCTGATTAAAGAAGCTTGTAAATTTTACATCGAAGGATTTTGCTTAAAAGGGAAGAACTGCCCGTACCTGCATGATATCCTTTGACTGTGTGACATGAGCAGTATTTAAGACACACACACAAAAACAATACGAAAAAAATAAGGGACTGCAGATGGAAACTTGCTATTTTAACTATAATCTGGTGCGGAACATCCCTTTAAACTAAACTATAAATCATCAATAATACACTTTATTCATACATATTCGCTATCTAGAAGCCTTCAGTCACCATGTTACAACTTTTATTTGTTTGAAAACATATTGAAAAAGTGTCGCTTAACTAGTCGACTACTAAAATAATAATGTACGCTATGCTCCATTACTACTGTTGCTACTTCTACCTCTGTTACTTCTGCTGTAGACATCACCTTAATTTGAGCTTTACAGACGTTTCCTTGTAAGTTCTTCCACTCTAAAGGCCGGTGCAGACGAGCCCAGTGCATGTTTTCCCACGACCCTCTGACCGACGTCACAAAGAAGCTCTTGGACGACGTGAGTAACAGTTTAACATACATCGATTGTAATCCCTCATTCGTCCAGGTGTGGTTCACCCCTGAAACCCTTTCTACGATTTTAACATACAATAAATTGACAGAATAAAGTTGAGTAATAGCTTTTGGATTTGTGTTTTCACAGTTTTTGCAACTTGAAAATGAACTTCTTGAACGCCGAAAGAGAGCGGAGGAAGAGGCTCTAAGACAGACTGAAAATGTGTCTGAAGCAGTGGAGGAAACTCTGGACATTATCATACCGACTGCCATGTAAGGATACAAGTTGAAATTATTATTATTATTTTTATTTTTTTTTACTTTTTCACAATACTAAAATTTCAAACTCTATTCACCTTATTCTGGAAGTTGCCGTACGCGCCGCCATCTTGTTTCTGTTGTATTAGTTTACATGGAGCAGACGAGCTCAACAGAAAATAAGTTCTACATGGACTAAAAAGCCGTTTTCAGATTGACCAGGAAATCGTTGCGTTGTTGACTTGTTGTTGCTCGTGTTCATTAAACATTTTACACAAATCAATCTACTTTATGTAACATTTTAGCGGTGAGACTTTTCACTCGTTCGTCATTAGCTTTTAACAGAGTTCGTGAAACGGAAGTGCGTTTACAACAAAAGTGCAAAAAAACGGCAAAAGTGGGCGGGGCAGAATAAAGTCAATACAATATACTGATTCCAATACCACAAGGGTAATTACAAAAGCTCTTTTTAGGTCAAGGTTTTAGGCAATAGACTGACTATTTCCACACTAAAAATACAACTTTATTTTTTAAACATTGTGGTCTTGTATGGTGCTTATACTAGTTTTAATGAAGCTAAAGATCATGTTAAAACTGTGCATTTTTTTTTTTTTTGGTATCAGTACTTGCTGAAATGAGTATCTAGTTTCGATACTAGTTTTAGTATCTGATTTTTAATAACCTATAGTCTTAAAGTTATTTTGAGTTCTAGTGTAAATTCAAATGTTGTTTTGTAATCCTGTACTTGTTTTGTAATCCTTTAATCCTTCTCATTTTGTACCGCGCGGTTGTGACATTCAGTTTCTCCATCATTCACTTACTCAGAATTAAATCAACTGTACTCTGCGCGTTTATTTTAGGCCGAGCTTTTACCAAAGTGCTGCTGTTGAAGACGACGCCTCGACGCCTGACGAGGAACAACCAACTGAAGACGACAAAACGCCACAAACAGAAAATAACGAAGAGCCCGAAGACGCTTTACCCTCTGCTTTGGAACAACCAGGACCTGTGTGCTACTCTGTGGAAGCCATGCTCGGACCTAGACTATTCAAACCATGCCTCTATACGGCTCCAAAAAGTCAAGAAGCGTCACAGTCTGAATCAAAAACGACATCAGACAGCGCTTCAGACGTTCTTTATTCTCCTTATTCCTTCGCCAATGTCCTTAAATCTTCGACAACTTCAAGTCACCTACATTCTCCGTCCATCGCCCCAGCAGTAGTATCGTCACATGAATCAAAATATACAGAAACTGGCGTTATATTAGAAGATAAATACAGTGTTTCCCCATGTGTACTGGAGAAAACTTTCAACAAACCACCATCTTTTTATGACTGCGCTCCGTCTGGATATCTCAACAAGCAATGTGAAAAAACAGCTCTGAAACCAGCGTCTAGTGGAAAGTTTAAAGCAAATGGAGAATTGACAATATGGTCCTCTACTTCGAATTCAACGCTAGAGGATGAGAAAATCACTACAGAGTGTAAAAGAGAATATAAACCTCTAATGAGAAGTAATTGCCTGACTCAAAACTATCTGACGGCTCAAGTTCAAAAGGACAAATTTGGGGAACGTGATTCTAAACTGTCACATTTCAAAGATAAGCCCTCTCTGGAAAATAATGGCACGTTTTTAAGTAAAACCCTACCGATTCAACAAAACTCGGGAGAAACCAACAGTGAAAGTGAAACGAGTCTGAAAAATGACAATCCCTGTAACAAAACAACAAGATTAAATAGTCTTTTTGCAAGTCTTACTCCAGATGTGGATCAGACATCAGCTCTTAGGGATAGTGTTAGTGGCAAAACATCTGAATCTGATTGTGCAAGTCAAAAGGTTCATTCGAGGGAAGCAAAAAAGCACATTTCGTTTATTGGGAATACAGCAGAAAACACGAGAGACGGCTGCAGCAGTAAAATCAAAAGAAAGGAAACTGAAATAGATGTGAGTCATCCTTCCAAGAAATGTCTTCTTGAAAATCTTCCTCAAAAGATTGCTCGGACGTCAACCGTTAACAATAGTTTTAGTCACAAATCAACTGGAAACACATCAGAAAATGGTTCAAATCAAGTGACAAAGCCAAGCCAATTTACCAGAAACACATCAGAAATCACAAATAGTAACACTAGTCATCTTAATCTTAGTAAAAAGTTGGTATCCACCTCTGCGACAGCCAATCAAGAAAAGGACGTTGAAAGTGCTAACACTCCTCCTGCCAAGTCCTTTCAGAGTCTTTTTACAAGTCTCACTTCAGACTCTGATGAAGCACCGACTGTCTGCAACAGTTTTAGTGACAAACCAACTGTACCAAGTGCCCAAAAACATGGAAAATCCTTTTGTGCCAGCGAAAAGATCAATTATGGTTCAAATAAAGCAACAAAGCCAAGCCAATTTACTCGAAACACATCAGAAAGCACAAATAGAAACACAGGTAATCTTAGAAAAACGTTGGTCTCCACCTGTGCTGCAGCCAATTTAAAATGTTCAAATGAAGAAAAGGACATTGAAAGTGGTAAAACTCATGCTGCAAACACATTTCAAAGTCTGTTTACAAGTCTCGCTCCAGACTTCGAACGGACTTCAACCGCTTGCAATAGTTTTAGTGACAAACCAGATGTACCAAGGCCCCAAAAAGTAGAAAAAACTACAAGTCCAAAGCCCAAAAGCCCAAACCCGGAAAGCCCATTTAGTAGTAGCAGTAGTAATCGTATGCAAGTGTGTTCGGCAAGAGCAGCGACTTCTAAAACACAAAGTAAAAATAGCCAGGGGTTGATGACACCTCCTGCAACATCAAAACTACAAGATTCAAACATCACACACGACACAGTAAGTGCTAAAACTCCTCCAACAAAGTCATTTCAGAGTCTTTTTACAAGTCTCACTCCAGACTCTGATCGGACATCGACAGACGGTAAAGGTTTTGGTGACAAACAAGCTGTATCAAGTGTCCAAAAACATGAAAAATCCATTTGTGCAAGTGAAAAGATCAACTGTTCCAAGATTACAGACAACAGATCAGAAAGTACAAAAACTATAATGACTAATTTGAAATGCTCAAAGAAAGAAGAGGACATTGAAAGTGCAAAAACCCCTCCTGCAAAGTCATTTCAAAGTCTTTTTACAAGTCTCATTCCAGATTCTGATCAAGCATCAACGGTTAGCAGAGGTTTTAGTGAAAAAACAGCTATACCAAGTGCCCAGAAAGTTGAAAAATCTGTTTGTGCAAGTGAAAAGATCAATTCTAGTTCAAATAAAGCTACAAAGCCAAGCCCATTTATTGTAAACACATCAGAATGTAGAAATGATAGTAGCGTAAGTAATGATGGTGCAAAGTTAATCTCCACATCTGCAACGGCGAATGTAAAATGTGCAAAGAAAGAAGAGGACCTTAAAAGTGCTAAAACTCCTCCTGAAAAGTCATTTCAAAGTCTTTTTAAAAGCCTCACTCCAGATTCGGATCAAGCATCAACTTTTATCAGTACTTTCAGCGAAAAAACAAGTGCCAAAAGAGGTGAACAATCTTTTTGTGACAGCAAAAGAATTAAATGTAAAACTCTAAGTAAGAATGGTCAAAGGTTTGTCTCCCCCTCTGCTACATCAGATTTAAAAAGTAACAAGCAACAAGAGGATGTACAAAGTGCTCAAACTCCTCCTGCAAAGTCGTTTCAAAGTCTTTTTACAAGTCTCGCTCCAGATTCTGGTCAAGCATCATCTGTTAGCAATAGTTTTAGCGAAAAAACAGCGGTGTCAAGTACCCAAAACTTTGATAAATCGGTTTGTGCAAATGAAAAGATGGATTATGGTTCAGAAAACGCAACAGAGTCAAGTCCATTTACTGGAAACACAACAGTCTCACAACAATTAGTCTCCGTCCCTGCAACGGACAATTTGAAATGCTCAAAGAAAGAAGAGGACATTGAAAGCGGTAAAACTCCTTCTGCAAAGTCATTTCAAAGTCTTTTTACAAGTCTCGCTCCAGATTCTGGTCAAGCATCAACGGTTAGCAGAAGTTTTAGTGACGAACCAGATGTACTAAGTGCCCAGGAAGTTGAAAAATCAATGTCTGATGGTCACAAGAATGAGCGTGATTTAAACCAAGCAAGAAAACAAAGTCAAAAGTTTGTCTCCACCTCTGGAACGTCAGATTTTAAAAGTAAAAACCAGAATGAGGATGTTGAATGTTCAAAAACTCCTGTACAATTATTTCAAAGTCTTTTTGCAAGTCTTACTCCAACTATTGGCAAAAGCGTCAAACCAGATGCCAGTGATTTGAGCGCTGACAATGTTGAAAGATCCATACATAATAGTCAAAAAGACAACTGTCAAACCGTGTCCACAACAGAGCGAAATCAATTTACTGAGAATTTGTCAGAAAGCACAAACAATGGCAGCAGCAGCCGTCATAGAGAGGTTGATTTGGTTTCAGAAAGAACCGAAACTTCTGGTAAAAGTGCTCAAAAGTGGGATTCCCCCTCTGCAACATCAAATTTCAAAACGAAAAACGACAAAGATGACACAGACAGTGCTAAGTCTTTAAGTCTTTCTCCAGAAGTGGATCAAACATCAACTGTTCAGCCTCAAAAACACGAAAAATCCCTCTGTGATGGTCAAAAAGCGACAAAGCAAATAAATTATAATGAAAGCACGACCGGGAGCAAAGTTGGTTTAGAAGCGGCAAGAATGGAAACTTTAAATGACAATCGTCCAAAGTCAGTCTCCTCTGCTGCGACGCAATCGAGTTCAAAAGAAGAAAACGGAGTAATTGGAGGTGTAAACGCTCCTGCCAGATCATTTCATCATCTTTTTTCAGCCCCTCTCGATGAATCTGCCGTTTCAAATGATCCAAAGACGCCTCGTTCGCCGGATCCGTTCCAGTCGATGGATGATAAACTTTCTAATGTTAAGACAACAAGCTCCCAAGCATCAAACACTGAAAATAAACGGAATGGGGAAAGTAAAAACGAACATGGAAAGAACATTACATCCACCAACTCCTCATCATCGAATACAGCGCCAGCAAACCAGAGACTCCAGCACCAAACCAGCAACGGTAAGTGTTTGGAGGATGTGTTTTTTATGTATAAATATAAAAATGTAGAGGTGGGTGGTACTCATTTACAGCCTTTTACAAAACTGTTCTTCTCAGAGTAGTTTTCAGACATTAGTTTTACTCCTACTTGACTTGAGTCATATGTGACAGTCTAACAGCGCTCTTACTCCAGTAAAAGTTTAGCTAATTCTTCCACTTTGAGTAAGTACAAGGGCTGCAACCATTTATCAACTAATCGTGACCTGTCGACTAAAACTATAATAATTGATAATCTGGACTATAAAGATATAACACATGTCAAAAAAAAGACTAAGACAGCACCATTTTAAAGTCAAAATGTCAAAAAAAGAATAAACAATTGCTGATTTGCATTAACAATATTCTTTATTCATAAATATTCTCTATCTAAAAGCCTTCAGTCACCATAGTTCAACCTTTATTTTTGGTTTAAACAAACGTTAAAAGTTTAAACATATTAAAGAAATACTCGTTTGACTGGTCGAAAGAATAATCGCAAACTAAAATAATCGTTAGTGACAGCCCTAGTTGACAATATTGAATGAATGAATAATAATATGAATAATTTCTGTCTATTATAAATTGCATAACACACAAAAATATAGAGTGTCTACATAAGAATGTTCAATTTACAAACAGTATATCAACACGAGGACACTGTTCGATCGAAAGAGAGTGAGAAGAAGCAAAAATACTCACTTCTTTCAGGGGCAGTGTGTGTAATAATGAACATTTCTGTAAGTGTGCCACACGTCCAGTGACTGATGATGATAATGTCGCCATTAAAACAGAAATAATAAAATTAAAGTGCCTCTGGCAGGTTGAAGTGCTCATTTTACTAAAACACTGTGAAGATCATTATATTCAAGATTCTGCTATAAACAAAAACATTTTTTATCCCAGTTTGGCAGTTTTTAGGGCTACATTTTGACTTCCTGGTTGTAAATCATGACATCACTCGAGGGATTCTGTAACTGTTGCCTAGAAACCATGTTGTACACTGGGTCAAAACTCCTCAAATGTCACAGAAATCATTATTTGACAAATAAAAACATATAGGAACGCCTTTATTTTGATGAATTAATGTTTGAAGGAGCAGAAAAATGTGTTTCTTGGTTGTAAATTGTCCCTGGAGTGTCTCCCTAGTGTGATGTCATCGTGTATTGGAACTCTGCTCTACTACCTGTGAAGTTCAACATATTTTTCAACTTTTCTTCACAAACTGGCACCTGATTTGTGTAAAACTATCATTTATATTCACAACAGGTTTTATCCCACCAAATAAAGTCTAAACTAGAAAATCATAAAAACCTGTCATACACACTTTAACAGTATACAATAAGACACTTACATAGTCAAATACACTGTGTACATTATATCAATCGTTCATCGACTTATCATTCCATTTTTAAAAGAAAGAACAGTATTTTTTCAGGCTCAAAAGTTATTGCATGTACCTTTTCTTTGGCCTTGATGATGATTTTTTTTCTTATTTTTTGTTGTCATCGGCTTATATGATGAGGCTTTGACTGTAGTTTGTTGAATTCTGGTATCTCCGACAAATTAGAGATTTAATTAATTTAAATCTAGAGAGATTAGAGACCAGAACTAAACACGGAAATGTTTAATGCCATTTACACGCTTCTCTCGGAAAAAGGTTGCTTTAGAGTGACTGCGTTAGTGGTAGTGGTAGTGGTAGTGGTAGTGGTAGTGGTAGTGGTAGTGGTAGTGGTAGTGGTAGTGGTAGTGGTAGTGGTAGTGGTAGTGGTAGTGGTAGTGGTAGTGGTAGTGGTAGTAGTGGTAGTGGTAGTGGTAGTGGTAGTAGTAGTGGTAGTAGTGGTAGTAGTAGTAGTAGTAGTAGTAGTAGTAAATTGTGATATTTCTCTGTAGCAATGTATCGTACTTCAAAATGTGTAATCATGACCGGCCTATAAGATAAGAAGGTGTTTAGTCCAGACAGAGCTTCTACTTGAGATATATTATTCCCAATATATACTTCTTTTTACTTTTACTTGAGGCATTTATGAGACATCACTTAGTTCTTTTACTTGAGTAATACTATTTAGAGGTAACAGTACTTTTACTTGTGTACAATATTTGATTACTGATCCACTTCTGCAGTAAATGCCGAGTATTGAAGTGCGATGCTTCTTTTGTTTGTGCAGGATCTACTGAGCCAGTTTTGAAGTCGCTTTTTCAGCAGCTGAGACCGTTCAAGCAGCAAACACAAGAAGTCGGCATTAAGAGCAACATCCATCCAGGTTAACCCTAATTAAGTGTTTTTCTGTCATTAAATTGAACATTGTATTTTCTGTTTAAATATTGTAGATATTTTTAAATTAATAAATTGTGAAGAAGTAAATAAAATCAATGTTATTTATTTACATAACGATCGTTCGTCCAGTTTTTTTTAATATTTTGTATTAAACTGGTACATCTGGTATATCGGCCAACAAAGGGTTATGATATTTAAACTTTGACGTCCTAAACTGACTTGATATGTTGGGGAATTTTAGACATAACAGAAAAAAAAATGCAAATCATCATCATTTTTAAATTAAAGTGCGTATGACAGGTTTTTATGATTTTCTTTTCTTCAGTTTTAACTTTATCTGGTGGAGTAAAACCTGCTGTACATACGTATGATAGTTTTACACCAACCGAGAATCAGTTTGTGAAGAAAGTTGAAAAATATGTTGAAATTTACAGGAAGTAGAGCAGAGTTCCAAAACACGATGACATCACGCTAGGGAAACACCCCAGGGACAATTTACAGCCAAGAAACACAATTTCTGATCCTTTAAACATTAATTCAACAAAATAAAGGTGTTGCCATACATTTTTATTTGTCAAATAACCATTTTTGTGACATTAGAGGCATTCATAACATGGTTGCTAGGTGACAGGTACAGAACTTTCTAGTGTGATGTCATGATTTAGAAACAGGAAGTAAAGATTTTAACCTAAAAATGGCCAACCCGGGATAAATATAGTTAATTCTTTAGCAGAACCTTAAGTATAATTATCTTATCTGTGTTTTAGTAAAATTAGTACATCAACCCGTCATAGGCCCTTTAAATAATACTAAACAAGTAGTAAATGACCACTGTATTTGAACATAGACATAGCTTACAATCTGTCATCAAAATGATTATAAGCACATTTCTTTTACCACTGTCAGCAGCACACTGGTGTTTTTGTATATTTATTTTCATATTGACAAAATAAAACAACATTTGCATAGATTTTACAACCGTCAAAATGCATTTCCACTAAAAATTATATAAATGAATTGATATAAAACCCAACTGTACAGAATATACATTACATAAATACAGCAAAAGGCAAATGTCTAACAATTTTCTAGCAATTTATAAATCCACTAAAGGGCTTGAGTTTTACTTGCTTTTACAGCTTCATTGAATGACTCCTTGTGGACAAATAATAACTACTGAATTGAATTTAATAACAAAAACCTGATATTGTGTTACGGTCACATCATAACAGACGACAAGCTCATTTGATGCTTTGTTTTGTTGCAGCTGCAGCTAAAAAAGTTGGGACTGCATCGTAGATCATTTGCTTCATTTCAGTGCTGACAACACAAAAAAATGGCTGCTATTTAATAACTTTTAAATCTTAATCCTTCAGAAAATGATGTTAATGATACACTTTAGGCTTCTCAGAGCATTTTAAAAGCAAAATGCATCATATCTACAATTCTCTCCAAAAACATCTGGAGGTAAAGATGTCAGGTTCTCATATTTTTTGTTTTGTTTTGTGGGATAGAACCTGCGGTAAATATTTATCATGGTTTCACTGCGAATTGCAATTTGTGATGAAACAGAATTCTAGGGAAAAGTGCTAAATTATAAAACATCATCTAAAAGCGATAGTGCAAGGACAATGTAAACACAACGGACACATTTTTATGACACAATAAACAATAATTTAACGGAATAAAGGTGTTTTCTGAGTCAAATTAGGCCTACTTTTGTGACATCTGTTGCTCATATTCAACCAGAAAGTGCAATTATAAACTTCAAAATAATTGTTAAAGTGAGCAAGTTTAGTAAACAGCAACATTCAGTAAAAATATAATCATTTTCAGTAAGTTTTAGCAAAATGTGTAGTCAAACTTGTCATATGCACTTTAATAAATATCATACCGTGAGATTTCGATATCGTTACATTTCTAAGACTAATTATGTATTATTATAGAATTATTCTGCACATTTTTTAAGAATTTGGCAGTGCACAGCTTGACACTATCGCTGTTGTCGGTGGCTTTTATAACTTAACTTTACACGAGGCAAAGTTAATTGTCCTCATTACTAACTTTCCTCAAAAGTTTCCCTCCGGTCCTGTCGCTACACATCAGTTGCCGGGAAAGCGGAGATGTCCTGTTTTTCCAAAAGCTCCTCCTTCTCTTCGGGCTCCTCTTCTTCTTCTTTGTCTTCTTTGTCCTCTGTTTGGGACGCATGATAAGCCGCTCCGTTTGTAGCTCCTGCCTCATCAGCGCCCTCCTCCTCCTCCTCCTCCATCATGTCTCGCAGTTTTCTCTTAAAGCAGCCCAACTACGGACACAAATAATACGGTCATGGTAAGCTAGCAAAAACAAAGAGAAATCTTTAGGGACAACACGAAAACGCACGTAACAGAATTTTCAGTTAGCCCAATGTTAAATCAATGGAGATTTTAAGATGCTAAATACTAAACTTAGCATTCATTTTAAAGTATTCTAACATTATATATTGATAAATGTATTTACTAGAAGTGAGCCAGCAGTTTATCAGGTTTTGTACACTTGTTTAGTTTAGCACACCAACAGCAAACATGGCAGGTTTCCATGGTAGCTGTTTGTTGACATTCTATCCTGAGCTACCAGACCATTATATTATATATGGGTTTCTAAAAGGAAGCATGCAGCGAAAAGTACTGCTCATGGTACTTTTGGGCCAATTCTTCAAGAGAAGGAAAACTGGGCCATAGTTTGGACGACATATCTGTCCCAGTATCGGAACTGGCCTGTTCACCTTATTCTGCCCCGCCCACTTTTGCCACAGATACGCACTTTTGTTGTAAACGCACTTCTGTTTGACGAGAACCCCGTTAAAGCTAATGATGAACGAGGGAAAAGTCTCGCCGCTAAAATGTTACATAAAGTAGATTGATTTGTGTAAAATGTTTAATGAACACGAGCAACAACAAGTCAACAATGCACCGATTTCCTGGTCAGTCTGCTTTTTAGTCCATGTAGAACTTATTTTCTGTTGAGCTCGTCTGCTCCGTGTAAACTAATACAACGGAAACAAGACGGCGGCGCGTAAGGCAACTTCCGGAATAAAGTGATATTTGGCACTGATTTTTATTAGTTTTTTGTTTTTGAACAGACTGTTGAGTGAAAGTGAAAATAGAAGACTAATGTTTACACAATAATGCAACAAATTATTTTATATTCCAAATAAACACATTATTTTTGTTATTATTTATTTATAAGTCTATTTGTGACATTTATTTCAATTTAAAATGGATTTGTGGGCCTTACTATGAATTTTGGTTGGTCGGTTTTAAAAAATTAATTTAAAAATCCATAATATATCCATCTCTATAGTGCTTATTGTATTTTGTTATTAGCAAACACATAAATCGTTCAATGAATTAAACAGCTATAAGAGAAGTCGCTATAAGAACACACCCACATTCACCAGAAAAAACACACAATACAAGATAGAATCAACAATAAAAACAAAAGTTTAAAAGAGTTTAAAAAGTGCTTAGACCTGAAGTGCAACCTGATGGAGGCAACATAAACTAAAACTAAAAGCAAAACAAACACACAAAGTACAGATCTATCTGCATCTACTCTTTATAAATGTGTCTCTTTGAAAAATAATAATAATCTTACCTTAAACATGATGACAGTGATGAGTATTAAGAGCAGCAGTCCTCCTACGGCTCCAGTTATGATGATGAGCAGTTTGTCGGGCAAAACGATAATTTCAATGTGGACCTCACTCTGTCGGAAAAAACAGCATTTTTAAACTGTTCTGTTTTACATGAAAGAGTGACAACTAAAAATGTCCTTTACCTTTGCATTATTCACACATATTATACTCTTTGAAGCCCTGTAGTTTAAAGTGCCTCTGACAGGTTGGACTTCTCATTTAACTAAAATGCAGTTAAAATAAATATATTTCAAATTCTGCTAAAAATGTTACCCTAGTTTAGCTATTTTTGTTAGGGTTTTAATTTTACTTCCTGGTTGTAAATGATGACATCACACTAGGAAATTACCAATAAATCATAGTGTATAGTGTATCAAAACTCTTAATGTCACATATTTTTTTAGTTGACAAAGAAAAATGTATGTGAACACCTTTGTTTTGTTGAATTAATGTTGTAAAGGGTCAAAAAAGAAGTTTATTTTGTGTAATTTATGCATAACCTTTGACCTCCTAGTGTGATGCCGTCAATTTGTTTTTTGTCAGTTTTGTACTTCTTGTAACTTTCAACAGATTTTTCAACTTTTCTCCACAAACAGCGACCTGATTGGTGTGAAACTATAATTTATGGTTACATCAAGTATTAACACGCCAAATAAAGCCAACAAAACCTTTCATATGCACTTTAACTTAAAGGTGCACTATGTCTGGAGGAATGGCACTACAAACTACTTCAGTGTATCCTACAGCGGTAACTTTTCTGGCATGATGCAGGCAAAATCTCTCAAAACTATAACTGCTCTCACAAGACGACGGCTCACAGCCAAAAACAAAAGGATATGTGTACATATAAGTTTTACACAAACTTACATATAAGTAAAAAAGGAGATTAAACAACAACAATTCACAACCAAAACTCCAGCTAACTCTTCTCCACGCCTCCTCCTTTCTGCCCATAATTCCAATAAAATATTTAGCTGACTAGTAAACATTGTGGTAGTGATCTTTTATAGCTCCATTTTACATCAGATTATTCTTGCCACTAAAGCGCTGTCTAATTTGCACATTTCCATTTGAACAAAAGTTAAGATACATCTTTATGCAGCAGAAATGTTTCTTGGTCAAAATGATTAGGTCAAAAAAGTGATTTATGTGGTTAAGAAATCACTTTTTAGTTAATCAAACAGATTCAAAATGATAAACATATTAAGAGTGTAATGTATTATAAAAGTGTCATACATTGTGTAAAAGCTTATTAATTATTTACAATTTATAAAGCTGTTTATTCTTTAAGTCAGCGCTGGAGACAAGTCAGAATGATGTGGTGGAATTAATTGAATTGTCAAGTTGCAGGTTTGTTGTTTATGCTCCATATCTCTGTAATTACTGGGTCCATCCACATGAAACAAAAACTGGCACAAAGTTCAATGTCTTCTCTTCTTTTCACATTAGCTTCAGAAAGTGGTGCCATTAATTCAATCACTATTATTATTATTTCAGTTAAAAAGCAGATGATTTAATGAATTGTTCAGTGAGTCTAGAAAAGAACTGCGGTGTCAAACAAGAGAAATATATTCATCACTGAGCACACTTTTGGTCTCTGTGTTCTGACACCATCGTCTGGTTAATTGACTAAAAGCTTACGCCTCTGCAATGGAGAAGGATCCATTTGTTCACCTTTAACTAATGAATGCGTCAAACTACAACCAAAATGGCAGCTGGCGTCAAAGTTGCTGAGCTGTAGAGTCGCCGTGGAAGACTATATAATTTTACAGTACTTGACAAAAGCGCACACAGAAGGACTGCCACGCAAAGCAAAAGGTCATTTGAACACAGAAATTAAGGAAATCCAGCTAGGGAGACGAGCTAAACGTGCTTCTGTCTGTGTTCGAGCCTTCAACTGCTTTGAACGAGAAAGAGGAAGTACTGAAAACTGAACCACGGTATTTCACGTTATATTTTACAGTTAACATTATAATCTTTGGAATAATATGGAAGATAATTAGTTCCAGTAGATTTGGAGTTTTAAATACTGTCAGATTTCTCACTTTGACATTGTTAACCCTGAAAAAACATCAATCAAACAACAACAATTTTTCTATTTTTAATGTCATTATGCATTCAACTTTTAAATATTCAAGCCCTCAAATTCTACTGTTTAAATGTCAAAATGGCAGTGAATTTAGCAAAAATAACCCATTTGAGTGAATCTTTGCATTTTCACTGTGAATTTGAAGACTTGAAAATCTATAAAATGAATTTTTACAAGGTCATTTGTTCATATTGAATTTTTAAACTGAGAAAAACACACTGAAAACGTCGACTGCAACTTCCAGCGACTGAAATTCAAAAGCAGACATGTTTTTAAAGGTTCAGAAAATTCAAAGTGAGAAATTCGCCCGTGTTTAAAATTCAAAATCTGATGAAACTAAACTTAAACTGACTAAAACTAATCTGATTAAACTAAAATCTTCCATAGAATAACGAATAATCCCATTTCAGCTCGATCTCTCCCTTTACAAACGTACCGATTTCATTGACGGGTTAATGTCCCAGAGTTTGTTGCCATCTGGATCATCACTATTTCCCTGCAAAAAAAAAAAAAATCATATTCCGATCAAATTAAATATACCACAAAGCTTTACAATTTATTCCTTCAATCTGGGTCGCATTAACTCTTGTGACGCACCTCATGATGGTAAAAGTCCAGTGAATATTTCCGCTTGTCGTATGCAACAAACAGAAAGCTTTCAAACTCCACCTTGTTGTTATCACCAGTGTATCGCTTCAGGAAAGGTACGTTCTGCAACAAAAGGACATTTTCTACTATTATTAGTCACTGATGGTCATTTTTCCAACATAACTTGTGTCTGTGCTTACATCTGGACTGAGGTCTTTAAAATGCACTTCTCCAGACAATTCAAACTCCACGGATTCATTAGTCAGCATAAAAGGGTCACAAACGATGTACTTGCACGCTCGCTCGGGGCTGCAACGCTGTAAAAAACGGTAATATTGTCAATGATTATATTAAAAAGTATCAATTAATCACAACTTACTGTAACTTTATTGTCAGATGGAGGCAAAGATTTACTGTCACTTTCTCTGCACTGGGTTATATTCTTTAAAAAACAAAAGGAAAGTATGGATTATTCATAGGATTGTTAAAAGTCGAGTCATGTTTGCTCAGTTGACAGTTTACCTGCTCGACTAGGAGTTCATAGTTGTTCATTTCAAAGTTGTGTTCGAGTTTTGTCGGGAAAACCAGGGTCACGTTTGCAGGAAAATGCCTCCGTCCGTAATTATCGACCTACAAATTGAAAGATTTTTAAAACTAAATGCACAATACTTGCAAACTTTACATAAATATAAAGTAACTTGTGACAGAAATGTTGGAAACTATCTCTGAGGGTTTGTATAATACATTTTAAAGACACTTACAAAACTATTAGTGTATGTAATGCATGAAACAAATGAAATCTTACTGTGTATTTGGTCACCAGTCTTTTGGGGGCCGACTCTTCAGTGGTGAAATTCATATAAGTGATGCTGTCTTGTCCTCTAAAGCAAACACAAACCAGTCATTTTATGTTGAAATCATATTAAAAATACAAAATAATAATGTTATACTTACACCAAAAGTGTCATTTTGATTTCAAACTGAACTGGGATGACTTTGACCAGGGAGCCTTTGCTGGAGTTTTGATTATCGCTGTGGATTTTTGAATTAAACAATTAGAAAATAAAGATTAACTTTTATTTTTTATTTATTTATTTTTTTTACCTGTGTCCTGTGATATTCAATGATAAGGACTCCTTCCACTCATACTCTCTCATGACACGGAAAACAATCATGAACTTTGCCTTCACAGAAAAAGTATAAATGAGTCTGTGCCAAAGCATCAGAATGAGTCTGCGTCTGAGATTGTCACCTGTGACTGGCCGCGATAAACAGGAAGACTGACGCCACACGCTGTTCCCTCTTCAGTGCCGTGGCAACTGTAAAGTGGTCTGGATTTTGAATCCTGTGTTTCATTTTTTATTTTGAAAAGGAATTTAAAAAAAAAAGGTTTAAATGATATAGTGTAACATAAACAGGTTTAAATATTGCTCACCCAAAGCTAATGCACGATATCCTTTTTGAACTCTGATGTAAGAATCATTAAGGTCTTCCTTGATTTAAATCTTAATAAGTGAGGCACAGATTATCAGTGTTTTGTTTTGTGTACGTTCACACTCACACACGCACACTACATCAAAGTTAGGATTAAACTCAGAACTAAAACAGAACCAAACCAAGTTCAAACTAAACATGAGCTCTCTTAGATGTGCTGCAGATCCGTAAATGTTATGAAGCTGATCACTTATTTCTATTTCAATCACTTTATTTATCAATTAAAGGCAATTAAAAGGTTATCCATATTATTATTATCCATCCATATTTCTTATTCTGTTGTTGTTTATGTACTTTCACATTGCAACAATCTTTTCTCCGTTGTTGGATAAATTAAGATTCTTTCTTTCTCTTTTCTTTCTCTTTTCTTTTGTATTGTGTTTTAGTTAAGTTAATAGTATTAGATGTTTAAAAGTTGTGCATCATTCTACATTAAAGGATTGGTTGTAGGACACATTCAAGGGACTGATTGACTCTGAGAACTTGCTGAATGTCTCCACTCTTCGCCCCTTAATACAAAACCAAAGAACTTCCAAAGAAGTTTAAAAGTCACCTGAAGCAGGCTCATCCTGGAGAAGGACAGTCCTGGCGGGTGTTTTATCATGAGGCTGGTGTTGTAGGAGTCTTCACCGCGATTGAACAAAGTCACGCTCACGTTGAACTGGTTATGATCCGCCACCAGTAAAGTCGGAGACCTGGAAAGGGAAGAGGAATGAGATTTGCTTTTGCTTTAAATGATTCACATTCTACAGTTTGATCATGACACAATTGTAGATGGAGGGCAGGGGTCAATTAAACTCTGTGGGAGAGTCACTATTAAAGAAATATCAAAACCTGTGATTCATAAATGTTGAACCTTATCATTTGTTAAAGTGCCTATGACAGGTTGGACTACTCATGTAACTAAAATACAGGTAAGATAAATATATTTAAAGTTTTACTAAAAATAATTATACATTTTGTAATTTTCAGCATTTTTTTTTGTTTTGTAAAATCACTTCCTGGTTGCAAATGATGACATCACACTAGGGAATTACTCTGCGCACTGGACTAAAACTCGGCTAATGTCAAAGATTTTTTTGTCCGACAAATCAAAATATTTCTGAACACCTTTATTTTGTTGAATTAATGTTTTAAGGGTAAAAAAAAGTTGTTTAGTTTGGGTAAATTATGCAAAACATTTGGATAGAGTGAGTCTCCCTAGTGTGATGTTTCTTACTTCCTGTTAATTTAAACTGATTTTTTTCCACCAACTACAACTTGATCGGTGTAAAACTCGATTTTTATGTGCAATACGTATTAATACACCAAATACAATCAAAATTAGAAAATTGTTAAAACCTGTCATATGCACTTTAAAGACTGGTTTCACAAAGTTGCCATTTTATTTATTACAGTTCTTTCAACTGACTGATCTTTTGGGTCGAATAATGGCATCCCTTCTATAGCTTTTTTAACAATAATCATTTCAGATGTGTTTATTTATGCTGACGGAGAAAACATTGAACTTTGTGCCCGGTTTTGTTACATGTGGATTGGCCCAGGACTGACCAGACCATGTTGTGATGAAAGCGACCCATTAAAAAGCAATCGTCTTTATATTGTCATAGGTATACGTTACATACATAAAATCAAAATCCACTTCAATTTCAGCAATGCAGGTGTCATTGAGGCATCTCTTTTCAAAGGGAACCTGTAAAATCAGAGCATTATTTAGCCACAACACGGTTTAAGCACAAATGTATCACTTTTTAATGCAATTTAATGACTCAATTCAATATCTTTAATGCTACAAACCAACCTCAAAACTCAATTCTCTTTTTTTTTTTTTTTACACGATGAAAGCCTTTTATATTACACTTTTATTTTGGACCATCATGTTTGTGTTTTGGATTAGTTTGGAAGTTAGATGAGCTTTTAGGTTTAAGAAAAACAATACTAATAATGTAGCCTAAATGTTGCACCTTTACTGTAGGCCTGTCACAATAAAGATTTTGAGGTTTAACATGTTCCATTTATGATTATTCCGTTAACTTCTTTTTAGATGAACAATATCATAATAAAAACATGAGCTGCAAATAATTACAAGCAGAAGTGAACACTTTAGTAAATAGTACCAATAATGAGTTGTAGAAGTTCATTATTTGATCCTCTATTGCTCAAGTGCTATCTATTAAAAAAGAGAAATATTCCAGCTTTTATTTATTAAATGATGAGTTGATCATGTATTTATTGCAGATCTATAGTTTTAGTTTGCTCTATTTTATGTTTGTTTTCTATTTTTAATTTTAATGATGTTTAATGATGTTTAACAGTGGGAAACCTTGCTTAACTTTCTGTGGTGAACAATTTTAAGATAAGGACATTTATACCTCCACAGACGCTTCCTTTTTGCTGTCAGTGTTGAGGGCTGCATCTGCACTCTCGCTCTCGACTTGTGAAAACGTCATGTTAATTTTAATCGGTGACAATGTGTCAGTTACACATTTCTGAAGAACAAAACTTTGATTAACATCTTTGGGTGTGGACTAAGGTTAATATTTTAAATGTATTCGTCACTGACCGGCATGTAAACAGAGCGGTTTAAGCAGGTGGTTCCATCTCTCAGCTCATATGTTGCGGTTAGATTTCTTTCCCTTTTTTTGGTTGAATTAAAAAACCCTCTAAACGTTTGTCTCATTGGGTCTACATCCAAAGAGTAAGAGATGTTCAGTCCAGATTTCCCGGCTCCTGCACAAATGGGGTTAAGAAGATGTTAAAAAGCAGTTATTACATTCAGTTGTAAGCTTATTCTTAGTGGTTTTACCCGAAGAGCTTTTGGTTGCCTCGACCATTTCAAAACAGATCTTTAAAGTGACCAGAGATATAAAGTCATCCATGTTGCTTGGGCATTTGATCTTGTCTACATTGATTTCATGAGGTTCAAATGTAAGACGAGTTGTAACGTTAAACACAGGCTTGGATCTGCAGGAAGAAGAACCTGTTTAATAAACGTTTAAATAATATTCTGTTTTCTTAAGTAACAATTACAAACTTTAAAACAACAGCAGAGCCACGTGAACCGACAAGAAGATCAGGCAGACCATCATTCCCAGCATCAATGCTCCCATCTATCGACTGACCAAAGAACTGCAGTCCAGGATGCACTTTCTCAGCCAGAATCCTCTGCAACAACAGTGGTTTGTCAAGGTTCAAATCTTTACTCATTATGAACAGACTCATTATTAACATTATCAGACTTTAACACATTATGTTTACATACCTGGCTGTGTGTACTCCGTATGCCTCTGCTTCTGTCCCCAAGGTACAGATACACAGCTCCTCTGTTCTGGTTTTCGAGTGGGGCCCCAACAGCGGCGTCCCTGAGTCCATCCCCGTTCACATCAGCCACACTGGCTATAGTCGAGCCAAACCGCCCCATGACATGAGCAGTGATGTTAAATAATTTCGTCAGCTCGAGCTGTGAAACAAAATATACAGAATTCAGTTTGCTTAACAACACATTTGGAATCAGAACAGATGCCAGAACTACTTCAGCTGCTCCTCTTGAACATGGAGGAGCAGCGGCTCTTCTCCAAGCTCCTCCCGTGTGACTGAGCTCCTCACCCTATCTCTGCCCAGCCACCCTACGGAGGAAACTCATTTAGACCACTTGTATCCGCGCCTGTCAATCTCACACTCCATCCTTCCCTCACTCATGAACAACACCCCGGGATAGTTATGGAGATACTTGAACTTTTTGGATCTCATGTGGTTCCCAAACTGGACGCCCTCTGGGCCCTGACTGCACCTAGAAATTCTGTCCATGAAGACAATGAACTGAACCGGCAACAAAGGGCAGCCCTGGTGGAGTCCAACGGGGAACAGGTCTGACTTACCCTTAGCAAAGGGCCCGGGCCGCGTACTCCCGGGGCACCCCCACAGGGCATTACGGGACATGATTGAACGCCTTCTCCAGATCCACAAAGCACATGTGGACTGGTTGGGCAAACCCCCATGAACCCTCGGCACCCAATGGAGAGTATAGAGCTGGTCCAGTGTTCCACCACCGGGACAAAAAGCACACTGCTCCTCCTGAATCCAAGGTTCGGTCGGATACTCTTCTCCAGTTCCCTGGAATAGACCTTAGAGGCGTGTGATCCCCCTGTAATTGGAACACACCCTCCGGTCCCCCTTCTTATACAGAGGGACCACCACCCCGGTCTGCCAGTCCATAAGTACTGTTCCTGACCGCCTCATGATGTTGCAGAGACGTGTCAGCCAAGACAGTCCCACAACATCCAGATACATAAGATGCTCAGGACAGATCTCATCCACCCCGGGAGCCACCAAGGAGCTTGGCAACAACCTCAGTGACTTTGGCTTGGGTGATGGATAAGTCCACCCCTGAGTCCTCAGCTTCTGCTTCCTCCTCGTGACGGTGACAGTGGGATCCTCACTCCTCAAAGGAGGAGTTCCACCGTCCAACAACAACAATTCGAGGTCAACAGCTCTCGACCCGCAGTGTAAATGGTGTTGGTGAAGCACTGCTTCCCCTCCTGAGGCATCAGTCTGCGTGGATGTGAGGCCGACCACAACCACACAAGCGGCTTGATAACAACTCTGACTGAAATATACTGTTGTAAGGCACTTGACACACCTAACATGTGAAATTGCAACATGACATTGAATTCCAAATAGTCTTTTAATGCAGTGTTTTTGGTGTCACCTCGTCAGTGAGTCTGTAGATGTAGATCTTGCCCTCAGCTGCACGATGAGACTGGTAAAACAGAGGAGCTCCAACAAACAGGAAGTCAGTGTTGCCATCTGAGTCCACATCCACAGAGCATAACTCTGCACCAAAGTATGAGCCATGCTGGACACAAAGACATTAATATACTGTAAATATTGTTTTAGTGTGAGACGTCATCCCTCTTATTTAATGATTTTATGAACTTTTGACTATGGTACAAAGATTTTTACTCATCATTAGTTTACTCAAAGTTTTAATTGATTCATACTTGAATAAAAAACTAAAATTGTGAACTCAAAGTGAAATGCCATTATGAAAAGGAATGGCCAGTCAGCTCTGCAGTTTGGAACACGTGGTCAATGGACGCATTTTATTATTATCTATGTACGTTATAATTTAATTTTAAACAGCACAAAAAGCAACATTCAGCATTCTTTAAGAAGATGCCTGTAAAATGAAACTGTCTGGTTTCCGTGTTGTAACCACAGAAAGTGTGTGAGTGAATGAACCAAAAAGACTGCCATCTATCTATCTAACATTTTCTCTTTAAAAAGAAGGAAAATATCTTTTTAAATATAGCACCAATTTCCATGTACTGTATGAAAAAATCCCACATATTGACCAATAGTAATACAGCACTAGCACTGACATATTAGTCCCTTCTAAAAGCGTAGGATCTTGGAGAGAAAAGAAAAACATGGGATTTGTGCATTTCTGTTGATAAGGGTTAGGGTTAATACAGCATACAGTTTTACCTGTTCTCCATAGATCTTTTGAGCTGGAGTCCACTTGCCACTTGTGGATGTAAAAAGCACAACTTGTCCCATGTGATTGTATCTTGGAGCTCCAGTGAAATACAGGGCAGTCTTGTTCTTTTCTCCCACAGACACAGAATAACCTACAGCAGTGGCAGACAATACAACAGACAGGGTTGTTTATTTACAAAATGCAGCAGTAAACTTGGGCTAAACAATTTTGGCCAAATTTGTGTCAACAGACGGCAAATATTGAGGGCTGTCTCGAACTCACACATGTGCAGCCCCCTTTACCCCTTAATCCACCAGCGGAGCATAATGGTTGTTTTGTGGTTGTTTTTAAGGTAGTATTAACATTTGAGAGACAGGACAGAAATATGAACTGTTAAACTAATACTAAGTATTCAGCAATTCAGAAATGCCTGTAGCAAGGGTAATTTAGTTAGCATGACATTTTCTCTTGTATGTTGTTTCCCCTTTGATCTGAACTTACTACCAACATGCATAAGAAGTACAGGTTTTACAGTGTCTAATGCAGAGCCAATACATCTTTAGTAATAGTTCAATTGTCTTGTCTAAGAAGGCCGTACCCATGTAAGAGTTTTCCTCCAGCTCTGAATCCCGAATCTGTGCGTCTGTTTCTCCACGGACCTCATGAAGAGACCCTCGCCACGTCCTTGAGCCGACCGAGCCCAAGAGCAGAGCGTCCTGTCGACACAAACAAGAGAAACGTGATTCACTTCAGAGTAGAGCTGAATGATTACTTTCATAAGTACTGCATTTGTGATTAAATCTGAATTGGGTTTCAAAATTAGGATTCTGTTCAGGAGCTCATTTTAAAATCAAACAAGCTCAAAAGAAATAATGTTTGGGAGAAGACAGAAATATTAACTGCCAAACAAACAGAATAATCGCATGCATTTCCAAACATTTTTTAAAAGCCTAAACAATATGACTAGCAGGTTTAATAAGCACGCAAAGGTTTTTTTAAATAAGTGCAGCCTTTCCAATTTGCTAATTGTGATTTGCTGGTTAATTACCAATAGCGATTTCAATATTTTGAAGTCCTATTTCAGACGTTCACAAACTAAACCTGAGTGATCTGCTTACTTTGCCATAGGCAGCACTGAATCCAGTCTGAGACATTTCCTCAGTCAAGTCTCCGGCCAGAGCTGCTGTGGTGCCTGAAGAAATTAACTTTAGATACATTGTTTTTTGTTTTGTTTATAGTCGAGGGAAATGCATAATATTTTTAAAAATACCTTCAGTTTGAAATATCTTATTTTGGAAGTTTTCCAGCACTCCAGTCAGTCCGTCGTAGTTCTCAATATGAAATGTGTTATTGTCCTTGGGCTCTGATGCAATAACTCTCAATTTAGTCATATCCACTTTTTTCACCTGTTAATTAAAAAGACAATAATGTCATAACATGTAATAATAAGACAAGATTGAATAACTGAAATATGTAAAGTCACAAATCAAATTGCAATCAATTGTGGTCTTGCAGTCTTAACTCATGTTGCACACAGCTTTGTCACTTACTCCAATGACGAAGCGAATAATGTTCATTGAGTCATATTTTGCAATAGACCCTATTTTGTTGTCTGTATCACTTGGATCTCCGTCCGTGATCAAAACCAGCACTTTAGTTGCTTCAGGAGATGCTCCGCTTGAAGTATTGTTTAAATGATTTTTTCTGAAATGGTAAAAAATGGTGAACAGGTCTGAGATGTAAAGCAGCAGCAGGACTTCATGTTGATCTCAAACTCACAGAACAAAATCCAGCGCCTTATGAGTGTTGGTGAGACCCTTTAATTGCTCTTCTTCCTTAAGCTTGCTGCTGGATACATTGTTTGTGTAGTCATTAAAAGTGAAAACTGTCCTCACTTCAGTTGAAAACTGCACCGCTGCAAACTAGAGAACCAAAAATGATTATCTGGTAAATCTTATAATCTACGGAAAGTAAAATGTCATGCTATGGAGCCTGGCCAGTGAGTCCCTCCTGCTTTCTTCTTAAAATAAACTTAAAAATAGTTTGTATCAGTGTTCAGGCTAGTGATGTTAGTTTAATTACCTTTATAGAAGTGTTGTTAAGCCTCAACATGATATGCTTAATGAAAACTTTATTCTCTTCAAATTCTTGTGTTGTCATACTTGTTGATCCATCAAACAGAAAAGCAAGGTCCACTGTCTTTTTGGTGCAATCTGAAAATACATATTTTTATATTTTGGATTAGTATTAAAAGAATAAAACAAGACCAACAAACATAGCTCTGTGGGAGACGTAAAGATACTGATTCATTTTGGAAAAAACATATGTACTCTAGATTCAGTATACCTTGGATACGTGTTTAAACTTGAGACTAAAGGTGGGCGATGATGACAAAAATTAATACCTCAATATTTTTAGGAGTATATTGATAAATCAGAAGAATATTTTGACAATCCAACGAAAAAGTGATAAGACATGATGTACAATGTATTTGTCATGTTTTAAAATGTGAAAGGACTGTAAAATGACCCATAAAAATCCAGAAATATCTCCTTATACACAAGATTACGACTTCAGCTTTTTACACCATTTTAAAACCGTATAAACAATACCCGAACAACATTTGCAATATATCCGATCATTAGATATTTTGCCCACCTGCACTTGAACATTTATTCATTTGAAAAGACAGTCATCACCTTGAAACGCAGGTTTAAAGACAGACTGCTCTTGAAGTTCTTCTGTGAGATTGTAGCACACGCTGTTCATGTAGGAGTTTTCATTACATCTAGTGACCACATTGGGACTGCAAACCTGAAAGAACATAATTATTAGTATTAAAACAGTACACTTGAGTTGCTGAGAGCTCACCGTAAATTGAGGTTTTGTGAGGTCCTTTGCTATTGACAACCCAAAGTG
This sequence comes from Rhinogobius similis, assembly GCA_019453435.1. Classification (NCBI taxonomy): domain Eukaryota; kingdom Metazoa; phylum Chordata; class Actinopteri; order Gobiiformes; family Gobiidae; genus Rhinogobius; species Rhinogobius similis. The sequence continues at coordinate 15,766,778 of CM033622.1, forward strand.
CTTCACAGGTAATTCCTCCTCTCCAACAGTAACAGCTGAAAGAAAATATCAGACACCAAATATTATGTTTGTCAAAATGATATAGTGCTGTAGTAATAGTTATAAATGTATTAAATATTAGCAGGCCATGTAAACGCCAATATAGAAATCTAAAACTTTACCACAGCCTTCAGAGATGATGACTGTAATGCTGCAATGATTAACAAAATTTAACAAAATAAGATATATTTGTTCACTTGAAATTGTAAGGTTTGGGAGTCCTACAAGCTATGGATTCTAACAACAACAACTGAGGTGCAATTCTAAGATGATTGCCATGCATTTTTTTTTTTTTGCAGCTCACATGCATTGAGTAATAACAAGGGCTAGAGAGAACAGGAATTGTGTGCCCTGTTGCCCTGACAGTTGAAAATAATGTAAAACAGGGCACTAAAATTAAATTCACACATCATTTTGGTCCTAATAATGCAAAGAACTCTACCTGTGTCTGTTAGGAATTGTTTTGTCTGTAAAAGAATAAAATGAAAATAAAGGAAGAATAAAATAAAAGAAGAATGTATAACCTAAAATAAAAAAAATAAAATAAATAAAAATCCAGTTTTTTTTCACATTTGCTTGGTACAACTTGAGCGCTGGATAAAGTACAAGCTCAAGCTATCAAAGTATTTATTATAAAATGATGACTCCCTAATAGTTTGTATGTGCTCTTTGGTAGACATTGGACATTGGTTATTATGGGTTCCTATGGAGTACTCTGTAGCTCTTATTGAAACTCTAGATACAAAAAAGGTACAAAATACTTTTCAGGGCAAATGATGTCTTTTTCAAGTATAACTAATTCAAGTCGAATTACAGCAGAGTAATTCAATTGTTCTGTAGATGTAAAAATACTGCATTAGTTTTCATGAATAACTAGACCAATTTGGGCCGTTCCATTATTTTATTCTTCTTCATGTTTGTATTTGACAAAATAAAAGTCCTAAACTGGGCGTTTGCTCATGCGGTTGTTGAACAGTGAAAGAGCAGCTCTGGCACATTACAGTAAACAGAGGATGGTCAGGTTGAAAACACTTTCAATTGCAGCTCTACACTTCACTGTCATTGGCTAAATCCACCAGTCACTTAAAACAAGCGGAAGAGGATGTGACAAGGTAGATGGCGTATCAGTTTGTGGGTGACTGAAGCCTGTTTATGACTTTGGGCCTTAGGCGGGGCACGTCATAGACAGGGCCCGGCTCGTCACAGGTATACGAGTACATAAGTGCACACAGAGACATGGACCTGGACAGACACCGTTCACTCTCACATTCCTAACACGTGCATGTCTTTGGACGGGGGGAAGAAGCCAGAGCCACAGTAACACACGCAGTTTGTAAAGATGGGCGAGTTTAAATCAGCGTGTTTGGGAATTGCTTGTGTTCTGCCTCAGGGTTCCATATTGGACCCCACATTATTTAATTTGTATATAAATGGTATATTTAAGGTTTCAAAATAGCTAAAAATGATTCTGTTTGCTGATGATACTGATATATTTTATCCAGGTGATAATTATAATATGGTAGTAAGCTGTGTAAATAAGGAACTAAATAAACTAAACACAACTAACAACAATTTAACAATTAAATGGACATTAATAAATCACCAATAAACCTAGAAAAAAACAAAATAATAATGTTTGGCAATTTTAAAGTGGACAAAAAACAATGGATAGAAATAGGAGGAACTAAGTATTACTATCTACTAACTATTGACAGTAAACTAAACTGGAAATCTCACATCAGACACGTACAGAAGAAAGTTACGAAAGAAAAATACTTCTATCATTAACAAAAGCAAGCACTGCCCTCTATATATTGTATTTTAGTCTTGTTTTGCTTTATTTAGCATATGGTTTAGAAATATGGGGTAATAAGTATAAAAGTACATTGCAACCCCCAGTAAATACTTCAAAAGCGCGCTGTAAGAATCATGCACAAGGCTGGATATTTTGAACATACAAACTCATTATTTATAAAATCTAATTTATTAAAACTTTCTGATTTAGTGAATTTTCAAACTGTACAATTCCTGTTTAAAGCAAGTTGCTAGGACCATTAGGAGGAGCATGTGGGTGTCTGTAAAAGGAATGCGAAACAACTCAAACAATGCTCAACAATTTATCAATTCAAAATAATATTTAGAGGAATGGTATTATGGAGGTACAGGGCAGCGGAGATGATCTAGTCTTTAGGAGATGTGATTGAGTTATACATTATTTATTATGTCACATATTACTGTAAATGTATGATTCATATTATCTGTATTGTTATACATTGTAAATAAGCTGTATATATGTATTTTCATATTAATGTAAGCCTATAACCAAACCTTAGGTTATTCAAGATAGAAATGCAGATCATATGTGTAAATGTGCTACTTATAAACGCAACCTCATGGATTAAGAGACTGAGTTTGGGGGAGTACATACCTTTGACGTCTTCTCACAACCTTTCAAGCTGTCTTAAATTGATTTGTTTATTAATATTGTACATTATTGCAATGGAATTTGTTAATTAATTTGTGTATTACCGATTATTGGTCTTGTATGAGCTCGAATAAATTAAAAAAACAGAACTGAATGACGGTTTGTGAGAGCGAATGTGGAACAACAGTAACAATCCAGTGTGTTTACAGCGCAGGTTTTATCATGTGTGTTCATAAACATGCGCAAACCCCACCAAATAACCAATAAATGATATTAATATTAGGTTTATAACCTGAAGGCGGGAACCCGGGGGTGGCACCTGATATTTTAGGATGTCCCCAGAGCTTTATCTAGTTAGAGGGTCAGGTGATCAAAGTAGTAATTTGAGCCAATTAAATAGTTAAAATCCCCAACAAATGATTGGAAATTGGATGTGGGAACAAAAACAGCACAATTCACATGTATTTGTTTGAAATAAATGCTTGTCAGTAATGACATTTATTATGTAACAGATTTGTGTGGGGGTGCCGAGCCTCTGGGGCGACTTCAAGAAAATAAGTTTGGTAACCACTGACACTTAAGTGTGTAAGTTTCCTGGTTACCTTTTGCTGTGAACGGAGGCGGCTTCCTGTTTTGCCCACGAAGATAAACTGCACCAGATCCGTTCATGTACAAAGGAGCAGTCACAATGATTCTGTGAAGCAGCAACGTTTTACAGTTAAATATTACAATTCTGTCAGATATACAAGAGCTTTTAATGAACATAAAAAACTCCTTATACTGAATACATGAGATTATTTTACAAAATAAAGAAAACTAACTTACCCTTTGTTGCTATTGGACCCAACCTGTAGCACCTTGAATCCAAAGAAATCATCTGCATCGCCATCGTAGACATCAGGCTTCCTCAAGTCAATGTTAAAGGCCAAGGAAAAACTCACTGCTAAAATGTAGGAGATTCATTTTTAAAGGACAGAATAACTAAAGCCTAACGTGAGCTTGGCACATGAACATTATCCTACAAAAGGCCTAATGATTCAGCCTTGTTAATTTCTCCCTTGAAATTTGTTAATCTTCCTCATATTAATTTTAAGATCATAAAAGCGAGTTGGACAGACTCTGAGACTTCTGAGACTAAAACATAATAAATGCAATATATGCATAAAAAACATGAACACGTGAAAGGAGATATTTCTTACAGGTCATTTGTGATCTAAGAGTTAACTTTCCTCACTGCAGTCTTGATTTTTTTTTCAACTCTTTTCTACTAGCTCAACATTTTAACACGTGACAATGACTAAAATTATAACAGTCATATTTAAACATAAAATTTTTTTAAAAAAAAAAAAAAAAAAAAAAATAAGTTCTGGTTGTATGCCATCTACAAGTGAAGCACCAGATTCCTCTTTTTCCACCTCACAACTTGTGCTTTATTCTATAAATCTCTTGTCTTTGATATTTGTTAACACGTTCTTGTTAACCTTGATTTTTATGTCAATTTCTTTTTCAGATTAGCGATATATATTCTTTATTTGTAACAGTTAATGCCTATACGTGTATCTGACACAGAAACATTAGCATGTAAAAGATTCTCTTTTTAACTGGCGCTTCACATACATTTTAGAAAAGCGCTTTTTTTCCTCGCACAGTTTGTGGTTGATAAGAAGCTTGAGCATTTCCTGCGCAGTTTGAATTGAAATAAAAAACGTTGTTAAAAAGATTACAACAAACCATTCAACTACACTTGCTGGAACATAACTGTGGATAGTTCTTACCAGTCGTGCACATATAGAGCAGGAAGATGAGGCGTTTTTGGCGCATGTTTGACCCCCGGAGCTCGTTTGCAGCTGCTGAAGAACTCTCTCAGTGGAGTTTCCTGTGTTCTTTGCTGGGCGTTTGTGTTACAGGTGGTGCCACACTTCTCATAAGATGCTCTCAGCAGAAGCACAGTTTGTCAGCTTCCTCTTTCAGGGAGGATGTCCACAGTTCTCTTCTACAGTATTGACCTCTTCTGATTCTGGCCTTGTGGTTTTGTTAAACGATCACACCCACCAAAAGTAGACAACATTTCACAGCACACTTTGTCGAGTGCGTCCCAGTTTGTAAGAAAAGCGTTCTGTGTAACGTTGAGATCATATTCCTGCTTCGTCTGATAACAGGAAGCATTTCTGGGCTTCCTCTTATGCTGCATTTTGAGGACGTATTTCCAAAGATGTAATATTTTGTTTTAAGTTGTTAAATTTCTCACCATTCTGAAAACCACGGATGGATTAAAATGTTGGGTTATAATTTGTTTTTTATGAATGTACCCAGGTTTTGATTTAAAGGGGTTAAATAAAGGTAAATAAATAAATAGTAATTAAATGCTAAATATGTTTTACACTATCTACAGATCAATTAAAAACACATCTTTTAAAACGTAAAATATAAAGAACCAACCACTGAAAATAAAATAAAGACTACCTGATTGTTTTTAGATGTTTTTTATTTTTATTTTTGTTTGTTTTATTTGTATCTCACTGTTCAAATTGGTCACTGTATGATCTTTATGGATTTATTAATTTCATTCTAATCCAATAGAGATAGAATGAAAATCCAAGCACAGAGTCTATACATTTAAAAAAAAATTCAAATTTTCCATTGCATTGCAGGTTTAAATATTTGCTCAAGCCACTTACTAAACCATTTTGACTTAATTAATCCACTATTGTTATTATTTTTGAGTGAAAAGTTAATTTTTGATCTTTACTTCAACTTAAAAGAAAGATTTGTGAGGCCTCCCTTTGGATTTTAAAATCTAAAAATTGGTATCGGCAAGTAATGGTTCCACAGCACTAAGCCACATATCCATCTCAGACCATCCCTAGAATAAAGTCGGTCATAAATTTAACCTTTTCTTTTTTAAACTAACTGGGTAAGACCTTTACTGCGGTGGTTTTGACGTGCTGCCTGAAAGAAAACGGAGAAAATTAGTCAAAAAGGAAAGTGTGGCTTATTTTCAAACTCTGGGAAAGCATTTCTGAAATATAATCAAAACCTCAACTGCTCACAGGAAGAGGATGTGTTTCTTTTTCAGTGTGGTAGAAAGGATATTAGACACACATATAGGCCGATAAAACAGTTGTGAATTAAGAAGGAACAACGTTTTTTCTTTTCTTTTTTTTTCACTTCGTCTGGCCTATCGATGACACATGATGTACGAGAGGCATGACTCACTTCCTCAAATCTCAGAGAAGCCACGAGTTGCATAATTAGCTGCTGTAATGTCTTCAAATAAAACAACTTCTGAGTTTACTCAAATAAATGTTTTGTACAACACTTTGAGACGCTGTAGTAAGTCTTCTTTGTAAGTTCAACATTTGCTTTTGTCAATGGGCAAGTCTAGATATGTTTTGATATGTTACTATGGATACTTTGTGTCATTTCTGCTTTTCTTTTTAGTGAAAGTGACAGTTAGTTTTCTATCAACAACCACAGTAAATAATACATAAAATAAAAATGTAATATAATGTTTGTATTTGCATACATTAGTTACAAAAAATACCAAAATTATACATATATAATATATGTATAAGTAAGTAGTGTTGATCTTCCTGTTTGTGTGTATCTTGGTCAAAACACTTTTGACCACATTTGTGGTTAATTTATCAGCCAAGAGCAAGCACCATGTAACCAGGGTAAAGGGTATGTTTGTCCAAAGCAGCTAATGTTTAATGTATTTATTCATCAAACTGCGACATATACTTTTGGATTGGCATCACGTAAACTTAAGAGATTAAATACACTGCGACATTTTAGTGAATAAATGTAGTGTTTTGCGGTGGTGGATTCATGGAGTTTAACCATGTATCTAGAATCTAATAATCTGAAGTTTGTGTTGGCTTTGTGTGCTGTAGTATCCACAACTCTCCACTTATGCCATCACATTGTTTGATTATGTTACAACTCAGGCAGCAGAAACCTAAACTGATTTCTTTAAATTAATGACTGGCTATCAGTAATAAACTATTGTATATGTATTTTGATTATATATTTATTACCTTTGGAACCTTCCATGAGGTGAAAGTTAATTCTCTTTTGTACAACAGTACAACATCAAATATTTATGTTGCAATATAAAGTATACAAAAATATTTTTTTGTATTACTGTTAACATTAATAACCATATCAAATAAACATTTTTTTTTTAATTCAGGACAGGCAATGGATCATAGGTGACTGAAACACCATGTAACAACCAAGAAATGTTGCAGGAAACCGATCTAATTATTCAGAAAGCCTCATTACAATGAGGACTCCTTCACTGTAAATCCCACCCACAGCAGAGAGAGGCCTCAGGCTTCAGTCAGACAGATGATGTTCAAATCAAATCAAATCAAATCAAACTTTATTTATAAAGCGCTTTTCATACATAGCATGTAACACAAAGTGCTTTACAGTGCATTAAAAACATTCCCATACATGGCCATTCCCCGCCCAACCGCCTCCCACCAGCCAAGCAACCCACCCACAGTCACATAGACACCCGTACATGCACACACACACACATATGCACACACACACGCACACACACACACACACATACACATCTATGTGCATATGCACACATACACACGTATTTACACACACATACCCTAAGATACAATAGGCTGGGTGCAGATACACCAGTTGAAGAAGCACCATCAGAGGAGCCGTCTGCACCAGGAGCAGAGAGTCGCCTGCAGCCGCAGGACACCGACTCAGGCCCCAGAGGAGAGATGAGGCACACACCAAACCTCCACCAGGGACCCATGAGCCAGGGCCCAGCAGCCACAGACGACCGCCACTCCCAGTACAGAGGGCCCCTCAGAGGAAACACTGGAGAGCCTAAAATTGATAAAAGAATAAATATGGGTAATTAATAAATAGAACTAGAGTAAAACTTGGAAATAAATACATATAAAACAGTAAGCCTAAAATAAGTAAACACAATAAATAGGAAGGATAAATATAACAAATACATAAATTAAATATTAATCAAAAGCTAGACTAAAAAGGTGGGTCTTGAGCCTACTCTTAAAAACCTGAACGTTCTCTGCGGCCCTGAGGTTCTCCGGCAGGCCGTTCCACAGACGAGGGCCATAGTACTGGAAAGACGCCTCGCCGTGAGTGTGTGTCCTGACTTTGGGAATGACTAGGAGCCGACTGCCGGAGGAGCGCAGGGGCCGCGAGGGTTCATATGGTAAAAGCAGTTCTGAAAGATAAGAAGGCCCAAGACCATTAAGACATTTATAAACCAGTAAAAGAACCTTAAAGTCGATCCTGAAACACACAGGGAGCCAATGCAGTGATTTTAAAACCGGTGTAATGTGGTCCCGCCCCCTGGTCTTAGTCAGGACACGTGCTGCTGAGTTTTGTAATAACTGCAAACCTGCAATACTCTTTTTGGGAAGACCAGAGAGCAGGGCATTACAGTAGTCTATACGACTGGAGATAAAAGCATGCATCAGGGTCTCCGTGTTGGCCCGAGAGAGAATGGGGCGAACTCTGGCTATGTTCTTTAAGTGATAAAAACCTATTTTTGTGATGTTCTTGATGTGCGGGATAAAAGTCAGCTCAGAGTCAAAGATAACGCCCAGATTTTTCACTTGAGCCGATGGATTAAAAGACTGTGCTTGCAGTTTGGATAAAAGTTTCTCTCTCTGGGCCTCAGGACCAATGACTAAAACCTCAGTTTTGTCCTGGTTAAGCTGGAGAAAGTTTTCTGCCATCCAGGATTTGATGTCCAAAATGCAGTTAAAAAGAGCATCCATTGGCCTGGTGTCATCAGGAGACATGGAGATATAAAGCTGCGTATCATCAGCATAACTGTGGAAGTTGACTCCATGTCTCCTGATGACACCACCAAGAGGGAGCATGTACAAGTTAAAAAGTACAGGACCTAAAATGGAACCCTGGGGCACACCACATGGGATTTTATGAACCTTGGAGGAGCAGGTATCTAAACTTACCATGAACGTTCTGTCTGTGAGATAAGAAGTAAACCATTTGTGCACAGTACCATGTTAAGGCCTGTGTCACAGTTCTGTCTGTGTTGGTATATTAAAGATGTTTATTCCTTTGTTGGTTATCTGCCTATTTTGTCATATTGAAACATTACCTGTTCTCAGGATACTTTGGCTGTTTGTGTTGTATTTGAGTCCAGTTTACCTCTGATAGCCTTAGCATCTTGAATCTTTACGGCAAATACACTGTATTTTCACTGCAAATTATACACTCTGAATTTGAGTGCTTGAAAATATAAACACAGAATATTTAAAAGATTCAGTTTTTATTTTGAATATGTAAACTAATATTTAAGCTAATAAATAGCACACTGAACCAACGGAAATTCTAAATAAAAATAATTTAAACCATTTCCCCCCTTCTTTAAACATTCAGAGTTAAAAAATCAACAGTGTTTAAAAATCCTAATCTGATTAAATAAATTATTTTTCATACCTGACCTTTCAGTGGATGACCTTTAGAGAGAAGTCCACCACTGCACAGCCCTGAGAGATGACGTCCATGTGGGAGCAGACCTGCTGCAGGGCCTCAGGGCTCACTCCTCCACTGGCTGCATTAGACCTGAGATTCCTGGCCCAAACCCAAGCCAGACCCGAATTCGGGCCGAGTTCTGGCCCACATCTTCCTCTGTGTTGTCAGGCCAGGGGCCCTGTTATCACATGTGTTCTATATGTGTTGTTTTCCTCGTCATCTTCTAATAAAGTGGACAAAACATGTGACGTGAGAATAAAAGACGCCTTAATGAAAGTGCGTGGCTGTTACACAGAGTGGAGGAGCGAGTGAGACAGGAAGAGACACGCCTTATTCTGCCAATAAACTCTGCACGGTTCTACACCTGCGCATGCTCGGGTCGGGCTTGGACGAGGCATGCACCGATCCAGCTTTATCACCGATTTCAATGCATGGGCTTTAAGTATCTGCCGAAACCAATAGCACCTCTGCAGAGACTGAGGAAACTCTATAGCACCTCTGCAGATGGGTTGTTAAACTATTCTTTATCTTCAACTAAAGACAGAACAGCTTTATGTAACAAAACCTCAAACATCACGGACCAAGAAAGGCCTGTAAATAGTCTTAATAAAACAATTTAAAGTGCCAACCAGGATATCGGCTGAACCGATATTGTGAAGCCTGTATACGATTCAACAAATGTTCCCGTATCTACACTGATATTCGATATCAGTATCGGTGCATCCCTCATTCAGACAGTACGCACTCGGCCGGGTCAGGCTGGATTTTTTGGGCCCGATATAAACTCTAGCCTCAATCAGAACTGAAAGGGGGTCCTTTTTGAGTCTCTGAGCTGCAGCATGAGGAAAGAATAAAGTAAAATAACTCATTGTATTTTAATAGTACTTTTGAACATAGTGTTATTCGTTCATTTTGGTGGTGGTCACAGCTGCCATGAGACTGAATGACATGGATGTTAAGATTAAGGTACACCTTACTGTGAGTTTGATTCCTGGCTCCGACCTTTTGCTGAATGTCATCCCCTCTCTCCCCGCCATTTCACCCAAAACTGTCCTGTCTAATAAAGACTATGGACAACAACAAAAAAAGACAAAGAAAAGATGTTAAAGTTTGAGGACCACTGTTGATGACACCATAAGGGTGGTGAGTTTTTAGGTTCATTTTATGCTGATTTGGCTGGCAGTATTGATCATGGGAAAGTGATTACAAAACCTGCAGAGACCAAGCAGCTGTTACATATGTTTGTTCGGGTGAAATTCAGCTTAAGCATTGCTCAACTCTGGTCACACTGTGGCCACTATGCAACGTTGACCTTGACAAATCCACTATATTTGTATAGTATTAGTACATATACTACATATAGTATAGCAAAATCATAAAACCATAAAATAGAAATAAATTAATAGAATACATTTAATAATAGAATAAATAAATAAATAAATAAATAAATAAATAAATAAATAAATAAATAAATAAATAAATAAATAAATAAATAAATAAATAAATAAATAAATAAATAAATAAAAAGATTAAAAAACACAGAGGACCACAAAACTCACGTGGTGTTAAAAGCCAGAGAATAAAAGTAGGTCTTAAGAGGAGTTTGGGGCCGACCACAGAGAAAGCCCTGTCCCCACGAGCTGGAGCTGGCCCTCGGACCTGAGAGCGCGCGGGACAGATGAAGAAAAAAATGTATTAATATCACATCACATATAGAGACAGTAACACCTGGCAAATTACTTTTTTTTTTATCGGATGCTAAGTAACCAGTCCGAAATGTATTGAATGCAGTGAAATATTCTTCGTCACATAAGTAATAATAATTAAATCTAACCTGGTCAAAACAACTCAATTAAGATTATTATTCTGAATTCAGGTCATTTCAAACGAGGCTAGATATTCAATTTTTGCAGCGTGGATCTGTGGCCAGAAACAAAGTCATCTAATTTTCCACGTAGACCACTTCCACCAGTGTTTCAGCCTCTCATCATGAAGAGAATCAGTATCTGGTCCCGCTGCCTCGACTGTTTTGGCCAGTAAGTCTCTCCACTTTAGCACACTTCTATGAATTTGGGGATCAGATTAAATACATGACATAAAGACTTTGTAAAGTGTATTACAGAAAGGGGAGGATGTGTTCTATTAAAATTGTCTGATGAAGAAGTGTCACATTTTGTCTACCATTTCATATTTTACAGTAATGGAGTTGAATACATAACGGCTTATCTTAAAGTCTTTTTGGTAATTGACATAGGGCGATCACTCACAGCGGTCAGGTGGCATTTACTTATTATATCCTCAGTTTCATAGAAAAATAATTTTAAAAGTTGCCAATGTCTTTAGATTTTGCTATTCTATTCACATAAATGCAAGAGGTGAACTTATTCTTGCAGTTCTCCACAATCTTCACAGCCACACTTTTCTTTTTTACTTTGCCTTATTTTGGATTGCAAATATTGGCCTATAGTGTGTAGCTTCTCTTTCGTACAGCAGTGATTGAATAGCAGCAACAGAAACATATATTTCATTGTAACTGTAACTATTCACGGGCGTCTTTGAGTTTAGTTAGGAGCTCCCTTCTTTTCTTCAGAAGCCATCGTGAATATACTCACCTGGTGCGGTCTTTCTCAATACTTTTCTATTTCTCCCTGTCCATATAGTTTGAGAACTTCACTAAAATAGATCTTGGGCTCTCATTTTTGTACATTTCTCCCACTCGATGAGCTACGTCAATAATAATAGCTCTCGTTTCAGGTTTCAATTTATCTGAAATTATCTTTTGGATTAGAATTTCAGTGTCCTCCATCTCTGGGTCTGCAACCTGCGGCTCCGAAGCTGCATGCGGCTCTTCACCCTCATTGTAGCGGCTCCCTTTGGCTTTGAAAAAAAAACCTTGACATAAATAAATGGTATTTCTTAATTCATTTTTATTCGTAAATTAGTTTATTTTGTTGGGCAGTTATCTTGGAGTTTAAGTTGATGCCATCTCATTTTAAAATAACTATTTTTAATTTCTAATTTGCAAATATACGTCAGTCACATAACGTCATCAGCCTTCGCCTTTACGTGCTGACGGCTTTTGTAGTGTCGGTTATTTGTTGCGGCTCCCGACATTTTTGTTTCGGTAGAAGAGGGGGCAAAATGGCTCTTTTGATCATAAAGGTTGCAGACCCCTGATCTAGATTGTCAGGTTTAGATTCCAGGGTTCATAACAGGTGAACTTCCCACTCTCCAAAGTGATCTTCATCTCATCTCTTGTACGATGAAGTGAAAACTGTCCATTAGTTCTTGAAGATGAACGTGTCTGTTTATTATGAAGATCCTCATTAGTGGAATCCATGGACAGAAAATAAAATACTTTTAAGTTTTTAAACAATCCCACCTTAAACATAAAGACTGTGATGGCAATTAAAACACTTCCCTTCCAGCTCCAGTCACAAAGATGAGCATTTTGTCGGGGAAAACAATCAACTTAATGTAGACTTCACTCTCTTGAGAAAAGCCTTATTTATGCTCTATAATACGCTCCTCTTAATTGCCCAAGTATTCACTGTATTTTAACTAAAAAGCACACTATGTAACTTTCTGGTGGATGCTTTTCTCCACGGTATTGCTTTGCCAGAAAGTGCTTTGTTGGAAGCCTATTTTTTGTGTTTGGCGAATGCCCATTTTTCTTGTTTTGGGGATCGCCACTAAAAGATTGATGAGGATTACTTAAAATTTTGAGATTTTTGAGGAGTTGAAGAAACTGAGAAAATTCTCCGCCAAAACAAAGAAATGTATGTATTAATAATTTAAATCTTAAAAATGCTCTTATATTTGGACAGTTGTCCAACCAGGGTCACATTTGAAGGAAAATTTCTCCATCCATCATTATCTGCCTAAAATAGGACGATGAGAAAAATACCACAGCAGCACATAAAGTTAGACTATTAGTGCCATCTATTGGAAGCATTGCATATTGCAGTTACAGACGTCTTAATTCCTTTTTTGTCTCACAGATGTTTGTTTGATTTTTTGGAGTAATTTCATTTGTAATGTATTTATTAAATACATTTATACAAATACTAATGTTTGAGTAAGCTTGAGACATTTGATAAATGAAATCTTACTGTGTATTTGGTCACCTGTCTTTTGGGGGAAGGATCTTCTGTGGTGAAATTCATTTAAGTGAGGCTGTCTTCTCCTCTAAAGTATACACACAAAGCACCAGTTATTTTATCTTTACATGATTATATTAAAAATATGAGATAATAATGTTATACACCATAAGTGCAAATTCTGATTCTGATTCTGATTCTAATTTCAAACTGAACTGGGATGACTTTAAACAGAGAGTTTTTGTTTTGTTTATATTGATTATCACTGTGGATTTGTATTTAACAATTAGAATACAAACCTTTCAAAATAAAATCTGAGTATTTTTACCTGTGTCCTGTGATATTCAATGATAAGGACTCCTTCCCCTCACAGTCTCTCATTACATGGAAAACACTCATGAACTTTGCCTTAACAGAAAAAGTACAAATCATTTTGTTGAGTGTTAAGGCATTTCTTTGGCTCCTTTTGAAACACTTTTTTGTCACCTGTGATTGGCTGCGATAAATAGGTAGACTGACCACACACCGTTCTGTCTTCAGAGTCATTACAACTGTAAAGCGGTTTGGACTTTGAAGCCTATTATATTTGAAAAAGAAATTTTAAATCCAAGTACACATTATATAGTATCACAACATGATTTAACTGGACAGCTGTAAAGAGAGAGAGACTGGTTATCTGACGCAGGAGACGTTTATTTACCATCAGAGGCATGTACACAGAGGCATGAACACTCAGCACATTCTGCTGTTGTCCACTCAAGTCTGGCCATGCTTTCATTGTAGACAGTATTAAAATGTCTAATGAAGCAGGCCAGATATCCAGGAGCAAGCTGAGATGTCCCTGATGTCCTTGGAACTAAACGCACTAAACCTGGTTTTAACCTGGAATATACCAAGATTAAACAGGAGTAGAACAGGACAAAACCGGAACCAATCCAGGGCCAAACCTGGACAATGTGACGCTCTCATGGACTGAGAATGAGACGACCTGCTCTCAGATGGAGGCAGGAGTCTGTATTCCAATTATATGGTAGAAAGAACCCCTAAATATTGAAGCCAATCGTTCACATAAATGATGCCTCCTCACTGAATATACTTAATATAGAGTATTGTAGTATAATTTGACTGAGCTGAACTGTCCTACTATTTTCCAATATACAGTCCTGATCAAAGGTTTAAGACCAGTTAAATAATGGCAACACATTTTGCATGATTGGATCTTGACACGGTTCTAAGTAGAACTACACAACAAGAAAACAAAAAAACATTTTATTGAAAACAACAATGTCTCACTCCTTTTCCTTGTTGCTTAGTGAAGCTCTACTTAGAACCTTGTTAAGATCCAACCATGCAGAATGTGACTTTTGTCCACACAACTGGTTACCGTTTGGTGTGAACGACTTGAACAACAATTCTGACAGATGTATATGCAATTTAATCCAAGAAGTGTCCCTTAAAACATATAAGCACTTTACAAAATAAAGACATCAGGCAATGATTAAGGCCAACGAAAAACTCGCTGCTAAAATGTAATATGACATGAGATTAAATTTATATTATAATATATATAAACAAAATATTATATGCAATTTTTGTTTTAATTATTGGATTCTGTTCAAAATAGCACATTTTAAACATGTCCTGGACCATTAACATTTGAGTGAAGACTGAAACATGAACTAGTACAAAAACCTCATGCATTTCAGAACATATTTGTGGAGATTTAAACTGCATGGTTAGCAGGTTTCACAGAGTAATACTGGATATTTTGCGGTAGCAAAGGACTTAAATGCATTTTTTTGCAATTTGCTCATTACAATCATTCACACTGCAGTTTCAATTTGATTGCGATCTTAACGCCCTAATTCATAGGGATGAACTTTTCAGCCAAGTCTTCAAGATTTATGTTTTAAAATCATGAATCTGTTCATAGTATATAGTACACACTCAGGAGCATAAATGTTTCAAAAGAGACTGAAATATGACTTTCTCAAGAGAAGAGTGCAGATAAATATTCACTATTAAAATTCACCATTAAAAATGAACTCAAAAAATAGATAACAATGTTTAATGCCATCAAGGGTAGAGGGTGATATTTCTTTATGGTTCATTAAAATTTTGTGCAATACTTAAAACTCAAAAGACATTTACAGACACATTTTGTTACATTTTGTTTTGTTGCACTTGTTACAATATTGTCTGAATATTGTTATCAAGATAATACAAATAGTAAGCTGATCTAAAATAGATAGATCATAGTGTGAAAATTTGTGAATTTACATACAAACGACCAAATAATAATAATAAAATAATAACATGCAATGCACGTTTCTTCCATTGCATTATAGGTTTGGATTTGGCTCAAATTAGATTAGACAGACTTATACATTCAGTGTCTGTGGTGTATTTAATGGTGGTAAAGATATGACAAAATAAGCATTAAATGACAAGAATATAAATAAAGAGGAAGTGTAGGATGTTCTTCTCCTAAATACTTTGCATAGCCACCTCAGACTGGACAGGAGTAGTTGTCTCACTAAACATCAATTCATTCATTCATTCATTCATTCATTCATTTTCTGCGCTTGTTCCTGTTAGGGGTTGCGGGTGACTGGAGCCTATCCCAGTGACTTTGGACTTTAGACAGATAACTTGCCCTGTGTTTGAGGTCATCAATCAGTTCACATAAATTCCAACGACATTTAATCAGCACCGTTATAACTGAACCCAGACAGTGATATTTCAGTGGATGACCTTCAGAGAGAAGTCCACCACAGGGCAGCCCTGAGTGATGCAGCCCAGTGAGATGACGTCGATGTGGGGAGAGCAGAACTGCTGCAGGGCCTCAGGGCTCACTCCTCCACTGGCCTCAATCAGAACTGACGGGAAGTCCTTTTTGAGACTCTGAGCTGCAGCATGAAGCTCCTGGAAAGAATAATGTAATAATTTCTTTCAAATTAAAACACTTAACAAAACCAAACGAACAAGATAGAGAGGGCAAGACGACAAAAACTATTAGAGTAGTCCAATAAATGTCATATACTGTATATCCCATGATGGTCCCATGTTCTTGTGAGGGTTTTTGACTGCCGCCAAGAGTACCTTCCCTTCCATAGGTTTATTGTTTATTTAAGGGTCCACATTAGTCTCTACAGCAGCAGAGACTATTCTTCCTGGGGTCCAAGGTATCCATCTATTGTTTCTATTGTTGTTGTTTTATAACCAAGATAGTCCCTCATTAATCTCAGTCCAATACAAACATTAGGGCAAATGGCAAATAAACTGAAACTAATAGTGATGTGCTATTTGGCAACAACAGTTCCATCAGTACCCCTTGACTTGAGTTTCAGGTAAATAAATTGGTTTACTAGTCGAATATAGTCAATTATTGCTATTATATTTTTTATTTTAATTATATATATGATCCAAAATACTCCAAAAGATGCTAGATTTACAACTAATGACACTTTTTTATTCAGTTGAAAGTACATCTTCATTTAAAACCTGAAACCATTCCAAGTACCCCCTGGTAATTCCTCACGTACCCATTGTGGTCCCCGTACCCCTGGTTGGGAAACAAAAACAACAACTACCATGAGCTTGACTGACATGGGGCAATCGACGTCAAAAGGCTCTCTGAACGCTACTAATGAGATATTTGCAAATTCCATTCGAACAAAGGCAAGAAGACCAGAGCTGGGATCAAACTATAATAAGAGATGATAACAACAAACAAACAAACCACAGATTTACAAAAACATAATTATCTTGCTGTTAAACGCTCATGTCTGATTTAACAGCTGAAATGTTCACACTCTTTGTTATTTAAATGCTAAACACATTTGGGTTTATTAGGACACTAAAAGCCTGTACCTGTGGTTGGAAGTTGTCGAGCATCACTATATCAGCCCCTGCAGCAGCCGCCTCTGAGCCCTCCTCCACAGAACGACATTCCACCTCCACTTTACTGCTGAAGCCACACACGGATCGGGCTGCTCTCACTGCCTGAACAACACATGACTGACTCCTGAACAAGTGTTAAAGGACAACATGGAGCCTGTATTATAATATGGCTGTGACATTCATACAGCATTAATCAGAGTTACACTTTTTGGCTGTTTTATGTCTATTCTTCCTCTACTGTGTAACATTTGACATTAGGCTAACATAAATCACTGTTTCCAATAATTGACTTTATACACAATCCCTTATTTATATGGTATTGAATGTTCTATTATAATGTCACACAACATGTACGTGTGAAATGTGCAACAAATTAAGGTATTTTCAGAATCAGAAATCTGATTTTATTTTTTTATTTTAATTGAATTGTTTAACGGCTGCAAGTTGGCTGGCTTTCCAAGGATTGTCTAAAAGATATTTTGCAAATGTAAATATTTTGTTTTTGTCATTACCTCTGTGATGCTCCCTGAGGCCCACACATGGTTGTCTTTGAGCATAACCATCCCACTCAGGTCGTGTCTGTGTGTGGCTGCGCCTCCCACTAACATGGCATACTTCTCCACAAGACGGAAGCCGGGGGTGGTTTTTCGAGTCCCAGCCACCTCTCCGCTCCAGCCCACTGCAGCTGCTGAGGCCCGGAGCTCTGAGCACCGTGTGGCAATCCCAGAGGCGCGGGCCAGGCAGTTCAGAGCCGGCCTCTCTCCCAAAAGAAGGCAGTTTGCTGGGCCCTTTACCACAGCAGTCAGTGTAACAGCATCTGCACCTACAAACTAAGATGGTCATTTTATCTAAAGCAAACATTACGCAGGGCTTTAATGAAGTCTGAAACAGCAACATCTATGTAGACCTATGCCTACACATGGTGGCAGAGTGTTTAGCACTCACACTTCACAGCAAGAAGGTTTCCTGGTTTATTTTATTTATTAACTTGTACATGCTTGCAGTCCCAGACCTGCAGTCTGCAGTAGCTCACTGCTCCTCACAGGTTTCCCTTGTGACACTAGATGAAGGATGGGTCAATTGCAGGAATTAATTTCCCCCATGAGGGATGAATAAAGTATACCTTAACCTTACGGCCTAAATATTTTAAACAAGTATTCATTGTACAATAGTTTCAGGTCAATTCAAGAATAAATAGATGGCTTAAACATTGAGTTGTAATCTACACAGATACACACATAGCCTTTACTTGTACATACTCTCCACTGACTTGTTTCGCCTTTTTTTAATTTTTATTTGTGCAGTTTCGTTTCCAGGAGATTTAGACAACGATCTACTTGACATATAACATTTGGCCAATTTTAATTTTAGAATTACAAAAACACCTAAATATGCTCACCGATCCGCTCTCCATCCTGGTATTTCCAGTCCACAGAGCAGCCCACCTCCCTGAACACAGCTGTGAAGAAAGGACTCCCGGCCAGAACACTGTTTGGACTTTTACACAGGAGCTTTGCCTCCACATCTTTGGTCCCCACGCACACTCCAGCAGGGTCAAAGTTTGGGGTGTCCTCTGCCAGCCACTCCCGGGCCAAGCGTGTGAGAGTGTGAGGCGGCAAAGAGTGAGCCAGAGATGGGTTTACAGAAGACATCCTGAGAACAGAAAGACTTTTGTAAAACTTGATGATAACTCAGGATTAAGGGTTGGCAAAATTGACAAAATAAATCTCAATATTTTTTGAGTATGCCCTTAGCAATAGCCAAACGATATTATGTCAATTGAACAGAAATGTGTTAAAACATGTCTTTCAACGTATTAGTTGAGCCTTAATCATTCGACAAATGTAAAATTAATCACAAAAGGGCAGAAATATCACCTTTGAAAGTTCACTTTTTTTTTACTATAAACAATAAGCTCAGTATTCAAATGTTGCACTTCAAAACAACCTTCATGATATTATCTAAATTTTGATATATTGCCCACTTCTACGCAGGAATAATGATAGATTCATAAGGAGAAACAGGCCCTGTAAAAAATATCAAACTAAATACAAAACAAAGAATCATTAAAGTCTATATGACAGGTTCTCAGAATGTTCTAATTATGACTAACCTTAACGGGATAGGTGTGTGGCAATTATTTATATAGTTTTACATCTGTGAAGTTGCAATTTGTGAAGATTTTTAAAATGTATATATATATAAGTTTAAAATGACAACTGCTGAGTTCTAAAACAGAATCCTTCTGTGATGTCATCAAAAAGAGACGCACCAAAATACAGAGACGGCATATATACAGCATATGGACAACTGACACCATTTTCCGACAGTTTAAACGGCCACTCATCAAAATAAAGGTGTTATCAGGTATTATTTGTCAAATCATAACTATTGTGTAATTTATGTGGATTTTGGGCCTTGTTTTCAAAATGGTTGCTAGGTAACAGGTGTGGAATTACCTCTACCTATGTCATATTTGTGTCCCATGTCCAACCAGGAAGTGATAGTATAAACATTACAAAAACTGTAAAATTGGGGATAAATAGGCAAGATGTTTTCTTAAATCTTAAATAAAATCATGTTCACTGCGTTTTAGTGTGTCGTCTAACCTGGCATATATACTTTAATTTTGTGGGCCGTCAAACTGAATTTAGCTTACCTTGACTTGAAGCATTATTAGCACGCACAAGCTAAAGCGTGTTAGCTGTTAGCGTTCTCAAAATGATAAACAAGAAATAGCACAGCTCAAACAAAAATGCTATATAAATAAAAATACAATACACACTTTGGACGTTTGCCAATTTCCTACTTTGACTTTAATACATTGGACATCGCAAACTATTTACTCCATAGCACCATGAGCATTTGGACAAGTATAATTCCTGAACACTAGATGGCAGTGTTGTTGGAGAATTATAGAGAACACACTGTAAAAGCATGGCAGAGCTGTTGACTAAATGTATTAATATATTTATTATTTAATTATAATATATTCTCTCAATAGGAAATAATCTTCATAATATAAAATTGACAGACGTTTGCTGTAAAGTAAAAAAAAATCAAAATAAATAAAAACAGAAAAAAAAAAAGCATGGGTTCCGTTTGACACTCAAGCAAACATTTACTGCAGTACATGTTTAAAAGTTTTTTGTTTCAGCTATCATAAAACCAAATTGCAGTTAATTTGACTTACTTGTGCCAGGTTTCCTAGTTTGTATGGCTTCAAACTGAGCAGCAGCCCTGAGCACAGGAAGAAAATGTGTGGAGTTTGACCCTGAGTCTGTGAGTTGTGTTCACAGACTTTAACGCAGTGTATTGATTTGGTTGTTTTAATGGGTTAATAGATTAGAATCACAACTCACCACTGGATTGACTCACCTAAAAAGCTCTTGTTACATCATGTTGTTACCCATTTGTCATAAAGAACTACTTCGATTGCTTCTCATTTTATGTTTTATAGTAAATTGTAGGCTGTGTTTATGCTATTTTTTTGCTTTAGATCTTAAATTTAAATTTTTTTTAATTTATTTTTTATTGATTGTTAGGTCAAACGTCAAATATTTCTAGATCTACGCACTTGAATAGAAGTGAAACGTTTGAGTACCACTGGATGATCTTATACAGCTCAATGACACCATATGTGCTCTGTCTTTAGGTTATAGTTTTAGGCTCGTTTGGGTGTGAGCTGTGGCAGTATGTTAACTATAGGGAAGTGGTTACAACGGCAGCAGTAAACAGATTCCAAGCAACTGTTACATATGTTTGTTCTGGTAAAGTGTAGGTCATGCATTGCTCAACTCTGGCCATGCAGCTGCTGCTATTCCACTTTGACCTTTGTAAAAGATTACATCACAGATATCAATGTATGCCCAAAATGAATTTGTTTTAAAAAATATTGAACTCAATCTATAACTCAAAAATATTAGAGTAAACATAGTCATCCCACTATGGTTGGATTTGTAGTGTTAACAGAGCAGAACAACAGAGAAAGAACACAAATATTCCAGCTGATGAATTCATTATTCTGTGAGACGCAAATTAATTTAGTTCTGGTATTACGTCGTAGTCTATTAGGGAGTGGTATCAGGAATTCTATGCTACCCCCGGGTACAAACAATCTTGGTGGGCCGCCATATTTGAAGGGGAAACACACACATCCAAAGCTTTAAGCAGTGGGTTAGACTGAGAAAAAACATGTAATTATAAAGAGATAAAAGCTGTCCAGTCTCCACTACGTTCACTATAAAAACTTCACATTGCAGACTTTGTGAGGGCCCCTTCGTGCAATGGGCCCTGGTAAATAAAGACACCGGTGTGGCTTATATTATTATAATAATATGTACGTAAAATGTACTTATCTCAATGGAAGTGGAAGTACTTTTTATTATTATTATATTATTATATATATATATATATATATATTATTATTATTAGACCTATACAAGTTTGACTAATCCTTGGACATGGGAAGTGTGACTCATCTACCCACATGAATTACATAAATCTAAATCACCACCAGACGGCGGTATCTTTTTTGATTAGATTATGTCATTATTATACAACTTTGTTGGCTGTAGTTGTGTGTTTAGATTTAGAGTCTCTAAAACTGAGCTGCAGGATGGAATTCTCTGGATGTTAATACTTCTGTGAGGCCTATCTGCATGAAAATCTGACATATATCTATATATATCTGTCTTCTCTGTCAACATAAATAAACTAAACGGAAATATTTTTTTCACAAAAGCTAAAAAAAAGTGGTGCCATTATTTTTGCACTGATCACATAATTGTTTTTTCAGTTGAAAGGACTTTAAGCCAAAAGATGATATCACAAGTTTGTGGAGCCAATCCACAATAAAAAATAACCCTAAGGTTCAGGATTTGTGAATCATACGTTTGGAAATGTCTGTCCAAAGCAATGAATCTCCCATAGAGTTACACAAGCCCCAGCCCTCGATCTGAAATCCTTGTGTTGTAGACAATGGTTATTTCTGGATTCCGGACTGTGTGCTGATGTGTCACACCAGCAGATGGAGAGAAGGAGGCATGTTTCTGTGCTGAGGTTGTCAAAAGTATCAAAAATTAGATTTTAATGACACTAAACCTGATAAGGAAACCAGCAAGTATCAACATTAAGAAAATCACATTACCAAGATACAAGTAGTCCTATCCTGAATAGTTTTAAAATAATCTTGAGCTTTATCAGAACTAAAACCACATGTTAACACAAATATAGTACACAAAAAAGGAAAGTTTTGTTAAGAATTCTACTTAAATGAATTATTGTCTAAAAAAAGAAGTATCTTAATCATAATTTTGTATCAAAAATTTTATAGAGAATCAAGTCTTTTCAGTTGTAAACCGAGTTTGACATTTTAGTACTGTGGCAACACTGTTTTGATTGTGAGGTACTGTCTTTTCTCAATAAATATCAAAGAGTCAAAGCTACAAATGTTGAAACTGGTCACATATGATTCAGGGCCACAATCTCACCACAAAAACACATGTATATAGGCCTGAACAATAATTTTGCTTGGCTGACACATGTGAATATATTATGATTATATAGTGATCATTATGAACACCGATGCCTATAGAGCCGTGATTTTCAACCAGAGTGCCAAGGAAAACTAGTGTGCCTTGAAAAAAAGTCCAATATGGATTCACAAACAGGTTTTATTCAATCATTTACCAAGTTCTGAACACACTTAAATGCCAAAAAAGAAAGCGAAAACAATCATCATTGCCAGATTTAAACAACCAAGACAGTGGCACAGACATAATTTGCCACATTATACACCACGTTTAATTTTTTTACTAAATGGTCTCATTTGGTAACGTTTAGGCCAGGGGTGTCATCGTGGGCCACATATTGAAATATAGACCAAGCGGGGGGCCACAAATCATCGTGAAACATTGAAAAAAGCTGCATTTATTTGATGTTTTAAGCACCACCACATCTACATTCAGTCTCATTGCCTTAATATCAGGTCTGTATTGCACCAAAATGTTAGTTATTTAGGTTGGAATTGTAAAAAATCTGAAATGTGCTGTAAATAGTACTTATCAGGACAATGTGGGCCAGTTCACCAGGAAGCCTAAGGGCCAAGAAAAATTGGTCTGAGGGCCGCATTTGGCCCCCGGGCCTGAGTTTGGACATGCCTGGTTTAGGCTGTGTGCCATGGTATCTTTCCAACAACAAAAAAAAGGTTGAAAAACATTGCTATAGAGACACTATTTGACTATAATAGGCCTATTTATTTATATATAGTATTTCCACAAAGGGTTTTATTGTCTATTGTTGAAATAGGCGTTTATTACCAACCAGGGCTTCACAGAAATATCCTGAACCATTTGTCATTGTATTTTTACAGATGAACCATGAAGTCAAACAGAAAAAGCACAATGACAGGAAGAGCACAGGTTACTTGTGTCCACTCCAGTTTCCTCCCAAAGCTTAATGCCGCAAACACACGCGCTGACGTCACCGCGGCGCGCGCCCCCGACGTCCCCGGGCACGCGCCTGCTCTTCCTCCTCCTCCTGCACTTCTTTGAACATCCACAGAACCAGGAAGTGAAAGTGTACACATGGAGGGTGTGTCCTTCCCTCCCAGCGCTCCTGCGTGTTTTATTTTTAAAATCGCAGTCCTCCTCCGCGCTTAAAGCCATCATGGGGGACTCGGCCAGGACCAAGCGGCGGGAGCAGCTCAAGCGATGGTCCGGCTCCTGCACAGACAAAGCCTCGGCGCTGCCCCGGAGGCGGTGGAGGGGCGACGCCGAGGACGCAGCTGCACCAGCCCCGGAGGCCAAGCACTGCGAGGAGCCAGCAAACGAGCCACAGTCCGCCGCCGGGGAACCGGAGCAAGCCAGCCCGCTCATCAAGAGACGGTACGATCGGGCGCTTTTTAATTGTTTTCCAGCGATGCAGTCTTTTCGTCGACATATCGGCTGGTTTTTGGCGTTTTCACAGGCTAAAAATGATCATTGTGCGTGGGTTTGTGGAGCGTGTAGGCTGCAACGGAATAACAAGCACTCACTCAATTGTCAAGTGCTACTTTCACAAACCAGAAAAGAGACACTGACTGTATTTTTGAAGCTCTGGTCGTTGCATAACTTCCTCATCATGGAAAATGTGTCAAAAGTAACAGAGCACTTAAATATAGCTACCCTATAGATGGTGTTACAGTGTCACATTTTGTCACAATACTGTCATTGTGAGTCATTCCAAAATGCCTCCATAGTTTTCTGATAATTGTCACGTTATTACTGTAGATTATTACTGTAATTTCCATGTCATAGCTTTAAAATGCTACAGCAAGGCCATAACTCACTGGCAGCTGCTGCACTCTGCCTAAAGCCCATAGTTGCTCTCAAGTGAAAATGTAAGTTTATCTTTATAACAATAAAGACGACAACCTAGACTCCACAAACGTTATTGATACTCAAGTGAAATTACACATATTACACACTTCATCATAATAACGGAAAATAAAAATACAATAATAATACAATTCAAACTTGTAGTAGTAGCAAATAGGGCTGTAATCGACCAAAGAAATTGTGGTCGTCTAAATATATGCCCTTTTCATTGATTTGTCGACTAAAATGGAGTGAAGGAAAATCCACAACATTAATTCTCTAGTAACAGCGCTCTGAAAATTTCCATATATCTCACCCGAAATGCACACGAAAGATCATTAAATTGAGCATTGTATGAGTCTACTTATAGGACTCTGAATCTATTTAAAAGTGTGTTAAGTGTGAATAGAGTGTGATAACTGAAACACCTTAAAACTAATATCCTGAACTGTATTTGTATATTAGTAGGAAGCGTGTGAGGTTCGATCGAGCAGCTGAGTTCTTGGCGACATGTGCCAGCGGAGACACCGAGGAGGCTCGAGTGATGCTGACCGAGGCTCGACTGACGAACAGAGAAGATGGACCGGACATTATCAACTGTTCAAACGCAGACGGGATAACAGCTCTCCACCAGGTACAGCACTGTCACATCACATACTACAAAGTACCACTCTAAATTAAATTAATGTTTACATCAATAAAGATTACACCAGGACTCCGTCATGTCTAAAACAAGCTGTAATTGTACATCATTAAATCAGCAAAAAACTTGAATTTAACTAGCGCTGAACAAGGTCCAATGAGATAGATTAAGGGTGCCTTCACGCTTGTTATTTGGTCCTAAATTGAGCCCATTTTGGTCTTGATGTGGACTTGGTTTGGTCCTGTTCCTGTCCTTGTTTAGCCCTGATCTAGTCTTGGTTTAGTTCCAGTTTCAGCGTGGTAAATGGGCAAATGTTAATCCAAGGCTGTACCACTTCTTCCTTTTGGTTTGGTCCTGGTTTTAACCTCTCTTTTTTTTTTGGTCCTGGTTTAGTCCTGATCTAGTCCTGATCTGGTTTAACCCCACAGGACTAGATCAAATAACCAAATAACCAAATAACCAAATAACGTTACAAAAATATGTCTGTAGTTTTGAGGAACTGTATTCAGGAACAGTTTGTTGGTGTTCAGAATACAGTTACTCTTCTAAAAATCAAAGGAATACATGATGGTTTTTCATCATGTAAGTTTGCAACTTCCCCTTCTCTATTTAGTAATAAAAATGCATTACAAATGGTGCAACAAACAAAGATAGTTTATTCCTTTGTTGTGTTTTTACACTATAAATTAACGCAGCTCAGTGTGAGAATTCAGAATTCATTACTCGATTAGGACCATTAATAGAATATATTACCAAATATTGTATTTTGTAACTTAATATGTTTTACAAGTATTCTTCCCAAGCCTAAACACGAACAATACTAATCCTCCAAACAGGTATTCCTGATTGAGCTCAACATCAGGATGAGAGTCCTGCGGCGCTGCACTGCAGTTGTTCTTTGCTCCTATGTTCCCCATTTGGCATTAGAGAATGGGTCAAATGTCGAGATTACATAATGGAAAAAGAGAGAGAAAAATATAAAGGTTAAGCTGAACCCTAAACCAGAAGTAATCTAAAAATAAACAAAGACTGCATTAAAATGAAACTGGGACAACTGGGTTGACTTGGTTTGGTCCTGTTTCAGTCCTGGTTGGACTCTGGCCGTGACCATGTTTAGTTCCGGGTTTAGTCCTTGTTTAATCCTCATTTTAATGTGGTGTTTGCGCAAGTGTGAGCGCATCCTCACACTATGCAAACGTGCTAACTCTAAGTGCTAATACCATATTTTGAGACCCGCTGTAAATACATTTTTACTTTTCCAGAAAATGACGCTCTTTTTTCTGTTCAAAGGCCTGTATAGACGGCAGTATGGAGATAGTGACGTTCCTGTTGGAAAATGGCGCCAGCGTGAACCAGGTGGACAGTGAGGGATGGACTCCGCTGCACGTGGCTGCATCCTGTGGTTATTCAGAGATCGCAGAGTATGTCCTAACCTTTCCTTATAATCACATTATGGTTACATATCTTTATTTATCCATCTATCTATTGTTGTATCTGTTTAAATCCAAAGATATTCACTGGCCTCTAGGGTTAAGTTGGTGGAATAGTGACAGGAAATAAAGGAGAGCAGCAGGGACATTTGGCAAGCGGCTGGAGTCCTGATTCAGACTCTATGCCAAGAAGAGCTGTTGTCACTCCATGTGCCGCTATCTTGAAAAACTACTGGATTATTGTATTAAACCAACAAACAATGCATAAATACAAATTAAAGGGATAACTGTATCCCACTGATGCTTTATTCCTGCTTATAAATGTACATTTTACTCACAAAAAGCTTGTTTCAGTAATGTGCCAGTCAGTTAAAGGTCCCATATTCTGCTATTTTGCCCTTCACACAGTCTATTCTAAGGGCTTTGTTGATAAAATTTTGCGTTGTGCAATATCCATAACATAACAGTTTCCAAAAAACACCCATTTGTTGGACTGGCCCCCCTCCTTGCAAAAGCAAACGGCTCACTCTGAGATCTGACCCCCCCGAACAGAGAGCAGGCTGCTCTCTCAACTCGCGCCTCCCCGCCCAACCTGTGCCGAAGCCTAGAGCGGAGATAGTGCGCGATGGCGCCGTGTGCTCCGGTAAACAGCGATACACAAACACGGGAATAAACCTTTTATCCGTCCTGACGGTGCGTCGTGCTGAGTCCTACGTCCTGTATCTGACCTGGAGTTTGACGTGCTCCAGTACCTCGACGACGGACGTTGCCGTTTGGTAAATAACAAGCTAACTCTTCGATCTGTCGTATCCATCGTGTAATTACTGTAGCATTAGCATTAGCTGTTTTTATTCTGCGGCTGCGCGCTTCCCGGAGGCATGGCTTAAACACCGCGTCATCCATGGGAAGCCGCGTCATCCATGGGATGAGCCCCCGTCTGCTGCTCAGCCGAGGGGGACGGAAAAGACAGTTCTCTAGCGAAAGCATGCGGGAATCAATCAAAAAACCACTTTGGGCACACATACGAGGCCCAAATAGCACTGTAGGAAGGTTAAAACCTCTGAAAAGTCGATTTTGCATGTTATGGGACCTTTAAAGTACATTTACTTTGTCATTGTGAAGTCTGAATCTGAAAACGCCTAAACAACTACCTTATGTTGTTCATCCTCAATGTTTAATCCCAGCTAAGGCTAAACAAGTTAATAAATTAATCACAACAATTATTGGAACGATTGTCAACTAATTTAGTAATTGAATTGTCCTTAACTTGTCCTTAGACAAAACATGACTCCAAAACACGCCTTGTGCCAACTCGGACTGAGCCGTTATGACTTCAAATGATACAAGAAATATGAAAAACAGATTTTATTGTTTTGTTTGCAAATTTACTCCATCACTTTAGTGCTGCCTGTCAAATATTGTAAAAATCTCATTCTCAAGCCTTTCACAACCTGAAAACCGAATCAATGAATCGATGATCGATGAATAATTGCCAGAGTAATTGATCGTTTCAGCCCCAGTTCTTATAACAGCTGTTTTTATACGGGGAAAATGTTGATGATTTCAGATTTCAGAAGCCAACCATCAACACAAATTAATATATTATTTCATCTCTTTACTCTCAATAAGTGTTTATAATTAATTTTAGTTTAATAATTGACAATGACTTTTGGATAAAAGTCGAAACGTCTCGATCTTCAAACGGCGTCCGGATGACAACCTCTGAAACCCTTTCTACGATGGACCACACCTGGACGAATGAGGGTTTACATCGATGTTTATAATTAGCTTGTTCTTTTGGCCTTGACTATAACCTTTCAAATCTAATATACATCTGCTGTCATGGTATTTATCCACTTGAACATATTGTGGACTCTTGGTTTTGTTTTGCTCTTGTGTTGTGCTCGCGTACACTCTGTCCTCATGCAGCCGTGACTTGTCGAGTCTTAATATGAAGCCTATAGTCCACACACTATAGCCTCTTCTGTTCGAGTAGCACAACAGCTGCCTAATAAAGGGTCCATTGCCTCTGCTGGGACGTCACAATACTGCGTGGGTGCCAGGGTATTTCTGCATTTAACAATACTAACATTGTTATCGCGTTTGGCAGGACAACAACTAAGCTAAGAGTAGGCTGGCTTGGCACCGTGATGCTTGATTGATTAAAGAATTGATGTACGTTTTTGGCTGGTATTGTTAGAGAAAGCTCAGTATTAGAGTGGCATTAGACTTGGCCTATTTAAAGCGTGTTAAACCCTTGTTGTAGCTTCATAATCTTTATTTATGGATGTTGTTGTAGGTACCTTCTGCAGCACGATGCCTGTCTGTCAGCGGTGAACTGTGACGGAGATGTTCCTTTGGACATCGCACTGGATGAAACCACAGAGTCCCTCATCCAGAAATTCACTGTAAAACAAGGTGAGGTTGTGTGTAACCATGTCACGATGTTACGATTATTGTCCGAAGAACTATCACGATTGTTCATGTAATTGTAAATTAACTTTCATTGACAACGTGTAATAGATCACCATTTGTCTATTACAGTATGTCACTAGCCTTATCAAATCAAACTTTCTAAATGAAAAAGTATGATATGACATAAACAGACAGATAAAAAGCACTTCTTGTAGGTTTTCTTTTTTGGAATGTATACTGAACCTGAATGTATATTGAACTGAAATGACTTATTTATTAAATACTACGCATTTTACGATTTTAACAATTATTCATATTTAGCTGTTAAGATTATATTGTGACTTGAATATTCACAAATATCGATTAATAGAATAATCTTGACCTCCCTAGTTCTGTGTATCTTTAGCTTAAGATGTTTTAATACAAAAGAATTTGTCGAAAAATGCTAGTAACCTTTTAACAAAGACTGTGTGTCCTTTAGGTGAATGGGTTGGATATAAAAATCAGAGATCCAGTCTCCAGTCAGTTCTAGTATTGATACTCTGGGACAGGAAATGGCTATATTTTCTTAATTTAAATAACATAATGGATCCAAATTAGTTTTGTAACAACAGAACAGCTTTGTATGAATAAAAGTTAAACACTATGAGCCAGAAAATACTTAAAACATCAATCAATGGGCCCAACTAGGATATTGGCTGGACCAATATTCTGGAACCAATAACTGATCCTTGGACAGGGTGATATGATTTACATTTAGACTTAATAAAGATTGACTTGGTAGGAGAAAACATTACTTGCTAATCCTGAAATGCGTCAATCAGAAAAAAAAAGATAAAAAATTCATTAGCATTAGCATTATAAATAGTCCAATACAAACATTAAGAATACAAAAAGATACTAAGAATAAAACAATCAAAGAGCTTGAGGTATGTTTTCTGGTCTTGCTCGTATGGACTCAAATATTTATCACAATAGCTTTTTTTGTGTGTACCCGAGCTCATGTTCGATACTAGAATATATCAGTGCGTCTCTAAGAGTGTTGTCAAAAGTATAAAAATCTATATTACTACTACTAATACTAATTGACACCAAAACTAGCATTGAGTCTGGAGAGTCATAGAGAGCAAGTATTTATACGAAAAGAATAACATAAACAGGACAGAATATGACTTTTCCTGAACTGTTTTTAGAATAATTTTGAGCTTTATCAGACCACATTGTAACATAAAGAAAGCACTATTATATTATTCTGTCCTAAAAAAGAGCATTTTTATTATAATTGTCGTATTGAAATTCCTTTGTTTCAAAATCGCGTTGAAAGTTTAGTTTTGTTCCCTAATGAAAATGCTCTGTATTTTTATTTTTAGTGTTAGTCTGGAACTAATATTGAAGTGTGTTGTAAACAAAATACAAAATAGCCATGTCTTAGTAGTTAACATCGAGGATTGTAGAAAAAGCGTGTTATAAATAAATAATGTATATTTTAAATGTATTTGTTAATGTCATTGTATAGTTTTTCATACAACACTAGTTTATGTAGCTCCCTCTCAGCTCACCTAAATATTACCTTTCGGTCATCTATATTTTAGGTGAAGCTAAAAGGTGCTTAATTATTCATTGAGAGCTGTTTATCGTCAGTGAATGTTGTTTTCTCATATGACACAGACTAATGACACTTTAATTATCAGGTGTGGACCTGGAGGCGGCCAAACGCGTGGAGGAGGAGCAGATCATGACAGACGCTCGGGCCTGGCTCACGGAGGGACCGCCGGCCGACGTACGACACCCCAAAAACGGAGCCACGCCTCTGCACGTGGCCGCGGCTAAAGGCTATATGGAGGCACTCAAGTAAGGCGGCGATTGGTTCTTTTACTTTTACAGTTTTTGCATAAAATTCCTCATGCAGTTTTTTCGTTTTTTACATTTAGCATAGGTTAGATTTTGCTTGGTTTAGATTGATCGATATGGGGTTTTTCATGGCCGTTACCAACATTTTAGAACCCAAAACTATAAGGCTATAAGGTCTAGTAACATAAGCTGGTATGTGGGGCTGATTTTCATAATTTTCCCTAAAGCATAAGATTTTTTTTCACTACAAACTGAACTGCCCTGCAAAACTAGTCAACTCTTGAGGGAGCAGTGCAATCACAGTTTGTGCAGTGTCCTCTTCACACTGTGTTCAAGCTGTACCCCAAACAAAATGCTGGCTTATGCTCGATTTGCGAAGAAGTGTGATTATCAGTCTGTCTCTAGTTTAGATCGATTTTATGTGAAGGTTAAATCCTTGTAAAATTGTGCTGCAAACCCAAAGTTATTATTTTATATATTACAAATAAGGCTCCAACGTGTCCTTTTTTTGTTGCTCTGTTTAGTTTTCAAGAAGTACATTTCAATAATCATGGAAGCCCTCTCCAATAATGTTTTAGCTTAATTTTGTAGATAGATATATCGCAGATACCTGATTC
Source organism: Rhinogobius similis (assembly GCA_019453435.1). NCBI lineage: Eukaryota > Metazoa > Chordata > Actinopteri > Gobiiformes > Gobiidae > Rhinogobius > Rhinogobius similis. The sequence goes on from CM033622.1 coordinate 15,798,075, forward strand.
CCGGAGTCTGCTTCCCGGAGTTTTTGTGTGTCTCTAGTTATATCCAAGTTTAGTGATTGTGTCTCAGTTAAGTCCTGGGTTATTTGGTCATAAATTGAGCCCATTTCATTCTTGTTGTGGACTTGTTCTAATTGTTTAGTCCTGATATAGTCTAGTTTATTTTCGGGTTAGTCCTGATTTTGATGTGGTGAATGTGCACGACTGAACGCAGCCTTGCACTGTGTCCTTTCAATACTGTACCAAATATTCCTTAAGGCCTTGATTTTCAACCAGTGTGCCGGGGAACGCTAATGTGCCTTGAGGTATTGCTAGGGGTGCCTCGAAAAAACGTCCAATTTGGATTCACAAATGGATTTAATTGAACAATTTACCACTTTGAAGCATCCTGAACATTTCTATACCAAAAATGAAAGCAAAACAATCACCACTGCCAGCCTGATATAGGTATGGACATTATTCACTCTTCTATATGCCACATTTTTAAAATAAAAGGTCTGATTTGGTAATTTTGTAGTAGGTTGTGTGCCATAGTATTTTTTTACAACCAAATAAAGTGTGCTGCGACTCAAAAAAGGTTGAAAAACACTGCCTTAAGACAGTGGTTCCCAAAGTGGGAGTCGGGACCCCCCAGGGGGTCGTGAGGGATGACCTGGGGGTTGCGAGATGATTTCAAGATCTATTTTGAATAAATATGACACTTTATTTGCTCTATTTCAATTCTATTTCAAATTAAAAGCAGTATTTCTTAGGGAAATAGGGTTTAATAAGCAATATCTATTAAAATAACCAATATTAAACCTGATTTAACGTGCTTTGGCACTTAAAATTATTATTATTTTATCTTTGGGGTCCCAAGTCAGTTGCTGGGCTATTTTGGGGGTCCCGGCCAGAAAAGTTTGGGTACCCCTGCCTTAAGGTAATGCTTGGTAAAACTTTAAGAATGACTGGTCTCTCCCTCTGTCCTTTGCAGAATACTGTGTCAGTGTGGACTGGATGTGTCGGCCAAAGACTATGACGGCTGGACGCCTCTCCATGCGGCGGCGCACTGGGGCCAAGGCGAGGCTTGTCACATTTTGGCCGAACAACTGTGCAACATGGAGGCGCGCAGCAACTCTGTGAGAACCATCACATGTGCGGCTTTAAAATTCTGTTGAAAGTAGCTTTGATTAAGTTTTATTTTTTACATTTTCAGGGCCAGACACCGTTTGATGTCGCAGATGAAAGTGTCGAAGAGCTCCTTGAGGAGTTATCGCAGAAACAAGCCAGTGTAAGAAATATTATACCTTTTATTGTGTACAGAGCGGGCTGCCCAATCAGTGTCTGCACTTGTTTTTTGATTGTTACTGGAAGGCAGCTCCATAATATTGATTGCATATAGATAAACGGATAGATCACAACCATAAATGACAATGATTTATTTGAAGCATGTCATGACTAAGTGAGCAGGGCCTGAGCACTTATATGAGTCCAAAATTAAATTGCAATATTTTTTCCCCATCTTTGCAAGACTTTTTATAATAAATCATAAGAACATAATAATAATTTTTTAAAAAACTTAAAGAGTCCTAATCCGCTGTAAACGCTACTGTTTTTATCTTTGTGTATCATCTTTTTGTCTGGATAAATAAACTACCAAAAGCTCGGACAGAAATTAAGAGAAACATTAGAACGAAATTTATTGAAAGCCTTTACCATAAGCTTATGCTGAAGAGCACAATTAGTACACAAAATAATTCAAATTGCTTTCAAGAACCAGAAAATTGGCATTAAATACAGACAAATAAAACCAAACAAATCTGAACAGACTGTAAGAAAAGGGTGCAGACAAAGCCTACAGAAAATTAATACATTAGAATATTATTTGCTGTGGCAACAACAGAAGGGAAAATCCGAAAGGAAAAAACCTTATTATTAAATGTAGAATTAGAAGTATTCGTGAATTGTTACTGATTGCTCCGTGTTGTTACAGTGGCGTAAAGAACAGTCCATATTAGACAGACAAAATCAACAAGGCTCCACCACAGCGAACGCACAAAACAAACGGCGGCGGTGAGTAAAAATAATATTTTATGTTTTGCTTCACTGAACTTAGGCTACAGGTGATGACATTTCTTTCACTTGTTCCTGTAGGAGTTCTGTTTGCAGGATGAGCAGCAAAGACAAGATGAATGTACAGGACCAGTCTAAAGAGAGAGGCGTGTCTGGAGACGTCGAGTTCAATGAAGAGAAGGAAAGCAGCCCCGGTCAGTATTTTCTGCTTAAAATCAAGTTTAATTTGTGGATAAAAGTATAATTGATGTGTTTTGGCTTTGTCTGTCTCAGAAAGCTCCGCAGTGTCCAGTCCAGACACAGAAAGCATGACCACTTCTACTGTTAGTCCTGGCGACAAGGTAAGACACAAAATACCACAGCAAGCGCATCAGAAATACTGTATTGAAGGTTGTCTTTTATTTCATGACGGGAAAAGGTTTTACAGTTCATTGGACTGAGATAGTTTCGTGAAATTTGGCGGAAAAAGGACACAGGGAAATTTTGTTTTATTTTAAGATATTTATTAATTTACCCGAATTAGCACATGAACACTTGTCAGTAAACAACTTCAACATAAATAACAGATAATAATAGATAAATATTCTGGAGTTTGTTGTCCTAAGGCAGGTGAAAACAGCATTCAATTAGACCAGTGTTTTTCAACCTTTTTCGAGTCGCAGCTAAAATATTCTAAGACACATGTACCACTTAGAATATTATCAAATCACAATTTAGACTCGCAAAAAAGTTTTACTTAGTGTAGCAAATATTGTCCATGCGAGTGCTTGTCTGGTTCTCTAAGTTTGGCAAGGTTTGTCGTTTTGCTTTCATTTTTGGAGAAGTTGCTCAGGACACTCCAAAATGCTTAAATTATTCAATTAAATCCACGAATCTGACATTTTTTCAAGGAACACCTGGCAATATCTTGAGGTACACTCGTTCAAATCAAGGAATTAGACAACAATAGATGTATAAATTTAGCTTATTTGGACATATTTCTCATATTAAATGCATGAATAATATAAGTATAATCACTGTTCTAATGTTTTTCAGTAGTGTTGTTAAAGATGAACTATTCTGACCATGTAATCTCCCGTGTGAATCAATAAACTTGTGGTGGCACTTGTTCTGGCTTGTTCCTGTTCTAGTTGTGGTTTACTCCTGGTCTTGTCCAAGTTTTGATCCAGATTTAGTCCGTTTAGTCGCAGTTAAATCCCAGTTAAGTCCCCATTTGATAGCGTATGTGTGCAAATGTGAAAGCAAATCTGGAGATAGTGAAATAGAAATCACTTTAAGGTCTATGGGTAGTGAAAGAGGACATGAAGTTGGTTTAGAGTAGTTAAACGTGACCAGAAAACGTCAGAAATGTGATGCGTATTTGTGTTTCCAGACCCCGGAGGAGAACGATGAGGAGGAGAAGGAACAGGACGACAAGGCGAACCGCACGGCACGAGTTCAACCCACTCCACAGACAAAAGACTCCCCGGCCGACAGTCCCAACACTCCCAGCTCCGATCGGCGAAAGTAAGGCCCATTTTCAGATTCTTGAGTGTGATAAAGTTATACTCGCAGATGGGGACAAGAGCCTGTTTTCCCAATTTAATCAATCAAGCTTTATTTCAAACTCCAGGGGATCCATATACAACATTTTAAAACAGACGCCATACACTTCATTTGTTTTTTTGAGTGATATCCAAAAAAGTGGGAGGGAAAAAGTTGTTAAACCTGATTATTTCTATTAGTGATAAGACTCCAGATATTACAACAAAAATCTGCATTTCAACAATATTAATTTTAGCTTCCCCTTTCTGTATTAAATATTACTGGTCACCTAAAACACAGCAATACAGGCATTTATTGCAAGAGGAAATTCATTCAAGCTACAAAATATTAGTAAAAGATGATATGTGCAACTTTCAAATCAGTTTAATTCTTGTTATAACGATGTAGTATTTCGGTTATCCCTCGATTTCAATCAACTTCCTCTGCTGGTGAGTCAAAGCTGGTCATTAAGAGGACTAACATTGAGAAAACATCCGCCAAAGTAAGTTCCTCGTTTGTGAATTTTGTTCACTGACAATAAATGTTTTTCTGATTCTGATGATTCAATAGTTTTACTTTATTCATCTTTTCATTGTGTAGATTCTAAACAACATTGCTTCTTGTGCTAAGTGTCTCTAAGGTACAAATGTGGCCTTCTGAGTACCATCTGTATGTATCATGTCTAAAATAGAGCTGTACACAATTGATATACGAGCTCAAAACTAACCGAAAGGAGAACAACGTGTGAATTTATTGAATACAGCAAATTTTAGAATTGTAGAGGACATCGCAAATAGTTTGAGAAACACAGGTTTAGAGTAAAGATTGTCTAAATGTAATTATCAATAAGCTACGCATTTAGTTTGACTTTGATCTCACTTTTTAATGTAATGTGATTTAACTGTCTGTAGGTTCCAAGCTCCAGTCAGAGACGAAGAGTCCGAGTCTCAGAGAAAAGCTCGTTCTCGACTTCTGCGACAGACGCGCCGCTCCACACAGGTGAAACATGAATGATAGTTTACATTTACTCTCTCTCTCTCTCTCTCTCTCTCTCGCGTATTTTATTATTTATTTAATACATCAGTGCAGTGTTTGATCGAATTAATGTGGTACGTAAGGAAAAATACTTAAACCGTCTATACACGTTTTATTATTATGTGTGAAGTTAGGAAAGTTAACATTTCTATAACATTTTCAGTTACATGAAAATTGAGAAGTTTATTTTGGGATGGCATAACATTGATCTTGTTTTTTACAGCCAATACTGATATTTTATTTGATTTTATTGCTGTTTTGAATGATCTATCTTTGGCGATATCAATCTAAATATTTTAAAATCAATAGCAAAAGACTGAAATGTTGAAGGTAGGGCTGGGCGATATGGCAAAAATAAAAAATCACAATTTTTAAAATCTTAACTCACGATTTCGATTTTATCACGATTTTTAACAAAAGCATAACAAATCCACTCACAGAAGCAGTTTTTTGTTGAAAGAAGAAAACAAGCTTTGAATAAATGCCAATTTATTAAATTTGAAAAAATAAACTTGCAATGTCACACTATCAACAAAAAAAAAAAAAAAAAATCACAATAAAGCTATAATTATCAAGACTCAGTCAGTTGAGCTTTTCAAGTAGTAAGTCGTGCAAATAATTGCAATGACATTAGAATAACATTTCTAATTTCTAATAACATTTCATTTGTCAATATAGTGAACTGTTAGGCCAAAATATGGTTCGGATGTTCTGCTGGACCGTAGATCACTTGTTGTGGCAAAGAACTGCACATTCTGTACTTTTTGTACAACTTTACTTCGGCAGTCTGTATACATGCGTGGTATGGCGGTGTTCGAAAAAAAAAGCGTTGCTAGGGCAACTCAGCGCTGATCCAAAACTTTTAACATCTTCGTAAAACCCACACGTTCCACTGTTTGTAGCGCATATCTTTAACTAAGTGGAAAGTCACCGCATCAGTTACAGTGTTCCAGCGTTTACTGCCTCTATCGTAAGGTGTTCATTTAGCAAACGCATCTTTTAGCATGTTGCTTCTGAGCAGACGCGGCTGCTGGTGCTGAGGTCTTCGCTTTAGCTGCCTGTGCTGCTTGACTTTCAGCGAACTGTTTTTTATGCCTTCTTTTCAAATGGCCGAATAAGTTAGTAGTATTACCGTCAGTTGCCTTTACGGTCTCCTTGCACACTTTGCATATTATGTTCTTTTGGTCTTTGTCATTTGGTGCGAAGCCAAACCAGTTCCATATTATTGACAAGGAGTTTTTTTTCGAGAGCAAGTCCTCACTCTCAGCCGCCGCCGACATGACCCACGCTTGTAGTGAAACAACAACACTGGGAGGGGGAGGGATGCACGTGCATCGACCATTCTGATTGGTTTAAAGCCGCATGTCTGTCACTCGCCAATACCGTGCAGATGCCGTGCGAGTGCAGTAAAGGTAGGAAAAGCAGCGCTATGTTTCCTCGCTGATGCGGCTTTCACAGACATACATAAGATCGTGATAAAACGATCTCTTAAAAATTACACATCGTCAGCTTTGGAGATCGTAAGACGGTTTTATATCGTCATATCGCCCACCCCTAGTTGAAGGTTCTACATTTACTAATAATTACTAAATGTATTTATGTGGCTTATAAAGAGAAAATGTCCTTAATTATAGTCAGGTAGCAGTAAACTTAAATTGCCTGCAGGATCACAACCAGCAGCACATACTTGTTGTGTCGACTCTTCACCTCCAGATTTCAGGAATGCATGTTGATTACGAGTTTGGTTGAGTGTAGGTAGTCTGTCTTTTCTGTTGCTGTATGACTTGCAAACCGCTTCCTGTGAAAGAAAGGGGCATTCAGTTTCAAATGATTGTAAACAAACAAAACAACCTGAAGTTTGACTTTGTACGCCAGAGTTGCAGTATCAGTGTATCAGATAACAATTCTGTTTTCAGTTGGACTTGTCAGAACATATTTTTGTTACAACTCTTTCAACAGAAATTTACTTCTATAGATTGTGGTTGTGTCAAACAAGCTGCTCCTGTTTTCTGCAGAATTTCTGATTTGTTTTATTGACAAAATGAATAATGACTGGAAAGTTATTTTTAGTTTGTAGATTAATTACATTATTGACATCAATTTGGATTCTTCAACTTCCACATCATGTTTTGCACGAGCTTTCTTTCCACTTTATATCCACGTGTTGAACTGTTGTTTAGTGCCTTGGTTTGTGAACATTTAGGCTTTACACAGGTTTTACTGGTGAAAAACAGAATGGATAATAACAACAAAAGTCAAATTTAGCGATGCAACTGACAATTATTTTGGTAATCGATTATTTTAATGATCATGCGTTTGATTAATCGATTAGTTTAGAACATGAAACGCTTGTGAATATGAGATTTTACCTTGTCAAAGTGAAGTGAAGCCATTTGAGGACGTCCTGGTGGAGGATAGTTACAGGCAAAAGGGGGTTTACACATGTCTTGTGTCATTTTTGTGTTTTCCGTCTGACTCATAAAGCTTCTTCTCTGAGCTCATGGCATGCTTTGGAGTCTTTGTATAGACCTGTTAACGATTATTTGATGACTTAATTCGTTGACAGCTGTTTCTATAATCGATTAGTTGCACTTAATCGATTAACTTGTTGCAGCCCAAGTCAAATTACAGATAACATCTGTTTCTTTTCAGGGCGTGACTCTGACAGATCTTAAAGAAGCGGAAAAGAGCGTCCCCAAAACAGGCGACCCGACTCCTGCTCGGACCGTCCAACCAGTGAGCCCCATCATCACTTTTACACCCGCAGAACGAGGTGAGGCCAATACCACCGGAGTTTGGGCATTTTCATCTTTTACAAATATATTTATTTTTTCCCATTAAATCTTTTAGGCAATGGCGTGTATAGTTGATACATTAGCTTAAAATACCAAACAATATCGTATCATGCACACAGACCCACTCAAAGTGCTTTACACAGAATTCAAATACAACATATATTGTCTGTGTGTGCATGTGTCATCCATTTTCCCTGCAGCTAAAAGTATGCTCCAGAGATATTCATTGATTGTGTCCAAGCCATGGTAGTTTTTAAGCTCGGGCTGGTTTACTTCATTTGCTTTACCAATTATATACAATATGTTGAGACTTAAAAGTGAAATGCTGATGTTAAATATCCTAGAAAGCTACAGTAATACTTAATGTTGGATTGTCAAGATATGAGCAGCAAAAACACTTTGGGGATGGGTCCACACTTGCACAAACGCCATATCAAATTGGGACATAACCCGGACTTAAACCAAGACTAGGACAGGACCAAATGAAGTCTACATCAGGACTAAACTTATCTTGAACCGGGACCAAACCAGGACAACGTGTACTTACTGTTTGACCACAGTTTTAGAGTCACTGGTGCACATCTGTAATGTGTTGTAACACTGAAAACAGAGTGTGGTAATGTTAGCGTTGTCTGTCGCTCTCAAGCCCCGACACGCTGCCAACTGAAGTGAGATTCAGATAAGGACTTCCTGTTCTGCTCAAAGATTATTTCTGTTATAATCAGCCCCCGTTTGTAAAATTACTATAGCCATTCAGACGAGTTTAGCTTCTTCTTTATTTACAGTGCGGAATACAAACTTTGCATCTGTCAATTAATCACATTTCTGCAGTCTGTTCTTTGGTTTGGCTGCGACAAATTAGTTATGGTTTTATTTGGATTTTGAGATTATTTAATATTTTTATTTTGCAATTTTAACCAAATTAAGTTTAAATGTTCACCATTTTTTAAAGATTTCTGGTGGTGGGTCTATCACCTGCTTGTCTTATAAAACTGTTTCTTTGTTACTTTGCCTGAAATGTTTTAATCTACAGTGTGCTGTAAATGTATATCATCCATTCAATACATTATAAGATTTTTTTAAGGCAGGAAAAAAACAAAAAACCTGGTTTGGTGGAGTCACCTGCTTGTTTTCATGGACATCAACAACATCTCCGTTAATCCTGCACAATTAATCGCAATCATTTCTTTCACAAACTACAAAACATCCTGTTTTATTGTTTAAAACTGTTGACCCTCTACAAACATGTTCTGAAACACATGAGATTCTTTTCTTTTATTAGTTCAGTTCAGAGGCCTATTTCAGTTTTTCAATTCTCTGGACATGTTTAAAATGTGAACTTTGAACATAATTCTATGAATAAAACATATATTGCGAATCTAATTATAAGCGCACAATGCCATTTTAAAGAAATATTCCACCTAAACCGAAGGTTGAGAATATTTCCCCCCCAAAAAATCACTAAACTGTTTCTGTTTTAATCAATAACGGTTCTGTGTTTGTAACGAGCGCTTTCATTACAAACACAGGATCGTTATTGATTAAAACTGTTTTTAAAAAGTTTAGTGATTTTCTTCGGGGGGCACAAAGCTCATGTAACAGATGACAATTATTGATTTCTAAATGAGTTATTGACTACGGAAATAATTGATTATGAATGTCTCAATAACGGTGACTATTCTTTCACACTGTCTGCTATAAAATCAAAATACTGTTTAATTTATAGCTGAAGCTGCCTGTTATAAAAATTATTTTGTAATTAAACCAAACTATTTCCTCTTGTTCCAGACACTGACCCGGTGAAGCCGGAGGAGCCTGACGCCGAGAAGAAGCTGGGAGTTCGAGACCGGAGGCGAGGAAGGAAAGAGAGACGCTCCACTGGGATCGTCCAGACGAGTGGAGAGGTACGACAAGTCATCACTGGAGTTTGAGGAAGAATAGACAAGAATTTAGGTCAGAGCCACAGAGAGAAAAACAGCATTTAAAATTTAGAAGTCAGGGAAAGGCTGCTAAACCAGTTTTAGTTATTCATTTATGAGGTCAAGTCTTATAGTGAGTCATCAATTATAAAAAAAAAAATCAATTTTCTTTTCAAATTGTTTTTCAGCTTTTACATAACTTAATAATTTTCATATTAATGTTTTACAAAATTTACATTTCTCGACTCTTTAACGAGGTACCGTATATCTGGCTGTATTTGGCATTCAAAGTAACAGACTAAACATGTGAAACTAACCACGAGCTAAAACTAAAGCAAACGTTAATATTGGATTTAAACAGACTGAATCTCCTCTCTATACCAGGACTAAGCCCCATGTAAATATAGGTCTACATTTTATCTGCACAGATAATTTGCAGAGCAGTAGCACATGCACCACTAGAGTGAAAAACTACCACCCAAGAAAACATCACATCTAAATCAAGTTTATCAGAATACTTTACTGATCCCCAAGGGAAAATATTCAGCTGCTGCAGCTCATCATATTAAGGATCCATAATGAAATGATATACCAGGCCAGCCATATCATAAGCAGTTAGAAGTCAGTGCTATTCTATTTGTACATTTTTAATGTAATTTTGGTCTTTTTTGCTCCTGTAAACTGTTGAGGCTTTGTGGATATGCATATACCTACCTTTACATCAGTCTGGACAATACCAGGTCAAAGGCAGTGCTAACCCAGGTCTAAAACTGGACTAAACCATGACTTAAATAGTTCTAGACAAGGACTAATCCAGAGGAGGACAAAAATATGAAAATAATAACGCACAGTAGCTGAGCTGAGCGTCCTATGGACCAGTTATGCCTGTTCCACAGTTTCAGAACCGCAAAATAAAAATAATACAAAATCATCCCATAAAGATAATCTGTAAATATACTGTATATAAATAAAATGATTAAAAACCATATATAAAATAACATTTAAATGAAAACCACATGCTTGTTTACCTGACCTTTGAACCATTGCGTTTCCAGAATGACGAGGACGACGCTCCACCTGAGGAAACCAATGGGGACAGCACAATCCAGTGAGTCTGTTCAATTTAACATGCACATTTAAAACAAGACGCAGCCTGCATCATTTTATGGCCTCTGGGGCTGAAGATGATTAAAAATACCTGCATGCAAACTTTATGGGATTTTTATTAGACCAAAAATATTATGTATTTGATTAATGTCTAAATGTTCAAAAGGGCTGCAACCATTCATCAGAATAATCATGACTAATCGACTGCTGAAGTATTCGTTGACTATTTCAGTAATTGTTTATTGCTTTCAGAAGCATAAATAGATTATAACGCATTCCCTTTGCCAGAAAAACTGGTTTCATCGCAAAGATGAAAGTAAGATGAAATAAAAACATCCTATTATTTGTAAATGTCTTCTATTAATAAACACCCGTAAGTTTTATTTGAAAAATCTTCAAGGCACAACGAAGAATAAGTGGTTTACTAATTAAAAAGATAATCGATGACTTGTCAATAACTAAAATTTTGTGAATTGCAGCCCTTAAGTACAATAACCTTTAATATTGCTTTACTTGTATTAAAGTTGTGTATTTTTTCAGAGGGAACACATTTGACGACTCCTCTGCTGACTATAGGACGGTATGTAGCACTGACGATCTCACGCAAGGAAATATGATATATCTGTGTGTTCTGGAGCCACAACCAACTCACTTTTAGGAAGAAAAAAATGCATGTCAAGGAGTTCATTTCCCACACATCCCTGCACACCTGTAACTTGTGTGTGTTTGTGTCGCCCCCTAGCTGTACTTCAAGGTGCTGCAGGAGAACCTGTCTTTAAAGGACCGGCTGCAGGAGACGGAGCTGCTGCTGAGTCAGAACAAAGTGGAGCTGGAGCGACTGCGACAGGTTGGGCCGGTTTGATGCTGTTCCTAACCTTTAACTTTAGCCTTTGTGACTCGCAGGAGCCGAGAAACCAGCTGTGCATTTGAACAGTTTGGAGGTTACTTTATTATGCCATTGCCAATGAGACCTTTGTAGCTTTTATCCAGGTTTTAAAAGTTTTTCTTCACCAAAAACGTCTCTCTTGCATGTTTGTAATCCTGCATTAATTCTGTATTTTTAAAGTCCGCACACCTACACTTGACTAGTTCTAATCATTTTTATTCAGAAAAGAGGCGTTTTAAGTTAATCAAGTTTGAAGGCGCTCATTGATAACGCTGAGAAAACATTTACAAGAACAAAAAGCAGTCCTCGTCTGGTAAAAGTTAAAACGTCTTTATTTTGTCTGGGCCAAGTCATTATTCTGAAACTTTTTAAAAGCATGTCCTGATGCTGATGTGTTGAATTATTTTATTGTTCAAATTTGCCTTCACTCCAAATAATCTACAGTTTCGATACCAGCTGCTACTAGCCATGGATCGAGCTGCCTTTGCACATTAGACAGGCCTCTTCTGTGCCTGTTTTGTTCTGTCATTTAGCTTTAAATTACTTAAAACGCACTTATTCACTTTGGCCCTTGACACAGTTTGAGTAGTTAAGATTATTTCAGATTTTATTTACTTATTTTATTCTGTTTAAACTGTTTTATTTTATGTTTTCATATTGTTTCCCTTTGTTCAACCTGGTCATTTTATTTGAATTTGAATTTATTTATGGAAAGCCCCTTGAGATGCATCATCTCGTTTTAAAGTCAATTTTAAATTGACTTTATTTAATCAGCAAACAACTGGGTATTTTAAGTGGTTTATTTACCAATTTAGCAATACCAATGCTATAGTATGCATATATGAAAGCTTCACAATGACAGTTTTCTCTTCGCGGTGTCTCATTGTGGTATTTGCACTTTACTCAGCGCACTTTAAATAGTACGAGTTTGTCACACTTACATTGTATATGCCACTGTCATGTATTGTGTCTGCTTTTTTCAATATGCAAACAACTGGAGTTTTAAATTAATGTTTGTTTTCTTTGTTGCAGAGTCAAGAGGGAACTACTGACCGGCCGGCGCTGCTGGAGCTGGAGAGATTTGTAAGTTACACCTTTTCAGTCAATACTGCAACTGCAACGTCTAAATTAAACTAAATTTTACTGTGCAATATTGGAAAAAGAACATGTATTGCAGTTTTACGTTCAAACCTAACTTTTATTTTTTAACAATTGGTGCTACTTAGATGCGTTGCTTCGTCATAAATTGTGTCCAAATAATCTGAACATACTGTATTTTTTATTCCTTCCTCTTCAGCGCAGTCAAGTTGTCGATATTTTTCTTTTGGTACAATTAACATACAATAAACGTTTTTAATTTCAACCGTATAAAGTCAATCCACATAAGACAATTTGGTTTGTGAGTTTGCACAGAAAATGGTAACTGCCTTTCTACATTTTGTGTTACAGGAGAAGTTGACTCTACAGCGGAGAGCAGTCGAAATGGAAGATGAACTCAAGGTAATCATTAATAATGCGTTACTCTGTGGGGAAATCCAGGCTTGTAGTAGCTGTTTGTTTGTGTTGAGAAGAGCGTGCTGCTTTAGCCCCGCCAAACACTAATTGTATCTACAATAATTGATCCACAGCCTAATGGCCTCTGCGGCTCAGTCAATAACGCACTGTAATAACTCACGTCACAGGAAAGACTTGTTCCAGCTAAAGCTTGGTTTTAGGATGAAGTATTTTATTAACCGGCCATGTGACTTACTAATACTAAGTCGGCAAAAGAGAAAGAGAATTTATTTGCATTACATGATTGAACTAGAATCAAATGTGTCCATTATAGAGTTGTTGGTGATTGAAATTGCTGGAAAAGTATGCAATAAATATACAGTTAAAACCAATATTCTGATTTAGCTAAATTTGTTATTGGGCAGGAAGAAGACAAACTATTTGGGAATAATAATAGTTTTGTCAAATGTTAAAGTATTTGAGGATTGACTGTAACATTATTAAAACGTTTTAGTGATTTATATGTGGAGAAGTACAAATTAACTGCATTGTCATAAGCGAAAAGGAACATTAAACTGTTAACTCACTCTATGAACCACAGCAGAAAGTATAAAGTTAACATTTGTAATTTTACTGTCAATAAAAATTTTGGTCGACTAAGACACCATCAACCGATTGACTAAAGGACTCCTAGTTAAGGGGTCAATTTAAAGATATATTCAAGCAATTAAGTAAATGTAAAGGCCTTTAGAAGTCATGGAAATACTGCTACACCACAGACCTTTATCTAACCACGATACCAGTATTAATACGACATTTCTTTTCAATAATTTGTTTCCTTCGCACTTTATTTCTCTTTAGGTTTTGGGAGATTTGAAAGCCGACAACCAGAGACTCAAAGACGAAAACGCGGCGCTTATTCGAGTGATCAGCAAACTTTCAAGATGAACCATTGACAGTATGTAACGATAAACAGAAACGACGAGAGCAGAGCTGGTGTCGAGCGCACATTCAACTGAAACAACTGGAATCGATCAGGGTTTTGTCCTGCGTTTGGGCCTGTGTAAACTTCTAATGTGTTTTGGCAGATCTACTGTAAAACGAGCTCCACTGGAACTGCTGTGGACTGACGAGATGTTGATATTGACATCCACTTTTATATTTTTATTGTATTTTTAAATGGGATATTTTAATGTGCTTTAGTTGCCACAGTGTGAGTCTGTATTAAGAGATTTTAAAGCCATGCATGTGTTGGTCGTCAGTTTGTGGTCTGTTGCTGGAGGAACAAAACAAAACACATTCTTTTTCACAATTTATTTTAATAGAGTTAGCCGATTCTTGAAGTAAAAGAAAATGGTTTGAAGCAAAATTCAGACTTTAGAGAACAAACTTTTACTCATTTTTGTGTTCAATAACATGTAAATCTACAGCGTTTGTTCCATAAAAATAATATTGAAAGACATTTTTTAATAAGACAAAGTTAAATTGATAAGTACGAGTTAAAAGTTTATTTTATTATATATCCCTGCCTTAAAACACGGTTAATAAATGTACAGTATTTTACAAAAAAAAAGGCCAAAACTGAGTAATTTTCTTCAATTGGCACTTCAACAGAATTACTTTTACTAATTTATGTTAAAGATGTTGACATTGTGCAGTGTTTTAAATACAATTTCTTGGTTTTGGAAAAATCATGATTTTGGGAAAAGGTTTTCAAAATTGTAACATTACCAAAATATTTAGTTTTAGTTATTACTTTTACTGTACAATATTTTAGCTGTTTATAAATCATTCCCATTTAACAAGCTCCATGGTAAAGAATATTTTGAGTTGTTTTGTTATGATTCAACTAAAGATGCTTAACCTGTGTTTAAAAAAACTACAGTAAATAGATTTTGTGAAAAAACTGTGATTTTGAGGATTTCGAAACATAGGAAAAATAATTAATTTGAGTATAATACACCAATTGCTTTTATTTATCCAGGACTAACCTTTAATCCTCCAGCAACAGGCCTTTGGTGGGTTTAGGAGATGGGCTTAATGTGCCAAAAATACCCTGTTTTTATTTTTTTATTTTTTTGGGAGTCCTTTGGGAAAAACTTTCAAGTGGTCAGTATTGCTTCTCAGGACTAGATCTGGGTCTGAATTTAGCCGACTGTTAACCATGGACCAAAAGCTGCATGCTCATCTCTCCCCAGTGCTTTGAATGTTTATTTAAATTGTATATTTATGTACAAAAACACCTGTCCATGTAAAGGTTATAAGTCGTGAACGGACAGTCGTGGGTGCTAAGGGAATTTTATTGAAAAGGTTTGTTACGATCATCTCATGTTTCAAAGCAGAAAGTGCGCGAAATACTTTGTACTGTAAAGTAGATGTACATTTTGCATTGTCCCTTTATAAGTATTCACTGCTTTACAGAAACACAACAGGCCAAAATGGGTCAAGTTTGAATGTTTACGACAATTGTAACAGAAAAACTCCCTGCATGTCAAGTTGTATTATGATGCTGTGCCTTTAACATTTGTAGGTATTGGCCTAACTTTTCTATTTGCTTTAGAAGAGTATCACTGTTTGTTAAGTATAAAATATAGAATTAACTTCTGCTGCATTGCTCTTGTTGTAATTTATTATTTTCTTTATATTTTTTTCTTCTCTCTGCAACTACAGGGCAGGAACACATTGGATTCCATCTATAATTGACAAGAAACATACACAGACATTCATTTGCATTCATTACTTCATTTAAAGATTCACTATGTAACTTTTCTGGTGAAGTGTCCGCATATGCTTCTCTCCATGGCAACGTTATACAGCCTTGTCCTTCTTGAACCGTGAGAATGGTCCACGGTATGGCCTTTAACTTAACTATCTTGCATTTTTTATTACCAAAATAAAGACATAAAAATGGCATTCTTACTGTGAGTGGAGTCGTCGCTCCACAGATCTGACCTGTACTTATTAGCATGGAGGTATCGTCTGTTTGTCTTTATGAAGATGCGTTTAATGCCATACTGTGGAACATTCCAGGCTACACAATAACTGACTAATTTCCATGGAGAAATGTAGGTAACCTTCAGAAAACGTGTCAAGTGCACCTTTAAGTCGTGTCATGTTCATTGAAAGATCTTTACGAACAGATTGTAGAACTTGCATCTCAGTCATTTAAAAGTTGTTGGTTTTTTTACTTGCAAAACTTGTGATTATGCACACAAGAACTTAAACTTTTGCATAATAGCTTCTATTAACATTCTTAGTGCAAATGTTTACACTACACCTACATACACTTGTTACTGACCACTATTCTTTAAAAATAGATTTACTTCTTCTATTCATAGTGCTCTATTGTAGTTTGTAGTATTTTTCTATGAGATATTTACAGACTATAATATGTTTCACCTGTGCATTGGTGAAAATTAAAGAACAAAGGTAAAAGCACTGCACTTAGAATATTGAGGAATTGGTATTTAAGAACAATTTATAGTTGTTACTTTATACTTTTACTTCACTGCATTTGAGAGCAGGTATCTGTACTTTCTACTCCACCGTATTTTTAACAGGACTAAAACAAAGTACTTTTTAGACCGCCTGAGATGGATGAGGAATTCTTTGCATGTTCATAGTCTGAGTTGATGTCCAAACTTTAAGCAAACACAAATATGCAAATAAAACAGCTACAAATCATCACTTTTTATCCACATCACTACTTTTGACACTTTATAAGTTTTCAAATCCGCCTCTAAGCATATAGTTATCTTTAAACGAGTACTTAAATACTTTCAAGATTTTTATTGTGTAGCGCCCTTTGTGTGGACCAGTGTTGGAAAGGCGCTAACATCTAATAGATTTGTAAAAGGAGATGATTTGTTGGAATGACTTGTCAAGATTAAGGTGATTAACAGGTGATTTATTACTTCACCACCATGAAAGAACATTTGAAGATGTACAAAGTAGTTGGAAA
Organism: Rhinogobius similis; assembly: GCA_019453435.1. Classification (NCBI taxonomy): domain Eukaryota; kingdom Metazoa; phylum Chordata; class Actinopteri; order Gobiiformes; family Gobiidae; genus Rhinogobius; species Rhinogobius similis. The sequence continues at coordinate 15,814,845 of CM033622.1, forward strand.
TAAAAGTACGAGAAACAAAATGTAACCCAAAATAAAGTAGAGTAAAAAGTAGTAAAGTAAAGTAGTAGTAAAGTATATTAAAAATATGATTAGAGTGTGCTCATGTATAGTTCTTCAGTTGAAGCTGCTGACTACCCACCTCTGCTTAGAAAAGAGTTCCGTCTAGGATTTCCTGACGAGGACGCTTCAGGCTGGCCACACCGTTGAACACCAGTTGCAGTCACCATGGGCTGGGCTCGCCATCAAAATTCAAAGATCACTATAAAACCAATCTACACAAAAAGTGCATAAAGTTAATATTCTGTTTCAATTCTCATCATGATGAGACCTCATTGAATACATTTTCTTTCACAATATATGAATTTACTGTCCGAATGTTAATAACACTGAATCAAAATAAATGAACAAATGTACACTTCAGTATTTTATTTTGTATACCTTCACCAGCTATAAGTATAATGAACTACCGTGTCTTTAACAATAACACACATCAAGGTATGAAAACTGCAATGAAATACCCCTTTTAACAAATAATAAACACACTGGACAATATGAAATTATATTTTACCCATATCAAAATGAGTTTTTAATCATCCATTTTTAACCTTGTTGGCTTTTAAATGTGTTTAACAATAACAATGAAATGAGGTTTAACAGTATGTACATAATATTTATGATTTTACAACTATAACCATCTGTGAATGTCTTTGATATATGTTCAACCATGAAATGGCAATATCTCTACAAAATAAGTACTGTGCAGTGCAGAAAGTGCATGCTTTCTCAAAAGTAGCGCTAATCCAGGGCTAATTGAGGCATTGCCCACATTAGCATAGCTGTTAGCGCTAGCATTAGCGCGCTGCATTTTCTGGTAATGAAATACAGTATGCAATGACACAAACTGTACCAAAGCAGGTAAAGCATCAACACACAATTGTGTCACTCCCGATTGGTTTTAGAGAATGACAACTGACATTGTAATTGTGTAATTTCAAACTCATGCACAAGATTAGTTCCAGCTAACAAAAAGCTAACAGTGAACATGTTGACACATGTTGACATGGCACTCACTGGGAAGTATTTCTCAACAACTTGTCACTTCTATAGCTCACGGCCGTTTATCAGGGTGTAGAGCCTGTTTACAACAACAAATTAGTAACCAAATACCAGATTTTCTACTTACTCGCTCTGCTCAGTAACACCACGAGGCGCGTGCTCAGAAATGACAGTGATCAGTGGTAAGGCTCAACTTTGTCAAAGTGCAACAGCACACTCTACTGGTCATTGTTATATTACATACACAGACTTAGCGGCCCAATGTCTCATATGGGTTACATTTGTTTTTTTGCTCCTGTATCTGTACTTTTAATTAAGAAACAAAATTGTGTACTTTTTCCACCACCATGCATTGGTCATTTTAGTACATTTTATTCACAAGAAAACATTGAGGCCAATCTTGAGTAAAATCTTTATTGACTGATGAGAGCAATCACAATCGATGTCTGAATATACAACCCCACCGACATGCCAGCGTTTCATACAAACTGTACAACATGAGGAATGTAATGGAGCCGGAAAACACAACGTCAGCAAAAGAGTTACATCCATGTGTTCGGGTACAGTACACGATTCAACATTTTCAACTTTTAGTGTTTTAAAATCCACCTTAAATCGACTCGAAATCCTAAATCAGTCAGAAGGCAAATAGCCCTGGTCAGTTTTCAGTCTTTGAGTGTTACAGACACTATAAAGATCTTCAGCAGCAAATAGTGTCAGACTCGGCTTCTTCCTGTGCTTTCTCTCTGTGCTTCAACTTTCTTCTTACAAAACACCACCTTCATCTTAATCAGCAATGTATAAGGGCTTTACAGATGCACTTCAATGTTAAAATATTGCGTAAAAGTCCAATAATTTTGTATTTCAATGTTCAAGTTCAGTTTCAAAACACATGTCTAAAACAAAAAGTCAAATATTTAGATTTTTTTGTTGATTGTGACATTGTTTTATAAGATGTGTACTCATTTAGAATAATTTCTCAAGCCAATAAAGTCAAATTTAATCAGATAAAAAATCAAAAGCCAGAATTTTCACTAATGTCGTGTCAGAATTTATGGCTACTTTGGTTAAAACTCTAACAAATTACCTGTACAAAGTAATAGATGCTTAAAATATTTCACATTTCTTGTCATTATCAATATAAAGCAAATGTTGACTTTTATTTTGAACAGTAATATAACTTTTTCACAATATTTTAACTCACTGACCTGCACCTTTTTTGGGCAAATGATGTGCTTTAAGGCAAAGGGGAACAAACAATAATTTAAAAAACGAAAAAATAATAAGGCCTCACAAATTAAATGTTAACACTGGTTTTGACTGATCAGTTTTTGTAATTGGGCACATTCAGATCGAAGCGCTGGGGTGTGTTCAGCTCATCAGGACCGTCTGCTGAAACAGGGCTACACGGGGTTTTATCGGTCGGTAGCGAGAGTTAAGCCCTTTATTTACAGACGACTTGAAAGCAGTTTTGTTCATACACACGACCAGAGCTGCTGAAAGTCAAGTGAAGGTGCTGAAAGGACGGTGTATAGGAAACTAGCACAGCGAAAAATTAAAAAGTGAAGAGTGCATGGCTACTTTTAGTGTTTTCAGTTTAGATTCAACACTAGTTTTGTGTTTTGAAATTTTGTTTTCCTCAAGCTTAAATCAGAAGACATTTTATCCAAGGGGAAAAGGATTAGACAAAATTTCTTATTCTGTTACAGGGCAGTGCAATTATGATTATGATTATTGCTCTAACACGTTAACATTTAGCCTTAAGTCGTTTCATTCATTCAAAGATGTAGAACACATTTACAACAGTCTGTTTCTGCAAGATACGACACCAACTGAACTATTTTAATTTAATTTGTTTTTGGCAAATTATTGTTTGAAAAAGTGTCATTTCAATTATGGTTTAAATAACCGTTATTATCATTTTTTTCCATAATGGATCAGGCCTCTGTAATCGCTCAAATCAGGGCAGATGATTCAGTGGGGGGCAAATGGGTCTGTTGTGTGGGGCCCCGAGTCTTAGTGGCCCAGAATTAAACCCTCTTTCACGTTATTTTCTATCAAATAAGGCCCAATGTTAGCTTCCAGCCTCAGCCTCCAAAATTGTGTTGATGGGCGTGGCCAAAACATACATTTTTACAAATTTTTAACACAATTAACCTCAAGTACATTTTGAAACTATTAGCAACACTTTTTTATGTTTATTTTTTATTTCAACTGACTATATTCTTCATTGCCACATAGATTGCAAACATATCCATGGACATATTTATTGCTTTTTAATTAAATTGTGCTATATTGTGGGTTGGGCAGGACCTGTTGCCACTTAATAACTATTTCAAAGAGACTTGGCTGGATGTGTTTTTAGGAGACAAAACATTGACATAATTTAGACATGTTTAAATGCAACATACAAGTAATTTTAGTGAGATGAACTGGGCTTTTGGTTTGTTAACTACATTCTTAAATAGGTTGAATAGTGTCACTTAGTACTGTCTCACGTGGACCGACAAAGTGTTCCTATTTTAAAGCGCAGCCCTCAGCACCGCGACTCGACTTCACACGACAAGGCAAGCTATTTCTGCAGAGTTCCCATCTACATTTAAACATGGTACATAAAAGGCAGCTATACTTACATGTTACAGTCCCTAAATAACTTTGGCCCCATTTCCTTTTAAGAATTGAAACGGGTGAATACATTTTGGGACGGCATGGGGCGCTACTGTGCAGCTCTGAATTACTTATTCGTATACAAGGCAGGTTTTGGTACTTTTATATCAAAAGTCAGCCGATAAGTAGGCAAGGAAGCATGGAATAACTAGCAAAGGAATGTTAGTAATTTCAATAAGTTGCATTTCACGTTACAGAAGTCCAAAATTGAGATGGAGGACAAGTATTACTCAGCAGAAAAGGTTTGATTATTTGTTTTTTTGTTGGAGATTGAGTGAGATGTTGTTTTAATTTAGAGTTTTTGTCTAGTTACTACAAGACAAATTTGATCGGGCTGAAGATTGAATCATAGCACCGTTAATAAAATATAGTTATTACTTTGTACTAAGAGCAAACTCCTTGAACTGAAGAATTTCTGTTTCATGCGGACAGGCCCAGTAATTACAGATCTTAAAACCATAAACCAGGCCAAGATCTTTGCATTTTAAGGAACCAATATTACAACAGAATCCTGTTTGGAAGAGAATTTGTTTAATCAGATTTTGAATTGTAAATGCTTCTCATTTTGAATTTTTTAACCCTGAAAAAACATGTTAGACTTGTTTTTAATGTGAATTTGTCGTTGAATTTTGCAGTTGTTAACATTTTCATTATGTTTTTTCTTAATCTAACAATTCAAAAGGAAAAAAATAATCATACCTATAATTATTCAATTCATACATTGTCATACTCTCAAATTCAACTGTAAAACTACAGACACAAAAAATATTAGCTGAAGATTCAGTATAGCAAAAACTAGGAAAGAAACAACTTTAGAATTAATAAAACAGGCCTGGCCAAATTCATGGACGATAAGTAAAACCTTGATTGTAATAAATGTGTGTTAGAGTTTATAGTATGTTAGATTTAAGTCTATTTTTAATTAGTTAAATGATTAATTATTTAGTTTTAATTGCATGTATATGTTCTCCTGCTGTTCTTTAACTCTAGAATTTCCCCATTGTGTGACAAGTAAATGTTCTCAAACTACATACAAAACTTTTAAAATTCAAAATCTGATGAAACAAATTATCTTCCACAATCCTGACTATATCCTCCATCTCAATTTCAAACTACAGACTTTTAACAATCACCTGAACGCAACCTATTAGCGTAGTAGGGAAAAAGAGTGTGTGGTGGGGTGTGCACAATAATAGCCAATGTGGATACAGTCACAATATACAACCACTGATACACTTATTATATAAAAAGGCAAACAAAAGTTGATTGTACACTTGCTTGTTCCACTGTACTTCATACGGAGAGAGGAAGACGACGCCATTCTGGGAGACGCTGGAAGGTGGGGTTAATCTCTTCAAGCCGCACGAAAGGAAAACAAAATACAACAAAACAAAATAACTGTGGGGTAAAAACGAACGGGATACGATGACATAAGGTGCTACAGGATGGCACAGTTCAGTCGTGAAGGAAGAACAAACAGAGCGAACGGAGGCAGGACTGTGCGGAACAATTTACAGGCACATCACAATAAAGAATGGAAAAGTTTAATATTATAGTGATAAATGTTAAGAAAATGAACTATTATGTACGTAGTTGATTTTAATATGTACAGTATTAAGTAAAACAAAGTGACGTTATTCAAGTAAAAACACATGTTAATTGTGACGATAATAAAATAATATGAAAAAGGCCAATAAGAGGCAATACTTAAGTTTGGTTTTCAATACGGCCACAAGAGGGCACACTCCAGTAAATATCAGTATTTTGGCCAGTTTACACCCGGAAAAAATTAACAATAATTACTGTATCCATTCATCAAAATGATAGACGGTACAATATATTTTGGGGCTCAGTGTTTAATCGTGTGTACGGTTTCTTTCTGCAAGAGTTAGGGAATTTCTGTCATGTTTTTTGTAACGCACTACGATCTGAGGCGAAGAGAATAGAACGAGTAACTTCTGTGGCTTATTACCAGAAGTGGGACCAAGCAGTAAGTCTCAAGTCTTTGGCATCAAGTCCAAATCTAGTCAAAGTCCTCTACTTTGTCCTATCAAGTCATTGCGCCAAAGTATTGTAAAATGGTTCACATTTTTGCAATTTATATGATTTTTGTGAATGTTTTTTCTTTATTAATAGTCCTGGTCACATCTAAGTATTGACTGTAAAGAGAAAACAGTTTTTAAAATTTATTTTTTTGAGGAGAAGCATCAAGTCGTGTAAGTCAGAGTGCTTCTAGTCCAAGTCAAGTCATTGGCCTTCAAATTCAAGTCAAGCCCCAAGTTTTAGTCCATTTTATGAAGTCAAGTCTCAAGTCATCAAAATAGTGACTCAAGTCTGACTTAAGTCCACATTACAATTTGCAAGTGAGATACTAAATAGCTACTTAAGTGTTTCTTTCTGCTAATTATTTGCTGTAGTGTTAACTTCTTGTTCAATGAGATGCTCTATTGCGAGTCACACACTGTTTTACCGGTGTGTGAACATGGCAGCGGAATAAAAAACATGGCTGCAATAAGAACCTCGTGTTTTGGCATTTACAGTGGTTCATATTTTTAACAATACTTAACATTTAAGAGGGGTTTATTGGAATTATCATGCTTCAGGTTTATTGTGTCACTGGCGTAGTTTCAATATTATCGTTTATCGTGATATTTTCTGCAGCAACGTATCACACTTCAAATTTGTTATCGTGACAGGTCCAGGAGGAGGGCATCTGTAATAATTAATATCCAAATTCATATGCAAATCAATGAAATCAAAATAGAATGTGAAATTGTGTAGCAACGCCAGTAGAGAAAATCGAAAGAAAATAAATAACCAAACTGTCACAAATATGAAATTAAGTTGACTTTTTCTTTTCAATGAATTATAAAAATGCTTGGAAATATTCTACCTTGTGTTGTTTACTACTTTTACTCCAGATAATTTCTTTAAAATCGCAATGTGCCTGCAAACGCATGAATGATCGGATGAAGTAGAAAACTGCTACTGCTGCTGCTACCGACAGAAGGGGGCCATGCCGAGAGTTGAGACAGCGAGGCACAAAACTATAAGGCCAGAGGACTGTATAATGCACAACGAGAAAGAAACAAAGAAGGCAAAAATGGCCGACACTGCAGGGGCTTGTGGGTAATCCAAACGTTTTCAGTCAGTCCAGTCCTTCTTGATGACCAGGTTCCACTCCCAGGAGAGGTGGTCGTGTTTGTCGTCGTCGGTGAATTTGGACTTGATGTTGTAGTTCCCTCGGGCCAGGACGCCTTTGGGAGTCTCGTCTATCTTTGTCAGAAAGTCATATTCATTTTCGCGAGGTCCATAGCTGCCCACCATGTAGTCCGACTTGTCAACTGGGAAATGAGAGAGAAACAGAGACAGAGAAGGTGGTTTGTTCAGACTTTGGAGTTGATTTTGCTTAAAAGCTGCACTGCGTATGTTTTCTACAGTGGGATCTGCCACCTGTGAGTCTGCATTGTGATGTTTATTGCTCATCTATCTTATTATTTATTTTTTATTGCTTCAAAATACCTTGAAAAAATGCATTCTTACTGTAATGTGTGATGTGATCTGTAACTTATCTATCTAGACAAGCAGGCAGGGATGTCAATAGCATGTGGTAAATCGATATTTGTAATTATTCAGGTCACAATATTAGAAAATAAGAACTAAACAGTCATAAAACAGCAGTACAATTTTAGAAATAAAACAATTTTAGATGCAAAATTAAGTATATTTATTTCAATCTGTAATCCAAAAATACAACTAAATGTAAACTACTTGTTTATCTGGCTGTTTTTCTCACAAAAACTTCATTTTTTAGAAAGTTCAATTTCATAATGCAGGTAACAAACTTGAGGAATAGTAGCGTGTTTTCACTGTTGTTTTGTCACGTGCTGATCAAGGGCTGGACCAATTTAATACTGTAATATGGAAAATGAAAATCACACATCACTTTCACACTTAATTTAAAAATGGACAAATTTGACAGACTTTGGAATCAATCAATCAAACTTTATTTATATAACCCTTTACAACACTCAAAGTCCTTTCCAAAACATAAAACCATTCAACAGTGTAATCAATAAACCTGTACAAAAAAGAGTGCAAAATAAAATGTCACATGAGTTAAAACTTAAAATATGTTTTAAGTCTTGAAAAGGCCACATTCTGTGATGGTTTGCGTATCGGGGGGCAGTAAATGAGACATTTACGTTGGACAATATATGACTTAATTTCATTGGATGGCTTTTGTTTCCTTTTTTTCTCTCTCGCTCTGATGAGTTCAGTTTTTGGAGTTTTTCTATTCTGTTTTATATATTTAAAAACTGGAAGAAAAAAAATCCCTACAAACAGGTGAGGCCTAACGTGGAACTCGATTTAATGTCATACTGTGGAACATTCAGAAAAGTCACATATTGCACCTTTAATGTAATAATCAGAGGGTGACTCACTTTTGATTCCTTTCCTGAAGGTCTGCTGCACGTACTTGAGGCCTGACACAATCTCCTTGTTTACCTGCAAACAACAGACGTGAATAGTTTGTTGTATATGATATTAATAACACAACTTTAAAAACTGGATGCAAAAGTTAAACATTTAATACAACAGAAACTAGGAAATAAATAACTTGTAGAATTATGTTGGTTGTAATTAATGTATGTTACAGTCTAAATCAGTGGTTCCCAACCTTTTTTGTCTCGAGTACCCTCTATGCCAGGGGTGTCCAAACTTTTTCCATCGAGGGCCACATATCAATCGTGAAACGTTAAAAAAAGCTGCATTTATCTGATGTTTTAAGCACCACCACATCTACATTCAGTCTCAGTTCCTTAATATCAGGTCTGTTTTGCACCAAAATGATAGTTATTTAGGTTAGAATTGTAGAAAATCTGAAATGTGCTGTAAATAGTACTTCTCAGCACAATGTGGGCCAGTTCACCAGGAAGCCTAAGGACCAAGAAAAATTGGTCTGAGGGCCGCATTTGGCCCCCGGGCCTGAGTTTGGACATGCCTGCTCTAAGCTAAGCCCTGGTTGAGAAACACTGGTTTATATCATGAGACTGCCTGGTATTTTTACTGATTCATGATACATTCCTTGTTGAAGAGCTACCCATAAAGTTAAACCCACACAGTAAAACATTATCTGACAAACCTATGCAGCATGTATGAATGAAACGCAACGGTCCAGCTTTTTCAGCTCCAATACTGATAAAGAACGTTTGAGTAAAAACATCTGCAGATAACCAAATGATCCCAGAGCACAGACTGAAACCTAACTGACAAAACTGATCTAAATGTGTTGAGTAACTCTCATTTATCCTTTAAGTAAGAACAGCACCACTTTGTAGAAATAAACGTTCAAACATAGATGTTCTGGACCAACAGCAACGAGTAAATTGTAAATTACATCAAATCGGATGGACCAATATGCAGGTACCGATTCCCGAAAGTATCAATGCATTGCTGATCCCATTGAAAACAGTGGAAGAGCTGAGACTTCCTGATCTTGTTGCTACAGATGTTCAGAAATCAGAACTAATAAACAGCTCTTGGAGAAGCACATTCTTCACAGGACAGTTCATAGTAAAATGGAGAGTGACGGGAAAAAATTTAAATCTCTCAGCAAGTTTACAGTAACTATACAATATTTACTTACGAGAACAATAATGCCTCCAATAGACAACAAAGAAAGTAAAATATCATGCAAATACAATAGCTTTTAAACAAAAAAAATGGTAATGGCTTAACTTGAATAATGGCTGTACAACGAGGCCAGCTAATCTGTAGAAAGAATAACTTTCCACTTGGATTCACCAGATTCAACATCACAGTGAGCACAAAATTACTATTTATCTTCTTTAATTGCATTGTTTCTGTATTTTTCCGTTGATGGAAAGTCTGTTCTCTTGTATGTTTAGCTTTCTGTATCCAACAACAATTATGCTTCTACATCTCCAAACTAAAAGTCACATCAAAGTTAGAGAATGTGAACGGAGGTTCAAAACTAAAAACGTATCAATAACAGAAAATTCAACAAGATTTAAGATGGCAAAATTTTTTTCCACAAGATATTTCACTAAACTAGATTGTGGGTTCATACGGTTCATATTTGTTTCATAATTGTCCAAATGTAACCTTGTTTAGGTTTGCAACAAGTTGTACCTTCTTCCTTGTGCCATTTGGATATAAAAACATACAATAATAATAGTTGTAATAAACATATTTTTCAGTCCATGACATTGTGTTGTTTGGTTATAGCCCAGAAAATGAGCCTTCAACTATTCAATAATCGATCAAATTAATCAATAGTTGTATCAAAAGAATTAGCTAAATTCATTTTCAATTTTCATTTTAGACTCAGTTTTGACAATTGACTAGAGCTGTCAAGAACAAATTTAAATCGCAATTTGAATTAAAGTAAAGGCTTACGCAAAAAGGGATTATCTAACTTAGTTAAATTTACTTGAATTAAGCAAATTAATCTTAAAAGTCCAATTTTAAGATTTTTTTCACTTGACAGGACTACATCAAATTGAGATTATTTGACTTGCTTTAAGTAAACTTGATAAGTAAAATAATCTTATTCCACTGGCAGATAATTTCACTTAAATTAGGGTAAAAAGGTCTTATTTTGAGCTTATTTTTCTTTTTTTTTTATAGGCCTTTTTTCCTTTGTGGTGGTTTGTGGTGGGAATGATTGCACTTCCAAAATTTTGGAAGTGCAATCATTTCCACCACAAACATCAGAATATCCTGTTTTATTCTGCATAAAAGTAGTAGTTTAAATCTGTTAAAACATGTTCTTACCAAAATATGTCAAAAAAAGTGTCAGAAACGTGACTGAAAGTGACAAAAACGCCACAAATAGCAACAAAAACAATACTAAAAGTGACAAAAAACGCTACTAAAAGTGACAAACACACGACTTTAGTGACTGCCAAACACGTTCTGGAACACATGATTCTTTTATTAGTTTACCAGTTCATATTGCAGTCCTTTTGTCAATTCTTTAAAATGTGAACTTTGAACAGAATCCCATTATTAAAACATAAATCGGAAACGCAATCCCGACAAAGGTGCAGCAGACCGTGACGACAGCGTATGTGCTCGTGTGTGTACCTTAAAGCTGATCTTGATCTGGTACTCGACGCCCTCCTTCAGGACAAAGTGCTGCTTCTTGAAGGCCTCGAGGTCCCCTACAGCGTCCCACAGAGACACAGTGTACAGAGCTCAGATTAGATTTCTGCATATCAGTGTGAACAGACCACAGAACATCCCTCTGGAAATAGACTCACCTACACATACTACATTCTCCATATGTTTTACCTCTTTGACCTCGATGTGTCTTTGCATAAGTATTAGGTCAAGTTGCATAACAAATAAATTCATCTTTTATCTGCCACTCTTCTCTTTTAAAGGACATTTTAGAATGATTGTGCATGTTTTTGTTTGTTTGTATTGTAAATGTAATGCATTTCTCATTCTGTAAGGCACTGTGAATTACTTTGTTTACAAATTGTGCTCTTTTTATTTGATCGGACGGTTGACCTATACTTTAGTTTCTTACATTCTTTATTTGAATGCTACAATTCTATATTTCTTTGTTGTTGTTTTTTTCATTTTTAAGTGTCAAAATGAGACGTTTTAATCAAAGACTTTGCCAGGAAGAATTAGGCATTCAACTTCTCTGCCTTCATGGAGACAAGCAGGGGACGCCACCAGGCCAAGTTACAGTTTGGATTTTTTTTTTTCTCAATAAAAACACTTGAAATGCCAAATTAGGTAACCACAATGCCATACTGTGGAACATTACTGACAAATAACATCTAAGTAAGTCAGTAAATAAAAACAAAAATACACCTACGCTGACATTAAAGGTGCACTGTGTACGTTTTCCTGTAGGGGGAGCACCACATGCTTGTTTCATTAAAATGTTATGGCTCTCCTGGAATGTTCCACAGTATGATATTGAAATGATTTATGATGATTGAAATGATGACGGTTTCTGCCCTTCCACTTCGTCAGTAAAGTGCCGCTTTAATTGTGAATTCAAAATCAACTTAAATAACCTCTATAGTTTTGAGAGATTTGATGTAACAATTGAATTTTGATCAAACTCTACACTTGATTTATTGTCTCTCGTGTGTATATGATGTAACAACAATATAACAACCTGTAATAACCTGTAATTACAGAGTACTTAGGTTCAGGGTTTGGGTCAGAGGTTTTGAGACAAACAAATGCAGTCTAAAACAAACTGTTATCAATGATTTCCATTTTTTTAGAGTTTTAAAACATATCTAACATATCTGTGTCTCTCACTTCTGTGCAGCTCTTCTGGATGTAATTTCGCTCACACTTTATTTGATTTAGTAGACAGAACGAAGAAAACTACAATAAGGATTCTCCCTGGTGTTTTCTACCTTTTACATAACGCACCTGGCAGATTATTTTACTGTCGTGTTAAAAGTTTTCATGGAAAAATGCGTGACGGCTTTATGGGACCGAGGAAAATGGGCGGGCTTTGTGATTTTTGACAGGACAAAGTGTTCTGGGGCAGCTGCAGAGAAGCGGTCGGGGTCCAGACTGAAAATAACATTTCTTTTATGCATCAAGAGCGGCTTTGACCTCTTTCACTCTCACATGGCGTTTGACAAGTCTGAACTCAAACACGAGACACAGCAGAGCAGTGTCGCCCTGAGGAAGAGCTCATGTTATCTAAAAGAAAAGTGAATTCATTCAACCAGACAAAAGTTTTACGAGTGAATAGGCTTCTCCCCTCATCCAAGCAGCGTCTCCAGTGCTAGTTTTTTAAGGTGAGCCACTGCAGCTGAATAGGAAAACATAAATTTAAATTTAAATATGTCAATTTGAAACTTCTCCTGTTATTCACTCATAGAAATTTAAGAAAAAAAATGTATTACAAGTTTTTCATCATGTAATGTTTTTGTATAGAAATAAGGCATTTTATGTGTAAAAACTGCCAAAATCGCACATATTTGGGACATTTCAATCTGAAAAAATGGACAGAACTATGTTTAAATTTGGTTCAATTTTCACACATATCAGTTAAAAAAAATTTACAGATGTATATATATAATACAGTACTGAATCTTGCAAATTTAGTGATTGTTAGTATTAAAATTGACGCTGCAACATAAATATTTATTTCATCAGTAATTGTATATTAGATTAGCAAATCATCTTATCGAAGGAAATCTCTTGGACATTTTAGGACAAAACAGACTGTTGTCATGACCTCTAGACAACTCAAACAACAAAACTAAACATTTCACAAACAGGTAATCATGTGTCTTTCGTGTTTTCACTGCAGCTACATCTGAATCTCTAAATAAATGTGGTGTTACCTGTGAGGTCGAGCACCAGAGGGCTCGGAGCTCCTTCACAGACCAGAGACATGCGCGTCACCATCACGTTAGGGACAGTCGGATCTGAGACAAAAGCACAGCCACATGTCAGTATCAGTAGAACAGATCCAGTGTGTTCTCTGCGTTTACAGATTTTAAGGTTAATTCCTGTTTTGTGTCATAGGAATTGATGGTGATTTCTGCACTGCCTGTGAAGTGTGAAGAACACAGGTCCACAGAGAAGTACAGAACCAGGCCATCTGTGCTGTAGTCAGGACCATTTTGCATTAATTATACTCCAGTCTATTCTTAGAAGACACTTTCTTCATCTGAACAGAAACAGAAAGTAATCCTGGGTTTTTAGACAGATTAACAACTCATAGCTGAAGGTCTTATATTACACTTTGAATCTTTATATTTCACATTTTATAGACTTACACTGATGTATATGAAAGGAAAAGAGTAAATCAGTTCTGCTTAAAGTCCACAGGAATGCTTTACATAGTAAGTGGTCCCTCTACTGGCCACTATAGGGAGAGAAAAGCAGTTTAATGAAACTAAAACAGAAGCTGTAAATGAAGGGAATTAAAGTGCTAATGACCAGAATCTGAGTCTGGTGAAAGTGAACGTGTGAAAAACACTGAGGAGCACTTTCTCAAGAACGAGGAAAACACCACATTGAGTCGACCAGTGCAACTGTGTGTTCAGCTCTTTAGGAGACGGTCAAAAAATCTAAAATATATTAATTATTCCACATATTTAACATCATTGTTGGACTGTACAACATGTTTGTCCTTTGTCACTGTTCTACAAACCATGCAAATGTCAATATAAAGGCAGCCCGCCTGTCAAAGACAAATTTACATAATTTCTTTGAAATTTGCATCTGGTACCACTGAGAAATGTGAGTTTACAGGATATTAGTGTTGTCACTACACTAAAATGTGTAACTCGATTTCAGCACTAAGGAACAGATACCAATTTCAATATGACAATGATGATAAAAAAATGGCATAAAATAATAGTACTTTCTTTAAGTTACCATATTATCTTATACTAGTTCTAATAAAGCTCAAGATCATTCTAAAACTCTTCAGGAAAGGTCAAGTTTTGTCTTTTGATACTTGCTCAAATTAGTATCTAGTTTTGATACTACATAGATTAGCATTGATCAGTATCTCATTTTCTATACTTTTGACAATTGAAATTTGCTAAAATATGGAAAAGAAGAAGAGTTACATTTAACAACAACGTGCAAGTCTTAATTGTCAATGCACACACTGCCATATCTAGATGAAAAACTGCCTCTGCATACATATAAACCACTAAAATAACTGTCTCCTCATGATCAGCTCTTGTGTAGTGAGTTTTTACCGACAGAGGCGATGCCGGGCCCCAGCAGCGTCTCCTTGTACTTGCGCAGGCTCTCGTCGTCCTTGTCGAGCTCGTGGATTTCCTGCACCGTCTTCTGCGCCGGGGGTTTGTAGTTCACCGACTCCGGCTCGTCGTTCTCCGCAGCGATGGCGGCCAGCTGCTCTGGAGTCACGTCATCCTCAGCCATTTCTGCAAAACAACAACACGTTTTTACATCACGCTGGTGAGGAGTTAAAACTATTATGTCCTTAAGTTAATCTTCATCTGTTGTTATAGCAATTACACCATTAAAGTCAAAATATTAAGTCTTTTGAACGGGGAAAAACGGGGAAATCAGGAAGGAATCATTTGTCTGTGAACAATTTACTTAGAACATGCAGTACATACAAAATTATCCTCTAAATGCGTAAGAAAACACGTATAAATGTTTTGCACGTGTCAACTTTCACGGCACAGCACTTTATGTGCCTCGGACCACAACAAGGAGTGATATAACAAAAAAGCACCATATATTCTTTACTACATATTGAACAGCTATAATTAGTCATTGGTGCTGGCTTATGAAACTGATCTATGCAGTGATAAACTTTAGGATTGACATTTTCTTTTAAGGGCCTCAAAATAACAAGCAACTATAATTTCCTTGTGGATCAATACATTTTTATAAATAATACAAAACATTTATCTATGTGCTGTTGATGACATTCAAAGATGAGTTAAAAAAGCACAAAAAGGATGCCATAAAAGATAACTGATAATTGTGCTTTAATGCAGTGGTTCCCAACCTTTTTTGTCTGGAGGACCCCCTAAGCTTTGTCTCACACTCAAGAGTACCCCTAACTTGAGTTTCAGGCAAATAAATGGGTTTACTAGTCGGATACTGTCCATTATTAGTATTATATTTTTGTTTGAATTATATTTATGGTCCAAGATACTCTAAAAAGATGCTACATTTACAACAAATAACACCTTTTTACTCAGAAAAAAGTACATCTCTTTTAAAACCTGAAAGCATTCCAAGTACCCCCTGGTAATTGCTCACGTACCCCTTTTGGTCCCTGTACCCCTGGTTGGGAAACACTGCTTTAATGAATGTGATTTAAACTGTTGCTGAATGGTCTGCTGAGGAAGTGTTTGAGCAAATATTTAACAGTACTTTTATATTCCAAGTAAAAGTATAAGAACAGACATTGGTTCAGACAAGTTCTACACTGGACAATAACACCCTCTTCTTCTCACAATATTCATAACACTAAAATTTGATTATGTAACATCCCCAAACACAGGAAGTAAACGTGAAGTCATCCGAAGGCTTTAAAAAATGAGTTTTGTATCTTGTGTCTGTTACTAATAGGATTTATTTTAGAAAATCCTTTGACGACGACTGACTGAGCCTGCAGCGTCCGGTCACCTGAACACAAAGAGAATACTGAAGCCCCTGCACGTCACATGAGCCAGTGATGTTCTGTTTGGGGGAGTGAGAGGGGCGAGGGAGGGGACGGGGGGTGAGGGATTTGAGGGAGTGTTGCATCCCGGCCGAGGCACCTGTTTGGGTCAGACAGAAGCGACCGCTGCTTCTGGTATGACAAATATGAGCCTCCAGCCATGTGTGCTAAACCCAAAGTAATTGAGGGGTTTGTCCATTAAAAGCAACACCGTTATGCCATTTTAATTAACTTACATTACGTAACGTGTATTATAAAATAAATCCAAAATGACCGGGGAACAATTAAAAACATGTCGTATCGTCGTGCAAATATCAGCAGACAAATGATGGTAGAAAGAGCACAGTGTGTTTGAATGACCCGCTTTCAAGAGGCCCAAACATTTTACTTTATTTTGTTTGTTTTAATTAAATAATTGTTTGAGTTGCAGCTGAACTATAACAAAAAAATACATCTATTAAGTCCCTGTTTTATTGAATACAATGCAATGCCTTTTCTCCTGACACCAAGAAAGCCAGAAAAACATGTTTACAGATTTCTTTTTGAAGCATATGACTGCACTCTTGTCTTTTAAGATTAACTGTAACATTATTATCTCTATTTTTATGTTTGTAATGTGATTTTAATACATATTTATTGTTCTTTAAAGCCTATTGAAAGTACTTTGTGTATGAATTATGCTGTACAATTGAACTTGTCGTGCTTTGCCTCTGAACTCAAAGTCAAACGCATTGTATTAACATGAAAAACAATAGCAACAACAACATTCATATTGATCCAAATGTATTTTTAGAATGCTTCTGGTTGACTGTCGAAGCATTGAGGAAAATGCTACAATCAATTAGTAGGATTTATTTCATACTAGCAGTAATTTTAATAATTTTCACCTGTTTTAGCTACATTTCTAAAAGCGCCAATAGAAGTAGGTGTAGTAGGTGAAGTAGGTGCTCTGGAAATGCATCCGCAGCAATAATAATAATAGAAACTGCTTATTTACTTGAACATCATGATGAACTTTTCTAATTAACGCTGACGTGAGAGGCCTTTTGTTTATATTGAGCAGTGCCTCGTGGTTTCCCAGAGGAAGAGGTGAGCGGAGAAAAACAAGTGCTTCAGTCAAACTCAGCGACACAAAAGCAGGAAGAGCTGTGTTTGTGCCAATGAAATTCACATGAAGTTTATGTATAAGCAACATCACGCTCGTCCCAATACACACACAGACTGTTAATGACAACTGAGTGTTTGGGCTCACAGTCTTGAACGTCCGCTGAGCGCTAACAATGAAACAGTGTTGTCACAAAACCAAAATGTCAAACTTGATTTAGATACCGAGGAGAAAGCTCTATGGCTTTTGATATCACAATAATATATAAAAAACAACAACAACAACACACACTCGCTTTTTTTTCTCAGTTTTTATACTTAATGAGAGTCTTGCTTGAATACTACTTTTATCGATCATAGTAACTGGGTATCGATACATTTGACAATCCTACTTGCAGTTTGTTTTGCAATAAATAAAACACAAATACTGTTGCTGTGTCGTGGGGCAAAACACTTCACCCCCTGTGCCTGCTGCCTGTAGCCTATGACTATGTGAGCCTTAACATGATTGTGCTGGTGCAGATTGGCAGCCTTGCCTCTGTCACTCTGCCCCAGGGTAGCTGTGGCTATAAAATCCGGTGTAGATCAAATGAACAGTGACACTTGCAGTTGTTGTTAAGACTGTAACGTAAAGTACAAATGTTGTTTCGTCATCACTGTGCGGCTGAAAATAAAAACACAAAATTATCATAATTCTGAACAAATCTGAAACCTAGATGTTTATTGTTACCGAGAACAAGCAATTAGCATCATGCCAAGATAATATAACAAGATTCCTTTATGATGCATTTGTTGTAATATCTGGACTAATTTTGGAGACTAGGGATTTTATGATATATTGTTTGCTGGATGTACAGTATCAGGCTGATATTTGCACTGTTTCGTGTATCATCTATGAGCCTTAATTCTCCTGCACAGGCCAATATTTTATTTTTGCCAACTGCCTAAACCAGGCATGTCCAAACTCAGGCCCGGGGGCCAAATGCGGCCCTCAGACCAATTTTTCTTGGCCCTTAGGCTTCCTGGTGAACTGGCCCACACTGTCCTGAGAAGTACTTTTTACAGCACATTTCAGATTTTCTACAATTCCAACCTACATAACTAACATTTTGGTGCAAAACAAACCTGATATTAAGGCACTGAGACTGAATGTAGATGTGGTGGTGCTTAAAACATCAGATAAATGCAGCTTTTTGAACGTTTCACTATTTATTTGTGACCCTCCTCTTTGTCTATATTTCAATATGTGGCCCTCGATGGAAAAAGTTTGGACAACCCTGGCCTAAACAATACACATGTGTGCAAAGAGGGCACTGCACACAATGAGTCTACACTGCTCTTTTTAGGTTTGTGGTAAAACAGGTGAGTGGGTGACTTTGTAGAATATCTGCCCAATATATCGGCCCAGATACATCGGCACAGCTTATCAGTCATCTGGTTCTCTGGCTTCGACACAACCGGCCTTAAAAAAAAACATATCAGCGGATTTGGAGACATTTTATTATTATTATTCATATAGGCCTATTACATTCTCATGCTGATAGAAAATAACCGACCAAGTTTAATTAAGTATTAACCGTAACAGATACGCAGAATTGTCAAGGTCAGCCAATCAGTGCAGTTATGTATTAAACGTTATAGCCGGGTTTCAGACGACATCACAACATTCAAGGTCAGTGATATTTGATACAGATGGAAGGCAGCTAAAATAAACATGTTTGGCAAGTTAAAGGGTCGAGTAAATAACAGAACTGACCAGGGGAATTTTCCTTTTGGATATTTATTATTAAAATACTTTGTTATTTATCAACAGGGAAATTTTGTTCTTTCCCTTCATTTGTAAGTATGACACATCACATTCTAAAATCGAAATCTATCTATCTCTCTGATCCAACAAAGCAAAAAACAAAAGAATTGACATCGAAATCTTGAATATAATTAAACATGAAATCAATTATTTACAAAAAAAGGTCAAATGTTATGCAAGTGACATCACAGCAGTCTGAATTTTAGCAGTGGGTGGCAAAAACATATAAAGTAAATGGTGAGTAATGACATTTTCTCAAAACACAACTAAAATGGGAAAAATCTGCTAAAATATGATAACAAATATTAAAGTCCACAACTCTGCTAAATATTTATTCTGTACCTGATATAAAAAAGTAAACAGTTGTGGAAAACTGGACAAACAACAGAACACTGCAGCTACGCTCACATTTACCACTGATACAGACTTTGGGATCACACACAGTTGAACTCATTACCTTTCTCTCCTTAATTTAGATGTTTCTGAGTCCATTTGTCTGGGAAATTAATTGTTTTGGGGCAGCTGAAGTGTCCTAAATCTACAAAAGCCATTATTAGACAAGCTAGTTAAGCTCTGCTCAGTCGAAGCAACAACGAGAAACTACTTTCAGTTAACATTTCATCGTATAAAGTTTATTTGAGCAAAACAAAGGCTCCACAGACAAAAATTTGCCATTGGAAAAGCAAAGAAACACATTTTATCAGATGTGCTCAGTCATTTTTCAAATAAAAGAATGTCTCTGCGTAACAGCTATAGTAAAACACTTTTCAAAATCCAGTTTAGAAGTCAATTGTGTAACGTTTTTGAACAGAAAATGTATAATAAAGAAATAAGTTAGAACAAAAGTTAGAACAAAACTTAAACAAAACGGTCACTGAAGACACTTTCAAGTCTCAATCTTAACACTTGGTCACAAATAGAACCAGGACTGAGGAGAAACTACTGATAGCACTGACTCAAGAGGACTTCCATTAAACCTATTTTAGCTGCTCTGGCTTCACTCTGTCAAACACACGGTCATTAGCCTGACTCTAGTTTACATTAAAGAGCCACAGCCGCCACTAAAGGCTTCATCTGCTGCTCTCGACCACAACTCTCAGGAAACACGGCCAACAAGTGTGTGCAATGTTTTATCAAGGACTTGTCTGTGTAAAGATCCTCTTCGCCGCTATTACAGACAAACAGAAAGCTCTGATCAGTGAATTGTACTGGCCATATGTTTCCCATCATGCACTTTTACGGCTGAGACTGACTATCCTTATTACCGTTTTGAGGTTATTGCGCATTGATTTTCCATAAGCTTCAGACTATTTGCCTATTTATATTTATATCTGCCGTTAAATACGTTGTTTAAATTGTAATATTGATTTTGTGAAAGCTAAATATCTCATCCTGAATTCTTCTTTGCTTGTTAAGATGTACTTTTGGTCACGATTTCATTACAGTGAACCAGGCGGTGCTTAAAGACACATACAGATGTGAAATTATAGAGGTATGCATTTTATGAGTAACATCGTAGCGACAGAGAGCAGCTTTGCATTTACAACTTAAACAAAAGCAAATAGTTGATAACACTTTTGCATTATATAAAGAAGAACAGATCTAAAATGTATGATACTGCAATTGTTGTTTTGTAGATATGCAAAATTAGAAGAGCAAGTGCACTGTCTGTAATTAAGACTATTTAAAAAAAAAAGATGACAAAAAGAGAAAGAAACATCTACACGTGTATAAAGTGATATTTCTGCTCTTTTGACGTTAATTTCATGGTCCGTTTACATTTGTTTCGTATGATACTTGAACCTCAACCAAGACATTCCCAGGCATATTTTAGCACATTCCTGATGAATTGTGAAAGTATATCATTATCCAGAAAATGCAAAAATATACATAATTCAGTTTTGTCAATAGTTTTGCCTATCCCTAGAAACTAAGATGAGGATCTGATGATAATCATAATCATTATCTGGACTATAAAGACTAAAAATCATACAAAAAGACCTTTTATAGCAAAGACAGCAGCATTATTATATCAAAATGACAAAAAAGAATGGACAATTTCAGATTTTCATCGATCATACACTTTATATGTAAACACTGTCTATCTGGAAGCATTTAGCCACAACATTTCCACCTATATTTTGTTAAAAATTTGATCAAAAAGTCCAACTGTGCAACAGAAATAATCGTCTACTAAAATAAATAATCGTTAGTGACAGCCCTGGTCTGGCTACTGTGCTGCATGTTTAGTCTTCTGATTTCTCCAATCAAAGTAAAACCTTAAACACGCACAATCTGATAATCCTCTTTTCCTGACCAAAAAATCCTTGATCACAAAAGCTCTTGACAGTTTAGCCCAACGTCACTGAACGATCATCATCGAACATCAAAATGTCACAATGAGGACATAAAGTCTTCTTTAATCTTTGATCATACCACCAACATCACCATCACACTGACTGACAAATAACTATACTTCACTCTTTCCATCTCCTGGTTTACAGTGAAGAGCCCCCTTCCAGACCTGCCCCCAGAGGAAACCATCACAAGAATGTGTTCAACTCAGACAATGTATTAGTCTTGAAGCATGTCCAAGCACGAGCCAAGGAACCAGTGAAATGTCCTTTTCCATTGGCTTCAACATGTGACATCTGCCACTATGACTGTGGAGTGAACGCTTCTTCAATTCTTTGAGTAGAAAAAACAAGACCATATTTAGATGAGAATATCACGATTATTCCGTTAATCTGTAATCTTGATTATCCAGATTCCAATATCATCGTACAAACTAAAAAATAATGACTGTGACCATTTTAGAAGCAAAGATAAGTTATTTCTGTTCAATCTACAATAAAAAAGTCACTCTGAATGTAAAAAGTGGTGCATATCTAACATACATCTTATTATAAGTGTATTCTTAGTTTTACCATTCTGAAAGGTTGTTTTCATAAAGCTGGTCACATCTGAATGAAATTGTGATCTATTAGACAATATGAATGAGAGAAGACATTTATTTACTGTGGTCATGAATAATCCATGCCATTTCTTCTCTCACTAAAATTTGATTCTCTACATTAAACCAAACAATGGTTTAGAAAAGGTTTAGACAGATAAGCCAAAACCCATTAAGGCTAATTCAAGATCTGAAAATGCAGTATAATTATTTGCATAACATTGTTTTAGAAATAGGCTTCACAATGTATTGCTTGGGATGGGGGGCTGCAAAAGCGTAGCATTATGTAACTGCTGGCTTCATACACCGTATTAGCCTTTTGGGATGACAAATTAGTAGTCTTTCCTCCCCAGCAAGATATACAGACAATAGATGTGTGCGGCTAAAACCGGATGATAGTCACATTCTTGGGTAAATTTCTTATTTGAACTTGTGTCATCCTCAAGACCTTTGTCCCAGTTTTATTCCAATCCGAGAACAGAAGCATTAAAGCTTTGTGGTGCTTGATTGTTCAATATTTATATAAATGATCATCTTTATGTTGCTAAATACAAAAGCTCAACATGAGCACATGACCCCACACAGATGTCTAGACAGCACCCCACCCAAATGTAAGGGCTAAACTGTTTTCCAATAGGCCTACAATTAAAAGAGAAAGTCACTACAGGTTTAGTTAGGCTATACATTGATTTTCTCTACTATTAGATGATGACTAAGGGGGTGATGCTGTCAGCAGATTGTCGGGAGGCTGCGTTAGGCCATCCTATAAAAAAGCAGATTGTATCACTTCCAAGCGACACTGAATATTCTAGAAATCCGAGAATCTGGTAACACAGCGGCTATCTATGGATAATAATGCGTTTGACAAAGCGTAAAGCGCGTCACAATTTCATACTTCAAATGGGATAAACCACGGTGACGCCTGGGCAAGGTAACAAAGGAACCCAAATTTGCATTTTAACAGAGAACCGGCATCCAAGTAGACTGACAGTCTGCAGAAAGCAACAGCATTGTTTAGTTGCAAAAGTTGAAATTACGCTGAACCAAAACCGGTTTAAAACCGCGATCAACTTTATATCTTGAACGACTGCTGCAGGGTGGGACTGGGAGTCAGAGTTTTTTTTTATTTGGCACAATCAGGCTAACCATTTCCAGCGGCTAACATTAGCATCAAGTTACCCTGCATCCAAGGTTGGAAAACTATATTATGCGTCATGGCACAGGGCCGCTCCTTTGGATACAGCGCGATCAGATGTGCCCGGGATAAAGACACTTACCTCTGTGTCGGTGCAGCTGTGATTTCAGGCGCTGTAGCAGTAAGTGCGTGAGCCGCTCCTCTGACAGTGAAAGTATGGCGAATAACGGAACGGCGCCGCCCCGTGAGTGCCAGGCACGTAACACGTTTCCGGGAACACCGTGCGCGTCATTACGCACGAAAGGAGCCCTACTGTATCACTCCTGTACATGGATTTCTCATCTTAACCTCATTCTCAGTGTTCCTGCATTAAATTCTTTAATGTATTTGCCTCAATTTAAGTTAAATCTTGATACAAAGGGTACATAGTTTGTGTTTGTTTCTATTTTTTTGTTTTCATTTAAATACTGTGCTGACTTGTGTGTATAGAAACTAGGTAAACTAAATTTATAAAATATAAGCGATATCATTTTACTTTTGACAAAGAATGAGCAAATGGACTCAAAAGTTTATATACAACATGTTTTATGTGCAAAAAATATTAAAATTCACAAAGACAATGGTATTTATGATTCCATACAGCCCTGCTTCACAACACTTGAAAAAAAAACGTTAAAATAATGCATACTGCAATTATTCACATTAAAAGTAAAGAGCTTGTAAAAAGGCAAAATAAACATCAATGAAATCCATTAATACAATTTTTGTGGTGCACATAAAATAGATTTACACCCTATGTACAAAAATGTAAGTCCCCCAAATAAAATGCTAAAAAAAGTAAAATGTAAAAACTGCACATTTTCTTGAACGAGTCTAGCTGGTGTCCATCTGGAACTGAAAAAACATATAGTTAAAACCATTCTCCCAGTCACAGTGAGTGCCTCAAAGTCTAATATGGCTTACCTTGGCATTGTACTCGTCCAACTGTGCATCCAGCTCTTCTGCTGAAAGTTGTGGTTTTTTCTCACCACGTCCTCCCCTACCACCACCACCGCCGCCTTCACGTCGACCAGCACCTCCACCTCCACCTCCTCGCCTCCTCTCAGGCCTCTCAAACTTGGCCTGCCCGAGTCTGCTTCTGTCAAAACCTCTGAAGAAATAAAGTGTCATTAAGAAAAACTCTGCCAATTGTATACAAGTTACATGATTAATTTGGATCATTTGGTATAATAGACTCAACAATTCAAGCAGATAAGTATGAACCAAACCGAACAAAAAAAAAAAGCAATCTCTTTTTTAAAACTTACCTTGATGCAACTCGTTCCTCTTGTACCTCCGCCATGTGCTGGATTTTCATTGGTCGACCTAAAACAAAATTGTGTAACATTAAGTCAAATGATTACACTATATGAGACACACATGTACATTTCAAAGTAGTACTCACCGTCCAGTGGCACACCATTGTACTGTTTCAGTGCTTTAAGAGCGTCGGCTTTATTTACAAAAATTACATCTGCTGTTCCTTTACTTCTTCCAGATTGGTCATAATGTACCGATGCTCTTTTCAGCTCCCCAAAGTCTGCAAAAAGCTCCTGTAACACAATTTCCAAATATTAATACACTTAAACCACGCACAAAGCAAAACAAGACCAACAAGTGATAAACTTACCGTGATGTCTGATTCAGAAACCCCAAAGTCTAGATTGGAAATGAGCAGCTTGCAGCCGCTGTCCACAGCTCTGCCGGCAGAGACTTGTCTCCTTGAAACACCAACACTTTCTTCAAATTTGTCGTGTTGCCATTTGTCAGGTAGTTCTCTGGGCTGTGGAAAGCAAGGACATTTGCATTGGTAAAGAAAATCCAGGATATGGATAGGCAAATGTGAATATGGTGTGACAATACATCACTGTTGAACATCCAAATCAGAATGAAGACAAACAAAGGCCAATCGGTTCGTCAAATAATTTTGCCATAATACATGCACTGACACAGGAGATAAGAATGCAACGGGATAAACTGATTGGATTTTCAATGGTCTCAAAAATAGACGTAATTTCTAAACTACTAATTATGTTTTAACAATGGTGACGTTGTACTGGAGCCGAAACTGCGGGTAAACAAAACCCTCAGATGATGAGCAATAATGGCCTTCACCACAACACGCCGCCATTTTGGTTTAGTTACCCACCTCGTTTTTTTCCCCATGTTTAGGTGTTCAATAAACCGCTCACAAATTCAGTTATATACTGTAAAATTTTCCCAATTTCGTTTTAACGCAGAATGTTAAACGCGGTCATGCTACTCGCGGACTTATGAACGTATTTAACTTATTTTAGCCACAAAACAAGTGTACATTTTGAGTTTCCCGATCAGAGGTAGGTATATGTAGTATGATTCTTACCCTTGTGTACGGCGCGGGCCTGTTGTTGTTCCGCCTGAAAGTGTTGTTGGGTCTGGCGCCGGCTCGCCCTGAACTTCCCCGCGGTGGGACTTTGGACGGTCCGCGGCGGCCTCCTCCTCCAGAGCCGCCTCCTTTCTTATTTAGCTTGATGATGTCGTCCAAAGACATATTTATTTTGTCGGACATCGTGGAGATAAGAGTTTCACGATGACCCGAAGTTGAACAATGAAGTTTTGGTCCGACAAAAAAATCCTTTATGAGCGGCGGTGGCGCGATGTTGAAAGAGACGGATGTGACGTAAATAGTTTGCGGAAGTGGAGTGGGCTCACGTGACCACGCCTCTTCTTTTCTTTTCTTTTTTTCTTTTATTTCAATAATCAAGTGGTAATACACTTTTATTTATAAAATGAGAAAACTGAGCAGCATCAAAAAATATACAATAATAATAATAATAATAATGATAACATAAAATAAACTACCTAAGAAACGGGGGACATCTCGTGGTCATTACACATTATTACATTTAATGAAAATAAAATCTAATATAGAAACAAAACTACTAAATATTGTGATTGAAATATAATTTTTGGACAAAATAAGATTAATTTCTTGTAGTAAAAAACTGAATCTAGGATGTTTCACAACCGCATTTGTCATTGTTCTGTCGTTGCCGTTTTGCTTCCTGTAGGTGGCAGGAATCTAAGCTTAAAACTATTCGTTTTGCTTCTTTCTCCCAAAGAAGAAACTTCACGTCATGCAAGCACATTTAAAACATGAAATTAACTAATATTTCGGAGGATTTTGATTCAGTTCGTGCAATGTTTTGATTGATTGTATTTCGTTGGCTTTTCACTTGGTGAGGTAGGTAAACAACGATAAAATAACCGAGTTTGCTAGCTCTCTGTGGCTAGCTAACGCCACAGATAACACTTGCTGGTACAGGTAGAAGTCTATGTTTTTGTGATTCTTTTCCAGGATCAAACACTATGAAAGTAAAGATCCGGCAGTGGAGTGGCGTGGCTTCGTGGTTGTGGGTTGCAAATGATGAAAACTGTGGCATTTGCAGGATGCCTTTCAATGGCTGCTGCCCAGACTGTGAGTATGATCTGCTGGTTTTACTTGTAGCGCTTAACTTTTTGTGTTTTATCCTCGCATGCATGGACGTTGCAGGTGAAAGCAAACAGCCACTCTATTAGAGAATTTACAAACATTGATTGTATTAAGAGTTGCTCAGGAGCCCAAGTCTGCTGCGCCTCTCCATCTCAAATCCACTAACCACACCTTTAGGACCATTAAGTTCAGATCCTGATAAAGGAGGTAATTTGAGAGGGGAGTCAAAGAGGCTATATTTGTCAGAAGATCTCACACTATCTGTGTTTCCCAACCAGGGGTACGTGAGCCATTACCAGGGGTACTTGTAATTGTTTCAGGTTTCAAAAAAAAGATGAAAAGTACTTTTATCTGAATAAAAAAGTGGTATTACTTGTAAAGTTAGCATCTTTTTGAAGTATCTTGAATCATAATTACAATTAAAACAAAAAATATGATAGTAATAATTCCCAATATGCGACTAGTAAACCCATTTATTTGCCTTAAACTCAAATTAAGTTTGAGACAAAGCTTAAGGGGTACTCAAGACAAAAAAAAGTTTGGGAACTACTCTATTGTACAGTCTGTTACATCTTTAGGCCTTAACCAAAATAAAGGAAACAATGGAACTAATCAGAGTATGCTAATATAAATTGACGACCCAATAGGTGCATGAATATGCTAACTATGACTCCGGTCACTGTTCACACCTTGTTGAGTTCTATAGACTTGATTAATGACAGATACTCCTTACAGTGTAATGCCCTTTCAGATAGAATTAGGACAGTGATCAACTCTGTCAGACCAGAAAAAGCTATTCAAATGAACGGCGAAACAAAAGACACTTAAAACTTAAACTTAAAACGAGCCAGAGCCGGCCCGAACCCGACCTGAAATTCGGGCTGGGTTAGTAAACTGAATTAAAATATTAAAAGCAGCTCTGAAGTCTTAAACTGTTGAGACAGTACGTTCTAGAGGGTAGGGGCAGCGAGAAGGCTTTTGTGTATTCAGCTCCTTGAATCAATTGCGTCAATGTGAAAGAAATAAGACTAATTATAGTTTTGATGATCACATTTTTACTTTTTAGGTAAAGTCCCTGGAGACGACTGTCCACTGGTCTGGGGTCAGTGCTCTCACTGCTTCCACATGCACTGCATCCTGAAGTGGCTGAACTCGCAGCAGGTCCAGCAGCAGTGCCCCATGTGCAGACAAGAGTGGAAGTTTAAAGAATGAAGCAGAGAGTGGTCTGTTTGTGTATCATCTGTAAATATTGTTTTTTTTGTATGTCAATATTTTCTTGTGGATGATGCTTTGGAAAATAATCTATTCATGTTTTATTAAAAAGACCCAAAGTTAATTTGTTTTCTCTACTAATGTGAATAGCACTACAGGGGCAACACTAAGATACAAGTTAAAATGAACAAACCATTTTAATTATTGTCATATTTATTTATATTTATAAAACATAAAAAGTGTGTTACAAAAGGGAATGGTAGATTATATAAAAAAGTCAAAACAAAACTCAAACTATAGATAAAATATAGTCAACTTAAAGGGCACACATGCTTTAACATCTTAGTACATTGTAAACACATTTACCAGTTAAGACAGTCAACAGCATTTATGATTTTTTGCTATTTTTAGCTCAGAAAAGGAGCCAATGAGCGCAACAGCATCATGTTTCACAATATTCAAAGCCTTTCTAAGTCCTATACAACATGCCGACCCATACCAGCTCAGATGCAATGGTAGATTGGCTGCAGTGTTAAAATAACTGGAGCTCTACCCTTTAGAGGTGAATATCTTCAGTCAGCAGAAGTCTAACCTCTCACATGGCCAACCTCTCTCTGTCTCTGCCTTTTCTACCACAATTTTCTGAATTCTTGATTGGAAAAACTCGCAAAATCATGATTCTGATCAGTTGTGGCGCTGCCCGTCCTTTTCTGCCATACGGCTTCAGAACTTGGCAGTGGTTTCATGTGGCTTATCACACAAATTGAAGTACTTTTTGAATCATTTTCAGTCGTTTGCGGAGATGCCAAAAAGCTCCAGCAGCTCCGTACTATCTGGGTCAATCAGATCTTCTGGTTTCTCTCCGCAGTCGTTCTCAAGGTTTCGATCTGCTCCAAGTGAGAGAAGGTACCTGCAAGAAACAAAATCCGCCCCAGTAATGTCAGTATGCGGTGTGCAGGGTCAGTGAGGAGCAGGAACGCAAAGGATCGACCGGCTTGCCTTACTGCGGTGACGTACACTAAAACTGCACTTCAATAGGTTTTTGACAAGGTGTGAAAAGTGAAACGTAATGCCTTTTTAGCATTTTAAGTGCATGACATCAAGGATATGTTTCTTAAAACCAAAAATAGACGGAGATCAAATAAGTATATGGGCATCTCAGCAAAAATAACGATCACTACATTGTAAAGGCTGAACATTGTAAATGGATCTGAACTCATTATCCTTTATTGTAATGTTTCAAATCATAAAGAAAGTTAATCAGTTAATTGCAAGTTAATTGCAATCAACTTGGAAACTGAACATTGAATGGATGTAATTAGCTAATTGTAAAGGCATCAAGTTTTGAAGCAGCATAATTTCCTCAAAATGGAAATATGTGTGATTATTTTATTAGTTTTTCAGTTCATATTGGCCTATTTCAGTCTTTTTGTCAGTTATCTTATTAACTTATAATAGCAAAATTAAATATAACTATTCTAGTCTGCCGTATGATTACTGTCACTAAATGTTGCTGCTGTTATACACTGATTAGAGCTCTTCTTGTATGCTTCTTTTGAAGTAATTTAGCCCTAAATTGTGCCCCTGAAATGCTCACCGTGCGATGTGGGGATAGTTGTCGCTGCAGGCCATGTGCAGAGGAGTCCAGCCCTCCTCGTCTCTCTGGTGGATGTCGGCTCCGTAGCTCACCAGCAGCTTCACACAGTCAAGGTTCCCAGACAGGACGGCTTCGTGAATAGCAGCCATTCCTGAACATAAAGCAACAGTAATATTTTAATCTTTTACATTCTGTTATTGCCTGATAATCAAAAAGTCAGTCATTTAGATTTAAAACAGGAGAAACTCTTGAAAGAACTCCTGAATTCTACCTATATTCGACATAATGTACTATTTTGAAGCTGTTTTTATACAGTTTATAGTTAAGTATAATTAATTTTATATAGTATGTATGTTTAGTTTTGAAACATATGTACTATTTAAGTTAATTTTGACAATTTGACCAAAAAAGTGAAGAAGCAAATAAGCAATATTAAAGAGATCTTGTCCAAAAACTCCTGATCTGCAACCTCTCTTGTATTTAACTAAAGCGTTCTTGCGTACGGTACATGCATGACTTTCACTGCAGGTTTGTTGCTCACCTGAAGGGTAAATGGTGTCCAGACTGACCCTGTTGGATCTGATAAAGAGCCCAATCCTCTCCATCTCCCCCTGGCGAATGTAGTCCTGGAACACGATGTCGTTTGGGAAGTGCACATTGCGAACCGGCTTTAGAGCGGCTGTTCTCGTGCAGGTGAGTGTGATTCCACAGTCCTTGGTGTAAGGCTTGGGACCAATTGTCTGAGCCACTGGACAATGGTAGTACTTCATCATGGTTTATTGATACACGTCCTGTTGCAAGCAAGGAAAAGTCAAATGAAGTTTTCCACTGAAATCAGAGCAAGTTGATTCAGAAGTGCAGGTTAATAGATTTCTTCTCGTGCAGTTTCCTCCAAGGCAATTGTAGCTTCTCTGACTGACCGGGCTTCCCTTTCGACTCTTTATACCCTCTGCCAATCTATTTTAGGAGCTGGCAGCTTTCACATCCAGTAGTAAGATCTAGAAGATGAGTTACTGTTTTACAAAGTACCTCCCACAAAAAACCTCCCCGTCACGCAGCGCACATCTTTCTCTCCTTTTCAGCCGGTGCCGGGTTACTCAGCGTCCTCCTTAAGAAAGTGGTGACATCCCAAAGGGGCGAGGGGAGGAGGAGGAGGGGGCAGTGGTCAGTCACGTCGAGTAAACACCAGACAAGATAAAAGTGGTTTACTGCAGCAGGAGTGTGTTGGTGCCAAATGCAGGGCCAAATAGAGGTGAAGTGGCACACACCCTGTTGACCGCTATGAGGGTCCAAATAAACGCTGTCAGTCATTTTCTAAGATTAACTAGAGCTGGAAGACACTGGAAGGGCTTTCCCTGTTGACTACAAGAATATTAATAACATCATCCCACTTTTCTAACTAACTTCAGCAAGTCAAATGTGTTCTATGTAACATTTCTGTCACCTGCCTGTCTCCATTGAAAATGTTTTGCAGCTTGGATTTTAAATTGCTAAAATAATACTTTGAAAAAAGGTTTCTTACAGTGAGCGGACTCGCCTATCCACAAATCTGACCTGTAACTTGGCCTAGAGGTCTGCTATCAAGTTTATAAATAAAAAATAATAATACTTCAAAAAGAGCTGATTAAGAATTAAAATGGAAAACAAACGATCTCCAAAACACCCCAAGTAAGGTTATACATTAATATCTCTGCACTTTTGTGTATCATTTTACAGTCATTTACATTTACCTGATACTTGAACCCCAACAAGTACTTTTATAGACAGGTTTTAACACAGTTCTGTTGTATTAAGATAAA
This sequence comes from Rhinogobius similis, assembly GCA_019453435.1. Taxonomy (NCBI): domain Eukaryota; kingdom Metazoa; phylum Chordata; class Actinopteri; order Gobiiformes; family Gobiidae; genus Rhinogobius; species Rhinogobius similis. The sequence goes on from CM033622.1 coordinate 15,845,867, forward strand.
AAAAAAAAAAAAAAAAAAAGTTGTTAACAATGTTATCAGTATATTAAAAAATATATTGAGAAATGGATTCATGTCAATATCGCCCAGCCTGGTGGTGTCACCTGCTTGAATTTATGAGGATAGATAAGTTTACTGCCGTAATTTAGAATATTCCAGGCACCGTTAACCATAAACTTGGATAGGATTATCCATCCAGTTTCTCTGCCAATTCAACGGTTTAGTGTGACAAATTCTCTTGGGTCTTTACGGGTAGACACAGCTCACTGAACACTAAATATCAGCCTCATGACACATCTCGGGCATCTGTGGCAAGAAGTGGTCTTATGATTTATCTTAGTCATACCAGTCAGAGGATTTTATGTGTTCTGGTTGAGTCAAGACCCAAAATTATGTCAAATATATCATCCACGATAATGTAAATGTTTGTCAAAAAGGCTTATATGTATGTAGGGGTGTGTGATAGTGACAAACATGTATAGCTGTCTATTGGGGGATTATCTTGACATGACAATACTCATTCATGAATCCTGAACCCCCTGAAAAAGATGTTTTAAATCTCAGTGGGACTTTCCTGGTTAAATAAGGGTTAATAATGATATACTCCATAAAAGGTTAACTTGGTCTTCTTTGATTATATATTTGTAAATTCCTTCTATCAGACCAGTGTTTATTTGATGTCATACCTTTACTGCTTGTCTGTCACCATCAGAATAGGTAACAACAAACAAGGGTATGATAGAAGAAATATAAAAAAATAATAGTGAGAGGTTATTGCTTTCTGAACTTTTTGAAATGTGATAAAATGTGCCTATAAATGTCTTCTTTAGAGTCCAAGTGTTGCATAAAACATGACAGGACTGGAAAATGAATAGAAAATTGGAGAAATATTCTTAATTTTATCAATTATGCAGCAAATCAGCCTTACAGAATCCTCTATAATAACTATATACTCAATATTCAAATGCCTAAAGCCTGTTTATTTAACCAAACAAATAGAAAATAAGTAGCTCCAGAAGTGCATGGCGTTCCTAGACTCAGAAGAATCTCTTATAAAGTTGAATAGCTCTCTGAAATTCCATCTGTAACAAGTGTTAAAGGTGGGGCCACATGCTGACATATACTCAACTACTCATGGTTAATTTATTACAGCATTTGAAAAGCCTAAAGTTGATTTCATTATTCAATCTTATATTTTACCATAAGATAGCAGGGACCCTGTCAATCAAAACTATGTTGCTACATTATTAATGATTAATCTGACAAAGAAGTTATTTGTATTTCCCCTTTAAAACTCAGTTGTAGTGTCTGTAGTTCAGTGCTCTGTGTGTCTGTATCTGCAGCGCACCGCCCCCGCTGTGCTTTTAATGGGGGCCAACTTCACTAAGTTCATTCAAGGACCTCCGTGAAGTAACATAACACAGTAATGTTGCATCTCTCCTAAACAAATGTGATATCTGTGTTTCTCTCAGATATCTGTGCGATGTCTCCCGCCGCTACATGATGGATATTTAATTGCATGTCACACACAGAAACTTGTCTATTCCTCATTCCATTCCACTTGTCCATCCCCTCAAATTTCCACTATCGCGATCAAACAAAACACAGCAGACATTTGTCATTTTTGTCTTTTTATTGGCCACCATTTCACGTTTTCCACATCAATTTGGACATGATGGAATGCTTTAGTTGAGTTTTTCCCACACGACTGTACAGTTGTTACACCCATCCCCTGGACTCGAGCCGACCCTTCCCTTCATACCACACAAACACACCCCACACACACAAAAACACATACATTCACCTCTTAATGCACAAAATATCGCCAGTTGTTTTGTTCACACACAGTTTCACTCAACACAAACACACCCTTAGCACACTGCAGCAACAAGGTACAAGGTAGAGTCAAATGGGATGCCTTAAGTACATAATGAGTGCGGGATAGGGCTGCGCAACTGCCCATTTATAGTAATAATAGACACATTTCTCAAACCAGCCTGACCAGTAATCTGCACCACTCTGAACCTCCAAATAGGCATAAATGCAGTGCAACCTATCGGAGTTTTTTTAAATCTCGAAAATTGGGTTTTAAGGGCCCGACAAAATCGCCCCAAACAAAGCCGACTAACTACAACTGGGCACATTTTGAACAGTATTTAAAAAAATGACAAAATCTAAATTAAAAAAATCCTCAGTGAATGCAATTAAATAACATGTTTTACCCCCAAAACCGTTGTTATATTTCTTTTACAAAACGCAAGCAGCAATGCGAAATGAGGAGACTATAACGGGAAGTTGACGACCAGGGAATGAAATAACAAAATGAAGTAGACTTCCCCAACCTAAAAAAGTAAAATTAATTGGTCTTTAGTTACAAATACGGGGGGAAAAGGGCGTAGATGTTGATACACTAGACAAGATACAAGGGTGTTGACTTAAATACAAAAACACATCAATAGGATGGCCCCCCGTGTCCCCCTGAGGAATTGCTCTCTACAAACCCGCCACAAAAACTGCTCCTCTGCTTTCAAATCAAAGGGAAAAGGACAAAAAGATCGGACAGTTCGACAAGATTATGTTACACTCAGTTCTGCCCACGCCCCCACGGCGAACAATGGCAAGGCGTTTTCAAAAGGTGGTTGAAAACACATTTTGAAAAGTAATCTTCAATGCCACTTTTACATTTGGTTTAAATCAAGGCAAACAGCTGATGTGGAGCTTTGTAGAAAAGGCATTAAGGTCTCCAATGTATAATAAAAAAAACATGATGAGTTCTTTTTCCATGACATCCCGTTCAGGCCAGAAGCAGAGGTGCAGCTGGCGGTCCCATGGAGGAGGACTACCTGACCCTTTAGGCAGTTAAAGGGGATGTGTTAATGTTCATGGGACAGAAAAAGGGGGACAAAGTAAGTGAAGGTAGTGATGGTGACTGGTTCGGGGCGGGACACATCTCCTTCCTCCTGGTTTTTGTTTTTTTAAAGATTTTACAACTCGTCATGTCCATCGTCCTCTCCGTCAGAGTCCTCGTCCTGTCCCTCATCCGCATCGTCCAAATCCTGTCGCACACAAAAGAAAGTGGTTAAGAAGAGAACTCAATCCATGAAAATTTACGCAGAGGTTAGATTCACGTGGGCATGTTTAATCCCATCTCTTAAATAGTCTAATGTTTTAATCCTTTGACTGATCATTGAAGGGGTAATTTAGCAGGAATGTTTTTGTTCTTATTAGTTTTTGTTTTCACACAGCACTAGTGACTACAGCATTTCATATCGTGAATCTAATGTGGTGATGAAATATTGTTAAGTGTGAAATACCAATAATCAATGGAAATGTTTGGGGGAAAAAAAGAAAGATGATAATATAAAGATATAATAATCGCACAGTGGAGAAGTGTTCTTGTTGTGACAGCATATGCAGATAGTAAGAAAGTGTTAACTTTAATCTATGATGGATTGCATTGTTAATTAAGTCATTCATTAAAGCTAGATTACTAGAACTATGAAAGGAGAAAGTAGGTATTTAAACCAATCCAACCAGTTCCTAACCTTCATTAACTCTTTGGTACGTTGATACTATTCACACGAATTAATTTCTGCGAATTTGATTTTGTAAGTGTACAAAAGTGTATGAAAGAAAGGAGTCACTATAGCAGTAATAAAGATTTGTTTAAAGCCTTGTGTGTAGCTTTTCAGTAATTATTACAAGATGAAAGAACAGAATCTCTTTTTACCCCTAATTTGACAAGTTACAATTAATAACTAGCACTTTTAAAGAAGCAGTATTTACATGCTTCTAGATCAGAGGGGGAGCAAACTAAGGCCCGGGGGCCACATGTGGCCCTTTTGGCATTTTGATCCGGCCCACAAAGCATTCAATAAAAAATTGTATGAGTTAGGTGTGGTGCATTTGTCATTTTATAGTTTCCTGAGCAGCTGCTTGTTCATTAAAAATCAGTTTTGAGAACAGCCACCACTAGAATAACACCAAACTTTGATGCATTGGATAAAAGGAGTGATCAACTGCACTGTTCCCACTAAATAAAGGTAATGATTTTTGCTATTCTGTTGTAATTTTTTGTGTATTTTAGGCATTAAGTCTATGTGTAGTAGCGTGTGTAAAATGGTCCGGCCCCCAGGCAAGTGTAAAAATCCAATGTGGCCCTTGCGTCAAAATAATTGCCCACCCCTGTTCTAGATAGCAAAACAAACAAAAAAAATAATTATAATAATTTTATATACCTGCATTTTTGTTTGCTATTCTAACAATTTTTCTGACTTTGCAGTTCATAATGAATAAGTAAAATACCGGGAATGTGTCACCTTCCAAGTAAAATGACATATGAAAAAGTCTGTGGTCATATTTGCATAGCAGCCATTACACACTCGACATCATCTGCTGTGTATTTGTCACAATAGCCTTATTTCTGCAGACAGCTGAGGAGGTGCAGAGGCGCTACTGTTGACTGAAGCGCTGCACGTGCGGCTCTTAACGGGGCTTGCGTCTCAGTGTAAAGCCCAGTAAACGCCAACAACAGCTGCGCAAGGCATTAGTGCGGTGAGCAGAGGGCAGCCCAAAAGTATTCTGGGAAAGGGGCGTGTTCATCACCCCATTGGAGGGAAAAGGTGCGAGTGAAGATGATCCAAAGTAAATCTTTAGGATTATTACCAGATTTGACAAAAAATATCGAATAGATTTGCAATTTTATGTTTAGAAATGCATTCGGTTTACATCCAGGAGCGTTAAATAAATTGTGTTTACATCCAGGAGTCTTGATATTTGAGAGAAGACTGAAATATGAACTAATATGCATCCTATACATTTCATGTTTGTAGAGTTCTAAATTACAGTCTTACGTAATATAATGGCATTTTGTTGTTTGTAAAAGGACATAATGCTGCAGATTTTAAAAGTTGCTAATTTCAATAATGTAATGTTAATAAAATAAACATCAACAATTCTTGCACCCCTTTTTTTGCTCTTTGGCCTATGTGAAGACTATAGTTTGAAATAACATGGCAGAAAATGTATTATAATTGTTAATATGCAGATTTTGTTTTGCATGATTGGATTCATTTAGTGGAGATAAACTTTAAAAATCTAATCAATCAAATTGAGTTCCCTTTTGGTCATTTCTCTGGTAAATACCATGTCTTACTCGTACTACAATCTCAAAACAACGCATTAAAGTTTGTGGGGAACTTGTGTACAGCGCTTAACCTTAAGACATCTGGCTGGTTGTTAAGTTGTTAGTATGGCAAGATTTCCCGCAAAAGCTCATTAAAATGTCGTTTTTGTTTACACTTGTCAGTCACATGTGCAGCGTCTAAGGTTACTGTGGTATCTAAAGAACAGACATGATGCCATCTCCCCCAAAAAAGTGAGCAAGGAAATGTGAAACCTTAACTGTTGAGGTTTACAGAGGAGCGCCAAATATGGTAATCAATATTAAGACTGCTCGATGATTTAAAAAAGAAAAGATAATCATGATTATTAAGATTTAACACCACCATAAATAAACTTGTTGATACTATAGACTTCATATTTATTGATAATGTTTTGCAATTTATGTTTTAAAAGTTACTGTACTGACCAGCGTTTTCAACCCTTTGAGTTGTGACACTTTTGTTTTGTCGATTAAGCAAACATCCACCAAAACATTATCAAATTACACCAATTATTCAAAAAAGTGGAGTAATTCATATCAGTCCCGGTCTTTAGATTTTGCAATCGTGGTCTTTTTTGTCTTTTCTGCTTCAGAGGTTTGCTCAGGACACTCTAAAATGTTCAACTATTGCAATGAATAATACAGTGAACTCAATTTGGACAATTTTTCAAGGCATATTGTCAAGAAACTAAGGCTGCAAGTCTTTATTATTGGATTTAGCTTGACGAAGATTTGGGATTTAATTGTGAGTTCAATCTGCCTTTTTAAATAAGTTTCCTAGTACTTTTGTGTTTAAATAGTAGTTTTGCATAAACTCCTGTGCAGCTGTAAGAGTTTTGAACACATTTTTATTCAACTAATTGTTCGGCAGAGCATGCCTTAAGGCGACCAATAATACACTCCTATAATACAGACTAGAGTTAATTTTATTTTTTGGGCAAGACAGCTGTGGGTGCAATAGTGAAGCCTGAGAAATTTGGCAATCAATTGTGACCAGGAAGTGAACCCACGACACGAAGATGATCAACAACCACATTTGTGCAACTCCTTCAGTCGATTGCACATTCAAAGTCAACATTACAGTAAAGACGCTTCATTATTAGTTGAAAATCGTACCTCTTCCAAATCTTCGTCTTCAGCTGGGGCTCCTCCGTCTTTACCTCCGCTCTCCAAGAACTTACTGAAGCCCTCTAGTGTTCTCTCTCCGTTGTAGTCAATGACCTGTGCACAAAACACAGCACAAGTTTAACATGCAACAAGCACAACAGGCTGAACTGAACAATAATTTACAAAACAAAACAATAAAAGAGGTCACAGAATGGTAGAAATGGATTAGAATTGTAAATAAATGCAATAGCAGGGTTTATGCAAGTTTGAGCTAATCACATTTAATGCTTTTTTATGTCGCATTTCAAGATTTTAATGCCATAATCAACATCAAAACAAGACATTTAGTCTTTTATAAAGTCAAAACTACAGGCTTGTAACCATTTAATTGGACAGAAGAATGACCAGAATATAATTAACTACTTTATAATATTCAAAATGCTACTTTACAATAAATATTAAGCCATGGATACGTTTTGAACCCTAGCTTTAATTTTTTTTTAGATGATTTGATCTAAGCTTTTAAACATCTAGAGTCAATAAATCCAGTACATCTGGGATTCAAAATATATTTGAATGTCATGGAGACACTTCTGAGGCTCTGGGGAGATATGGACTGCGATAATTATTTTCACTTATTTTTATTACGTTATTTATTGTTCTGAAGGATAAACCTTTTTTCCAAAATGTTTAGATTTAATGCCTGTGGGGATTGAATTTAATGCTTTTTATTGCATTTTAAGACCTTATTTTTGCCAAAATTCATTGAATGACTTTTAATGCCCTGCCAAACCCTGAATAGAAGTTGAATAAACACCTCAGATATAGTGAGAATGTGAACATGTGATTGAGGGAAAAGAAGCTGCAGATCAAAGGTGTCAAAGTGTCAGAGACCTAATACTCCCTTGGCCTCTGCAGTTAAAAAAGGCTGGTTAATATATTATCCACAAATGGGTCAAGTTAAACGATACGACAGTAAAAACTTCTACTCTTCAGCCAAAAAAAAAAAAAAAGTAAAAAAAAAAGCATCTACACGTGTCAAAATTATTAGCAATAAGTAAAAAAAAAAAAATAGAGCTCTAAAAGTATAAAATCTGTGTTGACAGAAGTGTTAAGAAGTATTTAAAAAAAAAAAAAATTATTGCAACATGCTTAATTTTAAGGAGAAGTACAACTGCAAGTCGACAACATGAGAATTAGTACTACTATCATCCCTTCCACTAAAGATCCTAATTATATATATTTTAGGCATCATTTTTAAATTTTAAAACATTTGAAATACTTAAGTGAATGGAAGTTATATTTTAAATAATTCCCATGTCATTTTTTTGCAACTAAATCTGAAGCATTAGTTTTATCCCCTTCATTTTTCAGTCTGCATCATAAACCTGATCTCCACATTACACTTCACATTAGCTCTACACACGCATGCTTGATTTCCCAACAGTGAAGAGTAACGTGGAGTCGTTTGTCGGGGCTTCAACAGGTGCTAAGTCAAGACTCTTGTAGTGAAGTCAACAAGCAGGAATCTATAAGGACCAAACTGCATCAACATTAAGAGGATGAAACTCTGAGCTGACGTGGTTCAAGTTTCTACACGTGCTTCATCAAGGCACTAATGAAACTTGGGGTGCTTCAAATTTAGAAACGGATCACTTTCTCACAGCTTCAAAGATAAACCTGGTTATTATTGCAGGGAGGCGATTGGGGGAAATGATGCAATGGTCAAATTTTCACCCATTTTAGACGCGAGATGTCAAAATGTCAAATTTTAGGGTGCATTCTCACTTCCACATCAAAACGTGGAAGTAAACCAGGACTAAACAAAGCCAGAGATTACAAAGCTCTGTCGGGTCAGAGAGTCAAGTCAAAGTAATAATTTGTGCAAAGTAAATTGTAAAAATCCCAATAAATCATTGGGAATCAGGTGTGGGAACATAAACACCACAACTGCTTTGACATAAAAGCTAAAATGCATTTATCGGGGCTGTAGTTTTTCATCGGGAGCCGGGTAAGTCTCCAGTTCAAGGAAAAAGGGTTGGAACCACTGTTTTAGATCATAGTTCAAACCAGAAACTCACCTTGCGGTCGTCCCCTGCAGGGAAGAATTTGAGCGTGGGGAAGCTGTGGACTTTGACGGCCTCGATCTCGTTGGCTGTGGAGTCCATTTTGGCAATAACGATGTCTGCGTTGCTCTTGAATTTCTCTCCCAGTTTATCCCAGATAGGAGTCAGCTGTTTGCAGTGTCCGCACCAGGGAGCGTCTGAAAGAAGTTATAAGAAACATTAGGAGGTTTTAAAAGAGAGACAATGTTATAATTCCTTAACAATGTGCAAAAATGTTCACTATGGAGAGTAAATCATAAAAAGGGTGCATAGGGTTTCGTAACAAAACATTCACTGTAAGCAAAGTGATGAAACGAAGAGGAAGAAAAAAATCCCACCCCATGTATGAGCTAAAATTGTTTTATATTTGCATTTCTGTAAGAAACATGGACACATGGAGCTGTAATTGTGTGTTTGAACTTGATTAATCTGCGTTTATGTTATTGATCGATGACAGTTTCCTTGTTTGATTTTCTAACTGTGCTGGAAAAGTCAACAATTTTGGAAAGCCCTGTGAGGCAACTGTTGATTTGATGCGATTTTGTGCTTTACGAACTTATGAAATTTAACCTGTGCATGCATCTGTGTCTTTGTAAGTGATAAAGGTAAGTACTCTTTTTATTGTATTATGTTAATATGGTATACATTTTTCCTTCTCACTACAAATCTAACTATTGTAAACCTAATTTAAATGTCATTTTCTGTCATAAGCTTGAACTAAATAATTTAAAAAAATTATTTCAACTGTTAAATTGTACATTAACTTTCATGACTTCAGCCCTGTCATGTTTCATCTGGCAGTGGGACAACACTGTATCGCCCTCACGTGCAGACCGTGCAGTTGGCCTCGATCCCTTTTGAGATTTGAGAAAACTCCTAAAGGACTTACCCCACCGTATACTGTGTGTCCCGTGTGCTATAGGCTGCCTTTACACAGCAGCCATGGAAAATTCCTCCCACTATAGTTTGATGTGGATCACCATAAAGAAAATCTAGCTGCTATACTTGACCAGATCATGCAACAACAGTGTCTAAAATAATTCGGGGAAAGTTTGATGAGATAATACGAGTCCAGTGCCGGGATGGAAAGGCTTAACATGTACAATGGCTTTCTAAAGATATTCTCAAGTCAATTATAGGTTTATTACAGATTTAAGAGGATTAAATTAAAGTAACGAATAAGTGGAGCTTACAGAATTCAACAAAGACGTTCTTGGCTGGGTTGAAGGCCACCTCCTCGAAGTTCTTCCCGACCAGGATTTTGACGGCGTTTTTGTCCCAGTCGTCGGGGATGTCTTGGCTCATGAGGTGAGGCTGAAATAAGATGGAAACGGCACGATTTAATGTGTACCCCATCAATAATGTTTGTTTTTAATGATAAACCATTGTGTAACCTGCATTTAGTAGAGACTTATTACCAAACTCCACACTTCCACCACTAACCCCAATCCTCTGCTGCCGCTAACAACTTTAGCTGTACTCGAGCTACAAGCTCTAAATTAGCGTTACTTTTGGATTTCTTCATGAGCTCAAAACATATTGGAAAACAAAAACGCATGCACATTTTATACAACTAAGGTGTCATTTTGCATTTTTTTTCTTATGTCGCTTATGAACACAATATTGCCAAATAATCTTACGCTTAGCAAACTTTCTTCTGTGAAAATGTTGAATATCTTTTGCATTATTAATTAATTAATTAACTGACAAAAGTACATGTGTTGATTGAATTTAATGTGCGTCTTATTGCATTTATACTAAACTGTAAATGTTTTGTATCCCTGTGTAGACACACGTTAAAAAAACATGACTTTCAACTGGTTTCAACAGTGAAAATGAACAATTGTAATAACCTTTTTATTGTAAATTTTAAGACTCAATAAGCAACTATCCTTGTTCTGTTAAATTTCTATCAGCCATCACTGCAACATAACTTTTTAAACAACTTTGTCTATCATGATATTCCTCAATTTCAAAAGATTTCTATCCCAAGCTAAGGGTTAGTAGTTAGGGGTGAGCTTGTTTTTTTATATTGGAGATAGTCAGACAATATTATGTCAATCCAACCAAAATGTGTTGAAGCACGTCTTAAAATGTATTAGTTGAGGTTTAATTATTTGACAAACGTGTAATGTCTGTAAAATTAAATCACAAAAGTGCAGAATAATCACCTTAAACCCTTATTTGAAAGTTTACAACATTACTTTTTTCATTATTCATTAGTCATTATTAATCAGCTCGTTTTAAAGCATTTTTAAATCTCTAAACAATGTTGCCAATATTCAAATTTAGCATATTTTTGAAACATTGACAATATTATTTCAATTTTAATATATTGCCCACTTCTATTAGCAGTCTGAAGCCATTAAATGGGTGTAGATAGAGATTTTATTCATTTAAAAACAGCCATCTTGATAAGCACGGCCTAAACCTTTTACGATTACTATTCAGCGCGTGCATTCACCTTGAGTTTTCCCTCTGTGAACTGTGTGCAGAACTCCGTGATGCCCTCCGCTGTGATGGCGCTGCTCTCGGGTTTGTACTTGGTCATCTCGTCCTCCAGCGTGATGAGGCGGATGGCGGGGCACTCCTCTTTCTTCAGACCGAAAAACTCCAGGATCCTCTGGTTATCGTCCACGTCGCTGTCGATAAAGATGAACAGGATCTGCAGGAGGAGATCAATATTATAATGTTGTAGGGTTCAATTCAATATTAAGGAAACGTCTCAAAAGGCAATGATTAAGAACCCTCCTTTTCAGAATATAAAATAAGTTTCAACACTTAAAAAGCAAACTATTTAATATTAATTTGTGGCTCTTTACTAGTTCTGCTATAATTCAAGATCATTCTAAAACTGTTCAGGAAAGATCAAATTTTGTCCTGTGTGAGTTTTTTTTAGAATCAGTACTTGCCCAAATGATTTTTCTTGTTTCGATACTAGTTTTAGTATTGAATAGCATCTCGTTTTTATACTTCTAACAATATATTTTGCTCTAGTCCAGATTTAGTCCCGGATTTATCCCAAACTGCTCTCATGAGAAAATCCTGACTGTCACAAATGTGCTTGCTCAAAAACATACATTTAACATTTATATATACACTTCTTTATATTCTATTGATTTTTAGCATTGAAACTTACTCAAACTAGTTTAACCCATGATTTTAGAATGAATAACTATCTAGGCGTTGAGTATTTACAACCCTCATAAGGACAAATTATTCGGCATTGGCAGGAGAATAATATAAAGTAAACTGAACTTACTTTTCCCTTGAAACCGGCTGCGGCTTTCTTGAACTCGTCCATCTTCGCCTGGAAGTCTGAGGCAGTTTTGGGCAGGAACATGAGGATGTGGGACTTAATTTCACCTCCGAAGATTTTGGGAGCAGTCTGTGGCAAAAGAAATAAATGTATTAATAAATAATAAGGATTCAAAGTCACACAATGTTGGTGAAAAGGGAGATCTGGCAAAAGCAAATTGAAAAAAAAACCCAAACCATTTCTTTATTTCTAGTATTGATTGACTTTAATCAGTGCCATTAACAGAACAAAACAGTCCAATTCATCCTAAGCCTGAACAATTCTCCAAACAATATGCTTTTACTGACAGAATTGAATGAATTAACTTTGATTAAAAACTCCAAAAATGAAACAATTTGATCTCGAGATGATAAATATTTCATTAATTGCAAAGCACTGGTGGCACGTTACAGACACTAAAGTGTAGTTTGGAGAGATCTCCTGCCCCGAGAACGCAACAATAACCTCTGAGTAACATAGGATAGATTTGAGGGTTTTTTTACAGCACAATTTGCATGTGTTTAAAAGGAGATATATTATACTTTTTTTCCCCAGGTACTGAGTATTGAACTAAAACATCAGTAAATCATTAGTTTTGTTCCTTGTAAACCGCAATAATCATCTAAATCGGCTTAGTAATAGAAACAGGTTCACATTTAAATACAAGAATGTGGGTAGGATAGGGAGGGACAGGAATTTTCTGAGCACTCGAGCCTCAGTTCCAGGACAATAAATCATTACTTAAACATGAAAATCAATCAAAATACAATTTTGAGTAAACTAATGAGGAAACACTGTTACAACAAATTTAAAAGGACAAATATTATGCATCATTTGTATGGTTATTGGCTTTTAAACATGCTCTTGAGTACTTTTAAATCTCATGTTTTAGAGCTAAAAATAAATTTTTTACTAGGGCTGTAGTCTTTTATAGTCTTATAGTCGATGGAGTCTTAGTCGACAAAGATTTATTTCCTTTTTTAAAGATTAAATGGATTTATATAGCAAAAACAAGAAGCTATGGAGCGAGTTGGCTAAAGATTAGAGTCCAACATATAAATACTATGTTTCCTAATACCTTTGTGAATAAATGTGTTTTTCCTGTGCAGTTTTGGTCTTTTGAGTGCAGTTAGGACAGTCAGATATATGGCGATACTGCAGAGTTTTGATATGTTATTAGCCACACCTCTAGTAGTCGACTAATCGGTGGATGGAGCATGTCTTTAGTCGACCAAGAATTCCTTTAGTCGACTACAGCCCTAGTAAATGGTAAATGGTCACATTTATATAGCGCTTTTCTACCTTTTTTAAGGCACTCAAAGCGCTTTACATCAAGGAACCAGTCACCCATCCACTCACACATTCATACACCAGTGTACGCAGACACTGGGGGCGAGGTGGGTTAAGTGTCCTGCCCAAGGACACAACGGCATTATTCTAGTCTTTACAAAGAATATACTGTAACTTTGGGAGATGCCATGGTAAGTTAGCTTTGGCTCCATCTACTGGCTACAGAGGGAATTACACACATTTGAACACCACATTGCCAACACTGAGTGTTGTTGAGCAGTGACGCAGTTGTAATGATCGTGATTAGACGGCAAAAATGCTCAGTGCGAGTCTGGCGATGATTTATTAAAAGACGAAGATTCAAGGGACCACGTTACACTTCACAGGAATTCAGAAACGAGTGTTTTTGACGGTCAGACAGGGAGAGGATTTTAAAACCAGGATTCCGCAAAATGGTGTGAATGAAGCTAAACGCAAAACTGTGTTTTTGATGACAGATTCTGCAATGCAACGCTACATGATTAAATGGTCAAAAAGGGGTCAATTTTGCATAATATTTGTCCTTTAAATACTTATTAAAGTTGATTTTACAGAATATGTCTCCTTTAACCGAACAAAATTGGTGTGTTAAAAGTAAATTTTAAAAAAATACAATCGTCACAGGGAAAACAGTATTACTAAAATTATCACGCTGAATAATGGGAAAGCCCGTGGTGCAGAGTAGTTCCAGTACCTGCTCAGTGAACTCGATGACCAGAGGCAGCTGGTTGGCCTTGACAAAAGCCAGCAGGTTTTCTTTAGTCATCTCGCCATCAAAAGTATTGCGTCCCTCGTCGAACTGGAAACAAGATGGAAACAAACACGGTACAATTATCCAGCCAGCTGCTGTGCGTCTGCTTTATAATCTGCCCGTGAACATCGCACATGGACCTACCAGAGATAACTTTACACGGCTCTTATTGCTCTGTTGACATGTGGACAGGGATGGGTTTTTTAAGAATAGCTGCACAGAGCACTTCCTGGCACACAATGGTGACATGATCTTTGCCAGTGGCTCACAAGCACTTCAAGCTCTTAACACCGGGGGCAGTAAACGGGTTCAAGTGGCCAGTTGTTTATTAAGAGTGAGCCAACACTGAAAAGGGTTTAGCTGCTGTGCCTCAGTGGATAAGGTTACTGTAATCAGGGGTTATACTAAAGATGAGGTTTAAAAACAGCAGGGTGCAAATAAGCAAGAAATAATGTTCAATTCGTGACATTAAGTAGAGTTTCTGTCCATAAATGCAAGCGCACTGGTCGGTAATGGTTAGGGGCTGGCTGAGGAAGGCCATTTATTGTACAAACGGCATTCATCTGCAAATGCACTGCACACTAATGTATGTTTCTATGACAACCCAGGAAGGAAAGCAGGTTATTAGTGGGGAAACTAATTAGAATATCAATTTATACATACAAAGATTCAGTTCACAGTGCACATTTCAGGAGAAAGGATGCGCCGATACAGATACTGGTAACAAATATTTTAGTCAGCAACAAGTTTTTCGATTAGTCAACTAGTAAAACGATTATTTCTATTGTATATTTAAACTTTTTAAATACAATATCAGCAAAAATATAGGTTAAAATATGGTGACTGACAGCTTCTAGATGGAATATTTATGAATAAAGTGTATTATTAATAAAAATCAGCAATAACCAATTATTTTTTGACATTTTGATAATAAAAGTCTCTGTCATGTGTTTTTAGAGTCTGTATAGTTCAGTTAACGATTTGTCAGTCAATTACCCATTTTTATAAATTTTTTAATAGTTAACAGTAGTATAGTTAATAGTTAATAATTAACAGTTACAACCCTAGATGGTGTCAAATATTGGAGCCGATCCAGGAAAAAAAAAACCTGAATCAGGTATCTGCTCCAAAATACTGGTTCTGCGGATATCCTGGTTGGAGTTATAAAATTATGTAATAAGACTTTTTACTGGCTCTTGTTGGATCAGAACATGTCATACACTTTGTTATTTATTTATCCTTTAACTATAGTTTGTATAAATAAAAGCTCAGTTACACATCCTTGTTTTGTCATACATTATTTTTGTTTTTAGAAAATGTATGCCGTTTTAGCTGGATCGGTTCATCTCTACTTAGGAGCAGGTAGAGGAGCATTAATATTCAATGTCAATGCTGTTGATTTGATAACCACTCAACAAATACAATAAATCACGTAATTTTTTGCAGCTTTTGAGACTTAAAATTTGAGATCATTAGCATTGGAGCCATGTTAAACTGCTATTGACAGGGATTGCCCTTCTTGTGACACTAGAGGCCTTACATGACTTGGTTGCCCAATTTTTATTGATAAGTAACCTGTACTTCGACCCATTTTGACGTTACAAGTCAATCAAGATGAAAGTTTCTCTGTAACAATAAAAGGAACCTTTGATCCAGATTCCAGTAACAAAACAGTTAATATATCTGGCTTATAGAGGTGGTGTTCCTTTAAGGACATAAATAAACACTACATCAATGTATTTTTAATCAGATGAGCCACAGAGCTTTACGCCTTTGTGCATTAGTTCAAGAGGTGTCATGTTTTGGACGCCGCCTTGAAACTGCTTGAACAGACGAGCAAGCAACAAAATGGCTCCCAATTTTAATCTTGATTTTTGAAATTATCTTAATAACAATTCAATATGTTGAAGTATCACATGTAAACAGAAACGTGCAAAAATACAGCTTTTAGGCTTCTTTTATTCTCAGATAATTTGTAACTTTTTGTTGTACATAGGCCTGTTATGATAATTACTAAATCGCTTTATTGTTCAATATATGACAGATGAGACAATATATTTTGGGCCTCCATATTTATTCTATGTACATTTTCTTTGCAATAGTAGGGAAATCATTGTTATTTTTCTGTAAAACAATCATATTTGAGCTGCTTACTGTGGAATAAGTAACATTTATGACTCTTTATAGATACAAACTAAGTGCTTAAACGTTTAATTCTGCCATTTATTTGTTGCAATTCATGTTTTTTGACAATAGTTTGTGTTTAGAAAGGGTTTACTGAGATAATCCTGTTTTAAGATAGTGACAGTGGCATAAAGTAGTTTCAATATTATCGTTAATTGTGATATTTTTCTGTCGCAATATCTCGTACGTCAAAATTTGTTATCCTGATAGGCCTAGATGTTGATTTGTCGAGTAAAGATTTTGCCTGTAAAACAACTGGTCATCTTGCACATAATATTACTTCCTAAATCAAATCAACATGTTCGAGTCATTAGCGCGTAAACCCAGAGCCAGACACATTTCTGTCAACCCAGACGAGCTAAGATTAGAGCAGCCGGCGGATACTGTTCGGTCAACAGTGTCACGTTACAAAGATTTAAATCAGCAGTATGACTTCAGCAGCTAATAATAAACGCTGTAATTATTGTATCGGCTTTTTGCACAGTGTACCAGGATCGTGCGAAAAGATACAAGTGTTAGTCACACCTTCTTGAACAGGACGACGCCATCCTTGGCCACTTCGAACTTGGAGTAAACGGCGTCGTCAGAGGTGGAGGCGAAGGGGATGTCGTCGATGGCCTCAGCTGCTTTCTCAAAGGCCAGAGCGTCAGCAGACTTGGGATCCTACGAACATTAGTCAATTAAGGTAATGCTGACAATTCAAGTGATTGTGTCTTCTAAACTGTATTTTTTTTGCAAGTGGATGTGAATGTCCTAGTTTTATAATGTGTTTCTTCCTTAATTTAGTTGTATTTCTATGGGTGCATGTTCTTTTTGAGTGACGTTTATTTAAATTGTTATATGATTTGGTACATTATATGGTAAGAATGTATTGTGCCCATGTATGTGAAATCATCATCTTAACAGTTATAGTATGCAAACAAACCCATCCATGGTTTTATATAAAAACTGAGTTTAAAGCAACACTGCGTAACTTTCTGGAGGTGGCACGTCAACTGCATGACTCCATGAAAATTAAGCCATATAGTCAGGTTTGTTGAGATACAAGCCCAATCTCAGTGAGGACATATGCTTTTCTGTTTTTCAGCGCAATCAAAATATCCAAAATAATTAAAAAAAAACAACATACTTTAGTCTATTTTTATACTAAAAACATTACACTGTCAGTTTGAAGCTCTTACTTTGAAGAATCCAATGACTGCGACCTCGTTGTCAGCGATGAGAGACTCAGCTCCAGTGACTCCGTCCACGGCGGCGACGGCGGGGCCTGTGCGCTTCTTCAACCAGCTCACGATGTCATCCGCCTGTCGTCCCGCTGCAGGAGACAATACGGTCAGTCTAACGGAGTCATCAGCGTTTAAAAACACAACATCAGTCAGCTTCTTTATTGACAAAGTTAACCGCTATAAAACGACAAAGAAGTGAGTAACAAATAAAAATATAATAAAAGGAGAGCAAAAGTACAAGACCGTAAACTAAACTCATCAAGCTACTAATAATTGTTAGCCATCTGAATTGGCCCAAATGATCATTACTTATGATTACAAATGACACTACTTTTTGTGGGTTAGTTAATAAAAGTAATAACTTCATTTAACATCTAGGACTGAAATGAACAATAATTTTGCTAAAAGATTAGTCTAGTCTAGCGATTATAGTTTTGACAAATGGGTTAGGGTTGATGAGTTGTTTAGAATGCCAAAGTCAAAACGATTACAACATTTGACAAAAAAAATTAGGTACAGTGAAGGTCATGTAAAATGCATCCATCTGAATGATTGATTAACCACCTGTCATAAGGCCCTCTGCTTCAAATGAGTTTTGATATGCGTCCCTCTATGAAAACCCTGTATAAAAGCCAATTATTCTAACCAGGACTATAATTCATCTTTACTTAAACATAGAAGAAACATAGTGCTCTAAAGAGTGACTTATACGTGTAAAAAGCACTCAACCTGTTGTAAGTATCCAAATTACTTCAGCCAACGTGTGTTTACAGGACTATGCTTAATTACTAAGATATTGATTTCTGCTCTGTGATAAAAACTGTAAATGCTGTAAAAGTGAACCGTGTCTCTGCAAACACTGCATCTCAACTTCAAGATGAGTTTTAATTAAAAAACACACATACAACATTTTATACATTACATTATTATGAAAGAACTCTGTACTGTAGGCGTAATAGGAGAGCAGCTTCTCGTTTTGGGATAAAGCGCTCGAGAATAGTTGCAAACACAAACTGCATTAATTAAATACGTTTAATGAGCAGGCAGCAACTTTAGTCGAACACATGGTTTTGTCAAGTAGCTCCTTCCATATTCATGAAGTATTGTTGAGTCTCAGGAGCAAAAGAAGAGCTCCACCTCGGCCCCCCTTTCCCCAAACAGGAGCTGGCCCACCGCGGCCTGGAGGACGTGAAAACCAGCACATCTCTGCTCCACACTGCAAGAAGCATGAGGGGAACGTGCCCAGACTGCCCCGCCCCAATACTAGACTTCCTAAGATCTGATTGGTCAAGCTCTGACACAGATCAAATAACAAAAAAAAAAAGTTAGGCTGAGTAGGATCCAGCCTCTATGCAGTTTGGTTATGTACAGCATCGATATGAGAGCTTACTCACTATTGCATCAGTTTGTCAAAAAAGGTCTTTGGGGAATGAGAAAAAAAAAGAAGAGGATGGGAAAAGCTTGATGCAAGAAGGGTGACATTTTAACCTTGCAGTCAAATGTCTTTCCCCTCCATTTTATTCAATAATGGATACAGTAGAAAGATTTATTTACGAAGAAGACCTGTGAGACTGTGCTTTGTACAAACTCACAATTATGTGAGACAAGCAAAGACATCTGACACATAAGATATGACTTAATTGTCAAATTAGTCAGATAATTGTGATTATTTATGTCACAATATAATTGTAAGAACTAAAAAATAATTGTGAGTGAGTTATTTCAGTTCAATCTATACTCCATAAAAGTAAAAAACATTTTTTATCTGGCGGTTTAATAACAATATCATTTTTTTATACAGAATGCTGGATTTCATAAAGCTAAGAAATGGTTGTTTAGTTGAGTGAATGATGAATAATCGTAAAATTGTGATGTTATCAAATTTGATATTGTGACATACTGAGATATAACCAATTATCATAAAATGACCGCACATCATAAGGCAGCAGATTGTTTGTTTTGACAACCCAAAGGAGAAAACAAAATGAGGGATTGAACCTGAAGTAAATTAGCTCCTTACCAGAGTACTCTTTGGGTGAGGACTTCTCTCCTCCCTTGAAAAACTTGATGGTGGGATATCCCCGGACGCCGTACTCCTGAGCCAGTTCGGTCTCTTCTGTGGCATCGACTTTTCCCAAGCGGATTTCTGAGCCCTCTGTCTTCAGCATCCCGGCCGCCTTGGCGTACTCTGGGGCCAGGGCCTTGCAGTGTCCGCACCATGGAGCATCTGCGGAGGACAAAAATTGATTAGATCTGCCATTTATGTTTAATAGGTGGATTCTGTTCAAAAGGTGCATCATGTCTAGGAGCATCAAAATTAAAGAGAAGTCTTAAATAACGGCAGTCTTTGCGATTTGCCAATTTCAACCAATCAAATTCATATTTTTATGGCGATACATATCTGCACAAACCAGAACCGTACTGACCATAACAATGATAAATGTGAGCAATGTAGAGAATACATTCCAATGTGTTAGAAAGGAAGCTAGGTTTATGGAGATTATTATTATTATTATTTGTTTAACATTATGAAATGGGCTACATAATTTATTTATGGGCAATTTGTAAAATTAAAAATGGATGACAGCAGTTAATGGTTTGCCGTTGAGCTCATGAATACGAGAGAATTTTATTATAATCTAAGAATTTATTTTATGCATTGTGCTTCTATGTTCTCCTTTATTTTTTTTTTCCGTTGCACATTCCTTGTTTGTAAATTTAGTTCTATAAAACTTTTATGATTCTGAAATTTTAAACCATTAAACCACCACCAAAAGCACTTTGACTAAATACTGTGCAGTTGGGTTAAAGTTAATTTAAAAGGCATGGTAACCAATGTCATTAATGCTTTTAAAATGGAGGCACATGACACTGCACCGGTGACACGTCTCATAAACTGGTAGATTGCGTCACAATAGAGAAAAGCTTCCTTGTTTCTTCCAGTTCAATCAACAGATAAACTTTTGTCCTAAGTTTGCAGTAGGCTATAAGTACACGTCAACCTAGTCCACACAACTGCACCGTGATCCCGCCCAGAGCAGGACAACGCGAGCACGCCCCGAGCCCAACACGGTGCCTCCCAAATCCAGTCACAATCATTGCGGGTCATATAGCGGCCCGGACAGGTTTCGGCGGTGCCAAAATGCAAATCCAAGTAGAGCACAATTGCATAGCTCTAGGGGGAAAAAAAAATCATCACTAAATGCAAATATTCTTCGATGATGCGTTTCAAGCCGTGCGCACAGACCTCTCCAAAGCGCTCCAACAGTGAAACAACACACTTCTGAAACGGAATTGAAATTTAATAGAAAGGAAAACGCTTCACTCACGCGTAAAAACCACAACACTTTTTGATGACACAACGAAAACCCATGCTTCGAAGAAATTTGTCTACTTAAAAAAACAAAATAAACGCGTAAATTGAATTGTTTACACTGATCAAAAAGAAACTCGTGCGCAGGTCTAGAAAAACATGACAAGGGCTAATTTAAGTGTGTTTAACGCGATGATACCGTGATCAAAGCGAGCCTTAACACGAAATGAATGAACTTGAGTCCACGGTTCATTGGCGACGACGCATTTGGGGAGTCCATTTTAAAGGAGAGCGAAAGGCCATGGAAATAAAGTATAATCTTGTCACCGGGACATGGGCGCACGGTCAAGCTAATTTGTTATTTAAATATACTGGCTTAATGTTTACCTAGTGTAGTAGTTTTGCGTTTAAGACTTGGAAAATGTGCAGCAGCGGGCACGGAATGATTAGGTTTGCCAGAGGAGCGGCAACTTGTGTCAAAGTTTGGTGCTAACGAGAGCGGGGTGAAGTTAGTTTTGTTTTCGATATTCGTGACACATTCAGCGATAAATGGCAATAACTCCAAAACGACTGACAAAAAAAAAATCTTAACAACGTTATCACAAATAGGAAATATGTATTAATGTTTCACAGGCTTCCTTTTCGTTATTTTCGCTGGATATAATGAGCACCGAGCCGTAAAACGCGTCTGAATGTGAGTTTCGCCGGAAAAGCTCGCTCTTTGCCGAGCTGTAAGTAAGGGACCGTGAGAAAAGTGCAGGATCTTTTCGTTTTTTGCTATAATTTGCTAAGTGTGTGTACTCATGAGACCAGTGGCATTCATTAAAGGGACATAGTGGACAACGTTCACAGCCTGTCTTTTCAACCCTACTGGTAGAAAAGGGAATTATATGTCCAAAGTCCAACAATTTGGACATGTAATTGTATTTGCATGTCCTAAAATTACAATCTTTTTGTAATAGCTTTTTTCGACAGGGCCATAGAGACACCAAACCACTGCCATTCTGTCCATGGGGACAGTGGACAACTTTCACAGTTTCTTATTTCACCCCTACTGGTAGAAAAGGGTATTGCATGTCCAAAAATTACAATCTTTTTGTAATAGCTTTTTCCGACAGGGTCATAGAGACACCAAACCACTGCCATTCTGTCCATGGGGACAGTGGACAACTTTCACAGTTTCTTATTTCACCCCTACTGGTAGAAAAGGGTATTGCATGTCCAAAAATTACGGTCTTTTTGTAATAGCTTTTTTCGACAGGGTCATAGAGACACCAAACCACTGCCATTCTGTCCCCATGGACAGTGGACAACTTTCACAGTTTCTTATTTCACCCCTACTG
The DNA here is from genome assembly GCA_019453435.1 of Rhinogobius similis. Lineage (NCBI taxonomy): Eukaryota > Metazoa > Chordata > Actinopteri > Gobiiformes > Gobiidae > Rhinogobius > Rhinogobius similis. The sequence goes on from CM033622.1 coordinate 15,867,684, forward strand.
GTAGAAAAGGGTATTGCATGTCCAAAAATTACGGTCTTTTTGTAATAGCTTTTTCGACAGGGCCATAGAGACACCAAACCACTGCCATTCTGTCCCCATGGACAGTGGACAACTTTCACAGTTTCTTATTTCACCCCTACTGGTAGAAAAGGGTATTGCATGTCCAAAAATTACGGTCTTTTTGTAATAGCTTTTTTCGACAGGGCCATAGAGACACCAAACCACTGCCATTCTGTCCCCATGGACAGTGGACAACTTTCACAGTTTCTTATTTCACCCCTACTGGTAGAAAAGGGTATTGCATGTCCAAAAATTACGGTCTTTTTGTATGTTGTTTTTCCGTGTGGGTCATAGAGACACCAAACCACTGCCATTCTGTCCCCATGGACAGTGGACAACTTTCACAGTTTCTTATTTCACCCCTACTGGTAGAAAAGGGTGTTGCATGTCCAAAAATTACGGTCTTTTGTAATAGCTTTTTTCCGAGGGTCATAGAGACACCAAACCACTGCCATTCTGTCCCCATGGACAGTGGACAACTTTCACAGTTTCTTATTTCACCCCTACTGGTAGAAAAGGGTATTGCTTGTCCAAAAATTTCGGTCTTTTGTTATAGCTTTTTCCGACAGGGTCATAGAGACACCAAACCACTGCCATTCTGTCCCCATGGACAGTGGACAACTTTCACAGTTTCTTATTTCACCCCTACTGGTAGAAAAGGGTATTGCATGTCCAAAAATTACGGTCTTTTGTAATAGCTTTTTCCGACAGGGTCATAGAGACACCAAACCACTGCCATTCTGTCCATGGGGACAGTGGACAACTTTCACAGTTTCTTATTTCACCCCTACTGGTAGAAAAGGGTATTGCATGTCCAAAAATTACGGTCTTTTGTAATAGCTTTTTCGACAGGGTCATAGAGACACCAAACCACTGCCATTCTGTCCCCATGGACAGTGGACAACTTTCACAGTTTCTTATTTCACCCCTACTGGTAGAAAAGGGTATTGCATGTCCAAAATTACAATCTTTTTGTAATAGCTTTTTCGACAGGGTCATAGAGACACCAAACCACTGCCATTCTGTCCATGGGGACAGTGGACAACTTTCACAGTTTCTTATTTCACCCCTACTGGTAGAAAAGGGTATTGCATGTCCAAAAATTACGGTCTTTTTGTAATAGCTTTTTACGACAGGGTCATAGAGACACCAAACCACTGCCATTCTGTCCCCATGGACAGTGGACAACTTTCACAGTTTCTTATTTCACCCTACTGGTAGAAAAGGGTATTGCATGTCCAAAAATTACGGTCTTTTTGTAATAGCTTTTTTTCGACAGGGTCATAGAGACACCAAACCACTGCCATTCTGTCCCCATGGACAGTGGACAACTTTCACAGTTTCTTATTTCACCCCTACTGGTAGAAAAGGGTATTGCATGTCCAAAATTACGGTCTTTTTGTAAGAGCTTTTTCAGACAGGGTCATAGAGACACCAAACCACTGCCATTCTGTCCATGGGGACAGTGGACAACTTTCACAGTTTCTTATTTCACCCCTACTGGTAGAAAAGGGTATTGCATGTCCAAAAATTACGGTCTTTTTGTAATAGCTTTTTTCGACAGGGTCATAGAGACACCAAACCACTGCCATTCTGTCCCCATGGACAGTGGACAACTTTCACAGTTTCTTATTTCACCCCTACTGGTAGAAAAGGGTATTGCATGTCCAAAAATTACAGTCTTTTTGTAATAGCTTTTTTCGACAGGGTCATAGAGACACCAAACCACTGCCATTCTGTCCATGGGGACAGTGGACAACTTTCACAGTTTCTTATTTCACCCCTACTGGTAGAAAAGGGTATTGCATGTCCAAAAATTACGGTCTTTTTGTAATAGCTTTTTTCGACAGGGTCATAGAGACACCAAACCACTGCCATTCTGTCCATGGGGACAGTGGACAACTTTCACAGTTTCTTATTTCACCCCTACTGGTAGAAAAGGGTATTGCATGTCCAAAAATTACGGTCTTTTTAATAGCTTTTTCGACAGGGTCATAGAGACACCAAACCACTGCCATTCTGTCCCCATGGACAGTGGACAACTTTCACAGTTTCTTATTTCACCCCTACTGTTAGAAAAGGGTATTGCATGTCCAAAATTTCGCTTCAATTTTTAATAGCTTTTTTCGACAGGGTCATAGAGACACCAAACCACTGCCATTCTGTCCCCATGGACAGTGGACAACTTTCACAGTTTCTTATTTCACCCCTACTGGTAGAAAAGGGTATTGCATGTCCAAAAATTACGGTCTTTTGTAATAGCTTTTTTCGACAGGGTCATAGAGACACCAAACCACTGCCATTCTGTCCCCATGGACAGTGGACAACTTTCACAGTTTCTTATTTCACCCCTACTGGTAGAAAAGGGTATTGCATGTCCAAAAATTACAATCTTTTTGTAATAGCTTTTTTCGACAGGGTCATAGAGACACCAAACCACTGCCATTCTGTCCATGGGGACAGTGGACAACTTTCACAGTTTCTTATTTCACCCCTACTGGTAGAAAAGGGTATTGCATGTCCAAAAATTACGGTCTTTTTGTAATAGCTTTTTACGACAGGGTCATAGAGACACCAAACCACTGCCATTCTGTCCCCATGGACAGTGGACAACTTTCACAGTTTCTTATTTCACCCCTACTGGTAGAAAAGGGTATTGCATGTCCAAAAATTACGGTCTTTTGTAATAGCTTTTTCGACAGGGTCATAGAGACACCAAACCACTGCCATTCTGTCCCCATGGACAGTGGACAACTTTCACAGTTTCTTATTTCACCCCTACTGGTAGAAAAGGGTATTGCATGTCCAAAAATTACGGTCTTTTTGTTTTAGCTTTGTTCGACAGGGTCATAGAGACACCAAACCACTGCCATTCTGTCCCCATGGACAGTGGACAACTTTCACAGTTTCTTATTTCACCCCTACTGGTAGAAAAGGGTATTGCATGTCCAAAAATTACGGTCTTTTTGTAATAGCTTTTTTCGACAGGGCCATAGAGACACCAAACCACTGCCATTCTGTCCCCGGGGACAGTGGACAACTTTCACAGTTTCTTATTTCACCCCTACTGGTAGAAAAGGGTATTGCATGTCCAAAAATTACGGTCTTTTTGTAATAGCTTTTTTCGACAGGGTCATAGAGACACCAAACCACTGCCATTCTGTCCATGGGGACAGTGGACAACTTTCACAGTTTCTTATTTCACCCCTACTGGTAGAAAAGGGTATTGCATGTCCAAAAATTACGGTCTTTTTTAATAGCTTTTTCGACAGGGTCATAGAGACACCAAACCACTGCCATTCTGTCCCCATGGACAGTGGACAACTTTCACAGTTTCTTATTTCACCCCTACTGGTAGAAAAGGGTATTGCATGTCCAAAAATTACGGTCTTTTTGTAATAGCTTTTTCCGACAGGGCCATAGAGACACCAAACCACTGCCATTCTGTCCCCGGGGACAGTGGACAACTTTCACAGTTTCTTATTTCACCCCTACTGGTAGAAAAGGGTATTGCATGTCCAAAAATTACGGTCTTTTTGTAATAGCTTTTTTCGACAGGGTCATAGAGACACCAAACCACTGCCATTCTGTCCCCATGGACAGTGGACAACTTTCACAGTTTCTTATTTCACCCCTACTGGTAGAAAAGGGTATTGCATGTCCAAAAATTACAGTCTTTTGTAATAGCTTTTTCGACAGGGTCATAGAGACACCAAACCACTGCCATTCTGTCCATGGGGACAGTGGACAACTTTCACAGTTTCTTATTTCACCCCTACTGGTAGATTAGGGTATTGCATGTCCAAAAATTACAATCTTTTGTAATAGCTTTTTCGACAGGGTCATAGTGACACCAAACCACTGCCATTCTGTCCATGGGGACAGTGGACAACTTTCACAGTTTCTTATTTCACCCCTACTGGTAGAAAAGGGTATTGCATGTCCAAAATTACGGTCTTTTTGTAATAGCTTTTTCGACAGGGTCATAGAGACACCAAACCACTGCCATTCTGTCCCCTTGGACAGTGGACAACTTTCACAGTTTCTTATTTCATATATATATATATATATATATATATATATATATATATATATATATATATATATATATATATATATATATATATATACATACATAAAAGTATATATATATACATAAAAGTATATATATATATATATATATACACACATACATAAAAGTATATATATATATATATATATATATATAAAATATATATATATATATATAAATATATATATATATATATATATATATATATATATATATATATATATATACTTTATGTTGAATCCATTTTTAAAACTGATTAAATCCACTTTTAAAACTACCATTCTCTAATTTAATTAACCCTTTAAGCATACAGTTTTATATTTCTACTTTAAGCATAAATTGGGATTTATTGGAAAAAACAACCCCACCCCAAAAAAAAAAAAAAAAAAAAAGAAAGAAAGAAAACATGCTAAATCAGCTCGAATAATGCACTGGTGTCTGGGGTAGAATTTGTGCCAATACTGGGTCCAACAGGGCTCCAGAGACCCCCCACTGATCCCCTCTACTTTAGCCCACTCTAACTTGCCTGTTCCTGGGCAAGTGTCAGGAGTGCCGCTGGGGGTCTGGGGGTTAGGGTCAGGCTAGCCCCAACCAGGGTGCAAGGTGTGAAGTGTGTGACCCAGGATCAGTGTCTGGTCCTGGGTAGTGATTTGTGAGCAGTGGTGTTGGAGCTGGAGTTCTCCAACTTGGGCCTCTGGTGAAGAGCTGAGTCCCAGGACCAGTACCTGTTGCTGGGTAAAGCTGCTCTCATTCTGAGTCAAACCCAGAGTACCCCATGTCACCGATGGATTATAACAAAGTCCCAATAGAGTACCATATCCAGAGTACCATATCCAGAGTACCATATGCCGCCCATCGACTTAGTCATTTTTCTGGGAGTCCCGGGCTGATTAACGCTGCTCAGGCGAAAATCCTTACGCTGCTCCCACGCCGAACTTTGACATTTGGCGTTGTTCCAAGGGATAGTCGGGCAGTTTTGGGAAACGACGCGTTTTTGCGATTGACATTTGCACAAATCCTGGTTCTATGCATGCCTGGCACTGAGCTCTGTCTGTGGGCATGAGAGATCCGTTTTCCTGGGCCTTTTTTCTGGTTCTATTGGCCCTGAATGTCCCAATAATGTGTCCAACTCTGAAGCACTGTCTCTGGGGTAAAAAAAAAAAAAAAAAAAAAAAGGAGCAGAATGCCAATGGAATGGGACCCTGGTGCAATGTGCCTGGGTAACGCTGCTCTCATTATGAGTCATGCCCAGGGTACCGTTAATGGCTGGGACGGGCCAGCCCCATCCAGGGTGCAAGGTGTGAAGTGTGTGACCCAGGAGCAGTGTCTGGTCCTGGGTAGTGATTTGTGAGCAGTGGTGGAGCTGGAGTTCTCCATCTTGGGCCTTGGTGGGACTACTGTCTGGTCGATGTGCAAATGTGGCCCACCATCGCAGGGCCTCTGTCTTGTTTTATCTTTACAGATGGTTCCTGTGCACTGTGGGTCTAGTTTTATGTGGGAATGGGAGTCCTAATTTTTCCTACTTAGCCCTCCTGGCCTCCCTATGGGGAAACCGGGTCCCTGCAGCAGTGCTGGAGTTCATTGGTCTGGTTGTCTTACCCCTGTGGTGGCGCCAGACCTTTGTCTGTGGCATCTGCTCAGGTTGGCTGTGCTTAACGTTTGGCACCTTTGCTCCTCTGTAGCAGGACCTCTGCAGATCATTGGGCTGGTTGTCTTACCCCTTTGGGGTGGCACCAGACCTTTATTTGCGTTGTCTGTGGGTCTACACAGGTAAGCTGGAGGTATCTGCGTATCCAGCAGGGATGGTGACCCCTATGGGGAATACGGACCTGATTCTCCACAGTTGGAATGGGAAATATTTGAATGGCTAACATCCAAGGAAGAGTTATGGATGCAAAAGAATGGCAAATCATCCAAGGAAGGTAGAAATGTCTGTGGCCACTTCCTAAACCACGTGCATCCTGTGGTTTTTGAGGTGTGTGTTACATTACAGAGTACCAGGGTCGCTGGGCTCCAGGCGCGCGGTCTAAGGGTGTGTAGCCCGGGGAGGGGTGCTTAAGGGTGGGTAACCGGGTTCAAGTGGTGCACCTGGTTGTCTGGAGTCTCCAGACAAGGCACCTGATACTCCGCTCCACACTTTGAAATATATCGATCAGGACTCCGCGACCCTGGTACTCCGCTCTTCTGGACACCGTCCAGGGTGCTTAAGGGTGGGAACCCGGGTTCAAGTGGTGCACCTGGTTCAGAGGGCCATGATGTATAGTGTGGGACCCGGGAGAAGTAAACCCGTCCTGGGCCAGGGTGAGTGGGGATTTTCACGGGGGCTGCTGGAGGTCCTGGGGGCCATTAGGTCAAGTGTGGGACCCGGGAGAAGTAAACCCGTCCTGGGCCAGTGTGAGTGGGGATTTTCACGGGGGCTGCTGGAGGTCCTGGGGGCCATTAGGTCAAGTGTGGGACCCGGGAGAAGTAAACCCGTCCTGGGCCAGAGATTTGAGAGATGCCAGGCCATTGGATATTTTATCACTCTTTCTGACAGATGAGTTTTGGAAACCTGAAATAGAGGATTATTGGACAACATTTTGTCTTACACAGACGCCTGGTTTTGGGAGTGAAGTGTCTAGAAGTAAACCCGTCCTGGGCCAGTGTGAGTGGGGATTTTCACGGGGGCTGCTGGAGGTCATGGGGGCCATTAGGTCAAGTGTGGGACCCGGGAGAAGTAAACCCGTCCTGGGCCAGTGTGAGTGGGGATTTTCACCTGGGGGCTGCTGGAGGTCCTGGGGCCATTATCTCAAATATCACATATCTAAATGACACAGTTTGTAGTTTTTGACAGTATGGTATCTCTCATTGCAGGGTACAGCACAAAGACCGACACCACACTGACGGCACCTGTACTTTGTCTGGCGCTTGCCTTTTACACGAACGGTCTGAGCAGACAACACAGTCTGGACGGCCCTCTGCTTCACAAAGCCAGTGACGTTCTGTGAGCCTTTGTGGTATTACCCTCCCTGCTCTTGAAGGCCGGCCACCTTTGCTACCCTCCTTTTTGGTGTAACCAGCCAACAATGCATCAACAACGTCCTGGATGTAGGCCTTCAGGGCTTTGTGTGGGCCCGGGGTGCATTTAGTGTAAATAATGTGTGAGTTGACAACAGAAATACTGAGGATGGCGTTAAAGATGCGGTGATACCACTTCCTGGACCGGTGGGGAAACAGATAGGTTTTCATCCTCTGGTCTGATGTGTCTACACCCCCCATGTACATATTGTACTGGTTGACACACAGTGGTCTGTTTATTGCTTGAAAGCCAGTTGCATTTGTCTTGGACCTGATTCTTTTCTGAACACATGCATTGCCATGCAGTGTAGAGAGCATAGTGACACGTTTAGTGTCTTGCCAAGCACAAGCCAGAAGTTTACCTTTCCGCATAAAAACAGGGTCATCTCCCTTTTTTAGATGCAAGATAGGTTTCCCCAGGCTTTTAGGCATACCATTCCTTTAACTTCTCACTGTACCACATAGTCCGGTTTCCAAATCAGCTAATTAATTTTGCAATTGCTGGTGAGGTATAGTAACTGTCCATGTAAATTTCGTGGCCTTTTCCAGTGTAAGGATCTACAAGTTCACGAACAACAACATGAGTTGCACTGATGTTGCTGGCATTATCTGTGTACTGCCCTGTGTGCAAGGACCAACGCAAAACATACCCTGAACTGCTCTCACTCAAAACATACACTCTATAGCCATATTTATCTGGTTTATTGGGACTGTAACATTTGAGTGTTGACCTACCTTGAATGCTATTGTCATCTCATCTAAAGAAAGCTCCTTGAGTGGACTGTAGACTGCTGCAAATTTGGGAATAATCAACTGTATTATTGGACGGACTTTGAAAAGCTTATCATGCCCTGGTTCACCTTGTCTCACATAATTGTTATTGTTGACCAAATGAAAGCATGAAAGAATAATTTCGAATCTATTTCTAGACATTACGCTCCCAAAACCAGGCGTCTGTGTAAGCCAAAATGTTGCCCAATAATCCTCTATTTCAGGTTTATCTACAAGGCCCATAGACAAATGCAATGCAATGAAAGCTTTCATTTCAGAAATGGATACATCATACCACTCTAAAAATCTGGATTGTGGCTTCATCTCCATTGCTGATGTGACCTGGGCTGCATATCTGTTTGTTTCATCAGCGATCAGTTTCCAAAACTCATCTGTCAGAAAGAGTGATAAAATATCTATTGGCCTGGCATCTCTCAAATCTCTGTCTCCTGTGTAGATGTACATATCAAATGGTTTGATCCACCCTTGAAAATCCGCAACTTCTCTCAGCTGCTCCCAGCCCTCATCCCCACTAGTGTCATGGGGCTGGCCACCACCTCTGCCTCGGCCTCTGCCTCGGCCTCTCCCTCTCCCTCTCCCTCTCCGTCCCCTGCCTCTTAGACGACCACTCTGGGTGTCTTCTTCACTTGAGCAATCATTGTCAGTCTCAGGAAAATAATTTCCCTCCGAATCTGAGTCTGCTGTGTAGTGAACAAGAGAATAGTGTGTACTTCTTCCAGCCATGTTTTTTTTTTTTTTTTTTCTGTTTTTTTGTTTTTCTCGGCCGTTATTTATAGGTTTTCAAACGGATGTGACGTGTGTAATAAAACTATGAAAGCTTGTTATCGATGATTGAAATGTTTTGTGGTTTATAATTTATTCATAATTTTCCTTGCACTTGAAAAAAGTAAGTCGCATTACTGCGACGAGGGCGCTTAAAGGGTTAATCTTTTCATCTTTTTTCATCTTTACATTTTACACCTGATGTTTGTTACCACACCTGTAGTTGATAACTAAAACAAAGTGATCGGTCATAAAAATCACAACACTTAAATCACATTTTTAATTATCAGTGCATAGTACAGTAATTACATATTTTCCAAAACAAGTGACAATGTGTATTTTTAAATGTTCTATTTAAACTAATATTCGATTTACAGTGGATGACATATAGTGTATAATATATTTATATATTTTTGATTGAACAAAATCATATTTGTAGTCTGCTTTTGGCGTTGACATGTGGACATAGTGGTAAGCAATCAAAGTATATTTAAGATGTAATTTCTGATATAAAAACAAATGCAGCATTTTAACGAACTATTCAAAAACAACTGAGAACCTGTCAAAGTTGTCCACTCTGGTTTCTGGTCTCTATTACTATTAAAAAAAGACCGTAATTTTTGGACATGCAATACCCTTTTCTACCAGTAGGGGTGAAATAAGGAACTGTGAAAGTTGTCCACTGTCCCCATGGACAGAATGGCAGTGGTTTGGTGTCTCTATGACCCTGTCGGAAAAAGCTATTACAAAAGACCGTAATTTTTGGACATGCAATACCCTTTTCTACCAGTAGGGGTGAAATAAGAAACTGTGAAAGTTGTCCACTGTCCATGGGGACAGAATGGCAGTGGTTTGGTGTCCTCTATGACCCTGTCGAAAAAGCTATTACAAAAAGACCGTAATTTTTGGACATGCAATACCCTTTTCTACCAGTAGGGTGAAATAAGAAACTGTGAAAGTTGTCCACTGTCCATGGGGACAGAATGGCAGTGGTTTGGTGCCTCTATGACCCTGTCGAAAAAGCTATTAAAAAAGACCGTAATTTTTGGACATGCAATACCCTTTTCTACCAGTAGGGGTGAAATAAGAAACTGTGAAAGTTGTCCACTGTCCATGGGGACAGAATGGCAGTGGTTTGGTGTCTCTATGACCCTGTCGAAAAAAGCTATTAAAAAAAGACCGTAATTTTTGGACATGCAATACCCTTTTCTACCAGTAGGGGTGAAATAAGAAACTGTGAAAGTTGTCCACTGTCCATGGGGACAGAATGGCAGTGGTTTGGTGCCTCTATGACCCTGTCGAAAAAGCTATTACAAAAAGACCGTAATTTTGGACATGCAATACCCTTTTCTACCAGTAGGGGTGAAATAAGAAACTGTGAAAGTTGTCCACTGTCCATGGGGACAGAATGGCAGTGGTTTGGTGCTCTCTATGACCCTGTCGAAAAAGCTATTACAAAAGACCGTAATTTTTGGACATGCAATACCCTTTTCTACCAGTAGGGGTGAAATAAGAAACTGTGAAAGTTGTCCACTGTCCATGGGGACAGAATGGCAGTGGTTTGGTGTCTCTATGACCCTGTCGAAAATAGCTATTACAAAAAGACCGTCATTTTTGGACATGCAATACCCTTTTCTACCAGTAGGGGTGAAATAAGAAACTGTGAAAGTTGTCCACTGTCCATGGGGACAGAATGGCAGTGGTTTGGTGCCTCTATGACCCTGTCGAAAAAGCTATTACAAAAGACCGTAATTTTTGGACATGCAATACCCTTTTCTACCAGTAGGGTGAAATAAGAAACTGTGAAAGTTGTCCACTGTCCCCATGGACAGAATGGCAGTGGTTTGGTGTCTCTATGACCCTGTCGAAAAAGCTATTACAAAAGATTGTAATTTTGGACATGCAATACCCTTTTCTACCAGTAGGGGTGAAATAAGAAACTGTGATAGTTGTCCACTGTCCCCATGGACAGAATGGCAGTGGTTTGGTGTCTCTATGGCCCTGTCGAAAAAGCTATTACAAAAGACCGTAATTTTTGGACATGCAATACCCTTTTCTACCAGTAGGGGTGAAATAAGAAACTGTGAAAGTTGTCCACTGTCCATGGGGACAGAATGGCAGTGGTTTGGTGTCTCTATGACCCTGTCGAAAAAAGCTATTACAAAAAGACAGTAATTTTTGGACATGCAATACCCTTTTCTACCAGTAGGGGTGAAATAAGAAACTGTGAAAGTTGTCCACTGTCCCCATGGACAGAATGGCAGTGGTTTGGTGTCTCTATGACCCTGTCGAAAAAGCTATTACAAAAAGACCGTAATTTTTGGACATGCAATACCCTTTTCTACCAGTAGGGGTGAAATAAGAAACTGTGAAAGTTGTCCACTGTCCCCATGGACAGAATGGCAGTGGTTTGGTGTCTCTATGACCCTGTCGAAAAAAGCTATTACAAAAAGACCGTAATTTTTGGACATGCAATACCCTTTTCTACCAGTAGGGGTGAAATAAGAAACTGTGAAAGTTGTCCACTGTCCATGGGGACAGAATGGCAGTGGTTTGGTGTCTCTATGACCCTGTCGAAAAAGCTATTACTAAAAGACCGTAATTTTTGGACATGCAATACCCTTTTCTACCAGTAGGGGTGAAATAAGAAACTGTGAAAGTTGTCCACTGTCCCCATGGACAGAATGGCAGTGGTTTGGTGTCTCTATGACCCTGTCGGAAAAAGCTATTACAAAAAGATTGTAATTTTTGGACATGCAATACCCTTTTCTACCAGTAGGGGTGAAATAAGAAACTGTGAAAGTTGTCCACTGTCCATGGGGACAGAATGGCAGTGGTTTGGTGCCTCTATGACCCTGTCGAAAAAAGCTATTACAAAAAGACCGTAATTTTTGGACATGCAATACCCTTTTCTACCAGTAGGGGTGAAATAAGAAACTGTGAAAGTTGTCCACTGTCCATGGGGACAGAATGGCAGTGGTTTGGTGCCCCCTCTGACCCTGTCGAAAAAGCTATTACAAAAGACTGTAATTTTTGGACATGCAATACCCTTTTCTACCAGTAGGGGTGAAATAAGAAACTGTGAAAGTTGTCCACTGTCCATGGGGACAGAATGGCAGTGGTTTGGTGCCTCTATGACCCTGTCGAAAAAGCTATTACAAAAGACCGTAATTTTTGGACATGCAATACCCTTTTCTACCAGTAGGGGTGAAATAAGAAACTGTGAAAGTTGTCCACTGTCCCCATGGACAGAATGGCAGTGGTTTGGTGTCTCTATGACCCTGTCGAAAAAGCTATTACAAAAAGACCGTCATTTTTGGACATGTAATACCCTTTTCTACCAGTAGGGGTGAAATAAGAAACTGTGAAAGTTGTCCACTGTCCATGGGGACAGAATGGCAGTGGTTTGGTGCCTCTATGACCCTGACGAAAAAAGCTATTACAAAAAGATTGTAATTTTTGGACATGCAATACCCTTTTCTACCAGTAGGGGTGAAATAAGAAACTGTGAAAGTTGTCCACTGTCCCCATGGACAGAATGTCCGTGTATTGGTGTCTCTATGGCCCTCTCGGAAAAACCTATTACAAAAAAGACCGTAATTTTTGGACATGCAATACCCTTTTCTACCAGTAGGGGTGAAATAAGAAACTGTGAAAGTTGTCCACTGTCCATGGGGACAGAATGGCAGTGGTTTGGTGTCTCTATGACCCTGTCGAAAAGCTATTACAAAAAGACCGTAATTTTTGGACATGCAATACCCTTTTCTACCAGTAGGGGTGAAATAAGAAACTGTGAAAGTTGTCCACTGTCCATGGGGACAGAATGGCAGTGGTTTGGTGCCTCTATGACCCTGTCGAAAAAGCTATTACAAAAGACCGTAATTTTTGGACATGCAATACCCTTTTCTACCAGTAGGGGTGAAATAAGAAACTGTGAAAGTTGTCCACTGTCCATGGGGACAGAATGGCAGTGGTTTGGTGTCTCTATGACCCTGTCGAAAAAGCTATTACAAAAAGACCGTAATTTTTGGACATGCAATACCCTTTTCTACCAGTAGGGGTGAAATAAGAAACTGTGAAAGTTGTCCACTGTCCATGGGGACAGAATGGCAGTGGTTTGGTGCCTCTATGACCCTGTCGAAAAAGCTATTACAAAGACCGTAATTTTGGACATGCAATACCCTTTTCTACCAGTAGGGGTGAAATAAGAAACTGTGAAAGTTGTCCACTGTCCATGGGGACAGAATGGCAGTGGTTTGGTGCCTCTATGACCCTGTCGAAAAAGCTATTACAAAAGACCGTAATTTTTGGACATGCAATACCCTTTTCTACCAGTAGGGGTGAAATAAGAAACTGTGAAAGTTGTCCACTGTCCATGGGGACAGAATGGCAGTGGTTTGGTGTCCTCTATGACCCTGTCGAAAAAGCTATTACAAAAAGACCGTCATTTTTGGACATGCAATACCCTTTTCTACCAGTAGGGGTGAAATAAGAAACTGTGAAAGTTGTCCACTGTCCCCATGGACAGAATGGCAGTGGTTTGGTGTCTCTATGACCCTGTCGTAAAAAGCTATTACAAAAAGACCGTCATTTTTGGACATGTAATTCCCTTTTCTACCAGTAGGGGTGAAATAAGAAACTGTGAAAGTTGTCCACTGTCCATGGGGACAGAATGGCAGTGGTTTGGTGCCTCTATGACCCTGTCGAAAAAAGCTATTACAAAAAGATTGTAATTTTTGGACATGCAATACCCTTTTCTACCAGTAGGGGTGAAATAAGAAACTGTGAAAGTTGTCCACTGTCCCCATGGACAGAATGGCAGTGGTTTGGTGTCTCTATGGCCCTGTCGGAAAAAGCTATTACAAAAAGACCGTAATTTTTGGACATGCAATACCCTTTTCTACCAGTAGGGGTGAAATAAGAAACTGTGAAAGTTGTCCACTGTCCATGGGGACAGAATGGCAGTGGTTTGGTGCCTCTATGACCCTGTCGAAAAAAGCTATTACAAAAAGACCGTAATTTTTGGACATGCAATACCCTTTTCTACCAGTAGGGGTGAAATAAGAAACTGTGAAAGTTGTCCACTGTCCATGGGGACAGAATGGCAGTGGTTTGGTGCCTCTATGACCCTGTCGAAAAAAGCTATTACAAAAAGATTGTAATTTTTGGACATGCAATACCCTTTTCTACCAGTAGGGGTGAAATAAGAAACTGTGAAAGTTGTCCACTGTCCCCATGGACAGAATGGCAGTGGTTTGGTGTCTCTATGGCCCTGTCGGAAAAAGCTATTACAAAAAGACCGTAATTTTTGGACATGCAATACCCTTTTCTACCAGTAGGGGTGAAATAAGAAACTGTGAAAGTTGTCCACTGTCCCCATGGACAGAATGGCAGTGGTTTGGTGTCTCTATGACCCTGTCGAAAAAAGCTATTACAAAAAGACTGTAATTTTTGGACATGCAATACCCTTTTCTACCAGTAGGGGTGAAATAAGAAACTGTGAAAGTTGTCCACTGTCCATGGGGACAGAATGGCAGTGGTTTGGTGTCTCTATGACCCTGTCCTCTAGAAAAAGCTATTAAAAAGACCGTAATTTTTGGACATGCAATACCCTTTTCTACCAGTAGGGGTGAAATAAGAAACTGTGAAAGTTGTCCACTGTCCCCATGGACAGAATGGCAGTGGTTTGGTGTCTCTATGACCCTGTCGAATAAAGCTATTACAAAAAGACCGTAATTTTTGGACATGCAATACCCTTTTCTACCAGTAGGGGTGAAATAAGAAACTGTGAAAGTTGTCCACTGTCCATGGGGACAGAATGGCAGTGGTTTGGTGTCTCTATGACCCTGTCGTAAAAAGCTATTACAAAAAGACCGTAATTTTGGACATGCAATACCCTTTTCTACCAGTAGGGGTGAAATAAGAAACTGTGAAAGTTGTCCACTGTCCATGGGGACAGAATGGCAGTGGTTTGGTGTCTCTATGGCCCTGTCGAAAAAAGCTATTACAAAAAGACCGTAATTTTTGGACATGCAATACCCTTTTCTACCAGTAGGGGTGAAATAAGAAACTGTGAAAGTTGTCCACTGTCCATGGGGACAGAATGGCAGTGGTTTGGTGTCTCTATGACCCTGTCGAAAAAAGCTATTACAAAAAGACCGTAATTTTTGGACATGCAATACCCTTTTCTACCAGTAGGGGTGAAATAAGAAACTGTGAAAGTTGTCCACTGTCCCCATGGACAGAATGGCAGTGGTTTGGTGTCTCTATGACCCTGTCGGAAAAAGCTATTACAAAAAGATTGTAATTTTTGGACATGCAATACCCTTTTCTACCAGTAGGGGTGAAATAAGAAACTGTGAAAGTTGTCCACTGTCCCCATGGACAGAATGGCAGTGGTTTGGTGTCTCTATGGCCCTGTCGAAAAAAGCTATTACAAAAAGATTGTAATTTTAGGACATGCAAATACAATTACATGTCCAAATTTTTGGACTTTGGACATATAATTCCCTTTTCTACCAGTAGGGTTGAAAAGACAGGCTGTGAACGTTGTCCACTATGTCCCTTTAATGAATGCCACTGGTCTCATGAGTACACACACTTAGCAAATTATAGCAAAAAACGAAAAGATCCTGCACTTTTCTCACGGTCCCTTACTTACAGCTCGGCAAAGAGCGAGCTTTTCCGGCGAAACTCACATTCAGACGCGTTTTACGGCTCGGTGCTCATTATATCCAGCGAAAATAACGAAAAGGAAGCCTGTGAAACATTAATACATATTTCCTATTTGTGATAACGTTGTTAAGATTTTTTTTTTGTCAGTCGTTTTGGAGTTATTGCCATTTATCGCTGAATGTGTCACGAATATCGAAAACAAAACTAACTTCACCCCGCTGCTAAAGAGAAGCTACAATGCAGACTTTCTTTGACGCTATGGATGCTAGAGCAACACCGGTGAAGATCTGAATGGTTTTGTGGCTATTGCAGATAAAACTACTCACAGAATTCAACGAGGATGTTCGGATGAGCTTTGAGGGCCTCGTCAAAGTTACTTTTCTTCAGCACCAGGACATCTTCCTCCTCGGTGATCTCAGCTCGGGCTACAGCCAGAGCGCACAGCAAGGCAAACTTCCACATTTTAGCGTCGGGTTTCGTACAAACACAGAGACGGGAGCAGCGGGACCGTGCAGGGGGGACAAAGCAGCAGACGAGGCGCTGGTTGCGGTCTTTTTGTTGTTTAAGGCTGGGAGAGTAGCTGGTATTTTGTGTCTACCGCTACTAACGTGGCAGTGCGCGCAGGAACCGGAGGTCAGCGGTGGTGCGCATGCGCATTTATCAGGCCCAAAGCAGTTCGTGTTGAAATGTGACTGGACCGCGGCGCGCGGCACCTGGAAGTGAAAGCACAGCCTCCTCCGCACAGACACAGCGCACAGAGCGTGAAATAATCAGCAGCTACAGAAAGCGAATACAGTCACAATGATTTAACGGATTGAAACAGAGGGGTTTTGAATCTAGATGCGATAAAAAAAGTGAACTGAAAACTGAAGTGGGCGACATTTGTTTATTTAACGGATTGATGCGACTTATTTGATTGAGGATGAACAAAGACACGTTTTTGATAGATAAAGCCAGTTTATTTGGACACAATAGCTCACACATTGCATTAGAAAGTCAGATACATTTAACCCCCCACCCCCCAAAATAGGAGGCAAAATATGAATATTTTTTAAAACCCCAAATTTCAATAAATTAAGTTAAATTAATAAATTTCAATCAAGTTCACTCAGTGGGAGAGATTCAAATTTTTTGTGTTTAATATGTCAATTAAGAAAGTAAGACATTTAAACTGGGCTCTTGAGATTTATGTACCAAATATGTGTAATTTTGGCCACAAGAATACCTTTTTTATATAGGATGAAATATTACATGATGAAAAACGTTGAGTCTAATGTATTCACATTTCTTTTTACACGTAAACTACAGAAAAAAATGGAAGTCTCTAAACTCACATGCAGTGTGATGTAATGGTTTAGAATAGATCTGTTTTGAATTCAAATGTGATTAGACAAATAAACAAATGCGCCCAGAAACAGGCTACTATTGTATTCACTGAGTTCATAGTGAAAGTAAAATGTGTTCAAAAACATTAAAAGTTTGTAAACAACAGTGTTCTAAATTCTGAAATGGAGGCAAAAGTGAAGTGGAACAAAGTGATTTCAAAAGAGAAACCTGGAATAACCTCATAATATCACAAATAATTAAACAATGTGATGCTTTTGTCAAATGAAAACCACTCATACATGTAAGTGACCTGATCCTGGTTTAAAGACATTTACTAGTTTTTGTTTTTCTGTTTTTTTTTTTTTTTTTTTTTTTTACATTCTTTGTTTGTTCAAAAGAAGACTGATGACAGATGAATGATAATTAACATTTCTGATGAGGACAATCCTGATTTTGAGGTTTTAACAAACTTGACAAACTTAAAGAAATGACAAACTTGACAAACTTAAAGAAATGTTGATCTCACAATAGGTTTTCATTTTACATTTAGATCTATTACATATTTTACCACAAATTATAATTTTTGTGTAACTCATATACAATTTTAGGATTGAAAATAATAGAAAATAATAACATTTCTCCACTTTGTAATAGAACATGCAAACTAAGACGTTTCTACCCTGGAAATTCAAAACAGTCGCTTATTTTTTGTTTGTAAGACTTAAAATCATTAGTATACATTTTTAAATAGTTTACTGCATATGTCTCCAGTTGTTTCCCTTCTAGAATTTAAAATGGATTTTTAAAGGGTCTGCAACACGATGAAATTTGATTAGTCATAAATGTTGCAGCACAAATTTTAAGGAAATCATCAGCTAACTGCGTGCACCACTGGAATCTTTTGGTTCTGAAAAATGATGAGGAAGTGGGAGAATGAGTGTCCTGCTGTCCACGGCTTAGACTGAACATAACCTGTTTTGAATGTAACTTATTTCCTTCTACCTGTGCCAATTTCTGTCCACACCGTGAGTCATATGAAACCTTATCAATGTTTACTTACATATTCAGGGCTGTGTTGTTTACTTTGTCTTTGTTTTGCTATAATACTGTAACTGAAGGCTGTGTCAGTGTGAACCACAGATTGGCTGGAGGTATTTAGTCTGTATAGATATAACAATGATAGTTATGTGGCTTGTGTGTCCTGTTCCCATTGGCTGACCGAGCTGACAGTTTGTCACTTGCAATAGTTGTTTTGGCCACATCAGTGTTAGAGTTATGGTGAAATAGGCTAAACAGTGCTCATGTCAAAGTAGCACAATAAAAAAGCCTTGTAAAAGTACATTTTGTCTTAGTTGGAGTTGTATCAGTTTTACAGTTAATTAAATTTATTTTTGTAGTGCCCAAAATCACAACAACGCCGGCCTCGATGTGCCACAGGTAAAAAGCAGATTAAATAAACAATATTCAAGAGAATTAGCAAATGGATAACTGTCCCAGAGCGCCCCCTGTCCTTGACCCTCCTTCTCGGCGAGGAAAAACTACAAAAAAACGATAGGAAAAAGTAGAAACCTCTGAGAGAACCACAGTGAAGGAGAGATCCTCCCACAGACAGACAGACTGCAGATGGACCAGGACTGACACTTGGACTGAACCACTCAGGAGGAAGGAAGGTGGTTCATCTAGTGCAGAGAGAGTTCCTCCAGGCAGATGAGGGACATCTCGGTCTACAGGTCAAGGTCGTGATATGGGGAGGTCGTTAATCATAATATATGTTTCACAAAAAATAGAATAACAATATACAGTAGACCTATTAATATTGATTTAGTACAAGTAAAACAACTTGAAATGTAGTTTATTCTAAAAAATCGACATTTCACTTAAAGCTGCATGGGGTGGGTAGTAGTAGTGCAACTGGGTAGTTAAATTAACTTGTCCCTTGCTCTCACAAATCATTTTGCACATTTGTTAATATCACAAACATTCACATTTAGCTTCATCCACAGCATTAGAACAGCTTTTTTTTTAAGTGAAAAGGGAATTTATGGTGGACCACCAAAGCATTACCAAGTGCTGCTTTCAACTCTTATTTCCAGGTTGACGAGACATAAAATACTTCAATCTCTGATGCAGCCGGCACACAGTGGTGTCATTTTATCACAAAAACTGTTTTTATCACAGACTCTTTTACATTTAGTCATTTATAAAAACCAAAAGCTTGGGTACCCCAGCTTTAATGCACAATCACCATATCAGGACTGGGACTAAACTGTGACTAAATCCAGCACGAAACCCACGACTAGATCAGCACACACATATTTTAACTCAAAATTTGACATTATTATAATATCCAGTGCACAAGAATAAAATGTTGCCTTTTAGCGTATTTGTGTTTTGATTATTTTATTCAACTCCAGCCACTACAGCTCTCTCATACGTGCTTTGCAGACTCACCCAGAGGTGTGGATGCTGATACTAAGTGACTTTATCTTATGCAGTAGCGCTGTAAGCTTAATTAATTCAGAACAGAAATAACAGCGAGGCCACCACCTCCACATGGACTAGAGATTATGGAAATGAATCAAAGTGTACTCTGAAAATGTGACGTACATGAGGCTCCAACGACAAGCCCCCATAGGTTTTACCGTTAAGCTCATGTCTATTATTTGCCTTATAGCCCAGTCCTACGACAACAGTAATTATTCCCAAATAGCCGGGGTAAAAGATATTCCCCAAATCCCTAAAATTGTACATGGCCTGTGCAGGTACCTTAATAAAAAATGTTTTGTCATTAGTTTCGTTAGTTAGTATCTTACATTTCACGTCAATGCCTATCCGTTGCCATGCCAACCGTGTTCTTGACTCCTGTGCATCAGGACGCTCAATTAGCGCAGGCCCTGAACATGACGTGGGCTTGTGATGAATATGATAAAGGGCAGTGATGTTGCAGCCAGGCTTGTTTAGAAAAAACTTCAGTCAAGGCTTAACTCTGAGGTTTGCAGAATGACTCACAGGAAGAAGAGACATTAGAGATTTATATATCTTGGCCTACTCTTAAATAGTGTATTCAGGTCTCAAAAATGTTATGTTGACCCTCTTTAAATATAGGCCATTATATCACCTTTTCCAATAAAATATTTATGTTAAATGACTTCTTCCAAAAAGTGTGTTTAAAGGTGCACTAGGTTTTACTGTAGTCAAGGGTTCGTTACCTGATTTTCTCATAAAACTGCTTTTGCTTTGCCGTTCACAGGTTCCACTATATCAGACATGTCCAAACTAAGGCCCGGGGGACAAATGCGGCCTCAGACCAATTTTTCTTGGCCCTTAGGCTTCCTGATGAATTGGCCCACATTGTCCTGAGTAGTACTTTTTACAGCAAATTTTAGATTTTCTACAATTCTAACCTAAAAAAACAAACATTTTAGTGCAACACAGACCTAATATTAAGGCACCAAGACTGAATATAGATGTGGTACTTGAAACATCAGATAAACGTAGCTTTTTTGCACGTTTCACGATTGATTTGTGGCCCTCTGCTTGGTCTATATTTCAATATGCGGCCCTCGATGGAAAAAGTTTGGACACCCCTGCACTATATGATATAAACTCATCTACATTTCATTTATCCAGTGAAAGAAATTTTTATTGCCCAAAAAGTACTAGGTTTGCTGCTTGTTTCCAGGAGATGTCTTTGTTTTATTCCATCTCCAGGAGAATAGAATGTTTCATACCCTCCACCAGCAAACTGCATAGTGCTCCTTAAAATATTTTAACCACAAAGTGTCCTTTTTACAAGAGTGTTATAATTTTGTTACACAATTTCCTTTTTTCTAAACAGTCTGAATTGTTTTGGAAAGTGAGGAAATGATCTGCAACATTTAAGTTTCATAAAATGTATCAAAATGATTGAAAAAACTGCTACTACAAGAGAAAACAATGTACACTCCAAGCCAGGTCCCAGACCTGTGTGAAGTTGGCCCCCCGTAGTGTGCGATTGACCCCAAACTGGTGTCAAACGTTTGTGCATCGTTTGTGCACGTTTGTGCACGTTTGTGCATGCTTAGTTTTTGAGTTATTGATCACTGATTGGCACAAATATACAGTTACCCCAAACTGTTCAATTTTGTGAGATATTGATTATGGATTATGGACATTTTGGAAATATGGCTAACCTCAATGCACTGCTTTCTCCATATACTGCATATATACATATACATTCAAGTTAGTCTTAAATAACAGTTTTATATAATATTCAGGTATTGACAGATTGTCCATATGTGTCCATATATGTTCAATCAAGATCACACCTTTTGATTCATATGTTAAAATAATTAAAATAGTCTAAATAAATACCCTTAACTCTTTAATTGTCTACATTTGGCCCTAAAGTAATTTCATTTCATAGGCCAAATAACACCAAAAGTGCATTATTAATTGATAAGATAGAGACAGACAGAATTGGTAAGATTGAGACAGACAGAATTGATAAGATGATAGGTGGATCAAATTAATTTTAAACTGATAGATGTGACAAGTTGATGAATTGCTGTTGAATTATATGTGGACACATATGAACAATCTGTCAATACCTGAATATTATATAAAACTGTTATTTAAGACTAACTTGAATGTATTTGTATATATATATGGAGAAAGCAGTGCATTGAGGTTACCCATATTTCCAAAATGTCCATAATCCATATCTCACAAAATTGGACAGTTTGGGGTAACTGTATATTTGTGCCAATCAGTGATCAATAACTCAAAAACTAAGCATGCACAAACGTGCACAAACGATGCACAAACGTTTGACACCATTTTGGGGTCAATCGGACATTTTGGGGTGAATCAGGCACTCCGGGAGGGGGGCAACTTCACACTTTGGCCAATCCAAAACCTATAAATGATCAATACTCAAAAACGAAGCGTGCACAAACGCTGATATTGTGTGCACAAACGTGCACAAACGATGCACAAACGTTTGACACCATTTTGGAGTCAATCGCACACTACGGGGGGCCAACTTCACACAGGTCAACCCCAGACATTTCCAAAATATCTGGACATTATGACTGACTTTCCTACTAACATGAAAAGTAAATGCATAAAAAAGACATGTAAATATCTCAATTGGCTAAAGTTGCTACAATTTATTGCGCTGTTGTAGTAGTTTATAGGCTTTTATGACACGCCGGACTATTTGTTGACCACCACTAACTGTGTACTTACTGTGCGTGTGTCTGTACCTGTGCGTGTGCCTGTGCGTGTGTCTGTACCTGTGCGTGTGCCTGTGCGTGTGCCCGTGCGTGTGTCTGTACCTGTGCGTGTGCCTGTGCGTGTGCGTGTGCCTGTGCGTGTGCCTGTGCCTGTACCTGTGCGTGTGCCTGTACGTGTGCCCGTGCGTGTGCCTGTACGTGTGCCTGTGCGTGTGCCTGTACCTGTGCCTGTGCCTGTACGTGTGCCTGTACCTCTGCCTGTGTATCGTGTGGGAGTGTTGATGTTTATGCTAATGCTGTCTGTTTGAGCAGTGGTTTAACACAAGGACCTGTGACTTCCTGCATCAGCGCCACATCAGCAACGGACAAAACTCATCATACAGTATGTGTGAGATGAAGATTATTTACTGTTTAAAGTGCATATATATATTCAAGATTTTACTTAAAATGTTGCCTATTTTTTGACAGTTTTGGGGAAGTTTATAATGTTACTTCCTGTGGACATGAACAGCAAATGTGAACTGTTACCTATAGCAACCGTACTGTAAACAAGGTCGAAAATCCATATAAATTACATTATAGTTATGATACTGATAAATAATAATACCTGGTAACAGCTTTATTTTGTTAAAAATGTGTCTGTTGCGTTTATATTGCATTAGCTCTTATCGATGACAGAGGGATTCTGTTTTCAGATTCAGCACTTTTTCCTGTAACTTCCATTTTTTATTTTTTAATGTTCCTTCACAAACTCTCACTTGACTGATGGAAAACTATGATAAATATTTACCACAGGTTCTATCCAAACAAACAAAGAATACATAAAAAACATAAAAAAAAAAATAGGAGGACCTGTCACATCCACTTTAAGTCAAGTCAAACTTTATTTCTATAGCACATTTAAGAGTGTACCTTAACCTCAGTCTACATAAACAGTGAACAAAATTTATAACAGCATTTAAAGTAGTGTTTTAAAGTGCTCTGTGTGTTCTGACGTACAAAGGGAGGCTTTTCCAGAGTTTGGGCACTGCCACAGGAAATGCTCTGTCTCACTTTAAAGATGGAACAATCAATAATAAAGTGCACATACAATCTGTGCTCCTCTTAATCAAGTTCAAATTGGATACATTTATGTCATGGCTTAAAACGTATGCTTTGATCCCAAATTTGGGAATACTTTATCCTTTTTTCCCTTTTTGTGTGGCTAATAGGTCATTCAGAACCTCATTTTAAGACGTTTTACCACTTGAAATTGTTCCCAGTGTTGAATAGATTTTACAGCCACAAGTCCATGGCTGAAAACATTTGTAAACCCCTGCTGGAAGAGGCTGTAAACTAGTTGTAGTGGTGCTAATATGGTACTTGGGGCGGCAGTTGTAAAAGTAGACGCAGCAGTATATCATTGCTGTAAAGAAGTAGTTGCACAAAGTTAAGTGGCCCACTATTCAAATAAGTCAGTACTAAGCATAAAAGCACAATTTGAGAGTCTTGGAGCAAAAAGAAAACATAAAGTTGAAAGTCTGATGACATGGGCTGGACAAATTACACAGGCCAACAGGGATCTGCACTGACTTTGCATGACTTTGTGTATTAAGCTTTTGATATATCTATAGAAGACTAATTATGTGGAATAGCAGGTAATATTAGTGTATGTCAACAAATATAATACGGGTGTGCCCAAATACAGCCCTGTTTGAATAACGTGAATAACAGCAATATCCACTTTCTGTTGTAACAAAGCTATAGCCAACATTCAGGGCTTAACAACCAGATGCTGTAAGTAAGAAAAAAAACCAAGCAACTTGGTAATATTATTAATGATACAAATTCAAAAATACGATTGAGGTGAAATACAGTGTTTTACCACAAGATGGAGCCATCAACAGGCAATGGACACAGTGGACACAAACAACGGCAAACGACAAAATGCATTCACTCTCATCTTTGGCATCAAAGTTAAGAAAGATTTAAAGGTGCACAATGCACTTTTCTGGTGGGGTTCACGACTGGTCTAAAAAAACTTGTTATAGTTAATACTGTAATGTTCCACAGTATGGTATTATATGAATCCATCTTGGATTTACTCAATTTAAGGTGTTTGAAGCCATTGAAAAACATGCATTCTATCGTGTTTGCCTCTTCACAGTGTGGCATCATCTGTTTGTCTCCATCAAGATAAATAACTTTAATAGCATACTAAGAAACATTTCAAGTAAATCAATAATGTTTAAGAAGAAAATGGGCCCTTCAACCCAAAAGTTACAGTACCTTTTTGAGTTTTGTTTTTGTGCTATCTTGCCATTTTCTTTTTTTGTACAAATATGATGTTTAAAAAAAAAAAAAAAGAAAAAGAAAAAATAAGCTACATTTAGTTTTATTGTGTTTTATTTCCTTAAATTTCCATTTATAATTTTAGGGAAACATGGGAGGTTGTTTTGTTGCGTGTGGTCACAGTAACAGTGTCCTGAAATAGAAAGGTATTGATATGTATTGACTAGATAATAAATAACTGTGAAACTGCATCTCAACTCGAGCTTAATAAATGTCCACACATTAAACTTGTCTGAGCTTCGTCTAGCATGTTTCTTTAAAACAAAGATGACATTGACACCTGCTCTGCTCTTTACGCAGAAAGAATCAACATAGACACACAATTATTAAAAAGTATACCATGCTTTTATTATAAAATCATAATATGTACAGCATCAACAGTGGCAGTGACAGAAGAAACAGTGCAGTTTAGAGAAAGGACACACGGGGGCAGTGTAGAGTCAGTCCACAGGTACAGGCAGCTCCTGGTGATAGTGATTCAGGGGATAATTGTTGACGTCCGGCTGGTCAACGTTCAAATCTGCATATTCCACTGAACCCTGTACGGACAAACAACCTACAATTATTCAATATTTGACAAGGAAAGACACAATATACAAAGAGGGCAAGTGGTTTTGAATGAGAAGAAAGATAAGTTAAAGGTGCAATGTGTAACTGCTTTTTCTCCATGGAGTTGTTATTTTGTCCTGAGGGCTATTACTCTCCTCAAACTGCTCTGACAGTGAATTTGATAACCCAATCATCATGTTGAGCTGCACTGAGACCTTTATTTGAGTTGTTCTGTTCTTTTATTATTTGTTTTTATTTCAACTGCTCAATGTGCTTAACTTTACCACTCAAGGATAAACAGTTAAATTGATTGATAGCTTTGCCTGGAAAGTTCTGTAGTAGGGCATTAAACTTTCAATGCATTTTTATTACTCAAAAATGCCTTGAAAAACATGCCGATTTGACCTGTAACTTGGCCTGTGACCTAATCACATAGAGCATCTTACGAAACAAAAACATATATAACACAATACAAGTATGAACTAGTAACAGATAAAATAAATAACTTGCATCTCTTCAAGAATACGTTACTTGCATTGGGCAAGATTTTAAAAGTTTAACAAGAAGCCAAATGTGACCGCATTGGCAAAATGGATTAGTATTTCTAAACATGGTGCTGCTTCATGTGAGAAGAAAAGTTGGTCCAATTTATGGATAGAACAGCATTTATGACTAACCTTCTATCAAATTTGAACAGTGCAAGGCAGCAACATATATATAAAAAAATATATATATACAGTTATTTTGTAAATGAGCAATATTTGGACTCTTGACAATAGCCCGTTCCTCGTGGTGCAATCATTTTTATCGTAGCTATTAGGAATAACTTTTGAACAAAACTATACAATTTAGAGGCACTCCTTTGTGGTTCATAATTTCCTCAGCTATGAGTCCATATAAAAATTTCAAATCAGTTTTACCCACCTCCCAAACCACCAGAGCACAAGTTCTTATTACTTCTGGTGCTTAAACTCATTATATTTCGTTTCTTTTGCTCAGAATCCACATCACAATTGAAGATCTTTTTCCGTAGTCGCAGACATAATATGGGCACATATTGAACCGTAAATACATTATCTTCCATCAGGACGCTCCACTGATGAAAGAAATTGCTGTTTTAAGACAATTATGTCACTTCCTCTGACCGTTATTTTGACATTTTGGGTGCTACTGGTGCCTCTCTGGGACAAACACTGTGGTGCTGATTAGGGAGTGATATAAGGGGATAGTGCGTGGGATGGTCCTGAGGTAATTGGAGTGAGACTGTTCACTGATGTCAGGCGAGATAGGGAAGGAAGCCACGGCCCAAAATGTCTTTGTTTAACTGGAAACTCTGACAGAAGTTTTCCTCCAGAGCTGAGGCCTTCAGGCTGCGGCAGGAGCACAGGCAGGAGCACAGGCAGGAGCAGAGACAGGAGCAATGACAGGAGCGCTGACAGGAGCACAGCCAAGAGCAGAGGCAGGAGCAGAGACAGGAGCAGAGACAGGAGCAGAGACAGGAGCAGAGACAGGAGCACAGACAGGAGCACAGACAGGAGCACAGGCAGGAGCACGGACAGGAGCACAGACAGGAGCACAGGCAGGAGCACAGACAGGAGCACAGACAGGAGCACAGACAGGAGCACAGACAGGAGCACAGGCAGGAGCACAGGCAGGAGCACAGACAGGAGCACAGACAGGAGCACAGACAGGAGCATAGACAGGAGCATAGACAGGAGCACTTACAGGAGCACAGACAGGAGCACAGACAGGAGCACAGACAGGAGCACAGGCAGGAGCGCTGACAGGAGCACAGACAGGAGCACAGACAGGAGCACAGACAGGAGCGCTGACAGGAGCACAGACAGGAGCACAGACAGAAGCACAGACAGGAGCACAGGCAGGAGCACAGACAGGAGCATAGACAGGAGCACAGACAGGAGCATAGACAGGAGCATAGACAGGAGCACAGACAGGAGCGCTGACAGGAGCATAGACAGGAGCACAGACAGAAGCACAGACAGGAGCACAGACAGGAGCATAGACAGGAGCATAGACAGGAGCACAGACAGGAGCACAGACAGGAGCAGAGACAGAAGCACAGACAGAAGCACAGACAGGAGCACAGACAGGAGCACAGACAGGAGCATAGACAGGAGCATAGACAGGAGCATAGACAGGAGCAGAGACAGAGTGCAATAACATGCCCTAGAAGGTTTTTCATCACACAACATCAGACAACTGACCTGACCTGTAATTTGCCTTTATGGCACCACTGACTTGCATGGAGGCTGATAATGCCATAATGTAAAACATTACAAGCAAAGTAATAACATCACCATAGAGACCATGCAGTGGCAGTTACATAGTGCACCTTTAAAGATAGTATATCACAAGCCTCTTTAAAGCCACAACACCAGGCTCAATTCATGTCTTTTAAAATACTGTTTGTACTTCCAAAATATACCAGTTGTGTTTAGTTTCATTAACAGTCTTTTGCCGTCTTTAATTTCAAATTGCTCAGCTCTGTACTGTTACCTGTATGAAAACCCTCTAATCCAAGCATTCAAAGTGAAAGAAGCAGCACCCAAACATCTGCTGTCCAAAGATGCAATTGAAAACATTAAAGCAGAAATATGTGCAAAAGTAAAACGGAAAGCGTGACTATTGCAAACCATCCACGCTTCAACGGTTTGAATCCCCCAGCAGCCCTCACATATGTTTTCTGAGCACACACTATTTACATGACACGTCTGGTGCATTGTTCCTGTTCACGCTGAGCAGTTTGTGCGCAGAAGTGAGAAAAACAAAGTCATTCCATTCACAGCAGCGACAGGCCGAGCGCGGTGTACTCACGTAGGGGTGCGGGTCCGCCTCACCTGTGGAGAGACAGCATGGATCAGACCAGAGCCGTGTGTATATGCAGCGACCACAGTGACCTCTGACCTCTCTCACTCATCTGTTCCTGCTCCGCACCGGGCTTTAGACGCCGCGAAAACAAAACAAACCGGCTCCCGTGGTTTTAGAGCGGTATTTGAAGTCTCACGGACAGAGGCGGAGGGAACAGAAGCTGGTGTTATATTTCTGACCAGGTAATAGCTTTTTGAAGGAACAGTACTTGAGTTTTGTGATTGTTAAATTATTTGTGCTTCTTGTTTCGTACTTTCAAACACAATTTAGATTTGAACATTTTTGCAGTCTGTTCTATAAAATGTGAAATGTCAAAGTTACAGTGTCTAAAATTGACAGGATTTTGCCGCATTTTCTGTTCTTTTAAAACCTAGAGTACCATAATCATTTAGTAATAATCAATTTGTTCATATACTTTTCTAGACATTCACACATTCTCATTAACAAATCCCTGTTAAAAATGCATCTTTTAAATTTCAACAAACTCCGTTGAAATTGTGCTGAGTGCTTTATTTACATTATATAGTGTGTTTTCGTCGTTGCACTGTTTCTGAATGTGCTTTATGAATTGGCTAATACTTCCTGCACTGTTTGCTGGTGTCTCATCGTGTCCATTCCTCCACATCTTTGATGAATCGGACACATTAGTGCTCTGACTGATGGACAGATGCAGAGTTTGGCTGTTGTTCTAAAAACAGGAAGTTCCAGTCAGCAGAAACAGGATACGGTTATGGCCAAAAGGGTTTTCAGGACTAATCTCCGATGGGTATTACAAGATATGCTTCCACTTGGGAATAAAAAGTGGTGTGTTCCAAATGTGCCTCAAATACCAAAGCCATTGTTTTGGACAGAAATCACACAATGAGAATGAACGCAGCTGTTGTGTGCAGCCAAAAACAAATGACTAATTATATTACCATAGCACGCTGTTTCTCATCGTTAAATGTTATGTGGGCCCCTGCCTTTTTTTAATGATTTCTTTGGATTTTTAAAAATTAGACAGGTAGTGAAATGGGGACGAGAATACGAAGGACATGCAGCAAATTCTCAGAACTAGATTCAAACTCACAATGCAACCGGCTGCATGTGGAGCCTGGCATGTGTGCTACCCACTCGACCTCGGAGCGGCACAGGGAGGTCGGTCTTTATCTAATTGAGAAGATTTCTTAAGGGTAATGTGCATTTTTAGCAAGACCTTAATCAAAGGAAACTCATCCAAACACAGAGAACATGCAAATGAGAGTCAAATCCCGGAATACCTTGCTGTGAGGCAGGATTACCTAGAATAAGCCCACTTGGGTTATGTTATTGGTTAAATATTACCATTGATATAAACTCACCGTGTGGAGAGTTCTGTAGCTCACTGTACACAGTGTCAGTGCCTTTCTTCAGAGGAGCTGTCAAGACAAACGGCACAAATCAAGTTTAATGTCTGTTTTTGAAGTGTTTGGTCAGTGCTGGTCACAGTCTGTAACCTCCATCTTTCTCTCTGGCCCAGATCAAAGTGCCAAAGTACACAGTCCTTCTCTTATCGCTCTAACATTCACCACAGCAGCTATCAACAGCCCTTCCTGTTTAGAGACTCTGTGGAGGTGGAAATCCCAAAAACCTGAACATGCTTTAATGATGTACAATTAGACCCCACCCAGGAAGCACTGGTCCACTTTATCTGTGACGGAGGAATGTGGGTAACGGATAAGTAAATGGTTTTGGTGCAGAGGAATCAGAATAGAGGGAAGAACTGGGTAACGGCGTCTTAAATGTTTACCTCTGGCTGGATCTGCAGAGCGTGGATGCACCACCTCAGTGTACTCCACGTCCGGCTCGTTGGACACAATGCTGTTCTCTTCACTGGCTGGAATAAGTGCATTAAAGTAATTCAGTATTTTTATGTAAATGTAACAGTTCTGTAATCAGTAACTTGTTCATTTAAAAAGTATTCATTCATGTTTTGTCTTCTTGATACACAGTTGTTTGTGTTATGTGTCATTATTTGTGTATATACAGTATGTATCTGATCCCAGCACCAAATTGATTATGCAAAGTTGTAGGAAATAAAGATACAACTTATAAATGTATAACACATGTACAAGTTTACCTTGTGGAGGTCTTTCTGTCCAAACACTGATTGTGGTCTTGTCCACTGTTCTGGTCGCTGCAAGACACAAAAATACAAAATCTAAGGCCATGAACACAGATTAAAACAAACAAAAATGTGAGATTATCCACTGTATTATTTACGATTTAATAATTGCAGATTTTAGGTGACTCCTTTCTGTGCCTTGGATTCAGTAGAGCCGCTAATGCGCGGCCATTTAACTGTTCTGTTGTAGACAAAAATGAAATTAACGCTAAACCAGAAGTGTCAAAGCTTTTTTCACCGATAGCCACATTTTGAAACATAAGCGGAGCGGCCACAAACGACATGGCAATCAAGTGAATCCTTCAAAATTTTGCATTTGACGTCGTTTTGATGAGCCACCACAACTTTATTACGGCTTCGAACATTACTTGTAGGTCTGTAAAACATCGAAGAAATTCAAATTTTACAGTCTAAAGCAATAGTTTGGACACCCGTGAGCTAAACCTAAGACCTTTCTGTTTTGACAAGCTCTAAATGATTGATTATTTGGAATTTTCCCGAACATATTGTACTTGAAGAGTTAATTTGCAAAAACAGACAAGAGCCATTTGAAACAAATGTTGAAGGTTTGAAATATATTCTTTGTCTAGCAGTGCTTTCAAAAGCTGTTTCTATTTTAGTGCACTAAAAATAATATTTCATCCATCCTTGAGCAATTCCCCTCAACTATACTGTTATATAAACGCTGGAAAAGTAACTCACTTCACTTTTTTGTTCTTTTTCAGCTAACTGATCATTTTAAGAATCTGGCCCTGAGATTCCCTTAAAAAGCACGTTACAAATGTATTATTATTATCCTATTATAAAGCTGCAGTCGTATTTCTGTCAAACGTTCAGTCCACATTCTTGAGCACAATACGCACTTATTTTAGCTGCTGAATCACAACGCGTCCACGGCAAAACAACTTCCCACTGGTTTATGTTATCTCGCTCACAGTTTCACCAAGTCTTATGTGATTAATTTCCTCCACCTGCCGCATGCATTCAAACCCAGCTCCCAAGCCCCGCCCACTCCTGCATTCACGCTGCCAAAATAGGAAGTGCCTCCGAGACGCCATTGTCCCAACTTTTCAAGGAAGTCTCTGTTGAGGTTTTAGGAAATGGATACATTTCATGGACTTAAACTGTGGTCCTTGGGGTCTTTTCAGAGCAAATGAACACAGAGAGATACGATAAGGTTGTTTTAGATTATGGAATAAAAGGCGATAAACAATATAAAAACTAAACTCTTTATTCTAAGTGCCTCTTTTGACAGTGGAATCAAGCAAAATATACACAAATACTTCTTGTAAAATGCACTAAACTAAAAACAAAACAAAACAAAAAAAAAAAGAAAAAAGAAATGGAATAATTAAACTGAGCCAAACGTATCCAAGAAATCAGATTAAGACTAAATCCAAACTAACTAAACTTGTGCAAACAAAACAATTCAAAGTGTGTTTTCTGCATCCCACCCTGTTACCATGGCAATCAGGTACGTTTTTGACCAAAAAGCAGATTAAGGATAGACAGGCAAATGGGTGGAAACACAAAAATAAATAAATAAATTAGAAATAGTGTGTTCAAATAGATATACATATCAATTAACTGCTTGTTGGGGCACATATTAGAAAACCCCAAGTGTGTAGATGGTCTGAACATTTAAGAGAAAATACAAAAGGGATTACACAACATCAGGAGTCTGTGATACGAGGGATCATGGTCCCATTTTGATGTTTGACTTTCAACAAAAAGATGAGTTTTCCTAACTTGAGGAACAGAGCTTCAGACAGAGCAGTGCCTCCAGTGAGCTTCACAACCCAAAGTAATGTTGATGACATCACTTGAAAGGAAATCAAAACCATCACATCTAAAGATGTGAACCTGTGACAATCTGAACATTTGGACCCCTGATGCCACACTTCAAATTAACAGAGTTCTCTTACCACAAACAGCAGAAACGGGCTTTGTCTGAGCCTCCAGATCAATTAAAGACATATTAATTAAAGACATAGAACTGTTATCATTTGATGTAACTTAGGCCCAGATTTCAATGGAGGAAAAAAAATCTGATAATTTACACCTAAAATTATCTCTAGAGGAAGTCCAGACTTAACTGATTATTTTTGTGCAATTTTGAACTGGAGCAAAATCAAGTCCTTTTTGGACAATTAAAACGTATTTAACTGGATAAATAAAACATAGATTAAATAGAGTTTTTATCATACTGAGGTTTGAGGAACCTCCAGGAGAAAATTAGGTGACGGACCCTCAACTAGAAAACCTATAGTGCACCTTTAAGTGAGTGACAGGTGGATTTAACTTATTACAGTGAAGTGTGAACTCTCAAAGGAAGTAATTTAAAAAGTTTTGTGGCATATTTTCCCATTTGTATGATTCTAAAACATAAACAGAACACAGAGCATAGAAAAGCAGTGCAGTCAGAAATACAGAACAAAGGAAAAAAAAAGGTAATGTCCAAATAGAATCTTGCAGAGGGGAGAGGGAACAATACTCCTCCTGAGAGTGTCCAAAAGCCAAGTCCAGTCTCTGGGATCCTTCTCATTTAGTTCTGAGTCTTTTAAAAAAGAAAGTTCAGATCCATCTTATTGTGAGTGGTCTCTAAACTGCAGCAGAGACAGTGTAGCTCGTGTGAGCAGGTAGCGACGCCACGCTAGCTCTCGTCCCATTGGTCACTCCCCCCTCTATGCCTTCATAGCCTGGCACTGCGTCTGCAACAAGATCATAATAGAGCTGTCTAAGAACCTGGCAACAACAATGTACTACAAACAACACAACTACCACCTACAGTTTGAAAATACTACTGATGCTACTGTGGCCAACAGGAAACATGCAGAGTTAGTACATGCAAAAGTCACATTTAGGTCCAACTATCATTTATAAAGAAAAGTTGACGCTGTTGTTTTTGAGTTTCCATGAAAGTGGGGATACTGTGTAGAATGCTCATAAACAAATGTGGTGAAAGTAGACCATTCAAACTTAATCATTTTGTTGTTGTCCATACAATTTTGCCCAATTAGAATCATTCTTAATAAGCTCTTATATTCACTGAAAAGGTAATTCACAGTAGTCCTTAGAATGGTTTGTGATTTGTTGATTTTTGCATTCTGTATATAACACATTGTCCCAACCTTTTCGACTTTGGTTTGTGGAATTGTCTCACATGCACGTTAGAAAACTATGAAGTGCTTCCTCTGAGTGAGTCAATAATGAGTGAATGTTAATGTGAACAAGAGTAAACGGTAAAACAGTGGGCTACCTGCGGGCGTGTCATAAACCGGAGGCTCGTGGGTTAGATGCAATGTTAAAGTCTCGTCTGATTTAGGACGTGCAGGCTTTCTATAAATAATAATGATAAAATCAAATCAAATTGTGCAACAGAGATGTCCTTTTCATACAAATACATAACTAACAAGACTAAACTACCAACATTTACTGTTCTATCCCTGTCTGATTTCTGGAGTTAGCAATTTTTTTGAAATGTCATGCAAACAGTTACATCTGATGTGAGTAATCTGATTATTATCTCTCATCGTTCGCACAGGTTTTGACAAGGATAGTTATGCAAAAAAGAGCTAAATAATGGAGGAGCTAAAGATTAAAGATTAACACAGTTATTGTATAATTCACTCTAATACAACAGTTACTAAAAAGCTGAGATGTGTCACAGTTTTTTGACGATCAGATTTATTTTGTACACATAAACACACACACACACACACGTCAATTTAATTCTACTAATTCTACTTTTCTGATTTTACTGACCATGTAAATGTACCCACTGTCTACAAAATTCATAATAATCAAACTTATTCCAACTCACACTGACAGTTCAGAGGCTCCTTCCTTTTTACCTACAATAAGAGACAGACATGAGAGAGGGAGGAGGAGATGATGAGAGAGGGAGGAGAGACAGGTAAGAGGAGAAGGTTCAAGTCTGGTTCGTACATAGTGAGGTTAAGAGGGCGCAGACGGGGGGCTGTAGGTCTGTCTACCTCTGTGGGACTTGAAGCAGAGGACACACACCACCGCCAGGATGACCAGAGCCAGGACACAGAAGCTCCCGATCACGATCTTCTTCCACAACGCCAGCCGCACTGAGGAGAGAGAGAGAAGAGGAAATAATGTCGAAGTCAAAACAAAACCAATTTTTTCTAGCAATTTGGATCTTACCACCCTTTAATCTAGTCCATGTTTAATCATATTTTAAGCAAGTCAAGTTAAAAGTTTCAAAAATGGTTTGGCTGGAGGTTAATATAAAAATAATCCTTGAAAAATAAAATTGGTAAACAGCCATTCATTCATTTTGAACCACTTGTTCCTGTTGGGAGTCATGGGTGCCTAGAGCCTATCCCAGTGACTTTGGGCCTGAGGCGGGGTGCACCTGGACAGAGAGACACAGACAACCATTCACTCTCACATTCATTCGCTTGTGGCAATTTAGAGTGGCCGTTTGACCTGCACATACATGTATTTGGACGGTGGGAGGAAGCTGGAGAACCTGGAGAGAACCAGAGTTTCCTGGGTGCTCCGGTTTCCCCCATCAACCCAAAACATGGTCAGTGTGTAAAATCCTCCAAGTCTAGCACAGAGATCTGGAGATGGGTCCCCGGGGGCCTAAGGAGAGGCCCCAGGGGCATTAAAGGATGGGTTAAATGCAGAGGACAAATTTCCCTACAGTTACTATAAAGTGTCTCTTGACCTACAGCTCAGGTTTTGATACTTGCTTTTTGGAACTGTATTTGTTTTTTCCAATTTGGGGGAGTGTTAAACTTCATGCAGGGCTGGTTACCATGTGACTCGACCAAGTCAGCGGCAGGACAAAGTAGAGGTGCCATACACGAGCAAACCAGCTTTCACAATTGTAAGTACTAGACCGGTCACATGCGCCTGGATAATTTTGAAAGTATCGTGAAGGAGCCCGATAACCCTGAAGTTACAGAAGGAGAGGATGACTGTGGGTGTGGCATGTGAGAAGATGTGAAGATGTTGGGAAGAGTGAATGGGCAGAGTGAGGCAGCAAAACAGCAGTGGGATAGTTTTTGTTCATACATTTCTACAATTGTGTAAATGTTCATGAGTTCATATATTATTTCCATAAATGTTACTCCTCACTGTTTATATTCTGTTCTGTATTTGTTAATTAATGTGAAAAGTCCTGTTTTTAGCCACGTTTTGGCCTGGATTAGTCCAAACATAGTCATTTAGACCCCCAGCACACTATTTGGCTTTACAAGTTTGGCTTAGCTGGAATGGCTGAAGTGAGGCAACCAATCTCTGAGCAGCAATCACTCAAACAGACAAAGTGGGTACAGTTAGATGGAATGGCCATACTTGCATTTCTGTAGTATGGAGTGAATGAAGATGTGCATAAATACATCCTCCATCTTGCTCTCACCCTGTATGTCGACTGCCTCACTGGTGATGATGTTGGCGCGGTTCAAGGCCTTAAAGTAGTACACGCCGCTGTGATCTTTGGTCAGCTCGTGGATCTCAAAGCTGGTGTTGTTTTCGGCAGAGGTTCTGGTGAACAGCGGCAGGTCGGAACCATTGCGATAGACTTTAAAGGTGACCGGGGGCGTGCCTCTGATGCTGCAGATGAAGATCAGGTTTGAGCCCTCCGTGATCTCAGGCAGAGGAGGGATGACCGTTAGCAGTGGGTGAGACACAGGCTCTGGAGGGGAAAGATCACGAGATTATACTTTGCAGGACACAGTATACTAACTACATTTGTACACACACACAACCACAGGTGAGACTTTTTTCACACCAGTAACCAATTACTTCTGTCACATCACCCAATGTACAACTCTCTGGGAAACTTACTGAAGACATATTTTAAAATGTAATGGTTTCGAATGTGTTTCAGGTTCAAATTTCAGTCACTGCACACAAAACAATCAAGGAATTATTTGTGCATCATTAATTTTTCTTGTTAAAATTATTCAACAGGGATTGCTTGCACTCTATCACCAAAGAAACCCATATGGTAGAAACATAAAATATAATAATATGAAGCGATTTTTCCTAAAACGCCTGACTAAAATGAGCCCCAATTTAAACTAAAGCTTTTCCTGACCCGTTCGGAGCACAAAAAATGTCTGGACTCTTTGTAAAGCCTAGACTCTGTAGTTGTGGCCTCTAGTGTCTGATTTACCTTAATTAATTAACAAGCTCTGCGGTTTAGAGGTTTTTAATTCCGCCCAGATTTTCTTTCTTGAAAATATGAAAGAGTAAAAGCTGATGTCTGTAGGCACGGACTAATTGACACAAGGGGATATGTTAGGTTTTGACAATTCCTCTTTCAAAGCTGAAGCTAATTTAGCTAAAATTGAGTTTTAGGGACTTGTAATGAAGAAATACAAGTTCAGGCCGGATCCACATAAAATCCTATTACATTTTTTTGAATAGTGGGTTAATTTTTTTTATTTGTGTCTTTGGAGAACAAACTGCCCCTGATTCATCCCAGAATGACTGATTTGACAGTAACTAAGAGGGTTACAGCTTTCTTTTCATGCGTAACATTCCCAGCAGCTTTTTATCAGGTGGTGGAATACAGGGAAAAATTAAGATAAAGACAGAAGTTACAAATAATTCCTAGTGGAACCTTTATGTCAGTCTAGAAAAGCTGTGACTTTAGTGCGAGCTGTTACCTATGACGGTGGCGTCCAGTTTGAGGCTGAGCAGGCCCTCTCGTCGGCTGTTGGTCGCCTCACAGATGAACTTGTGGATGTCTTTGGGTTTGAGCACCGTCACGTTGAACTCAGCCTCGTCAGACGGGGCCCTCACCGTCACCATGGAAACAGGGTTGTAGTCCACCAGCAGGGTGTAGTTTATGGGCAGGCTGCCGTTGTCCGACTTACAACGAATCTTAAAGGGTTTGCCGATAATGGCCTTATTCACTACCGAGATCTTGGGGATGGAAACTGAAACTATAAGAACACACAAGGTAAAGTTTATCAATGTGATTTTCATTTGTAAGTCGTCTGACCAGACGGCTTTTAACTTAATTTGAGCTTGTTAAAATAATCAGTTGAAGGGGTGTGGCTTTAAGGATAAGCCCTTTCGGGTTTCTGCCGCACTCCATCACGTTTTGTGTTTTGTTTTATATAGACTTCTGTGTTTTTTTTCTGATTATGTGAAAATAAATCAATCAATCAATCAATCAAAGTAGAGTGTATTATAATGGAAGGTCAATATACAATGGAAATATATTGGATTAAAAGTTAAGCATCTCAAATATGAGGTCAATTTTCACATGCACTCCAGAATCTGATTATTATGGATTTCTAAACTTTTAAGATTATTTAAATGACTTGCAAACCACAAAATACAATG
Source organism: Rhinogobius similis (assembly GCA_019453435.1). NCBI lineage: Eukaryota > Metazoa > Chordata > Actinopteri > Gobiiformes > Gobiidae > Rhinogobius > Rhinogobius similis. The sequence goes on from CM033622.1 coordinate 15,904,894, forward strand.
TGAGCAAACAGAGGGATCATGATCAGAATGAACTCACCAGATTTTGTTGTTTACAAATAATTTCAATAATCTGATAATAACAATCAGTTTAGTGTCCATTTAACTGTAGCCACTGACTCCACTTGTCGCCTGTGCTTCCTAATTTGTGAGACTGGGCATTTTTTCACCAAATTTGAGAATTTTTCCAACTAACTTTTTGAATTTGCACAGTTGAAATAGTTACAGCTATCCTGATTTATCCAAATGTTATCGTAAACATTCAATCTTAATCTCAATTAGAGATTAATTATAGGAAAATCCGGTTACTGATTAGAGAACAGAGTGTAATACAGTTCAAAGCTTACCTTTGGGGCGAACAGTGAGTATCCTGCTGTGCTTCTCGATGCCCTTGGCTCTGGCGATGCAGCTGTAGTTGAACTCCACATGTAAAGCTTTTCCAAAGAACTCTCCGCTTTTACCTTCTATGAGGTGGATTTGAGGCGGGTCGATGGAGTAAGTAAGGTCTTCGCTGGACAGTCTCTCTGCAAACTGATCACTTTTACAAATGAGTTTCATGTTCTCCTTTTGAAAGACCTCCCCGGGAGACATGGTCAGAGTGGGCACCGAAAACAGCTCTGGAGAAGAGAACATTGAAATGATGAACAGAGCATAATAATGAAAATAAATAAAAAAGTACAAGTATCCTGCAGCGTCTCTCCCTTTTGGTCTTTCGAGTGTCAGTCAAATCCGCTCATTATCGGCTCATGTTTAGGTAAATCACATTCATAACTCACTTTGCATATTCCTTTTATAGTGAAATGGAGGAATGAAGGGGACGTGACGTGAGGAGGGCTCATGTGTGCAAATATCTGCTGCAGCACACAACTTTGAAGAGGAAAGTTTTATAAATCTGAATTTTTGTCATGTACATAAAGTTTGGGTTTGGGTAATATTGTAAACAAGGTCCACAAACAATGGGTATGATTTCACAAATAATAAAAATACATGTACACCTTTATTCTGTTCTGAAAAAATTGTCAATTGAGGAATTCGGTTTTAGAACTCAGCACTACCTCTTGTCAGTTTTAACTTTTATTTTTATTTTCTTCTTGACAAACAGCGACTTTATTGTTGTAAAACCGTAATCAATATTTACCACAGGAACGAACCCACCAAACTACAAATAATTACAAAAACACAAGATCCTGTCATATGGACTCTAAAGGCTGAAGAGGCTGAAACACGTTGGCATAATTTTATCCTGATCTGTCAGAAGACTAAATGATAATCTTTTTGAGTGCCTCAGTTTGTTCAATTCTGCATTTGAGGAGACTCCCAGTAATAATCATATATATACTCACCGGTGACAGAGACAGTTTTGGTCACGGCCTTCTGCACGTTTCCTGTTTCTAGTCGACACTCGAACTCGGCCGCGTCTTTGGCTAAAACCTTCATCGTGTGGTTGACCTTGTTCTGCCCGCTCTTCAGCAGCTTACTGCCCTCACTCAGATACACATACACCGAGTCTACATGATGATTGTTATTAGCTTCACAGGACAGGCTCAGCTGGTCCCCTTCAAACACTTTGTACTGAGGGAAGATGTCCAGGATGGGAGTGATGGACAACTCTGTGGAGGAAAGAGGTGTTTGTTATTGATTCCATCTCCAAATCTTAAATGGTCTGATCAATCCATGTGCATTTACAGATATTTCTTTAAGATAAATTATGTTACTTTTCTGGAGGAGATGATCCCCACAAGACAAAAAGGTAGCGCCATAGGCATACATAGACATGTACTTGCAAATGTTTAAATTTTACAATATATTTTTTTACTTTCAGGACAAGGTTAGGATTAGGTTTAGGTTTGGAAACGGTTAATTTGGGTTAGGGTTGGACAAGTAAGCTAATCGGATCTCAGCAGAACTGCATTTTCAAATAAATAAATAAATAAATAAAAGATGGTAGGCACGTACTTCATTTACCTGCCGTTATGACATGATCACTTTGCTAGCCCATGTTACGTAACATAGAAGGTTCCATCCCATACAAATGAATAGTAATGAATAATAGAAGTCAATTCCCAGATGGAAGTAAATAAACGTTTTTATTTCTTGACTTTACGCCATTTTTGGTCACAAATTAGGTCCATAGGGTGACTATGTTTATATCAGAACCAGACAACATAATAAATGTTGGCACCACTTTTAGGTACTTTAATTATTGAGTTAGAGTTAGAGTTAGCACTTAGGGTTAGGGTAAAGTAATTACTAAGCGTGTATAATTCTTAATATACAGTTTGTTCACTGTGAATTAAGTCTTTGTTAATACTTTATTAAGGCCCAAAAAGTGTAGGTATTAGAAAGTGTTTCAGAAATTTCAACTTAAAAGTATTAACCTCTTATAATTAATCTACAAATTAATCTCTTCAATTAAACAGAAAAGGGTTTACACACTCAACATTGCCCTTTAATGACAAGTAAATGTGGCTGATTATTGATAATTTGCTATTTTTATGGGCTAATGCAAATAAAAAGGACTGGCTCCAATTCAAATTGTAAGAGTGATCAATAACATTAGCATTGAGCGCTGCATCTCCTTTTTATGTCTGTAGGTGATAAAACCAAGCTGATTACAAGTCAGATCTGTGAAGAGGCGAGCCAGAGCATTGTAAGAATGTGTGTTTTTCAGTATTTTTAGTAACAAAAATCTGCCATACTACAACGGCTAATGGCACAGGTAAAGTGAATAAGACAAGGCACATCTTTATTGTGATAATGGTGAGTGGTTAAGGTAAAATTTTCGTCCAATCAAATCTTTAGCCCGTGTTTTTCATGCAGGTTATAAATCTTACAACTGCAGTAGGGCAGTCTATTGTGGTGATGATGCCAGGTTTAGTTGTAGTTCTTTGACTCCTCACCTCTGACTGAGACATGCACAGAGCTGCTCCTCTCTGAAGAGATGGAGTCTGGGGGGATGAGCACCGTGTAGGAGCACTCTATGGTGTGGTGTCCCGGGCCGCTGAGGGGAAACGACACCTCCACGTGCCCAGAGTTCACCCGCTCTTCTCCTTTCTCTTCAACACCGTCATAAAAGTAGAAAATAATGGAGCCAGTTTCTCCAGGAGCAGTGCAGCTGGCCTTGAGCTCCTCCCCTTCACTGAGCATGTTCTGTTCAACACGGAGCACTGGACGAGACAAACCTACAGAGGCAAGGAAACAGGTTGTATTTAAGACAGACAAAAACATTTTGAGAAGTTTGTGTTTGTCAGGAATATGCAATAAGTAATATTAAGGCATATAGAATGACAATTCATATGATTTCAAGTTGCCTGATAAATATTTAGCTACAAAAAATGTAAGAGAACCAGAACAACTCATTGTGTGATTTAGAAGCAATAGGGGCCTTTTCAAAATAAAACGTCATGTTTTCATACAGAAATAAGACCTTTTATGTGTAAAAAAAATATATTTGGGAAATGTAAATCTGAAAAAGAACCAGGTTTAAATGTCATGGTTCATTTTGTACACATATTAGTTTAAAAAAAAAGTTTATACGGGAGACTTTGGATATGTTACTTTTTTGAGTTGATTTTGAGTAAAACAAATTAAATTAAAATGTTGCCTCATTTTGTAGACTTCAAGCTTTTATAAAATCAGGTTTAGAATCAGATATCAACAGTCCTTCCATACGGTCCGTCAAAATCTTGTTAAGTACAAGATTGTAAAGTTTGGCGTGTGTGGGTTTACGTCTCTATTATTATGAAAAATGCATTTTATGTCATGTTATGTCATTGCTATGTGATGTTATGTTATTGACTATTTCATATATATTGTAAGTCCTTTGACTGTCTTTTTTTTCCTCCTTGAATGTTAACTGTATGTAGAAAAAAGAAAAAAAGAAAAGAAAAGAAAATGTCACAGAGAAATCTATGGATGAAGTGGATTAAATGAAATAATAACACATCTTTAGGAGCAGATTGGACAAGCCGATATGTTGAGTAAATCAATAGTTTTCCCTGCAGTGTCTCGCCTTTAAACCACAGAGAAATTGAACATGACAGTCTCGTACCGGTGACTGTGAGCCTGCGGGCCTCACTGCTCATGCTCTTGCCCTCGATGCTGATCTTGCACTTGTATTTGCCCGTGTGGGACACTCGGGCGTGGGACAGGGGGTACAGCAGGTCCTCCGTGCTGCTGGTGGTTTTGGAGTAGACAACGACACCGTCTTTGTAAATGGTGTACTCTCGGCTCAGAGGCTGAAGTCCCGAGCTGCTCACGGCGGCGCTGCACCTCACTGTGACGTTGGTGTCCCGGGTCACATCCTCACCGGGCTCCAGAGACAGAGCGATGGAGCGGATGGTGAACACTGTGGAGGGACGGGACAGGTGCAGGCGGAGGATTAGAACGGTACAAATGTGAAAAATGTCCTTCGAAAAGCAAAGATACACTATAACTTTTCTCTGAGCTTTCCCTTCCATAAAGATGTTATTACTTTGCTTGGTATTTCTGGCAATATGGCATTAAATTTATCTATTTTACATTTTTCCCCAATATTCATGTTCTTATTGATAAAAAAAAACTGTGGTAACATGTGTCACAACATATGAGGAAATTTAATATTTTGCTCCAGAAGCCACTGACACAATAACCCCAAAAACTGTCTAAAAAATACACAAGTTAAAACGAATAAAGTGTGCAATTCAAAAATGAAGTAGTTAGTTATAGTTGGTAGTTTGATAGTTTGTAATCCGCCATTCGGCCGGGAATGATCATTGCAAAAACTGTTTCAAAAGTCAATCTAATGTCATCTGGAGAGTGTTTTAAAAATCAAGACGTTTCAACTTCCATCCAAAAGTCATTTTCAATCTGAAGGAGCTTCTCAGACATATCTAAGATAGTTGTAGAGAGGAAACAGTTGCTGAACTACAAGAAGGTTTAGTAAAGTGAGTGACACAGGCTTTAATTTTCTTCCAACCAGTATTTTATCTTTATAGTTAGTCATAAGTGTCATAAGAGCAATACATTCATTTTACAGACCAACCAAACAAACTAAATGCAAAAAAGTCTGTTGGGGACAAGATTGAAAAGATATTTTACTAAACAATTTAATATTTATTCCATCAACTGCCCATTGCTCCCAACTCAACAACTATTAATCAATTCAACCTGTCATTTTTTATTCTCATGATCAAAACTGTTCTTAAAAATAAAAAAAACACACAACTTTATTCATTTTGTAGATTATAAAGCTGACAACAACTCACAATAAACAAACAATGAGTCGATAAATACTGTAAAAATGTGTGAGTTCATCTTTCCAAATTCCTAAACAACATCTTAACTTAAAAACAAGTACAGTATGTGCTGCCAGATTGACAAAATATGACAATTTCAGCACATTTTTAAAAGCATAATCACACTTCCTACCCTGCATTATCATCTGATTCATGGCACATGTGAGACTCAGGAAGTCTCCCGATCAGCCACTGTAGGTGTAGGAGACCTGGCATTTCCTTTTCCTCACTTCCCAAAGCTGGAAAGTTAGCCTCTGTTAGCATGAGTGGGTAAAAGTTTCCATTATGTGGGCAGCAGCAGGTGAAACTGTTTGTGTTCAGACTCCTGACATCATTTGGGCGTGAGACAGACGCTAAAACAATGCATATGGAGGCAAATTAGTCACTCCTGCATGTACCGTTTTCTACCATTTTTGGTCCTAAACAACAATTTAACTGTTATAGCTGTCATCTTTGCAGAAAAGCATTGATGTGTATTCATTATTTTACAGTGAATATTCGTAATGATTCCAAGTGTGACGAGTTTCGATGTGTGAAAACTAATGTCTGATTCAGAGGTCACAGCTGGTGATGGTTATTAAAGGTAAAACTAAACTCCCAACTGTAGTTAGGCAGTGATATTTAAGAAGTCAATTATTATTCATCAATAAGCTTGTTAGGTGTTACAGCCTTTTCTGAATAAAAAGTTTCCTTGAAGTAATAGTAATAAATCAAACAACGCTCATTTGGTCTTGTTTCGTTCATTTTTTGTTCATTCTTTTGCTGGATATGACCAATAAAATGTTACAACAGTCAGCTAGAAATACACATTTAGCGTCAAGTTGATGCTCGTTATGAATGTAGAGAGAAATCAGATCAAAGACAACTTTTCCATAACTTCCTTTTGAAGTATATGAAGATATGTCTGTTGATGGCTTGATGAATGATACAGTTGAATTACTTAGCTGTAAATATTTTTTAACAATTTAATTTTTTGTTTCCCTCTTTATTTGCGGTTTTTACTTAGATTATTTATTATCGTTGTTTATTTTTTGTTAGAAAGATGTCTGTGTAGACTCTCAGTTGTCCAGGTAAGTTCTATGGCAAAAGAAATTAATTCTGTCAACAGGACAAAGCTTTTTACGAGTGAAGACATTTCACTACTCAACCAAGTAGCTTCTTCAGTTAATCTGACAGCGAAATGGAGAGACACTGCCTTATATCTGTCTGAAGGGAGGCGCTCACGACACTGAAACTAACACAAACTGACAGATACAAGGCAATGTCAACTCAACAGAAGAAAGATGAGCAGCAAAACATCTTCTCTCTTAAAAATATGTCCAGTTGACAAAATGTGCTTTATTTGTCCATAGTTCTCATCAAATGCATTGGCGTCCTATTTTACTCGTCTACAGTCAGAGTGGATTAGATTTGTTGCATGTAGTCAAACGTTACCAATTTTAAACAATATATTTTTTTAAATCACAATTGTTATGACATGATAGTCCGTGGAAATAAACCAATCTAATGCTAGGCCTGTCACAATAACAAATTTTGATGTAAACGATCACGATCAATAATATTTAAACTTTTTTATGCCACTGTTACAATCATTTAAAGCAGGACTATTCCAGTAAACACTTTTCTAAACATACAATATTGTCAAAAACATGAATTGCAACAAGTAATAACAGAATTAAACACTTGAGCACTTGATACCCACAGAATAAAGAGTCATAACAGTTACTTATTCCACCCTCTACAGCTCATAAACTATTGTATTACAGAACAATAACAATGATTTCTCCCACTATTGCAAAGAAAATGTACATACGATAAACACTGAGACCCAAAATATATTGTCCCATCTGTTATAAATTTGAACAATCAGTTGATATAGTAATGATCTTATCTATCTGATACTTGGGAGTAAATCACCTTTGAGTTTATGAAGTGGTTAAAGTTTGTGTAATGAGTCCAGAGCAGCCGCTGCAGCAGATGGAGCTCACACCAGTCGACTGCTGCTGTGGCTGTGGTGTGAGGTAAACAAACAGAGCAGGGACACAACTATCAACAGCACTGGGCATCAATGAGAAAAGGACAGCTATAAACTCTCTTAACGTGCTGGTGAGTGTGTGCATCAAAACATCTGAAAGAATAGATGTTTTAAAAGATTCACTCCCCAAATGTTAAAGTCTGTATGACAGGTTAGACTGCATATTTCAAAAGTGAACGTTAATATATTTAAAGGCCTTGTACCTGATTTTTCCTGTTTTGAAACGTGAAAAACAGAACTAGTCGATGTTGAAGTCTTTACATCAGTCACATCTATCGCTCACTTTCCTAATGCAGTTCCAGCATCATAAATATTCATCTCCATGAGTTTAAAGGCGCTTTTCACCAGTGTCTGAGCCCAGAGCGTTACAGACCGTCCCGGGGAAAGCTAACGGCGCACTTCCTGCTTCTCTTGTGGGATAAAATACTGCATCTAAGTAGATGCAGAGTAAAAGTTGTGGTCTCACTTTCACCTGATCAGATGCTTTTACAATAAATCTGTGCTGAAGGAACACAGATTTGACTTTATTACATGCAAAAAATTGAGAACAGGGACTAGCTCTGATTTTCCCATTTCACAACAGTAAATAAGGTACAGCCCCTTTAAGTTTTTACTAAACAATATTTTTTTCCCCCAGTTCTTGTGGCGTTTACAATTGTACTTCCTGGTTGGACATCAAATGTCAAAAAAACAACAAATATGACATATGTAGAGGCAATTCCATAATGGTTACCTAGCAACCATTCTGAAAACAAGGGCCCAAATCCACATAAATTACACAATAGTTATAATTTGACGAATAATAATACTTGATAACACCTTTTTTTGGTTGAGTGACCATTTAAACTGTGCGACAAAAGTGTCAGTTGAATGTTAACTGTTTTTGTATTTTCAATGGTACGCCGCTTTTTGAGGACATCACAGAGGGATTCTGTTTTAGAACTCAGCACTTCAAAATTTCTTCACAAAATGCAACTTCACGGATGTAAAACTATAATAAATATTTACCACACGTGCCCTCCCACCAAACTAAGTCATAATTAGACATTAGAACCTGTCATATAGACTTTAATTACTGTTTTAGCAGCAGTAATAAAAAATTAAAACAGGCATTGTAAGGCGATCGCTTAACGCAAACTCAAAAAAGCTAATTCAAGGAGAAGAGCAAGGCCAGGAAATATTTTAAGAGCCATTCACTGCAAAAACAATGCATAACAGATTCAGAGGCGATGACATAAGTACTGCAACTTAGAGGTACGTAATACAGTATACTGAAATTTAGATAATATTGTGAATGTGTACAAAATTTGAAAAACAGATTCATAAAAAATAATCATGTTGCAAACTTTAAATAAAGGGTAAAGAGTGATATTTCTACACTTTTGTGATAATTTTACAGATATTTCATATTTGTCGGCTAATTAAACGTCAACTAATATGTTTAAAGACATGGTTTAACACATTTCTGGCTTGACATCGTCTGAATATTATTGGGATGCTTCCAAAAAATATCAGCGTCATCATTTTTGTCAATATGGCCAACCCTTGCTATAACTAAATAAGTCAAACCACGTTTATTTTAAAGTGGACATATCATGCTTTTATTTTCACCTTTTGAACATTTAAAACATTTACCTGGGGTCTAAATAAACTATACCTGCAATCTACAGTCTGAATTCCTCCTAATTTTCTTTCTACATGCCTCTCTTTTACCCCTTTTGTAAGGAGCGCTTTTGAGCGCCTTGTTTTGGCACTGTCTCTTTAAATGCAAATGAGTTAGTTCGCACCCCACCCCCGCGCATGCGCATTGCACGCAGACTCCGCCCCGTTCAGCCATTGTTGTAGTCCCAAACACAGTCCGTCTGTCGGATCCAAAACTTCTCCAAAGTTAGAAAAAAACGTAATGACAATCGAAAAAATGGAAACAAGCGAAGAAATCAACATCCAGCCACGAGCCAGAGTCTGACACAGACCAAGAGGAAATCGAAGAAGATGATCCTCCGCAGCAAAGACTTCAAATGGCTGCATCTCAATGGTTTGTTTACTACTATGTAATTCGCTATGCGCTCCGTTAGCTTAACTGTGTGTGAAAGATATTAGCAGGTTATCTAATGGACCCTCACTTTACCATCTTACTACAACAACAGTCCGGGGGAAAAGGCTACTGTCAAGTCAGTCAGCGTAGTTAAGGTGCTGCGGGCTACGCTTGCTGCGCGCTAATGCTAGCGACATGCTAACGCTAGCGACATGCTAACGTCAGCTACGAGCAGTCTGATGAGTTCTCCCTTATGAAAACCTAAAAATAAATGTATTATATGTGTATATAAAGACATGTGCCCTAAGCAGCTGGAAAACAGCCGAGTAAAAGATGGGCAGCTACAGGTGTAATGCTAATCCTCACAAATGGCCAGAACACAGGTAAAGAATGACTGGATAAAAATAGGTCTAATAAACAGTGTTTCAGCGCTTGACTTACCGCTCCGCTATATCGTCATCTCCATAGACCGAGGAACTGACCCTTCGATCAAATGCAATCTTTGAGCAAATCCTCGTTGTACTGGCGGAGGTTACTGAAGCACTCTCTTGAAGTGCTTAGCGCACACAAACTGAACTTTCCCCACTGTCGGTGGTACATTACCACGAAAAATAAAACATACCCAGCCGATCTCAGTTGTTCGGATGCAGGCGGTCGGTGTAATGAGTTGTGCTGGTAACACAACCAAGAACAGAGCATTTTAACTTGTCCACTCGCACCTTTGACATCTTTGCGCTTGGACTACAAAATCGCTACGAGGAAAATAAAGATGGCGGTCTCTGCCGGAAGCTCTTGACCTTGTTTAGTAGTTCCGCTGTGACGTGATAGATAAAAATACGTAACAGATAATGCGGATATTCGAACGAACTGAGAAATATGTTGCAAAATTTATATAAATATATCTCTGCAGCTACTTAAGTGATTGATTTCAACTTTTAGCCACTACCAGACACCCACAGTACACAATAAAAGGTATTTAAGGGCCAAAAAAGTAGATTTTGCATGATATGTCCCCTTTAAGATATAGGAGTTATTCAGATTAACTACATAAAGCCAATATAAATGAATTTATAGCATAAAAAAGTCTAATCTCAATCTGTCCTGAGTCACTGATGACATCGACTAAACCAGACCAGAGGGAGAGGCGTGAGACACTGTTTCAAGACATGTTCCCAACAACTTTTCCAAAACGTCACCTTCAACACGTCACCTTTAACAGCAGCCGAGCACCAAACATCAGAGACAATCATCAGAGAGGAAGTTTACACAGACAACAGCTTCACCGATAATTACTCAGAACATAAACATGTCCAAGTATCGGAAAGGGTAAGGACTTTGCATAAGATCTGATACATGTGACTGACAGAAATATGTTTTTATAATAAATATATTTAGTTGTAAATGTTTAATTAATAATACAATTGTGCAATGTTGTATTATAGTAACATTGAGTGAATCTTTGAAAGTCAGTCAATTTGATTATTAATACTTAAAACCAAGTGTATAATCCTTACATTTAATTAGAGAAATATGACAGAAACGTAATGACTCAACTATCACTGTATAAATTTGATTTGGTGTGTTCTTTTCTTTGCATGGAATCTGTTTAATGAGTTCCTCTTTGAAATTTCTTAGATTTTTAATTTATTGATGTGCGCCTGTTGGTTTAAACATTAGGGGATAATTTCCCCAAAAGGCATGACTGAAATGGGCCCCAATACAAGCTGAAGCTGTTTGTGATTCTTTGGAGCACAAACAAATGTCTGGACTCTTTGAGAAGCTGAGTTTTGGACTATGGTGTCTGATTTACTCTAATTATAAGTGTGAACAAGCTCTGCTCAGAGGAATATCAGATCTTAAATTACGTCTAGATTTTCTTTGGTGAATACAGTATAAGGAGGAGTAAAGCTGTGTCTGGAGGATCTGATTGACACTTGTTTGGGCGTTTGTTGGGTTTTGACAATTCCTCTTTCAAAGCTGAAGCTAATTTCACAAGTATTACATTTTGGAACTTGTAATAACGTTAAAAAAAAAGCCCAGATGGAATCCATATAAAAATCCAATCTTTTTTTTTTTTTTTTTCAATTATTATTATTTGAAAGTAATTTTTAAATTTGTGGGTTTGGAGAACACACTGACTCTGATTCACCCCAGAAGGATTTGACTGGAAATAAGTGGATTACAGCTTTCTTTTTATGTACAAAATGCCCAGCAGCTGATAGTTATCTTTTATCAGATAGTGAACAAAAAGGATGAATAAATTAACAAAAAGACAGAGGGCCTGTCCCAGAGCGAATTTTAAATTATTTAATTATTGTTACATTTGCCCGGTTTTTTCAACCTTTTCTGAGTTGTGACACACGTTTTGGGTTTAAAAGCTACCACGGCACGCCACCTACCACTAAAATATTACCAAATCAGACCATTTAGTTAAAAATATTAAATATTAATGAGGCAAATAATGTCTGTGGTGCTGTCTAGTTCTTTAAATTTGGTAATAGTGATGGTTTTGTGTTCTTTTTTGGTGCAAATGTCGCTCAGGACACTCCAAAAAGGTAAAGGTTCATTAAATCCGCATTTGTGAGTCTGTTAACTCAAACTGGACATTTTTCAAGGCACACCTGGCAAATTCTCAAGGCACACTAGTGTTCCCCGGCACACAGGTTGAAAATCAAGGTATGAGCCTATTGTAGATAATAAAGTCCAATGATATTTCACAAAATTCACAGTATTAGACAGTGAGCATATTTCATGAGATGATAGAAATGTTTCAATGAATAAATATTATTTGCATTGTTAGAAAAAAATCATTCATTCATTTATTCAGTTTCTACCGCTTGTTCCCGTTAGGTGTCCTGGGTGACTGGAGCCTATCCCAGTGACTTTGGGCCTTAGGCGGGGTACAAAAAATATTTATGGTGATTTTTCTCATTAGCCTGAATCAAGTAACAGTGAACCCCTCACAGCTCACACACAAGACCCTCTGGCACAATCAGAATAAAGAGTAAACATGTTTTGTACTTACAGCTCTGAGCGTCCACTCCTCTCATCGACCCCACATCTTTGATCAAGAAAAGACAACATATTATTAGCCATTCATCATACTTAAAATCCTCGTTTGTGTTTAGAAAGAGCTTACAGCTGGACAGGAGCGTAGAGGTGAGCAGCAGCAGGACGACTCCCATCATGACCGAGGCTCCTCTGTCCCGTCCTGGAGGAATGTCAGCCGTGTGGGACGTTTGGGGCTTTGGTTTGGGTTTAGTGGGCGGGACACAGGGGGGACCCAAAGGTGGTACCTCGGCGGAGACAGTTATCACGAGTAGCAGCAGTGAGTTGGTTTTAATTTGACAGGAAGTGAGTGTTGTTTCCTCAGGATGTCCCGGCTGCCCGTGTCTCTCCCGCTCAGGAATGTGCTCCCCTGGACTCGGCGTTGGCTTTGTGTGTTATGTGTGTGTGAGACCCTCTTTACCAGGTCTTGTGGGGACTCGAACTTGTCCAGACTGTCGCTTACTCCTGGATTTGTGACATTTAACAGCCCTCGATATTGCTGAACTGATATAAAACAGGTAAAATTACTATTAGTTTTTATTTTTGTCTTTTTTATTTATCCTTGATTTAACCAGGAGCATCCTGGTTAAGGGAGTCCTGGTCAAGTTCAACACAAAATTCAGCAATACATTAACATGATGAAGCACAGATTATGTTATACAAGTTATATTTAAATCAGAATACTTTATTAATCCTAAAGGGAAATTATTCAGTCACTGCAGCTCCAATAAATATCAAGACACCATAAAGATAAATATAAGAATTCAGTAAATTTACAGTCTTCAATTGATAATTTGCAGATTTTGCAGGATAAAAGATCTTGTCATTAATATAAATTATCAGAGGCTTTTTGTTTTGGATATAGTTCCAATAAAAAACACTAAATGATGAAAGATTATGGCTCTTTATGCTTAACTGAGAAAGCGATATTAGCCATTTCTAATTATTGCTTCAGACAGGATTAAGGTTGATGTGTGTTGGATGTGTAATAGTTAGCAAGGTCCAAAACGTTTCAAAACAGAAGTTATGAGTCTATAGAAGATCTGGGTAAATTCACCTTCTTAAAAATGTTTGTCCCAGACCAGAACATTGTAAATAAGTTTTGTTCTTAATGTTTTGACTGGTAAAATAAAGCTTCAGAAAGGTTCAATTTGTCTTCCAATTTGTTGTTCAGATCAAAATTCTTTTAATGTCAGGATATCAGGAAATACCGCAGTGGTGTGTTTAAATATCTAAGCGGTAAAGTGAATGTAAAATAAAAGAGCTCTGAAAAATGTTCAAAACCACCTTTTAATAACTATCTTTTTTCCTACTACTGCATCTTTGTGTTTTATTTGTGTTTTTGTCTGTCAAGTGTCATGAAAACGCTACAAGTGTTATGTATTATCAATAAAGTGGACAGTGCGTTGGTAAATTAATGTTATTTTCCTCCTCAGCTCATGTCCACGATTAGAAAAACCTGTCGCTCTCTTCGGTGTTGCGATCAAGGCCGTAAGAACCAAGGAATTAAGGAGAAAAGTGAACACGACTGGGACACGCCCTCGTCTTTGCTCCGTCCTCACATCACACAGGAACCCGCCGTGTGTGCCTGTGTCTGTGTGAAGTGTGGTGTTGTCCTAAAGCAGGCAGGATTACTGTGTGCGCCGTCATCAGGCCTTTGAACTCTGACCTCGGTTTCACAAAGCGCCGTCAGACTCCACATTGTTTGAGCTGCTGCACTTCCCACCACTTTCACCGGCGCGAATCACAGCTGGACGACCGATCCTGCCGTCATCAGTCAAGACGTTAATCAAGCACTTTCAAAAATCAGCTTAATACGTTTTAAAATAATAATAATACATAAACATTTTTGATCAAAGCCCTGTGGGGTGTCAGCAGTTATGATAATAGCGTGCACATAAACACATTTAAATTGAAACTTTTTTAAATGTTGGATATTTTGAACGTTTTTAACTCTATTATAACACTTTTTAACATCTAATCTTAGTTTAATAGACATGCAGTTAACTTTATGTTTTACTTGACTTTATGAGCTTTGCAGTTCCTTTCTCCCACTGCCCTTTGCTTTTGTTTCGGAGGCTGCTGCTCCAGTGATGACTGATCCTGACCTGTGGACCTGGACGCCCCTCTCCCACCTTCTCCTGCGGTCTCATTGCTGATTTTCCAACCTTCTGCTGGTTAAATCAACACATTTTGAAAAGCAACTGCTGTTGTGATGTTGGGCTCTACAAAAATTATCTGATTTGAGTAGATTTGTAGTTTGTGAATTCTGCTCAATAACAGTGCAACCTGATTGTGATTATAAAGTAGGGATGTAACGATACTGGCGATATTGTCGTCTTCATGATACGATATGAAAAACAGCATGTCTATGTGGAAAAAAAACAATAGTTATATAATATAATAGCCCGCTCTGTCAGATCAAAGCATTATTGACTAGAAATTATGAATATTATTATTAGTATTAATAAGAAATAACATGGTACATGGCAGAATACATAGCAGTCATTATTGTTCTTCCTGACATAACTTGGATAATTGGACTTTAGAGTTGCCATGTGTGATAATTTCTATTGTGATGGTTCTATAATATCAAAATAAAGGCCTAATAATTGATGGCAAGAGCATATTACATTGTCAGTCTTGTTACTATGAACATGGATACATAATTTTGAGCTCTTATACAATATTGCGAGTTTCTCCATAAATTGTAAAACATATTGTATAGGGAGGTTCATATCGTGATAATATTGTATCATGAGATTTGCATATCGTTACATCCCTATTATAAAGCAGTGCTAAATATAGAATCTTGACATAATTTCTGTCTATAATTGTTTGTTATCTTTCTTACACACTGACAAATTTGGGTTGCCGCAGATTAAGTCATGCATGTCAGTATGAATAATACAGTATTGCCTTTTGGTACTATTCAGAGAACAATAAGTAAATCTTCATTTGAGCAAAGGAGACTTTTAACTTTTGTGCAAGTTTATGTTACATGTGGAGTAATGACAAAGATATAAACCATGAATCAAATCTGCATTTCACATCTTAAAACTACTCTGCATAACTTTTCTGTTGAAAGGTCCAAATACTGTTTATCGCCATGGAGATTTCATTGCTTTGCTTGGAATCTTCCACAGTTTTCAGCTCATTTAGCAATAAAAACAATTTAATTCTTAAAAACATCAGTTCTTTCAGTAAGCAGTCCTCTCCACAGATATGATACGAGCCGTCTTCAGAACTGTCACCGGCGTTGGTGACGTGTGACTTCCTTCTGTCCCACACATGGGACACCTTTCTCCAGAAACCACCGGGCGGCAGGAGGTTCTGAAGACGGCTCGCAGTTAAGCAGCCGAAACATGTCAACAAGGTAAATACATCTCCTATTTAATTGTCTTTACGAAGAACATATTGTGGATATCACCTGCTTGTCTCCATGGAGATAGGTTTAAAGGGCTTGTACCCGACTTTGAACCATAAACCAGGAACATGTTTTAATTTGAACTGTCTTTTTCATTCACTCTATTATTACACCATGAAACAGAAACAATTGCTGACACCCTCAAGCTGTTGTTTTCCCATAATTCTTATCAAACAATGCCCCAGACAAAAACAAATGTATCCTTGGGAGTGGCTTAACCCTGCTCTATTTCTTAACACCAAAAAATACTTTGTAAAATGCATAGATTATGTCTAACAGTCAAAATGTTCTTCTTTTTAGCTGCTTTTAAAAAACAATGCACGATATAAAGAGCATTTATCTTGACTAGAATAAATTAAAGTCAGTTTAAGGGCGCTTTAATGCCAGACTGTGGAAAATTTAGCACGGACGTCTTTATAAAGCTGATGGCAGACAGAAAAGTTACATAACACACCTTTAAAGGCCAATTGTACAAAGTCTTGAATGCCCTAGATATAGCAATTGAACACACACTTCCATGACAATTATATTAAAGATATTCAGAGACAAAAGTGTCCGGTGTGGTATTTGGTTTATTTCATCTCCCGTCTCATAACCACAATCAGCAAAGCAGCCAACAGCCACAGACAAACCTGATTGTTTTTATGTTTCACAACTTTAAGTCTTCTCTTTCTTTCCTCCAAATCTAAAATTGTACAACTCAAGCAGTTTTCTTGTGTGTATTTTCTGGAGACGTTTGTGACTTTTGGTGACGCACAGAGAGATCGGTGTCAGCGTGGACTAACCTTGCTCTGTCAAATTGTGAATTCTTGTTTAATCTGTGGGGAGAGCAGAGTATTATTGTACAAGTCTGCCTGTCCTGTCCTGCTGCCTCCTTCTTACTCAAGTCAAGGCCTAACGACAGAGAAAGCAGAATTAAAAACACAAAATTTACGCAACGGAACAATTAAAATTAAAAAGTTACAGAAGCAAAGCTCAAGGAGAGGCACGTCATTTCGATATCACGAGAAAATCATAACAACAAGCAGCACCACAGCGACAAGAGGAGTCGCAGGGTTTCGCGTAAGGGGACACCAGACTGGGCAAATGTAACCAACCGTTCAAATTGTCACGCTTTGGAAATCGATTCGACACATTTTGGTCATTTTAAATCCAGTATTACTCGACCCAGATCGGGTGCCACCTTTGACAACTGACTTCCCGCTAATTCTTTTCCAAACAAATTCAAAACCAAACGATAAAACCAAAATAAAAGACTAAATCATTTGTTTACAGTTGAAACATCAACAACGGCATTATTATTATTACTATTATTTATTAAAATGGAAACTGATAACTATTCTACGTGGCACTCAAAATATAAAGTTGTTTTTGTATTGCTTTATGGCTGCTTGAATCAAACGTTTGAGCGTAAATTTGCATTCAAGTGCTGTGTTTTTTGACGTGAGGGGGCGGGGCATGAGGCTAGGTCCTGGAGAACATGATTATTGCTTTGCAGAAGTACCATTCTTGATAGCAAAATAACACATTTGTTTCTCAGCTAGCTACCTCCATCACGTCGGGATACAGTTCCCCTCAAGAGCAGGCAGTACGTCTCGACATAAATAATGAAAAAAGAAAGCCGTGGATCTGGAAAAAAGAAAATTTGGCACGCCGGCGACAAGGAGCAAGGAAGGTTAAACTGTGCTAATATCCGCTTTAACACACACGCATATTCGTACAAGGGTGACATGCGCCGCTCAAGGCAGAATCCAGTTCATTTTTGCTTCGTTAAAAAGTCCGTCTGAAGGTGCAGCGAAGGCGGAATCCGTCCGTGTGTTTTTGGCCGTCGGACGCACATTTTGAGGTCCAGCGAAAATGTGCGTCCTGTGGGTTGCGTCGGGTGAATGTGCAGGGCGTTTCTTTTCAAGTCCAAGGTAGTGATGCTAGCTGCGATGCAACAGTCTTTATCTGTCTTTTTTTTTAAAATAAATCCTCTGTCTTCTGTCATCTTCTGTATAGGCTTATTTAAATATACACAGTTCGCAGCATGTCCAAGTCTACAATCATTAGCTTCATAATAAGAATATGAATAAACAACGAAAAGGTAATTATATATAGTATGTATATATAGAGTCTTTTGTAGCACAAGTTTCATGTTTTGTCAGCAGCCATCACTTGAACATTCAGGTTGGGAGTAATTGCATATGTACAAAAGAGACTGTCCTCGCACAAAAAACGTCTCGCGTCTCACGTAATGGTTCAAAACTCTCCATTACGTCGGATTACAGCAATTTCCAAAACAGCGCCCACTCAAGTACCATGTCCTGTTGTACATTTGCATGATTTGATGTAAAAAGAGTCTGTTTTGATGAGAAGAAACCCTCATTGTTCCGGGTTATGTATTTCACAAGTAAGGGTGTATTTTACAAACAGAAAGAACATTTTCCCCTCAATTTTTGCAACAAAATGAACCTTGAATCTCCACATTTTGCCAAGCCCCATGTTTTGATATCCCCACAAGACCAGAGGGGGCGCTGTTTTGTAAACCCCTGTTATCGGACGTAATTTTAAGTATGACTTTACGTGGGACATTGGGGTAGTTGGGGGGTAAATGCTGGTGTGTGTTATCTCCTCTCCAGTCTTTTCTCTGCAGAGTAGATGGACATGTAGTAGTCGTTACTGCCGACCGCCAAATGAGGCTGAGGAGAGAGAGAGAAAGAGAGCAAAGTAATTAGACATTATTCCAAAGACATTTATGTTCTTCTAAATCATGACTATTCTGAACTTTCCCTCCCACCCGCTCCACAAAGTGCTGGTCAGGTAAAAGAGCTCGTTCAGTTCGACTTTTACTCCACCAAAAGACTCACTGCTAACTATCGCCATCAAACTGTGACACTCTACGCTGTAAATGGACTTTATAAACCATTGTGCATTTGCCAGTTCACTGTGCAATATCACGTGCACTTGTATTGTGCAATATCAAGTAAACTTTATGTTCAAACTGTGCATGATCACGTAAATAGGTTGTGAGGGATAATCTATTGGTAAATGTAAATTGTTTGTTCATACAGGCCTGTCACGATAATTACTAGTGCTTAAATGTTTAAATTGGCTACTTATTTGTTACTATTCTTTTTTTTTGACAATAATTTATGTTTAGAAATGGGGATGATCCAGAAACATGATATTTTCCTCTAGCAATATGTATATCCTACATTAAATTTGTTATCATGACAGGCGTGATTGGGGGTTTAGCTAATGGAACAGATACTTAATACGTTATGTTAAAATGTAAATTGTCGGTCAATACAGGGAATTTAGTTGATAAAGCAGATATATTACATTTTATCCCTTATTGTACTAGGATACAGATTTTTTATTTAGTTTGTCATTTTGAACAAGTTTAGTCTTATTTTTTATCTGAATCTCATATTTTCTTTTGCTTCTTCTGTATTTTGTTCTGTTACAAAAATAATTTCTCCTTGAGGATGAATAAACCAAATTCTGATTCTGATTTGGTCAATCAGAATTATGGACTAAAGTTATGCTGTTAATAGGTTGTATTCATTAAGGAACATCATCTCGTCTTCTTTTTGAAGATTCTGGTTTGTTCGTTTGTCACACAAAAACTGGTACAAAGTTCAATGTCTTCTCTGTTAATCCCCTGAACTAAAGAGTAAGGACCTTTTTGACAATAGCTTAAGAAATATCGTATCTTTTAATCGCAAAAGTTTTAAAATGTCAGTCTCCTGTTGAGCTGAATCTATTGAAATATCTGACAAAACATCCAATATGAGGAAACATATCTTTACCAAAACATATTAAAAGTTTTCTTGTATGCTTTTTCCATGGACTTTAAAACCTAACTCAATATCTCAAATATAATCACATAGATTTTATAAGCAGTGGTAAGAAAGAGCAGTTCTTTGACAGTTTAACACCAGTTTTGCAGTGCATTTCACGTTTCCCTTCTTCCCTTGTGCATGTACATTCATGCATCATAAATACAGCGTTCATTTCCAATTCCAGCGCACATTTATTTGTCAAATGTAATGTAATGTGAAGCCTGGAAGCCTGCTAATGCTGCAATATAGAAATCAGCTGATGCTAGTGCCGTGGCAATGGGCCCAAATGAGCGACATTAGGAGAGTTAATGTGTTTTCAGCATTCAGCATCAGGAAAGCACAGTTAATCCAAATCACACTTCACATTAGCACGCGCTCTGGTCACTGCAGCTTTCAACAGTCATAAAAGACCAAGGGAGTTAAGGGGGTTAAGGATACGTTTTTTCTCATCTTTCAACCAATATTTTTCGCAAGATTTTATGTGTAAGGGACTAAAGTAAATTAGGATTACATTCATCAATGTTTCTACTAAAAGGTTTACAAGGCTGACTTTTATAAAGAGCTATTAAACATGTTATATTGTTGTTCACTCATCAGAAACATATAGTTATTTCGTATAACCCTAATAACATGGTCGTCTACTCTGACTCTTAGAAAATACGACGTTTGAATTGTTGCGTCACAGGTAAACGGAGGGTGACGGACTTTTCATGTACTGTTTTTAAATCCGTAAATCATCGCTGGACCCGTTCTGTGGTCAAACTGTGATCACATCAATAAATGTATGACTATATTGTTGACTAATGGCTTCATTTATTTATTTTTTCATTGTTCATTCTCACGGCTGACAGCAGAGGGCACTTTAATTCCTAAATACCAAACTGGAAACTGAGGTGTAGCTTTTATTAAGCGCGTTAACCAAATTTAGACTTTATTTTAAGTTGGAAAATGTGAAATACTTCTCGCAATGTGATAAAAAGACTGTTTAAAGGCCAATTAATGCCACAAAAATGGGTAATATGTCCACTTTCAATGGGGTAAACACTACTGGCAAATTATAGGCAATTTGAAAAGGGTTTGTTTGTTTGGTTGCATTTTCAAGCTACTTTAACAATCTGGTGTCTTTAACTGCCTTTGCACTTGTGTAAACCCACACTCTTGATGTTATTTGAATGTTGTTAATACTGAGAAAGTGGCATAGACATCAGTTTACCCAGTACGGATGAAAGGCTAAACAGCTGATGGCGCCAATCCTCTGTCCCATGAAGCCGTCGTAGTATTTAATGTTGCTGATCACGTCTCCATTCGAGTTGTACACTGCGATAAACTGGTTCATTGAGCCACTGCACAAGAAAAACAGACAAAGAGATAAGCACTCAATAGTCAAGTATTTTCAAAAAGACAGTGTCATTTATTGTAATGTTGAAAAATAAATCAAACATTATAACAGCTGGCCTAAAATAAATTAATATGTTTACTGTTTTTATAGTGTCTTGTATTCACTATTCATTACCTGCACTTTCATGGGCTTACAAGACAACGTTACCAACAAACAAGATTTCAAAAATTCGAACTTCTTTAAATAAATGTTTGCCTCCTCCAAGCTTTAAATTGAGCACATTTATAGTAAACAACCATTTTATATTTAAGTTGTCTCTATACTTCAGAACATGTTTTGGGTAAACATTCCACTAAACAAAGAGTTTTTAAATTCACTGCAAAGCGGACAATATCGTGGTGAAATTATTAATGCTGTAAAGATTCAAAAGTATTTTTAGAAGCTACAAACCTTTTACGCCAAGTACCGCCTAAGATAATGTTTGGCTTTAAGAGTTTCACCAGATCTAAATCCAGACTTTATGAAGCCTAATTTAGGGCTTAACATGGTCTAAAATGAGACTATACGGATAAGGTCATTGTAAATAATGATAAACCCAAAGGAGAACAAAAACCTGAATAAATTTGTCTCTAAATAAAGAAATACTCAAACTGTAGAGTGCTCCGTGTACCATCAGACGCAGTACAGTACAGAAGAAACACTGCTACAAACTGACAGTATATAATCTCTTTGAACAGTGTATTATGTGTTATGAAACCACAACAAGCTATTCATCCAATTTCTATTAGTTCAGACCACACAAGCCGACCTTCACTTGTAACTTAGCTGTTGTGAAATCATCTCCGTTCTTTTCTTTGACCAATTTTGAAAGTGACTCACAACTTCAGACCCTAAACACCACAGAGGAACTGCAGTTTTGTGCTCTGATTCATCAATGATTTGCCTTTTATATAAGTTATTGAAACCATTTTCCTACTCTCATTATAAACTTGCTTGTTGCCCAATATAGCCAAAATAATAATACTTTGTGGTAAATTGTCTGTAAATTATTTGTATTCATGTCCCTGATGAGTCCTCGTGATGCTGTTTAAATAGATGTTCCTTTTGGTGACAGTTTTGGACTCACCAGGCGAACAGGTTTGCTTGAGGGTGAATGTCCAGCGCCGTCAGTCCTTTCACAGTTTGAAGCACGTTGACCGAGTCTGGACTCCGAGGCTCGAAGAAACGCACATCTCCATTAACACTGAGAGGAAGGTTTTAATATTTATTCAACAGCAATTGCAAATAACACAATCATTAAATAGATGTCAAAAGCAGTGGTGGAAATTAATTAATAAAGTACATTTTTAGGCATCTGTACTTTACTGTACTAACTTTTCCAATGGATACTTCTTACTTTTACTTTACTACATTTGAGAGCAAGTATCTGTAATGAATAATGAATAATCCAGATGACTATTTTTGATAATTTAATAATTCTCAAAATCTGTCTGAAATACTTTTACTTAAAGTGCCTATGACAGGTTGAACTACTCAATTTACTGAAACAGAGTTAAGATCATTACATTTAAGATTTTGCTTAAAAATAAATAAATAAATAATAATAATAATTAACACAATATGGGAATTTTTTGGTGTACACTTTTACATCCTGGTTGTAAATCATGACATCGCACTATGAAATTCTGCAACAGTTACCTAGCAACCGCATACAATGACCTCTTGTGTACACTGACTCCAGTGCGGTTGCGGTCTGGGACCTGTGCGGGTCACTTACAGATTGCCTGTTCCAGCTCCGGTTCACTGCGGTCCACTTTTGACAAAAGTCACGTAGAGTCATGTGGTTTCACGCGAGAACACGCGTCAAATGACATGAAAGCTGCAGTAGACTGCTGCAGTGTCGGGCAAAATTAGACTTGCAGATTCTTTTCGCAAACCCGCAGCAGCCGCAGAGCTCCAAAGCTGGTGTAACAGGACGCATTGGTTTTAAGCACTTTGTAAGTTTTGCAAACCGGAGCCGGACCGGAGTCAGTGTACACCAGGGGTGAGCCTATACTCCTCTAATGCCACAGAAATTATAATGTGACAAATTAAGATACATGAGAACAACTTTTTTTTGTCGTATTAATGCTTTTAAAGGATCAGAAAAGTGTGGTTGACAAACTAGTTCTTGATTGGTGTAAAACTATAAATTATATTTACAACATATTATCAACAAGGCAATCATAAAAATACATCATAAAGTAACAAAAACGAGTAGTTCTTCCACCACCGATCATAAGTTTAATAAGTAAATAATAAACCATTACCTGACACTGATTATGTGACCGTCGGTCTCCTTCTGTAGATGAGCTTTGACCACCCAGGCGCCATGCTCTCTGTACGTCATCACACGACTGAAAACACATTCACAGCCCTTTTATTACAATGTGTACAGTGCACTCTCAAGTACATAAAACAGGCTACTTTAGATGTTGTAGCTGAAATACATTCTACAAAGAGAAAAAGTTAATATTGTATTGTATTAAAAAATGAGCCACGATGTTTTCTTTTACAAGCAACATTACTTTTTTGTTTTACAACGCTTGTTACTAAAATAATAATGTGCTGCGGGTCATCAAGTGCAGCTGTAATGTGGCGGAGTGAACACTGGGTGGCACTGTGAGATCGTGACAGAGTGCGTGGATAATAAGTGTTCTTGAAACGCTCACCACAACTAATCCATGCTGGAAGATTTTGACCACAGAAAGAAATCCTTTTCCTCACTTTCCACATTCTAACAAGACAGCCAATTAGCAGCAATTAGATGTTTCTCAGGAATGGTTAAACTGTAAACATAGTCTCTGAATAAATGTACCGAATAATCTTTTTTCCAGTTCACTATTTTATGCAATTTTAAAGCTGTGTTATCAGACTTTATTCTTCTAAATGAGTAAATTTAGTTTTTCCCCCAAAGACTATATTGCAAAAGCTGACATTTTGTGAGGTCTGCATCTTATAATAAAGTATTTTTCTCTCCTAAACGCAGAAGTAAGAGCCATAAGCAGGTCTAAGATTGACTGCACTTTGGTGGTTTGTCCCAGCTGAAAAAAAGCACGAAAATTAATGCAAGTGAATATTAACTATGCGTCAAAAGATCTGTGAGAGCTAGGAACTAGTAAGAAAAATTTAAATACATCCTTGATTTGCCTTTTGGAAATCAGATACTGCAGCTTTAAAGTGTACAGTTTAAGTGCATCCATTTCGAATACACACAAATAAACCAATAATTAAAATGGATACACGATGACATAATATATTTACTTAAATATAACGTTTCAACTTTAGGCATTAATTATTCTGCATCTTTTAAACAAGTAAAAACAAGCTGGTAACCGAGGAGAATCAATATAATTTTTTGTACTTTTTTACAGTTGTGTTGAGACAAATGGCTGTGAAGCAAACATTAAATAGCTGGCCTCCCTGTTGGGAACTAAAGCGGTGGTAAATGAGTAGATAACATAAAGTCTTCAAATAACGCTGTTAAGAGTCTGTGTTTATGCCATAATAAACATAAAATGTAACTAATGAGACACTAATGAGGTCAAAGGGGAGGTCAGAAGTCGATGCTAATTTCTACTCAAGGCAAGATTCAATAAATAAGAAAACACAGGCTGTGATGCACTGGACGTACAATCATTTTATATCTTCTACAGTGAAATAAAACTATGTAGAGTCTATCAGCAAGGCATTTCATAAAAGGTCGATGTCCTATTTCTGTTGTGAAGCCTTTTTAGATCAATACTGTTCAAGAACCAGAAAAAAGTCTAACATGTCTTCTTTAACATTAGTTACAAAATGTTGGTGTTCATTTTTGCATCTCAAGCATCATCACAAATCTTGGGTCTAAATTTAATACCGGATGCCTGTCTGTTACAAACCTCTTACATAGATTTCTGTTGGGATTATGGCAGCACTGGTGATGCACAAATGTGTGTACAACATATTTTTTGTCTCTGTTTAAATATTAGGTAGTTGTTACTGAAGAGTATTGTTATTATAATATGTAAGAAACTTGTATTTCTTGTATTTAGATCATATTGTTTAGCATTTAAGACTATGGGAGCAACCACTGTCTCCTGTATTAATAAGAAACACTGCGTCAAACACAATTTTATCAAGACTTGGGAGGAGTGTAAACTTGTGGTTCCGTGGCTGAATTGTTGACTGAAAAGTAGCAACTTTCCATCATGATTTATTAAATTACCTTTTAAAGTGTTCAGGCAAGACACTACAGGTTTTTTGTTCTCTCAACATGCAATATGTATCTGCTTTCATGTGGAAACAAAAAAGTGTCCAACCTGCACCTAAAGATTGTTTATTCATTTCATTTAAAGAATTTGCATTTATAGATTTATATGGGACATTGTAAATTTGAAGGATGTTTTCCATTCATTTGGGCCCATTCTCTGAATGTCATGTAAGTTTTAATAAAAAAACATTCGGCAAATATAGAATTGTTTGCCAAGATCTAGTTTATTCAAACGTTAGATTAGATATCCAAGACATTACATTTTTTTTTTAATTATCAAATATGTCAGCAAAATGAAGAGATGTAAATCTGGCTCAGTTGTTTTTTTAAAAAAATTTACATGTCAGACATTTGGTCAATTTTTATAATTTGCACAAAAAGAAAAGAAGAAAAATGACATGACATGATTACATTCATGAGAAGCATGTACCCTTTCCTCTTTACCTGCAGTGTCTCGCTTAAAGAGTCAAATACTCACCATTCATTTGGGCCCATTCTGCGATCAAACACTCGGACCGAGCCGTCGCCAAGGCCCGCGACGATGAGCGAGCGCTGAGAGTCACAGGACAGACTGGTCACACAACTGTCGGCTCCAGTCGGGATGTCCTGTCCAAAACACACAAAACACTGCTTTACAAGCGTCCCGACTCATGAAACTCTTACCGAAATAATCAGTGTTGTAGTTTGTGGACTATCGGCTCATTTAGACTAGAAACCAGTCGATAAGTCGCCACGGGCCGGGCCATTTGTTCTGGAGTCTGCTCCATCCATCAAGGCGCTGATTAGCACAGACGACCGTTAGACGACAAAAGAGACAAAACTGCACTAATGAGCTGCATCACTAAACACTATCAGGTAAAGAAACACAGTGGCAAACAGCATACATTATGGATACATTGAGAAACCTGTGGAGGTGTCAAAAAATAAATAAACTCATACCTAAGTGTATTTGTTGAAGTATTGATGCTGAAAAAGAAATCCCATTTGGAGAATAAATTTGGACCTTGCCTGAAGTTTAAAAATGATTTTGCTCTATAGTAGATCTAGATTACTAGATTACTTGTATTGAAAATAATATTCTATTGTATAAAAATTGTATAAAAAAACTCATTGTGGTATTGAAACTGGTATAGTATATGGTATATAAAGTATTTTCCCCTTATTCCTCAGAGTTTGAAATTTAGTTTGAAAAGTTTTTGATAAGAGTATTAAAATTGTGATTAGAGACATTTAATTCCCTTCAACTGAAAAAGCAAATATGTAGACTTAGATTTTATTTTAATGAAGTAATTGTGGGTATCATAATGTTTGTTAATAGAAATTTAGACATTGAGAAAAATAGTTGATGTACTCATGGATTTCAAACAAATGATTCCTTCCAGATTTGAAGGACTTTGTGAAGACTTTTCCAAAGATAAAATGTTTTGTTTGTGTAGCTGCTTAACACCGGAGGACAGTTGCTATAGCTTGAGACCTACAGGATAACAACAAAACTCTCATTAAAAAGAAAAAAATAAATGTTATATATGATACTGGTATTAAAATCTACAGTTAGTTTACAAATTAAGGCGTAAAATGATCAGAAAAAGGCAACCCCACCATTTTTTACAATTACATTTTCTCATGTTTTAGCATAACTAGTAATATAAGACTTAATCAAATGTTGATTAAATGAAGGCGTGTGATTTGGGCTGTCAACGTCAAAGCCTGACGGTGTAATAAAAGAGAAATTGCATTGCGTGTCTTAAAAGCAGTTCATGTTGTCAGTCTGAGCAGCCCTGGAGCTTTAACCTCTATATAAGAAACACAGACGAATCGATCAAGTTAATCCTTTAATAACACTCTGAACTGGGAGGACGTTTCTGACACTTGACAATGTGCAGCTGATCCAACTCTACCAAGACAAACGCTGGAGTTAACTGATGTTTTTGGATTATTATATGTAAACTGAAAAAAAATCTTCAAATAATGCAGAAACCCATCTTCGAACTTCAACTATTCTTGGTCAGGATTAGATTAAGGCCGTGGATATTTTGAGGAAATATGAAATACTGTGATTTTTAAGTCAGACATCTTTCCTTGTCGCACCGGGCCATATCCAATGATTACGTATTTTTTCTTTATACTTTAAGACCTAAAGTAATGACTGGGTTTGGACTTCGACTAAATTAAACTCAGATAGATTAAAATGAATTCAAAATGTATAAATCAATCACTTCTGACAACCAAAATCAGTTCAGAACAATTTACTATTTCAACACTTTTTTTTTTACATTTAGGCTTTCATGTGAAAACAACTAACTTGCCCAACCTGCTCCAAAACATGGTTTATAATTTCATTTAATCTCTCCCACAGAGACAGCCCTAAATGTAGCGTTAACACACCCAAACTTGACAATCTTGTACTCAACAAGATTTTGACAGAATGAAGAGAAGGATTTGTTAATATCTAATTCCAAGCCTGATTTATTAAGTTTTAAGTACAAACAATCAGGTAAAATTAGAATTTTTAGGCCAATTTTCAGTCTGATCTAGTTTATCAAAAAACTAAATGAGAAATCCAAACTCCCCTCTGAATTTTTTTTCATAACCAATATTTGTACAAAATTAACCAAGAAATTTTACGTGCAATAATAATGTGTAATATGTGCAGTTTTGGCTGTTTTTACACATAAAATGCCTTATTCATATATGAAAACATTACATGAAGAAAAACTTGTCATACATTTTTCTTACCTTTATGTGACTGAACTACAGGAGAAGTTTCAAATCTTTGAATTTAAGATGTTTTCCTATTCACCTGCAGTGTCTCACCTTTAAGTAGTTACATGATACTTTTACTTTACTTTCACGTATATCCCACAATGCTTTGCCTAATTCAATTCTGAGACATTAAATGAAAGCGCAGTGCTGTAGAGATTCTTTTTATGTGTTTTAGTAAATATACACCAATGTACTCAGGCACTTTTGGCAAGATAGAGTGTCGCTCTTTGCCAAAGTAATCCTCAATAATGTAAATCATAAAAGCAGCGCAATCGTCCTCCTGATCTACAGTTACCCCACTAATTTGTAGATACTTGGTGTATTTAAAAGTTTAACTACAACTTACTGCGCTCCAAGCTGCAGATCATTTGTCTTAAAACAGAATGGGCCTGCAGCGGCACCATGGGGCCCGGCCTTTAGACCAAATCCACGGAGTTAACTTTAGCTAATTTAAAATGCAGGGCGACGGGTGATGTTTTCCACTAAAGTGAAATCGTTTTTCTTAAATGTTAATGTGTCTGTGCGTTACCTGGACTTTCATCTCTCGGTCCGTGTCCCAAATCCTGATGACTCTCACATCTCCGGACGTCATGAGGAGACCGGTGTCCTGCTCCCAGTCCACCACCATCCCCGCACCTGCCACACAACACGTTTACACATGACACAGTCTGAAAGTCAAACATGTTCAAAGTCTATATGACAGGTTAGACGACACATTTCACTAAAACGCAGTGAACATTATTATTTAAGATTTTACTGAACATTTTGCCTGTTTGTCGACAGTTTTTGATAAGTTTATGATGTTACTTCCTGGTTGGACATGAGCAGTAAATATGACACAGAGGTAATTCCACAACTGTTACCTAGCAACCATTTTGAAAACAAAAGTGAAAATCTATATAAATTACACAATATTTATGATTTTACTTTTATTTTGTTGAATGATATTTTTACTGTTAGAAAAAAAATGCCAATTGTCTGTAAATAGTCTCATTTTCAACAACATGTCGCTTTTTGATGACATCACAGAGGTATTCTGTATTAGAACTCAGCACTACTTCCTGTCATTTTAAACTTTTAGTTTTCAGATTTTCTTCACAAACTGCAACTTCACAAATGTAAAAGTACAATAAATATTTACCAGAGGTGCCCTCCCACCAAACTAAGTCATAATTAGAATATCAAGAGAACCTGTCAGATAGACTTTAATGTAAAATTAATATTGTGTACATGCAGATTTATGTTGATGTAAAACGTCCTGTATATTGTAACATATATAATCTTACCCCACTGGCAAATAATTTGGCTTGAAATAAGAAGAAATTTACTGAAACAAGTCAGAAGCAAGTAGAAAAACAATATATTAACTTTTCAAATGTATTGAAATGAAGATTAATGGCCTGAATTCAACTAATTTTGACTTTTTTTGTGTGCAGTGCATTCACAATACTGACTTTTAATCAGTGGCTCTAGTTACTCGCACACATGAGTCAAAAATCGGCTGATTACTTTGTGATCATGGTCCCTCTGATTACTCACATCAGATTTTGTGATTTCCGTGTCATTTAATTAATCTTAAAGGTCCAGCAATAAAAAAAGGTCCAGATAACAATCAGATTTTGCTGAACACAAGAAGACAAAAAAATAGCCACATTTATTTTTCCTTTTTCTGGCTCATGGGCTTTATTAGACAGAATCTCAATTTGATTAACTGCACCAGCTCATAATGTTGTAATATTGAGTTTATGGGCCACACCAGTCACTAATATAAATGAAAGGGTTCAACATTTGTGAGTTTGAGTATTTCTTATAAAAATCCTACATTATCAAAAGGGAATAGGGCTCTGTAGTATTATAAGGTCTGGACAAGACAATAATGAAGTTTGTCAAAAGAAAAAAAATGTACTTTTTTATTAGTTAAGTTTTGATATGTTTTGAACAACTTAAGACTTTGGAATTAGCTTTAAATGTTACAATGTCACTTACAAATGCTGCTCGGGTTATTAACTATATAGATGTTTACATAATACACACCCAAACAAGTAAAAATAAATAAATATATATGACCGAAAATGAGGCAAACTACAATTGAGCAGAAACTTCACTATACTCCAGAACTTGTGACTTTTAAAGAATGATGCCATGCTGTGGTCAGTGCGCCCAGAGCTGGTATCACTGTAGTGCTTGTACAAACAAAACAGAAGGGGCCTTTTAACCACTGTTTAAATATTAAAGCCTCTGAGGTGTGTGGTTTAAAGTATTACATTAGTTAAAGTAGTGTGTGCACATGAATTCAGTGGGTTTGATTAAATCTGTGCAGCGACACACAGCTGGTGCCACTCTGAGCCCGCCTTGTGTCTGGGCACTGCACAAACTCAGCCGTCCAAACCTGCAGAGAGGCCAGCTCCATTCTGCAGCGTCAAATCAAAGATTAATGCAACAGCTGACTACACCACTGAGCAGCTTTATGGATGTATTCAGGATCAACATTTTTATCAATTCATCACTGAGGCAACTCTTTCAAAAGATGGATTCTATTACTGAAATTGTGCATAAATTTCCCTCATTTGATTGTGATAAATTAGTATAAAATATGGGTGTACTAAAAAACAACTGCAACAAACGATTTATTAGTAGATGTTTTGAATACATTATGAACCATATAAAGACTAAAATATGGTACTGAAGACTTCTAGGTAGAGAATGAAAGAGTTTATTGGAAATTGTTGATCATTTTTTGACTATTAGACCAAATAATGCCGCTGTCTTTAAATTGTCTTTTGGCATGTGTCTTGTCTGTATAGTTCATAAAACCATTACAATTACCACTGTATTTGTATAGTTAACTAGTTAGCCTAAGTATACAATAAGGCTACACAATTCAGAAAAAAACAATGATTGTGATACTGATTTGTGATTTAAGTCATAAAATAAGGTTTGTGTTATGAGTTACGCACATTTTAAACACATCTCGGAGC
Source organism: Rhinogobius similis (assembly GCA_019453435.1). Lineage (NCBI taxonomy): Eukaryota > Metazoa > Chordata > Actinopteri > Gobiiformes > Gobiidae > Rhinogobius > Rhinogobius similis. Next base: position 15,935,910 of record CM033622.1, read on the forward strand.
AATACATTTTGAGATAAGATTGAAATATGAACTGTTAAACATAAATTTCAGAACATAAGTAAGTGCTCTTCTAGCTAGACAGGGTATTTTGTTGCTTTTGCAGATGTATTAATTAATTAACAAATTAACAATTAACAAATTAAATTAACAAAAAAACAAACAAAAAAACCCACAGGCAACATAAGTTATGAACATGTAGAAAAAAGAATAAAATCCACCTGACTAAAGTGTGTAGTGAGTAGGGGTGTAGTCGACTAAAGAAATTCTTGGTCGAATAAAGACGTTCCCTGTCGACCGATTAATCAACTAAAAAGGGGATGAGGCAAAACTATGATGTATCTCTCTGTATCTGACCCAAACTGCACCAAAAAACACCACTGCACTGGAGTTCATGCAAAAAAATAACAATTTATACAGAATAGTACCAGGAAATTGTGTATTATATGTATATAAATTAGATAAACACATGACTCACTCCAAGATCTTTAGCTAACCCGGTCCATAGCTTCACTTTTTCTCTGTTTTTGTCGTATAATTCCTTTTAATCAAAATAAAATGATTGGTCGAGTAATAAAAATGTTTATTATGTTTACCGATTATTCAACTAGACTACTAGTAGTGAGAGTGAAAGAATGAGTGTCACAAGATAAATCTACCGGACTTAATTAGATGTGGCTCGTGATTAAATGGAACCCTGAAAGTAACGTAAAGACTGAACTTTTGAGGCATTTCTACAGCGCCTTCATGCAGATTCAAAGTGCATGTGTGTGTGTTTCAGAGGCGTCTTGTCACAAGGAGCACTGGGACAGGCCAGGAGCGCGACAGCAGAGCCTGGCTCAAGATGAGTCAAACGACACTTGAACCAGAAAGTGAAGGCACCCGAGCAGCTAGGAGACTCATATGTTTGGCACTCGCAGCAGGAACACTGTGAAACCTGCCATCTCAAGAGTAGAGTCCAGAAGAGTTCAGCGCAGAGTTCACAGCAGTGTCCTGTCAAGAATCCAGACCAGATTTAAAAGGCTCTTCTTTCATTTTCAGACAGTTTGTTTGTTTTTCACACCTGACTGTTTCGATAGCGCCATATGCAGTCCAAATTCTTCAGGACAGTTTTCCAGGTGTGTAAGAGTAAAAAGGCCCCTTCGTCTCGGTTCACAGTCCCATGGGCATGTTTCCGTATTTCTGTAGCCTACTTAATCCACCTGCTGTCCCTTTTACAGTGATCAGAAATGGTCGATTTGAGTTGTTCTCGTTCTTCTTAGTGTTTTGTTGCAGCAACATGTGACACTCTGAAGGAGATTGGGTGAGAAGTCAAAACTGTCAGGAATGAAAAAGCAACAAACTGAAAAAAAATAAGCTTTTAAATACGTTATCATAAGACCAAAGGAACCTCATCAGACTCATCGAGACCAGAGTCCAGACCAAGGTCCAAATCAAAGTCCTAAGAAGAGAGTCCTAACAAGAATCTAGACCAGAGTTCTAACAAGAATCCAGACCAAAGTACTGACAATAATACAGACTAGAGTCCAAACAAGAATCCAGACCAGAGTCCTAACAAGAATCTAGACCAGAATCCTAACAAGAATCCAGACCAGAGTCCTAACAAGAATCCAGACCAGAGTCCTAACAAGAATCTAGACAAGAGTCCTCACAAGAATCTAGACCAGAGTCCTAACAAGAATCTAGACCAGAGTCCTAACAAGAATCTAGACCAGAGTCCTAACAAGAATCTAGACCAGAGTCCTAACAAGTATCCAGACTAGAGTCCTAACAAGAATCCAGACCAGAGTCCTAACAAGAATCCAGACCAGAGTCCTAACAAGAATCCAGACCAGAGTCCTAACAAGAATCCAGACCAGAGTCCTAACACGAATCTAGACCAGAGTCCTAACAAGAATCTAGACCAGAGTCCTAACAAGAATCCAGACCAAAGTACTGACAATAATCCAGACCAGAGTCCTAACAAGAATCCAGACTAGAGTCCTAACAAGAATCCAGACCAAAGTACTGACAATAATCCAGACCAGAGTCCTAACAAGAATCCAGATCAGAGTCCTAACAAGAATCTAGACCAGAGTCCTAACAAGTATCCAGACTAGAGTCCTAACAAGAATCCAGATCAGAGTCCTAACAAGAATCTAGACCAGAGTCCTGACAAGAATCCAGACCAGAGCCCTAACAAGAATCCAGACCAGAGTCCTAACAAGAATCTAGACCAGAGTCCTAACAAGTATCCAGACTAGAGTCCTAACAAGAATCCAGACCAGAGTCCTAACAAGAATCCAGACCAGAGTACTGTGAAGAATCCAGATCAGAGTTCTGACAATAATCCAGACCAGAGTCCTGACCAGAGTCCAGATCAGAGTCCAGGGGCGGCAGGGAGCTGGAAGACTGAGCTCACGATAAAAGCACCAGCGAGTATAGTGCAGCAAGTGTAAGCTCAGTGTGTGAAGGGACACAACAGAGTGACTGATGAAAGGCGACATATTTAAAGAGCTTATATAATGCAAATACATTTTTCAAGCTTTTAATAAGGTTTGAATATTTGTCCACATCAAAAGCAGCATTTTTTTTCTCTCTATTTGAGTTATCCTACATACTCTCCGCACAACTTTATCTTTTTTTTTTTTTGGCCTGAAGGCTTTACCCGACAGGACCGCCGCAGAGTGAAAGGGGCAGACAGGGGGCAGAGACACTGGCAAACGCCGACGGCTGTACCTGAACCCACCACGCAGCAATGACACATGTGCGACGCTCCAACCACAGCACCACCGACGATGCACACAACCTTTATCTTTAAAACTTCGTACACACACCATCACCACTGATTCTGATCATGTCAGTGTCAATACTGCCTCCACAGCAAAGGTTGGTTTTAAGCTTCATACAAAAAACCAACAGCAACTAAGAATTATTTTAGTAGTAGGTGTCGAAGTCAGGATTATTTTTGTATTAGTCAACAAGTCAAGTGTTTCTATTGTGAATTGAAAGTAAATTGTTTAAATATGGTGACTGAAAGCTTCTAGATAGAGAATATTGATCAGAAAGTGTCATGTTTTAGAGCTTGTAAGGTCTAGATACCGATAATGATGATCAAAATACAATTACGATTATGTTTTATCGTCGACTTATCACAATTAGTCGATTAATTGTTGCAGCCCGACAAATGACTGCACTTTTCAAGAAGCGAGCAGCAGATGCAGGCTTTGCGCACTCTGCTGGTGTTTTGTACAAAGAAAGACACAAACATTATTTAAAGTAACACCGCAGTAGATTAAAAAGCCCCCCCAAAAGGCATATAAGGGACCATTCAAAGCATATAATTAGACAGCGTTAATCATTTGGGATTTCCATGTAAGAAGCACAAACCAGCACTTGCTACAGCCAGAGTTTTGATTAGTTCAATGATGGTTTAAGAAAAATAACTCACACAATCATTGCCAGTGTCGTTTCTCAACTGGCACTGACAGGCGCCGAGAGGAAGTCCAAAACAGCTCAAAAATAAGACTTAAAAATAAGATTCGAGGTGTTTCAAGTGAAGAATTGAACTCTACTCTAATGTCTAATTTGATCACAAGATTTCAACCGGCAAACCGTCATTGCCCAAAAGCGGCAACAAGGCGCCTTCACTCAAAATCACAAAGGCTGGAGCTGGAGCACATGCAGTGTTTTTCAAAAGAGTCCGAGTCTTTCAAGTCTGTCCTGTTAATGATGTTTTGCCCAAACCTCAGAACTTGTCCATCAGCGGCGGAGGAGGAAGTGCACCGCGCTGACGGGACGGGGATATATTTTGGTAATGGATGTCTCTGTGATGGATGAGGACACACAACAAAAGCACACCAGTCCTCCAGCTCCTTTTTGTTTTTCAAGAGAGCTACAGCAATCCCAGCATGCACCACTTCCAGCCTTTCCTCCTATAGCTCTTAGTCACTTCCTCCTTCAGTTTTCACGATCGATACCCATCTCCGCTCACCCACCTGTGCCATCACTGTTTATCTCTGCTTATTCCTTGTTTAACTCAGTAGTTTGCTCTTAAGTGGCTAATTTTACACTTTTTGAAAAATGAACTTTATTAACGTCACATGAGTCAGATTTTTGTTTAGTTCATTTTTGTTTACTTTTTATTGTTAATAACTATTTACATAAATACAATACCTACACCTACAGTATTTTATTAAAGGGGCTGTACATGTTTTCTTCTGTTTAAGACAAATGCTGTTTATATTATGCAGTGTATTGTCAATGTAGATAATTGAGAAAGAAATTGAGACGGAAAGACAAAGCAAAGCATTATGCCGGGTAATAATTAAAATAAAAGGTTTGTCACATTTAGTTATAATAACCACAGTAACCAATGTCTAGCTCTGGCAGCCATCTTGTGTTGTAAAACTATACTAAAAAACACACACAAACTAATAGACAAATGGGCATTAATCATAATTTTGTACTAAATACTTTGACAAAATTACTTTTTTGTTTATTTACTTTATCTTTATTTAAGTATGAAACGGGTTAGGTTATAAATTCTTCTTCTATAGTAATGATTGTGAAATAAACAATAATTATCAATGGTTGTGTCCATATAGTGTATTGACACACATAGTTCAATTCTGCAGGAAGACAAATGCTGAATATATATTTCATAATAAACAAAAACAAAAATAATTCCTGACATAACAGGAGTTACACACAGAGTTCCCTGCATTATTAGAACCACAAATATACTATTATATTGATTTAAACACTTTACTTTGAGTTTGAATGACACTATTTTTACTTTATTTTCAATTAGAATCTTGCCCTTTCTGCACTCCACTCTCTCCACTTCTCAACTGCCACGACAAGAGAATCACAATCTTTCGAGCCCTTAATATAACTCAAGGATTTGTCCAACCAGGGACATGATAAAAACACTGCCAGACATTCTCCCAGACAGATGAATCTCAGTCATGATGCATTCATTATCACGAGTGAGAAAATAACACAAAGTGGGCAGAGATTGACCACTACATGAGACTATTCCAGACAGTCCGCCACCTGCTTGTCTCTGTGGAAATGTTATTGCTTTGCCTGTTCCATATATGGTTTAACCTCGTCTATCTCCAAGGAGACGAGCAATGGACACCACCCGGTCAAGTTACAGGTCAGATCTGCGGAGAGGTGAATTGTAGAGAAGTTTTTGAGTTAAGAAACGCAAGTGATTGAACAATTCCAGGCAAAGCAATAACATCTTGAAGAAATGAAAGTGGCATACTGCACCTTTAAATTAAATATGAGAAATATGTTTATTGGATTCTTTTTTTCCCACTTGAGATGCACAAATAATTTAAGATTCTTGTCATATGCAACATTCTGAGAAGTTTTTAAAATTCAAAAGATATATTGCAGTGATTGTCCTGAAACCCTCTACTTCATGAAATCCAATCCTGTAAGTTTCAAACTGCTGTTGCAAAATCGACCCCGACATCTCTATCCAAAACTTCCAAATCCAAACTCTTTTTTTGTTAAAATCGTGACGAGTTTGAAGATCCTCTGACTGAAATGTATGCGTCGAGTGGCGTCTTTGCTGCAGTTGGCTCCGTTGCCAGGAAATGCTCAGGCCTCATGCGGCGCCTCAAACCCTTCAATACAAAATGACGTCATGAAGCTGGTGAACGCACGCTGGGAAAACACTTCAGAGCAGGAAACGCATCGACAGACGGAAATACGCACGACGCTGGCACAACTCAAAGGCTTGAAGAAAGCTTGAAAAAAAAAAAAAAACAGAAAAGAAAGAGGCATCCCCTTCCCATTCTCTTTGAAGACGCAGCTCAGCAAAATGAGCCAAATCTGGGTTACAATATGATGGGAGGGGGAGAGACGGAGATTCCCTAATAATATTATACTGAACTGACTGAGTTACATAAAGAGGGTACAGTTGAGTCATTGTGTTTTCCTGCTACTGTCCCAAATTACATCTGTAGATACAGTTGGACAAAATAGCTGCTGTTCAGAGGAGAAACTTGCACTGTATTTAAGTAACATTTTTAGGTATCTGTACTTCACTTTTACTACATTTTACAGAGGATACTTTTTTACTTTTACTTAATTTCCTTTGAGAGCAGGTAGCTGAACTTTTTACTGCACTATATATATATTTTAATTGGATTGAAAAGTAAAAAGTACTTTCTTTGTGTATGTTTGGAGGGATTGTTGGTTTAGCACATTCATTCAAGGTGACGTTTATTGGCTTTGAGTTCAAGTCCTGGTTTTGAGTAAACCAAAAAAAATAGGTATAAAAAGTCTATAAACACTGAGAAATTGATTTACAAAAAAAAAGGATAATTCTTTATAAAGATTGCTACATTTTATTCTTTAATAGTAATCACAAATCTGCGCTAAATATTCCAAAAGTAAGATTTTAAACATGCACTTCTATATTTTCACTTCATAGATCTTTAAATGTGATACTTTGACTTCTACTTCAATAGATGTTTTGCTAAATCGAGCACTCAAATCTTTACTTACTAATCTTGCAGTGATTGAGTAAGTAAAGATTTTAAAGGTCCCATAACATGCAAAATCGACTTTTCAGAGGTTTTAACCTTCCTACAGTGCTATTTGGGCCTCGTATGTGTGCCCAAAGTGGTTTTTTGATTGATTCCGCATGTTTTAGGCTAGAGAACTGTCTTTTTGTCCCCCTCGGCTGAGCAGGCAGGCGGGGCTCATCCCATGGATGGCGGCTTCCCATGGATGGCCGGTGTTTAAGCCACGCCTCCGGGAAGCCTTGGCCGCAGAATAAAACAGCTAATGCTAATGCTACACAGTAATTACGATGGAAGCGACAGATCGAAGAGTTGGCTTGTTATTTACCAAGCGACGGCGCGTCGTCGTCGGTACTGGAGCGCGTCAAACTCCAGGTCAGACCCAGGGCGTAGGACTCAACCGCACGGCGCACCGTCAGGGCGGATAAAGAGTTTATTCCGTGTTTGTGTATCGCTGTTTACGGAGCACGCAGCGCATCGCGCACTATCTCCGCTCTAAACCGGCACGAAGTTGGGCGGGGGGGGCGCGCGAGTTGAGTGGGGGAGGCAGACTGCTCTCTGTTGAGAGTCAGATCTCAGAGTGAGCCGTTTGCTTTTGCAAGGAGGGGGCCAGTCAAGAGATGGGTGTTTTTGGAAACTGTTATGTTATGGATATTGCACAACGCAAAATTTTATCAACAAAGCCCTTAGAATAGACTGTGTAAAGGGCAAAATAGCAGAATATGGGACCTTTAAAGTTAAATCTTGTTATATGTTCCATGCAGGAGGGTTTGGGATCAGATCATTGAGCACATCCGACTTTTTTTGAATGAATTTGTCGATGGCCCATAACAGCTGCTTATTTGTCGCACGTGTCTCTCTTAAAAGTGTAAGACATTTCCTCTCAAAGATCCTCACAACATTCAGAACCAAAGCCATAACTTTTTCAACCTCAGATTTGCAGAGTTTAGCTCTTGGCTCGTTGATTCCACAGAAATCCAGCCAGTTCCTTTACTTTTAACTCATAAGCTGCCATCCGTTTGTTTTGACACGAGCGGATCATGTGTTTTCATTGATTACTCTGCCTGTCAATCATACCCATCGGAAATCTTGGCAACAGGATACGGTTCCAGACCTTATGTTTGTACAGAGTTGTAAAAATGCGTGGTTTTGGCCGATCAATTAAGGTTAATTATGCAGTCGATTATGCCACAAAACACATTTTACATCATTGCACGACAAACTACACTTCAGTAAATTTGCCTAAAAGATGTGTTCTTCAATACAAATTATCTCTGCTGTTCTTGGTCACATCAGCAACATAATAAATTATTCAAATATAATAATCTCTAATTGAACTCCATATTAAATTATACAGGAAGCTTTCAGTGTAGCAGTTTTGTCAGATTTTTTAACCGAAAATTCTTCTTACAGGTAAATCACCTTTGTCTGAAATAATACTTTTATGTTGTTGGGTTACAAAATCAGAATCAGATAACACAGTTTCTGCCTCATCTCATTATTTTCTAACAGGAACGGGACGAGTTGTTTTGTAAAGAGGACAAATCCTCGACAATGTGTAAAGTAAGTGAGGAGACGGAAAGGATGTGTTTTAATTAATTTACTTGACATCCGCTGTTTAACTGCAATATTTCACCTTCATTGGCAAATTATTGGCCCGAGCCAGTAAACTGGCGAGGGACATTGTGTTTCGTCCGTTTCTTGCTTATTATTACGCCCCCCTTTTCATACTCTTCGCGGCCCTTTTTGACCCAGTAAACATGCACGAAAAGTCTTCAATGGGGGTATAGTCGCGATCGGCCCACGGAAAAACATTTCGTATTACGCGTGTCTCGAAGCGTCCGACCCGAACGAGCGAGCAGCACCGGCCGAATCGGACCCCTATGGGAAATGGGACGAGCAAATTTTGCCCGGCGTGCACGAAGCTTCGGAACAGTGATAGAGAACAGTGACCCGAGCAAACGCTGACATTGGGCGGCCCTCGGACCAAGCGCCTGGCGGCCATATTGGACCGAAGTCGCCCGCGCCAGTTTGACTTTTTGACGGAGAACTTGTCTAGGGCTTTTGCCCGACGTGGAGTCTTACACACATTTCTGCGATCAACGCGCATTGAAATTTAATAATCAGCCACTTTTGCTGATATCTCAAATGGTTTCGCCTTGCGGCTCGCCATCGACGAGCGCCGTTTCCTGTTTTTCACGATCGCATGTCGCGGCTGCGGCGGACTGACAGAGCTGTAATTTCAGTCACGAGTCGCGTAATTATGATCTGAATGTAATGCATTAATAACAATAAATAAAAAGTACCGCTAGCGCCCCCTACCTATTAAGTCAAACATCGACTTTGTCGATTTGGGCCGAAACTTGGGAATATGTCCAGTGCAGAGCGCCATGAAAAAAACTGAATTAGTGATATGGTGCATTTATCACTGTTGGCCACCAGGGCGCAAGAGTGCTCACCAAATAATTTCAATAGCTCCTGCTGCACACGCATACTCGATCAACATGAAATTTGAAACACTCGTCTGCATAAAGCTGCTGAATCCATTTATTTGCGCACAATAACAATCAACCCCTACGGCGCCACCTGTGAGGCGCACTAAATTACAATGGGGAGAAAAAACATTACTTTGACTTTTATTAGTGAACATTTGCACACAATTCCTAGACGGCCTCCTGATCAGAAAAGCCAATGACACCCATAGCCTATTTTTCACATTTTTGCCTCTAGAGCCCTCCAGAGCTCCCATTCATTGTCTATGGCAGTGGTTCTTAAACTTTTTGTCTGGGGACCCCACAAAAAAATCTTGTGAGGTCTGTGACCCCACATTACTCCACGCCGTTTTTGGGCAGACCTATAGTTATTGACACTCCCTCAAGGTTTTGTCATTCCGTCAAACTAAATCAACTAAAAACCAACTGGCAATGTAAGAACTACAAAAATGTATTTCACAAGAAGTGGAACAAAGTGAACAAATAAACGCTGAATAATTATGACATTAAATAATACACTAAATAATGTTGTATTTATGTCTATAAAATACAGGGGTCACTAGGTCAAATGCCCTACAAAAAAAAGTACTGTGGGATTTTATTTTCTTTACCTCACTGTGCAGTAATTTGTTCCACGGTCCCTAAGAATAACTTATACAACATAGTAAAACTAACTTTCACTTGCACTTCACTGATGGCCTTATATCTGACAGATTTCAATGTCAACTATAAACTTACAATGTATATAAACTAAAACACTTAAAATTGTACATGAAATAATATGCTTAGAAATGTACATACAACTGGAGGTGCAGGTCAGGCTCTTGGGTTATAGAGAAGTTAGTATTGGACACATCTCAGTCCTTGTCTGGGACAAGTTAGTTAGCTTACAAGGTAGTTAGGGCGAGTTAGTTAGGATGAGTTAGAGATTGAGCTCTTCTCGTCGCTGCAGTGAGCCAGAGCCCTCTGTGATTTTGTGAAGAGAGAGAGTAAAAAGGCGTGGACGACAGAACCATGAGGCCCAGCCTCAGGTGGGACTTTCTCCATCATCTGAGTGAAACTGCCGCATAAAAGCGCTGTGAGGCGGAAGACCTGAAAGCGCAGAAGCGGGTTTGAATGGCGAACGCGCCGTTCACGGACCGCACAAGCCACCGCTCTGACCGCCTGAGCCCGCTCCACGGACCTCACGAGTCCAGTTCACGGAGCTCACGAGCCCGCTCACGGACGCCGCGAGTCCAGTTTACGGAGGCTCACGAGTCAGTTCACGGAGCTCACGAGCGCTCATGGGACGCACAAGCCTCACTCTGACCGCCACGAGCGCTCACGGACCTCCGCGAGTCCAGTTCCGCGGGCTCACGAGCCCGGCTCATGGACGCGCGAGCCCGGCTCACGGACCGCGAGCCCCGCTCACGGACCGCCTGAGTCAGTTCACGGACCTCACGAGTCCAGTTCACGGGAGCTCACGAGGCGCTCATGGACGCCGCGAGCCCGCTCACGGACGCCGCCTGAGCCCGCTCACGGACGCCGCGAGTCCAGTTGCGGGCTCACGCGTCCCAGTTCACTGAGCTCACGAGCGCTCATGGGCCGCCGCGAGCCGCTCACGGACCTCACGAGTCCAGTTCACGGAGCTCCACGAGCCCCGCTCATGGACGCCGCGAGCCCGCTCACGGACGCCTGAGCGCTCATGGACCGCGCGAGCCCGCTCACGGGCGCCACGAGCCCGCTCACGGACCTCCGCGAGTCCAGTTCACCGGGCTCACGAGCGGCTCATGGATGTACGAGCCCGCTCACGGACGCCACGAGCCCGGCTCACGGACCTCACGAGTCCAGTTCACGGAGCTCCACGAGCCGGCTCATGGACCGCCACGAGCCGCTCACGCGGACCGCGGCGCCTCTGCCCCAGGGCGAGCCGGCTCAGCCCGACAGCAGAAGCGGAAGGGTCGATTCGGGCGACTCGGCTCGGGACAAGAATTTAAGCTCTAGCGGCACACACAGCGCCTAGGAATCTGAAAACAGCAGCTCTGAATTTGTATATATATGTTTTTCATAGTTTCACCTCACAAAATAACACGTTAATTCCCGACTGGAAAAATAATTTGGCGACCACAAAAGTTTTGGCGACCCAACGGTGCGACCCCTGGATTTAAGAACCACTGGTCTATGGGGCTCAAATTCTCCCCAAACACAGTCTGAGGCTTTGGTGATTGACACCCATTCTGCACTGGCCCCTCCTCCCTGTAAAGGTGAGAGGGAGGAGGAAGAAGAGGCGGCAGCAGCAGCAGTGGCTCAGTGGCAGAGAGATTGTCTTATGATCAAGGTCAGCCGGTTCGAATCCCGCTCCTCACATAAACATCCTTGGGCAAGACACTTAACCGCCTTGCCCCCAGTGTCTGCTGCTGCTCTGGTGTGTCAATCATAAATACATATGTGACCGTTTCACGGAGAGGGAAAATGAAGAGGAGAACAGAGAGCAGTCTGCCCCTACTGGCCAACCCAGCGGCTACCCGCCCTTCGTGCCTCAACGTGGCGCGCCTCACTGTGAGCAGCGCCTCCAGCCTAGAGCAGGCGGAGCGGAGCACCTGGGTACTCGCGATAAACAGCGACGCGCACTGGAATAAACTTTTCTCCGTCCTGGCGGTGCGTGTCGTGCTGAGTCCTCGTCCTGGATCTGACCTGGAGTTTGGTAAATAACAAGCTAACTCTTCTATCTGTCGTTTCTTTGGGTATGTAGTACTGTGTAGCATTAGCATTAGCTGTTTTCTATCGTTTCGTGTACTGTGCTGCAGTTGCGCGGCTTAAGCTCCGCGTCATCCGAGTGAAGCGGCGTCATCTTAGTGAGAGCCCGTCTGCTGCTCACCGAGGGGACTGTTTGGTGTTCTTTACCTGCCCAGCTGTTTGTCCCGTCAGCTGAGGCGGGCTGTTCATAGGATATACGGGGGCAGTGTGCGCGGCGCCGCTCTCTCTTTTCTCTCTCACGGCCGGAGCGGCTGGCGCTGGACCGGAAGGAAAGAGCGGTCACCGGCCCTGACACGCGGACTGTGGACCGGGTTTGGAGCAGGACGGCGCCTGACTCATGGACCCGACAGCACCCGCTCTTCTTGTCGGTGGCGCCCGTTCCTTTTCCTTTACCTCGCGCGGAGGTCGGGATTGTGAGGCGCACTTGCCAGCGGCGGCCCAGCTTTGGTCTTCGTTTTGGGATTTTGAGATCTCAAAAACTATTTTTCTTTTGGATTGTTGTGGAGCCCACGTCTTGGCGGTGTATTTTTGTTCAGCGCCATGAGGTGGAGAATCTGTTCATGGCCCGGGGGGGCGGGGAGAGGCAGCGTAGTGATCGATGGTCAGGAGACATTAAAGGGGATGTATGAAGTTTAGTGGATTTTTATATTTGTTTGTGGAAAAGGACAAATTATACTTTGTACTTTAAACAGATTGCATTTTGTCATTGTTTTGTTGGCTTTGACATTCACAGGACATTAGAGGCCATAAAAAAGTGAAGTCATTTACTCAGATTAATATTTGTGTTGGTAACATCTCTCATTATGGGTGAGTGTTACAACCCCATATCAAGATAAGTTTAAAATGATATTATGACCCCGCCCTAAACCCTACTGTACAGCCGTGACAACGTCTGAACTTCACTCATTGCACTGAATGGAGCTAAGTATATAGGGGTTGTTTGTGTGGGAGGGGTGATGCAGGAGAGCGAGGCGGGTGAGAGGCGGGCTCTTCGTGTTGGCATGGGGCGGGGGCGAGGGCCATCATCGCCGCTTTGCGGCTTTAATTGGCATTGTTTTTATCAATATGTAGAGTTACTAAACAGTTTTAGTATACGCTAATGTATAAGTTAATACACAGATTTTAGAATAACAGTTACATTGGACAGTATTTCTAGTATTTTCTTTCAGATTTCCTCCTTTTTTCTTTGGCACAGTGGCTTCGCAATTGAATTTTCTTTTTTTTTTTATGCTGGATGCTCATTAAATTTGAGTGAGTCTGCGGTATCTTGCTTCAAGGCACAACAAATGCGTGCTTTATGGGAGGTAACTTTTATATAATCTTATTTTCGCACTATTTATTTTGATATTTATTAAGATTTTATACTGATTGTGAGGGGTTCTACGAAAACAGTACCTCATATTTGTGTGTGCATAAAATGACAGTAAACGGAATCTTAATAAAAAGTTGGGCGCCCGACTGGAGTTCAGAAGATTTGGTCTCAGTTTTGATTCTTCATATTATGTATAAAATCCACCCTCTTCTTTTAAAAAATCTTTTCAAACTCATATCAGATTCAGCGACACTCCATTCACAGTCCAATGGTCAAACTTCCCAAATCCCCGTCACATGCCGCTCCTCATGTTTTTACCCAAAGTCTTACCCCTCGGTGGAGTTTCGACTCAGTTTCTTCTTTAGAGGGAGAACGTCTGGGATTGTGGGCTTGAGCGGGTTTTAGTTACCCACACGAAAATCGATGTGGACACGACGGAGCGCGGAGAGTGAGAGGAGCAAAGCAGTGTGGGCAATGCCTCCTCAGCTGTGACTCTCAGCCGCTCAGAGGTGGAGGTATACATAGATTACACAGGCGCTAAGGCAGTGCTTCTCAGAGTGTGGTGCGAGGACCAACATTTTTAGTGATTGATTTACTTTTTTAGGACTGATTTTAGTGCCAATCCTGGTTTATTTCTCAGCATGTATTGTATTTGTCCTTGTATGCAAAATATTGTCGTGAATTCTTAAGTTGGACATAATTTGAACCAAAAATATTTGTAAATGTGAATTGGCCTGTCACATTAACAAAGGGCGCTAGGGCGGGGTGAAAGTGACAAAAAGGAATATTTGGGTTCCTTAGTAAACTATTTATAATGCATTAATAAGCACTTATAAGGCATTACAAGCATTTATTAGAGTGATAATTGAAAATTATGTAATATGCAGCTCATTGATGCTCTGTACATGTGGTTTATTAACTCAAACATGTATTGGCTGATGGATTATAAACATGTATAAGGTGTTATAAGTGCATAACTATTAGTGCTTATTAACGTATATATAAATATTATAAATAGTTAATTAAGGAACCTTAATCTAAAGCATTACCGAATATTTCAATGTTTTTCTGGCGTATCATGGCAACGAAAGTCAGACGATATTATGTAAATCAGAACAGAAACAGAAATGTGTTAAAACATGTCTTTAAACGTATTAGTTGTGGTTTAATTATCAGACAAATGAGAAACGTCTGCAAATTTATTCAAACATGTGCAGAGATATTACCTCACAGTCAATTTGTTCCTCTCTCTGTATTAAAACCCAATCTGGAATATTTTACAGGATCAATTTACAGGATGCACATGTTTTTAATTCTGTCTTATTTTCTTCTTTACTACAAAATGTTTTTAAATGTTATATGATAATGTTGTCCTGCCTCATGGCCAAGGCCCCATTGTAAATGAGAGCGTGTTCTCACCTGACCTACCAGGTAAAACATTGAATGAATAAATAAATAAATAAGCTCTTTTTTATAAGCATTTAACTATAAACTGTACTCACACACACCCACAATAAAACTGAAACTACTTTATGTTACTACTACTTCTTAATCCAAAAATCACAGTAAAACCAAATCCAAAAATGTATCCATATTGGAAAAATAATGAGTTGTAATAAATAAAGAGCAGGATGAAGCACTTGATTGGTTAGTTAGAATCACTAATGAGTCATATCATTTTAATTATTCAACCCTTCACTGCTGTACTTTAGTAAATATTATATCTATTTGTGCAGGAGTTTGGAAATAGTTTAGTTTACAAAATGTGATGGATGGATAATAGTTTGGACTGGGTCTTAGATTTAAAATGTGCTGTTTGATGTGATAGTTTTGTTGAAAAGTCCAAACAATTGATATTTCCTTTTTGATTCCAAAGAATAAATGAAAGACACGCAGGATCACTAGATAATTTCCATGTAACAACTGCAGTAGTTAGATGTGTTTAGCTCTTTTAAACGATGCTGTTAGCAGAGTGGTTTTCCCTGGCCACCTCTTCAGTCCAAGTGGAAGCAGCTACTTTAACTCCAATAACAGTGGGCTGGAGGCAGATGGGCTTCATAATCCCACCCCTGTGCTGCTCTAATTTGTGATATATTTATCCTTTTCCATTAATATTGCTGTTTGTCTCGACCCCAGCCTCTATGGACAAAGCCGTTTCCGGTGCGTTTTCGGAGTGTGCCATTATCTGCAGTGATGGAGTGGATCCCTGACTACTGCAGCTCATTAAAGCAGAGCTCCTCTCCTCAGAGCGGCCTCCTCTCAGCTCTTCATCCTGTTTGCTTTAAAAGGCTCCTTCAGGATTCCTCTATTAGGTTTTCTCCAGGATTAGCACAGACTCACGCTCCTCTATTTTAACATGACGTAATCTGCACACAGCACAGAGGTTGCAACAAAGGGCAGTTTCGTAACTTTATGAAGCCAGGACTTTATTTTTGGGGGAATAATAGGGTTTTTTCATACAGCAATGAGGGAATAATATGTAATAGGACAATACATAATGTGCATCTAACAGGTTCTCGTGTTTTTACTTACTTAGGGGATTGCAGCTGTGGTAAATATGGCTCATAGTTTTACATCAATCAAGTGGCAGTTTAAAATAAAATTTGAACATGACAGGAAATAGTCTAAAACAGAATCTAATACCTCTGTCCATGTCATCAAAAAGCGACTTTCCATTAATCCACAACTGACACACAACTGACATATTTTTCTTACAGATTAAACCAGTGTTGTCACACTTTTGTTGTGCAAAACATTGCTGTGGTGTGTACCTTGTGCTTAACATTATCAAATGATAATAGCAATAGTATCCATTGACATGAATACTATTCATACTTCTTTTTTCTCCACTGTCTGACACTAGGGAGTTTGTAACAGTCTATTTTCAGGTTCAGAAGTTTGCTCAGGGAACTCCAAAATGATAATTTATTCATTCAAATGAATCAGTTAAGTCAAATAGTATTTTTTTCATTAAAGTACAAAGTACACTGTTCCCTGGCACTGGTTTAAACAATAATTTAATAAAGGTGTCATCAGATATTATTATTTGTCATAACTATTGTGTGACTTGCTTGATTTGTTGCTAGATAACAGTTCAAGTCTGCTGCTCATGTTCAGCCAGGAGGTAACATTATAAACTTCACCAAAACTGTCAAACTGGGGAAAATTGGGTACAATTTTAGTAAAATCTTCAATCTAATCATCTTCAGTACGTTTTAGAGAAATGTGTAGTCTAAGCCAGTGGTTTCCAACCTTTTTCTTCCTGCGACCCATATTTTACCTGTTTACGTGGTTACCGACCCAATCACCCTTCTCCTACCTAAGAAGCTGCTTTAATTTTTTTCTGGTTAATGAAGAGGTTAACGTAACAATAATGATTATAAAATACTTTTTATAAGAAATTCAAATTAAATTCCCTAATTAGAATTTATAAAAACTAGTTCCAGCCTCTTTTCTAAGAATTCCTGGGGTCTCTCTCATAATCTTTGGGGACCCAAATTTGGATCCTGACCCCCAGGTTGGGAATGACGGGTCTAACCTGTCATATGTACTTTAATTTCAGTCCAAAGGGAAAGTGCATTGAACAAAATCTTCAAAACAATCGGTTCTTGCCAGACACATGACCTGCCACCTGCAGCCATCTTGATTTGGGTCGCTAATGTAAACAAATGTAAACGCCAAAAGAAATCTGCATAAAGTGCTCAAATATCAGACCAGTCCTAATCTTTACTGTGGTTCTGACAATTATATAACAACAAATTACATCTCACAAAAGCACAGCTGCATTTAAAAAAAAGGCAAAGTACAAAAATTAAAAAAGTGTTAAACAGCCACAACTTAACCATGAATTTATCTCTATTCATGAAATGTGACGTATGTTGGCATGAAATTGCCAGGAAATTGGCACATATTGGCAACTTTTCTGTCTGTCTCTGCCACTGGGACCCACAAAATAAGACTGTCAGGCTTGTAAAACGCAATATAAATCCAAGAAACTGGACTGGGCAATATTTTTTTGCAATTGCAAGACTTGTTGCCACGCCAAAGCTAATTAAAGAAAAAGTATCGCAGACCACAAAAACAGGCCAAAATGAACATATGTACAAATAAAAATATTGGATAAATAGTAAAACATATGACACCAAGAAGGCTATAATCCCACTGGTAATGAGGACAGCAAGACTTGCCTTCACCAGTCACAACAAGGAAAAACACACATTTTTACCCAAAGTTTCCTACTACCTGAACCTTTTCTGAAAGCTCAGATGAGGTTTGCAGTAAAGGTGTCCTCCCATAAGGTCTCATCTCTTTCGAACTTTCACCGCTGCGCTTCTGTTTAGCTTCAGACTCAATCGGTTTTGGATTTGGGCCTGTTATTAACAAGCCACAAGGCAGCACCCGCAGATATGGAGCAGGACACAGAGTCTGTCTCCCCCAAAGCCACTGGGACCAGGCCTGCCCTAGTTTCCACAGTGCAGCCAAGTAAAAAGGACAATACAACAGAGACATCCAACCCTAAACTCCCAAAGAAAAGGAAAGAGTGTGAGGGAAAGATTATCAACAGTATGAGGATCACGGTGTAATTAGAATGGCTCAAGTTTAATCTGCGGAGATGTGGATTATTTGTGCATGGGCTTTCTCTAACTCCACTCCAGATAATGATGTTTGTGTTTTGACTCTGTGATGTCTTGTTCCCTTCATAGTTCCAGCTCTGTTTGTCCAGTCTGGGAAGTTCCTAAACTAAAATTCGAAGTATGGTTTAGTTTCCCGAGCAATGTCGAACTTGTACGACAGGCCCTACTAATCATTATTGCTACTAAACTATTGCAACTCCTACAATTACTACTACTGCTAAAACTACAGTTTTGCAACTACTACTACAGCCCTGTGCACTCCAATCTACCCGTTGCCTGAAGGAAGTCGGCAGAAGGTATGACAGTCGGCAGCATGTGTCTGTTTGATCTGGAGAGCGTCAAAAGACGCAGTTCCATCACGCAGGAGAAGTTTCGATACCACTTTATAATAACTACATCGTTCTTTGCCTTCATCAAGTATGAACAAAGACTTGATTCATAAGGAACATGGAGTTTATTTTTCATGATTCAGGCTTATAACTTATTAATTAAAGTTAAGGTTAGGGTTGGGAATTAGGGTTAAAGTAATACTTAAGTAGTTACTAAGCGTGAGTCAGGTGTAGTTATTAAAGTGTTACCACATTTTCTGAATGTGTAGTCAGCGGCGGACATCTTACTCAAAGTTTGGTCTTGAGTTTTATTCGTGCAACAGATGACAATGCGACATGGAGGAGGAAATAGTGGAGGAAAATAGATTGAATGTGAAATTTCAAGAGTCTTAATGGACATTGTTGATGGCAGACTTTGGAAATAGTTTTTGTGGTGGATAATAAGGATTAGGACTGGGTCTTAGATTTGAAATTTGTTGTTGGACATCATGATATTGTAAGTCCAAACAATTGCTATTTTCCTTTTGATTTCAAAAAAGAAAAGAAAAAGAGAGGGAGGATCACTATATAATTTCCATGTAATAGTAGTGGTCGAATCGGTATTTCTGTTTGTGAAGTGATTAAGTTTCTGAATGTGTAATCGGCGGCGGACAACTTTCTCAAAAGAGTGCTCTGTTTGGTTTGGTCACGACAACGCGACTTGCTGGAGGAAAATAGACTAAATGTGAAAATTCAAGAGCATGAATGAATGTGGTTGAGACATTTTGGTCAGAGAAGTATGTTTTTTGTTTTTGTTTTGTTTTTTGTTGTTAAAATATAACATGCGCCACTACCATACCATGCAGTTGGTCACAGTCAGGTTTATGAGACGCTCAGAGATACAGCGGCTGCTGTGCATCTTTGATAGATTGTGGAGTAGGGCTGTCACAAACAAATATTTTAGTAGTCGACTAGTCAAACAATTATTTCTATTGTATATTTAGACTTTTTAAACACATTATCAACCAAATAAAGGTTGACATATGGTGACTGAAGGCCTCTAGATAGAGATTATTTATATTTAAGTGTATTAATGATGAAAATCAGTAATCATTCATTATTTTTTGACATTTAGATCTAACGATATTGGTGTCTTATAAAAGGGCTTTTGACACGTGTTATAGAATCTGTATAGTCCAGTTAAGGATTACGATGATCAATTATTACAGTCAATTAGTTGTTAATGTTGACTAGTCACGATTAAGAGTTGATTAATCGTTGCAGCCCTATGATGGAGGAAGAATTGGTGAGTACACTGCTATTATCACTCGTTCATGTTCCTAAAATGACAGCTATGTTTTTCACTAGAACTTAAAGAGGGTGAAACTACTATTTTGCAATTTATATTTTAACTATTGTGAGGTGGATCCTACCAACTTTTTCACTACAGTAAACCTAATTTAGAAATGTCAGACCTTCAACTTTTTATGATATTACAGGCTTCTGCATTAAATATATTGAAGAATGTCAATTGTCAATGTCATTAAATGTGAGAAAAAGAGAGGCACATCAAACTATTTATAAAAAGGACCAGCCGTCATGTAGAACTTGTTCATGAAGTTTAGAGTCACTGGGAGTTTAGACATGTCTCCATTTAAACTTTTTAGTTTGTATTATGTTTAAGAAACTCTATTTTGCTTCAATATCCCACCTACAGTACTTGTTTAGTGACCTTTTCTGACTTTAGGTGTTTTGCTTAGACTCCTCTTTTGTTTTCCTCTCTCTTGGTTTCTCATCGATGCACTTGTCCAGATATTTATTCGACTCCTTTAACCCAGTGACCCTGCATCAGGATGTTTTGGCCTGTGTAAAGCCATCCTCTTGTTTTGGTCCAAACTCCCCTCCACAGCGCTGCTTTGCATACTAATGCCAACAGTGCCTTGTTTTAGATAAGCCCCACTGGAGGCAAACGGCTGATCCTCTGGCGAGACCGCACCATTAGCATCACACACCAGCGACATGCAATTACACCGGGCCGCCGCAAAACTGGAGCACACGAAGGAGAACGGGCTCTTTATCAATTACGGCTTCAAAGCAAAGACGGTTTTTGCAATTTGTTAGAAGTGAAAGAAGATGTTTTTGAAGCCGTTTATAAAGTTAAACTTCCTCTTTGAATGTAATAGGCACAAACTAAGCTTTTCTTTACTGAAAGAGTTTGCAAACTTTTCAATAGTGGCTAAAAGTATTCAAGTGGTGGGAAGGTAAATTATAATTGAAAGAAGTACCAGCATTGAAGTTGTACAATAGCTTTGCAAGATTGCTTTGGTTATTGCGAGATTGAAAAGTCTATTTATGTGCATGAGAATTAAATTATTGTGATGGAATTCAGAAAAATCTTTACATTGTTTGTTTTTTGTGGTATTTCCTTTTGAAGATTGGAAGTCAATATAAGTTTCAAGACTCTCCTACATTTCAAATAGAATCAGGCAAGAGGAAGAATCTGTGCATACCTTGAAAATGAACGTGAATAAGTCATAAGTTTAGCCAACAACCAGCACAACTATCAAAAGTGAACAGTGAACCACACTTAAGGCCATAACCACAACTCTTGGATCTGTAAGCAATAACCTCACACCGCACTTGAAGAAAAACAGATTTTCTGTTTGCTGAAAGGCACAAATCAATGCTGCGTAGTGGGACAAAGTTATATATGACCCGTGTTTGTGATTGGAACAAAGAGAGAGATGGAGAGAGAAAACGCTTCCGGCGATCTGCGGACGGGACACTCACCTCCTTGTTTACTCCTGTCCAGATAGATAGACACCCTTCTGGCCAGACCTGCGAGCGGGGCGGGGGGGAAAGGAGGGAGGGGAAGGGGGCAGCAGCAACAGAAGGCAAGCCACAAATTAGCCAAGGCCCAAACTGAGCAGCAAACCTCAACAAAGACACACAGACACAGCACGACAGGGTGAACAAGGCAGGCTTTTCCAGATTATATTCATGTGCATCAGCTTTTTGATAAATGAGAGCTAATGACCAGCTAAAAGATACAATAGTTTGTTTGAAATGTTCATTTTTCATCACTTTGAAATCTCCGGATAGGACTGATTGGTTTGGAATGAGAAAGATAGATATAGTATAACATACAGCCAGCTGGAAATCCTTATTTAAATCATATTGTCATTTACTGGTTTCATTAACTCTTTGAAAGTGGCATCTTTAAATGAACGACATTGGTAGTAACTTTTAACTAAATTCTTGTTTGTACTTTTTTACAACAAGTGGGTGATATTGACAAACATGAATATCTCAGTAGTTTAGATATTCTTATGATATTATGTCAATCCAACAGAAATGTGTTAAAACATGTCTTTAAACATATTAGTTGAGGGGTTTAATTAAACGACAAATGTGAAATATCTGTAAAATTACTTGTAGAAGTGCAGAAATATCACCTTTTACTCTTAATTAAAAGTTTACAATATCACATTTTTTATTTTTAGTTTTCATTAACCCTTTTTGCTGCATTTTTGTACCTAATACCTGTAATAATATGTAGTAATATGTTTTTTGGTTGCTCATATTAGATCTCAACTATTAATGGTTGCAGTATCGTCTTGTGAGTGTAAAACGTTGGACCCACACATCTGTATTCTAATGGAGAACCCACATTCTCAAATCCTCTCTCCAAAAGGGCAAAAGGATGAACGAGGAGAACTATTGCACAACTGCACAAGACGGGTTCAGAAGTTTTACCAAGACATTTTAAAGTATTACAAAACTAAGTATTTCATAAGATTAATTTTGCATGCAGCAACAAATGCCCTGCAACAAACATGAATCATTTCTGATCAGCAATGAGCAACCGAGTGTGAACTCTACAAGGCTGTGGTGATGGTGAGGGACTGTCTGGCATGCTAAATATCAAGGCTTATGTCACTGACGCGCTGCAGCGCAGGATTCTTAAGATTAAGAGGAAGACAAGAGAAATAATTACTGTAACTAGACCCTCACTTAGGCGTTCTACCTGATTTTTACTGTTTTTAATCGTGAAAAACAGAATTAGTTCATGTACCCAATATTTTGTATGTAATAATAAAGTAAAATCTGTTTTGCCCCAGTACAGATTGTAAAAGCATCTATTTGAGTGAAAATGACACCACAGCACTTTCTCTGCATTTATAAAACATTTTATTCTTCGAGAAGCAGGAAGTGCACCGTTTGCATACTAATGTTGGTAGCTTTACCCAGGACAGCTCTGGCCTCAGAGTACTTTTTAAAACTGAACAGAGCTAAATAGAGAAGCTTTAGTGCATCACTTTGTAAACTGTCGCATCTTTATCCACTTTATATAAATAAAGTGGATGTGTATTTTGGACAGATTTTATTCATAAGCTCGAGGTATACAGTAAGCAAAGGAGACAAGCCTCAGTGTATTTAGTTCTTATTATACTATTATGCAATTTATAATAGAAAACAGTAATTCTTAGCAGACATTAAATTAAAAAGTCTGAATATATGGCAAATATATCAGATAATATCTACATCTCCAACAGGCTTTCTGATACTGTTACACATGAAATAAAGCCATATTGTGTCACATCCAATAAATTTGAATGCCGTTTGTTACCTTGTTCATCCTTCTCAGGTGGGAAACAACACAAAATAAAAACACATGAATAAACCAGCGACATAAAATGCATGACACACAGAAGAACACAAAGGACTGTACAGGGAGATGTTTACCGATGACACAAAACAGCGTGTTACTGACAGACACCAGGAAACGAGGCAGGGACCGGGATGTCTTTCACGTTCCTGTAGGAAATGTGTTTTTCGCAATAGAAAAGAGTTTGTGTGTAATATTTCACTGGGTACTGTACATTATTAATGCTGCAGAGCCTGTGCTTGAAATGGGAAATATTCAGAACACAAGCCTATTATTTATACCACAAGAGATTCAGTAAACGTGTTGTGTTGCAAGAGGCAAAAACAAAAAAGTCATTAATCCAAACAACATGTGAGTGATTCGACTAATGCCATACTATTTCCCTGCTGTTAAGAGACATTGAGAAAAGTTAAATGTTGCTGGATAAGATCAGAATTGCACTTACAAGCTGCACATTAACCTAAATTGTCAGTTAAAACGTTGACATTGCTCATTAGTGAAAGATATGTAGCCCATAAAATAAAGCTACGCGTTTTCTTTACTTTAAACTGCAAAGTGCTTTGTAACTTATCAAATAAATGAAGCTTAGTAATGCAGATGGAAAACGGGACAGTAAACAATTGAATTTTAAGAAATTATAACAGGTGCACTATGCAGGAGGGTCTATCATCTGCTTAACGAAAAACACTGCAAAATATTGCATTTTTACTGTTAGCTTCGTCACCTCTTCGTAGATCTGAGGTCTCATTTATCAAACTTTGCGTAAAATTCAAACTAAAAATGCACTTGTACAGATAATTTAGGTGTCAGACCAAATAACTTAATACAAATAATCCCTACACATGATACAAATAAACTAATAAATAAGCATGTAAAATGTGGATTGCTAAACATTAGGTCAATTTCCTCCAAATCACTTTTAGTTAATGAATTAATTAACGATTATAATATTGATCTTTTAGCTTTAACTGAAACTTGGCTTCAACAAGATGATTATGTCAGATTAAATGAGGCCACCCCACAGAGTCATGTTAACTTTCAAGCTGCCAGGAGCTCAGGCCGGGGAGGTGGGGTGGCAGTAATTTCACATTCTAGTTTACTCCTGAGTCCTAAAATTAATAAAATTAATAATGAGTCTTCCTCATTTGAAAGCCTTATCCTATCAATCACCTGCCCAAACTGGAAAAACCAAAAAGCTGTTTTGCTCATAATAATCTATCGACCTCCCGGTCCTTACTCGCTGTTCTTAACAGAATTCTTTGACTTCCTATCAAATTTAGTATTAGACTGGGAAAATATTGTGGTGGTTGGGGATTTCAACATTCATGTGAATGAAAATAATTGCCTCAGTAATGCCTTTAGCGCTTTATTAGATAGCATTGGTTTCACTCAAAATGTAAATAAACCAACCCACAGTCACCAGCACACTCTGGACCTGGTTCTAACTTATGGAATAGAGATTAGTGACCTAAATGTCTTCCCCCAAAACCCAATAATGTCAGATCACTTCCTAATTACCTTTCAGTTTATTCTTAAGGACTATCCAGCTCCTCAGACTAAAACTATAATGAAAATGGACAATATCTGAAAAATCTATTTTAAAGTTCAGAGAAATAATAGAACCAATATTTAATATTACGTCATGTGATCCTGTCGTTAACAGCGCCAGTCCCAGTGCTATTGATAACTCTGTTGACTCAATGGTCAACTCTCTAAAATCTGCTCTTGATGTTGCAGCTCCACTTAAACAGAAAGTAATCAGGCCAAAACGAGCCTCCCCCTGGTACAATGAAGAACTACGTTCTCACAAACAAAGGGTAAGAAAACTAGAGAGATCCTTACGCCGCTCCCACACAGAAGAATCCCTGAAAGAATGGAAAACTTGCCTTCTGTCTTATAAGCAGGCTCTGCGTAAGGCTCAAACCAGATATTATTCAAATTTAATAGAAGTAAATAAAAATAACTCTAGATTTCTCTTCAGCACTGTAGCCAGGCTGACAAACTGTCACAGCGCAGTAGAACCCTCAATACCAGTTACTCTAAGCTGCAATGACTTTCTTTTATTCTTTAGCAGCAAAATCACAACTATTAGAGATAAACTAAATGCAATTACTCCCACTATCAGTACTGAGCAAGCCCAGACTGCAAAGCTAGTGTCCCATACAAATCCTTCAGTAATACTAGATAGGTTCACTGCTGTTGATCAGGCAGAGATAACTTCAGTCATTATGTCCTCCAAAACATCAACTTGTATTTTAGACCCAATCCCAAGTAGACTCCTCAAAGAAATTCTCCCCCTAATTATAAATCCCATTCTTAATATAATAAATACTTCACTAGAAAGCGGTTTATGTCCCTCAGTCCTTCAAATATGCAGTGATTAAACCACTTTTGAAAAAGCCTAATCTAGACCCCGACATACTGGCAAACTATAGACCTATTTCTAATCTGCCCTTTGTCTCTAAAATCCTTGAAAGAATTGTGATTAAACAGCTTTGTCGCCACCTGCAGGACAATAATTTATTTGAAGTTTTTCAGTCAGGGTTCCGTGTACCACAGCACTGAAACTGCACTAGTTAAAGTCACAAATGATCTGTTATTAGCTGCTGATGATGGACAGGTCTCAATCCTGGTTCTGTTGGACCTCAGCGCAGCGCTTGATACCATCGACCACAACATTCTACTGCAGAGGTTAGAATGTGATATAGGTGTCAGTGGAACCGCCCTTAGCTGGTTTAAATCCTATCTATCTGATAGGTACCAGTTTGTTAATGTAAACCAGAGATCTTCCCCATGTTCTAAAGTAACCCACGGTGTGCCGCAGGGTTCAGTACTGGTCCAGTTCTGTTCACACTTTATATGCTGCCCTTAGGTATGATCATCAGAAAGCATGGCATTAACTTCCACTGCTATGCAGATGACACTCAGCTTTATTTATCAATGAAACCTGATCAGACCCATCAAGTAGACAGACTTAGTGCCTGCGTGAAAGACATAAAAACTTGGATGACTCTTAATTATCTGCTCCTTAACCCTGAAAAACCGAGGTCATTCTGCTGGGCCCTAAGCACCTGCGAGACTCTTTATCTGACCAGATAGTTTCTCTGGACAATATCACTGTAGCCCCCAGCTCTACTGTAAGAAACCTTGGGGTCCTATTTGACCAAGATCTCTCGTTCAAAGCACATATAAATCAAGCCTGTAAAACAGCCTACTTTCATTTAAGTAACATAACCAAAATTAGAAAAATCCTGCCCAGAGATGATGCCGAAAAACTCATCCATGCATTTGTCACATCCAGATTAGACTATTGTAACGCCCTGCTTATAGCGTGTCCTAAAAGCTCTATAAGAAGCTTTCAACTGGTTCAAAATGCAGCAGCAAGATTATTAACAGGTACTAGAAAAAGAGATCATATTTCACCAGTGTTAGAGTCTCTTCACTGGCTTCCTGTTGAGTTTAGAATCAAATTTAAAATCCTCCTCCTGACTTATAAAGCTTTAAACAATATGGCCCCATCCTACCTCAAAGATGCAATAGTAGCGTACCATCCAAACAGAGCTCTTCGTTCTCAAAATGCTGGACTATTGTTAGTCCCCAGAGTCTCTAAAAGCACAGTAGGAGGTCGAGCATTTAGCTACCAAGCTCCTGTGTTATGGAACCAGCTCCTGTTCATGTAAAAGAGGCCGACACAGTCTCTACATTTAAGACCAGGCTCAAATTGTTCCTCTTTGAAATAGCTTATGGTCAGGCCAGTTAGGAACAGAAATAAAAACCTACAGTTTTAGCTACGCTGCCCTTGGAGCAATTCTGCTGAAGTATGGCAGCTTGAACACTATCCTCTGGTTCTTCCTACTTTATCTATCAACAATATTTAATATTACTTCAACTGTAGTCTGTTCATTGCTGTTCACATGTTTCTCTTTCTCTCCACTTCCCCCGGGGAGTGGAGACTGTTTCAGGCACTGCGGCGGCTGCTCCAGTGACGACCCCCCCACCCCCACCTGGCTGGACGATCTATGCGCCACCCGCCTGGACAGCTGGATTAGCCACACCTCGTCTGCCTGGACGAACTCCTTCTACTTTAGATGAACTGTTCCTCATCTCCTGCTGGAGGACCTCTCTACACTGGTGGACTGCTCCTCGTCCGCCTGGAGGAACTCTTTAAAGCCACCTCCCTCTTGAGTGGTTCTGGCTCCACAGTCCAAGTGGATGCGTCAGTCCTAGTTCATCTGCAGCCTGTCCGTCCGTGGGAGTAGGATCTCTCCTTCACTGTGGTTCTCCCCGAGGTTTCTACTTTTTCCCATGGGGTTTTTTGTAGTTTTTCCTCGCCGCAAAGGAGGGTCAAAGGACAGGGGCATTCTGGGACAGTTATCTGAACTGCTTTTACCTGTGGCCCATCGAGGCAACTGTTGTTGTGATTTTGGGCATTATAAAAATAAATTGATTTGATTTGATTTGATTTGACTTATGGACAAAAACCCAAGCTTCCTCAAACTTGCTGACAACTTAAGTGAGAATCTCTCACTTATGTCTTATGAGAATTTGAGCTCAAATCATCTTCTGATTCATATTTAAAAGCCCACACTTACAAATGTTAGAGCTCTGGATTGCATATTTTCAAGTAGGGCAGTACAATTTGGTAATAATATCTAAATGTAACTTTTCTGACTTGCAATTGCGATTAGATTTGCCACACAACTAGGAGAATTGTCTAAAGACTGCAATATGAACTGACAAACTAATAAAGAATCAGAACATGTCTACAGGGTTAGTAGATTTTATGCAGAATAAGACACAGTTTTGTTGTTTATGGAGGAAATTATTACGCTTCAAAAATGGCAGCCTTTGCGATGTGCTAATTGCGATTTTGATTAATTATGCAACTCTATTTTCAAGTTGAAATAGTCAATTTTTATAGATCACAAACTTAAAGTGGAAAGTCATGTACGTAAAGTAAAAAAGCGTAAATGTACTTACAGATGAATAAATGATAAACGAGACCCCTGACCTGTAAATTAGCTTAGTTGCGTCTCCATGGAGATAGATACGTTTTTAATTTGCCTTTTATGCACTTAATAGAGACAATTGCCATTTTCTCAGGCTCAGATTACACATATTGCTTAACCATGGAGCTAATGTGTATAAATAATTACCCACAGATCCATATGTTGACAATATTGATCACCGCCTTATGTTAAATTTCCAACACCATTTACTACAAACTCTCCACTGAGCTTCAGAGTAAAACTTCTCCCGGCGCAGATGCCACCTCAGCGTTTGCTAATATTAAACCTGACATGTCCACTGAAGTCTGAAAGCAGCAACTACACAACAGCTGTCAGTTGCAATACATCGAGGAGGATAACAAGCGCCCCATTAAATGTTTAAAGTCCCCTCAAACCAGGCCTGGAAGTGGAGGAGTCCAGCGAGAGGACCGGAGTGTCAGGACCGATAGACAGCGGTGATAGTTAGTCTGTGTGGAGCTTTGGTGACGCCGCCGTGGTTTGGTAATGATGTATTTGACTATGCGCATACGGATTTGTGCGCGTCACTCCCATCCAGTCACTCACGCTGACATCTCGGGATTTCGTTTCTTCCAATTTACCCAAATCTGAATGATACTACAACAGTGACACACAAGCTAAAAATAGAAATGTCATCAATCGAAAGTCATCTCTAAATGGACTAATTAAGATGTAAATGAGGACTAAATCAAAACAGAGAATTCCAGGACATACAAGGGCATTAAATGAGTTTGCATATGAATTAAACCTGCACTAACTGATGCTAAATGAGCGTTGTTCTGAGGTAAGACTGTTTTGGGAAGTAGAGATAATTATATTGGTTTATTTTAGGAATCTAGTTTGCCAAGAGGGAGCAAATTATGATCAACATGTGTTTTTTACAAGCAAAAATAATATTTTGCAGTAAAAGCGTGAGTGCTTCACTGTTTCAAAACATTGTAGAAAAGCCACTTTAAAAAGTCAGATGAACTTTGAAAAAACAACTTTCCTTGCCGTAAGGAGAACGTTTTTCAAAAAGAATAATTTCTATGTTTTGGAAAGACTCTTATAAACGTTATGCACTGGGTTAAAGAAAATATATACATATATTTTTCTTTTTCCCACATTCATTAGAAAAGGAAACTTATATCTAATATCTGAAGGTCTAAGGTTTTTGTCAGAAATATAAAAATGACAAATAATCCCGAAGAAGACCAAATGGGATTACCATAATATGTTGTGAACCTATTATTCTGTCCTTTTTTAAAACATAAAATTCCATAAAACTGTGATATTTAGTATACATGACTATACATCGACTTTTGGGGATGTGGGATGTGATTATGCTTTGAAAATATACAAAATAAACAAACAAAAAAGCACTAACAGGACAATGATATGCATATCTCAAATAAATTCACTAAGAAAAACAAATAAACCAATAACTACACTGTTTTAACAATATATACTACATTTAAAACACTATAAGCAGTCCTGGCACTTCTCTTACTCCACGCCGACACCTGACAAACCGCTAATGCTGCTAAAAGTCTTTAAAACAGTTGTAATTTATGTTGGGAAACTGCGGCGTATCAAGAATTCAGGCAGTATACGCCAATTCATCCGCCTGTCACAGTTCCCCGAAAAACTTGCCTGACCCAGAAAGAGTGGCTGCGAAAGTGCCAGAGGCAGAGTAGAAGTGGAGCAGGTGAGAGGAGAAGCTGCCACAACACTGCAGCGTGGAGCTCTCTGACAAGTGTGTACTCCAGGTGTCAGCCAGCCCTCAAAATGTGCACACAACCACTGAAATATGAACAAGTGGCAACACACAAGGACGCCAACAACCCTATGTAACTTAATGTGTCACCTTTGTTATAATAAATACAGCAGGATGACAACATTGTACTGACAGGTGAGTTATGTACTTATGACAACTCACCTGTTCGTGGAAGGTTGGGGAAAAAGCTAATGAGACCATCAAATATCTGATTTTCAAAAGGTTTATGTCGATATTGTAGTATTCAGTCCACACAAATAACTGAGGAATGAAACTAAACAAATTTAAGGGTCGAAACAAGTCCCATATATTAAAGCTGAACTATGTAAGTTTTTAGTGGAGGGTCTGCCACCTGCTTGTCTCCATGGAGATGCTATGGCGTTGCATGTAGTGTTTCACAGTGTGGCAATGAACTTTTATATCTAACTTATCCAGCAGGTACACCATGTTACAAGTGACAGGTGAGGTCTGTGGAGATGCAAGCATGCTCAGTTAAGAGGGCATTTTTTAGCAGGAAAAACATTTAATTGAATAAAGACAGACAGGTTTAATGCCTTGTTAACCCTGCGACGAGTTGGCCACTGTCCAGGGTGTACCCCGCCTAAGGCCCAAAGTCACTGGGATAGGCTCCAGTCACCCGCGACCCCTAACGGGAATAAGCGGTAGAAAATGAATGAATGAATGAAAGGTTTAATGCCGTTCTCTGGAACAAGCAAACCGTAACATAACCATAACACTGAGACAAGCCAGTCCTCCACCATAAAAGTGCTTTTTGACCCGGACTCCAATGTACTCAATTCAAACATGCACATTGTGACACTTTTAAACACAATAAATTGTATTATTAAATTATAATTTACTGAGTTATAAACTTATAACCTGCTGACTTCTGCATTAAAGTGGAATCTGCCAAGCTGAAAAGTGACTTATTATCTAAAGCACCAGGAAGGCATCATATAGTGAAGCACTAGGCAATACCCAGCTCTTACTTCAGTACAGTACAGCACTGATGTTTTATGACTTATTTTAGAGTGTTGGCATTAAAATGAGAGTTATGAATGTAACTACAGTTCTAGGAATCCCAGATGACTACCAGAGCTTCTCTGTTAGCGCTAAAGCACCGCCTCTTTTGGTCAGTAGGGATGACATACGACTCAAATCTTTTTAAAAATACATACCAGTTTCTTTGTGCACACAGAAATTGTTTCAAATTTTCCTATTTCTTTCGCACT
Source organism: Rhinogobius similis (assembly GCA_019453435.1). NCBI lineage: Eukaryota > Metazoa > Chordata > Actinopteri > Gobiiformes > Gobiidae > Rhinogobius > Rhinogobius similis. The sequence continues at coordinate 15,966,597 of CM033622.1, forward strand.
TTCCAAAATCAGTGTAAGTGAGAAAAATCAAACCTGATGTGAAACAAACAAGTCTGATCCATGAGGGACTCAACTGTGAACGTGTTTGCAGCTAAAATCCTGTGTCAAGATGCAACAGTACCGTCATACTTAAAATCCAAAATAAAATTAAATGATTTTTTTCTGATGCTCGTCAAAAGGATTTGTATCTGATTTTTTACTGATTCAATAAAATAAAAATTACGTATTAATTAAAGAATATATACGACTGAATAGCTGATCTTGATCTATGGAGGTGAAGGAATGAGGGCTAGGAACATGACGGAGACTAAATACACCATGGCAGCACAGATGGGTGTGATAATAGTAGAAGTAGCACTGGTCTTTACTGTGGGCGCCGGCGGAGGGCTGACCTCTGGTGGTAGGCAACATGTCCGACAGCCCCTGCCACGCGGTCACCATCTCCGGGTTCTTCTGGTCGGCAAAGTTTTTCCAGATCCGCAAAGCTCCGTCGTCTGAGAAAAAACGACAAAATTCAGTGTTTTATGCCTCATTTACTTTCAAAAAGTTCTATGGTGCTATTTTATTGATTTATTTTTTGTACATTTCTTGATTTCTCTGTTATTGGGTAGCATTTTTGAATATGAAGAATACTATATCATAAGGCATACATAAAACCTTGATATGCTTTTTTATATTTATACCGTAAAAAACATAAGCGTATTAAGGGGTTTTAAGGCGTTTTATGAAGCTACAATCTAGAACAGTCTGAAGAAAAAACTAAAAAAACGTTCTGTTTTTTAAATTGTGAACTGAATGCATCTTTATGTATGAATTGTCTTCTACAAATAAACTTGTAAATAAATAAACTTGCCTTGTCTTTTGTCTATAATATTTCTATATGAATAAAAACGTGTATCTTTATATCATTTTCATATTTCCACATTAAATATTTATCAATGTATATATTTTAAGACAACTGGTTGCTGATCAGAAGGTACAGATGTAAATGGCCCTAAAAGAGGCTTATTTTGGTGAAGCCTTTCCCTCATTAAAATTAAAAAGGATCAGCCTATAGGGTATACTTCAGGTTGTAAACATGCCAGGTCCAATTGGAAAGACAAACCTCCTCCAAAAAACCTCAGACTTCTTGCAGTGAAGAAACCAACACCCCGGGATGATAATAAATGTAAACCATTTCAACCCCAACCCTAAGTCTTACTGAGTTATACTGGATGGCAGAGTTACCGTTTACGCAAATTACACCATTTACTTTCAGTACAGTGTCACAGCGTTGACAAAACTAAACAAATGTGCTTGTGCAGAGTTCACCTGTGTTATGAGGACAAAGCCATGGAGGGTAATTGCTCTATTCTGGTGATAAATGGTGCTGAATACACATAAGCCCTCGGTACAACTTTACAGCTAGAAAAAGTCAAGTATTTAAAGCTAGATGCAGCTACAAATGAGTCTCAGTGAGATTTGAGACTTTGCTGGTGGGCATGAACATTCAGGGAGCTTACCACAGAGAGGAAGTACTAAATAGTTTTGGGAAATCGCTCCGTTGTTGTTGGGTGTGAAAAGATGTGCAGTCGTTTGCAGGTGGTGCTCAAAAATAGAGACAAATGTGTGACCTAAAACTGAAGAAGTGAGAGGGACGAACGAGGAATTGGAATTAACTATTTGACACGAAAATAGAAATCACAAGGTTATTTAAGAGATATTTTACACCAGGATGCACTTAATCCAATAGAAGTGATGAAGAAAATGGAACCTCTTATATAATGGAAAGACACACAGTTTTACAATTTGGTCTGGTGTTCACTCACTCCTCTGTCGCACTCAAACACACATAAACCTTCAGACTTAAGTGTTTTGCTTAAGAACACAATAGAAAAAAATAATAAGTACCATGCAGTTTAAAACAATAACACCTTAATAAGCCTTATTAATGCATGAAGAAAGACCTACTTCATGACGAATAAATTGTTTATTAAGAAAGATTCAGGCACAGTAACTACTTAAATAAAATGTTAGACTAAAATAAGTAGCAACTGCTTATTTAAAGGGCCTATGACAGGTTGAGCTACTCATTTCACTAAAATGTGGGTTAGATAAATATATTTCACATTTTGCCAAGATCCTTAACAAATTTTATCCCAGTTTAGCAATTTTTTAGGTTTTTAATTTCACTTCCTGGTTGTAAATGATGACATCACACTAGGAAATTACCATAGCAACCACCTGTAAACTTGGCCAAAACTCACATAATGTCGCAGATTTTTAAATTTTGTACACATAAAAATAGATGTGAACACCTTTTTTTTGTTGAATTAATGAATAAATGTTCAAAAAAGTAGTTTATATTGTGTAAATTATGCATAACCTTTGTCTCCCCAGTGTGATGTCATCTATTTGTTTACTTCCTGTATCATTCTACAGGTTTTTTTTCAACTTTTCTCCACAAACGGCCACTTGATTGGTGTAAAACTAGCATTTTAATTTATAACAACTATTAATACATCAAACAAAGACAAAATTACAAAATCTACAAAACCTGTCATACGCACTTTAACAGACCATCCTTACTCAGAATAAGGATTAGGCTGTTAAATAAGTAGTTACTAAGCTTCAATGATTCTTAATAAACTATTTGTTCAGTATGAATTAGGTTTTTACTTATGATTTGTAAAGGTCAATGAAAGTGTAACTATCAAAATATGTATTGCTGCTACAGGGAACTGATTCTTCAACCCTTAGCTGTCAAACCACTTTTCTACCGCAAGTTCAAAGATTGCAACATATTTCAGCATCAACAGCTATTAAATTGCGAATAGAACATACTCGTAGACACTCGAAGCAGACAATTGTGCTATAAATCACTCTGATAAATTTACAGCAGTTTCAGGGTGGATAAATAAAACAGTGTCATTTTATCAAGCAATTACTTTGTCAACGTTAACTCTGAAGTGCGGATTTGTTGTTTACCTGTTGCCGTTAACAACAGCGAACAGTCGTGTCCGTTGAGATACTCCATGGCTGTGATCCGTGTGTAGCGAGGGTTTCCGTTGTAGAAATAGTCCAACCTCTCACCTTTCTCCCAGTCCCAGAAACTGCAACGACAAACGCACTGCTTTTTACAATAGATACTTCGCAAATTAAGACCTGCAGAATGTGCCATGAATAACAAATAACAATCCGGGAAAGATTCTTGTAGATTCGTAAACTATCTGAGAAATTATAAAGTTTAATGGGAGGGATGCAGCTCAAAAGTTTTCCTGTAAGTATTGATTTACATGTGAAGTCCTGCCTGCAATATTTCAGGAATTGTAACATACTTTAGTTTAGTTATTTTTGAATCAAAATGCAACGTCTGATTTGTTTTGACAGACAATTGGGTTTAGTTTAATTTATTTTCTGACTGGATAAAATAGGTTGATGCCATAACTTTATTCAGACATTTTAGCATCCAACACCTTTATTCCTTGCGAGTAAAATATACTTCTTGACTGCAAATATCGAATTTTTCTCACAATTATATTCACACTTGAAGAGTTAATTTGCAAAAACAGATAAATGCCATTAGATACAATTTTTGAAGATTTACAATTTACTCTTTGTCTTGTCCAGAAGTGGTTTCTAAAAGCCATATTTTAGTGCAATAAAATAATATCCCATCGCTTTCTGAGCAAATCCTCTCACCTATACTGTTATTAATAATATATGTAGAAGATGGGATCAAAAATAAACAAACTTTCTGACAAATTTTCAGACTGGAGAGATCTGTTTTTGCAAATGAACGCTTCACTTGTTTTTTAAGACCATAAATAATCAGAGAGTGTAGCTTTGGCGATAAACCGTGCAGGTTGGTGAGTAGTAACAGACCAGATGCTGTCCTTGTCGGCCACAGCGATGCAGGTGTTGAAGGGGTGGAACTTGACCACAGACGGGACGCCGGGGTTTCGGTTGATGAATATTTGATCGTCCAGACGGGAAATACCTGCACGAGAGAAACCAAGGACACGCATGAGGGACTGACACGGGACACTTTTACCATGTTATGTCAATTATTGAGTGACTGCCTATACATAGGTTTTTCGGCACGTTTCACAGGCCACAGTTTTTAAATTCTTTCAATTTTTTTTCCATTTTTCAATACTTCCTAGTCTTCTAATGTCTGCTATTACTTTTGGTACATGTACCTTTTGTAGTTTTTTCATAATTTGCCGAGCAATTTTTCCCTATCTTTTACAGTGGGAGCCTTTCTCTTGGTCCTCTACAGGAAAGTTTGGTGTTTAAACTGTTTTTGGCAGGTGCACAGTGGCAGAGCGGCTAGAGCTTCTGCCTCCCATTAAGGAGGTCGTGGGTTCGAATCCCGGACCATACCAACATCACACGAATTCAATTGCGCAGTCACTCGCAATAGTTTCAGCTATTGCAACAGCATCTAGTTTTAAGATTATTTCCTTTTAGTCATGATTTAAGATGATCATAGGAAATAGTTAGTTTCTCTTCAAGCTTTCCAATGATATCAACTCGTCTCTACAATTTCAATAGAATTTTATCTTTAATGATTCTTCACAATCTTAGTAAAATTATGCAAGAAAGAATTTGAAAGACTTCACAGATTTAAGAAAAACTCTGACAGCCAACCTACAACTCTAGGAAAAAAGTGAAATATAAAGAAGAAAGAATACTTATATAAAGCTTCTTCAGTATCTGTTATTTGTTAAATTTACTTTATACTCCCTACTATAAACAACTAGTTTCAGTGTAGTTAAAAAGAACTGTACTATTTTTTTTTCATGTAATAAAGTAATCTGTTTTTCCCCAGTACAGATATATTGTAAAAGGAGCTTTCTGGGTGAAAATGAGACTGCATTTAATTATAGAATGCTTTATCAGCGCACTGAGGATAGAGCTGAGACTTAATATACTATTTATTCGTCAGAGCAAAACTGAGCTCTGGTCTCTGAAAGTCGTGATTAGTGTTTCTAAACTTATTGCAGTAAATAATGAAGCTCCTCTGAATGCAGAAGGTGAGTGAGCAGTACATTTCGACCACTGCAAAAAGTATAAAGTAAAAATCAGACATAGTGGCTTTAACGTCTTCTTTAGAAAGATATCTAAGTCAGCCTCTTACTAGAGCCTTGTCAAAACTGAAGCTACTTGGATGAGTTGGGAAACTTTGCCCAGTTGACAGAATTTGGCTTTCTTTTGTTTTGGACTTGGTTTCAACATGAAGTTGTACATTTTTTGCGTTGATTTTCTGGTCAAAGTCTTAACACATTTCAGACGCATCTCTTTGTTATTCTTTGAGTTTGAGAATAAACATAAGACTTCCCAAATTACGGTACAAGTTGCAAGAGGGAATAGCACAAATTTTGTTGAGTTGAGTGAGCAAATTTACATTGTACACACAATAATCCTTACCATCAGCTTTTAGAATGCAATTTCATGAACAGACGCAGCTGAAATGCCTGAGTGATTATGTGACAAATTAAAAATTACAGCAATCCAAATAACAAGGATGTGCAAGTGTGTAGAGATTCGAGGAGGTCTAAAATCGCTCACTATCTTTCTGTACGTTGCCATGGAAACTACACGTGCCATGCTTCCCCAGTCTGTCCTTGGCGTCTACCTGAACATACTCTGGAGAGAATTATAATCACGAGAATGAGGCAAAGAAATCTATCACAATTCATCAAATATGCAGCTGCAGTGTTGGCTGGAAAAATATGCTCAAAGATTTAGGATAAAACGGGTTCATGGACATCGATTCCTTTGTTTGTGCTGTGGGCAAATTCTGAACAACCACCAGAAACAAGCCCACAGATTTTGGTGATGCGTAGTAAGACGTATGAATTTTGCATCAAAACAAAAGAAAGAACTCAAACAAGACTGCTGGCAGTACTGAGTAATTACTACAGAATATAGGCATGAATTATAGATAACGTTTGCACTGGTTTCCATTCTTCAAATACATTAATAGATTGGGTTGTAAAAGAATTTGATGATGACAAAACCTTAGATGAAAGACTGTCTTGCAATATATCCAAACAGAAAATCCATCCATGTTGAACATTATGAGGCTGTTGTCGACTAAACTAATGACAACTAAACACATGCTCTGCTATTGATTAGTCGACTAAAGGGACAGTGGTGTGAAACTGGCAAAAGCTCTCAAAACCTTTCAGCATATTTTAAAAAAATGTTCAAACTGAAGAAACCTTGCATGTAAATGCACTTCCTATAATCCACAATTGCCATGCTATAGATACAAAAAAATTAGTTAATAAAGAACCATTAGTTGACTATTACAAATGTGTTGGTCAAGTAAAACACCAGGCTGACAGGCCGGTCATTTCATGTTAATACTGTATTAACTGTATATGATTGAAAATGTTATTTCTTATAGATATAATGTTGAACAGAATCAGTTTACAATGTGAGTGCACAGAGGAGTTGTTTGATTTGGTGCCAGTTTTTGTTTTATGCAATAATAGTTATAAATCTTAGAATAACTTTCTAGCAGAGGGAAGTCACTTTTATAATTCCAAGGAAATATACTTTAGTTTTATGCTATCCTCTGGAATATTATACCCAAAGGAACAAATTTCAATGGAAACTCACAACAGGAGGCTCCTCCAGTACGAGTATGAGTCAGGGTTGAGTAAGGAAACTTAAAAAAAAACTTTTTTGTGTAATAAAACCATATAAAATGAAATACTTCTGTTTTACTGTTTACTTTGATTAAAAAGTGACTTATTGTGCCTTTAACCATTTATCATTTGGCTCCTGGTGTAAAACGTACACCGACAAAACACAGATTGTTTTATAAGAAGGAAAAAGTACAGTGTTTGTATTTGTATGATTGTGTTTCTCTTAGCAGTAATCTTAACCTTTTCATCTCTTGTTCACTTGTTCATTTACAGTAATTTATGCAATTTGGACGGCATCTTCCCCCTCGTGTTCCTCCTCCTCCTCCTCTCCGCGTGTCTCCTCTGCAGCTCGACAGACTGAATGAGGGCAGCCCTAGCACTCACATCTCACCAGGAGGATGCAGGGGAAATTCAGTGAAAAAAAACTAGACGAGTGCGTGAGCTGTGACGCCAATCGACTCGTGACCGCGTGCGAGAGGAGGGGGATGCAATGACGTTAGCCTGTTAACTATTCGGTTTGAAAAAATGCTCAGAATCTGCGCATAAGAAAGCTGGTTATATGCTCCGGGTCTACGGCGTGTCTGAGTGTGCAAGAGCCTGACTCATAATAATGGAGGATGTTTCTGCCACTGTGGACATTTCAATCAATAGAATTGTTACGGCAAATCATCGGCAAGAATCAAATGCTTTGACGTGAGATTTTACGCAGCCTTTACAACTCAATTTCACTCAAGCTACAGTCATTTTTGTACAATATAATAAGAGAAGTTATTCGTGAAGGTCATGGTTATACAACTTATAAAGAAAATCAATTTTTAACAAGTGCATGACGTTAACCTGACCTGTGTCCTGCAAGGCCACGACGACTACACAGACTCATTAAAGTAATGTTGAACTGTGGAAAAGGAACCGTTTTAACAGATACTTAATCTTACAGGACTTCAGGGCCGCTCGATTATGACAAAAAAATATAATAACAATTATTAGGCTTATAATTGACATCAAGATTTAAATTGATTCTGTCTAAACTTTACCCTGTAGTGCAAGTATAATACCTAATTTATTCTATTGTTTTGTGACAGTTTTAATAGATTTTGTGAAATTAGAAAAGTAGCTTTATTCCAGGTTTTGGGTGGCAGAACGAGCGCACATATCAAACTGAACAGAAGATTATTAATTGTATTTTTAGTTACAACAGAGTAATAATTGAAATCACAGTTATATAATTGATTAATTGTACAGCCCTATAAGACAAAGGCAAATTCATCTGAAACAACAACATTAATTTAGGCGTATTCATTGCATATGAGTTACTGAAGCATTAAAAAGCAACATCTTGATGATCACAAAAGGATAAATAACACAAGATTTCACCTGTGGAATGTCTTAGCTTTCTTGCTTAACTTGATACCCACAACTGCAGTCATACTAGCATTGTGCATTGAGTTTGAATACAAAAAAAAAAAGAAAAAGAAAAAGGACAGTTCATAATGGTTCCAGTTAATCGTTTTGTTTTTTCTTGAGTAACTTCCCGTAGCCCCAGTCTCTGCCTCAATGAATAAACTAGTGAGACTTTATGAACCAGATGTTTGATCGTAAAACTAGGCCAATATGTATCAAATTCAAGATGACATTTTGATAACCAGTTCAGTCAGAATGCATAAGAAGGTCACCGATAATTAATATTTAATTTGGATTAAAGGTAGGGTGTGTAGCCTGTGCTCATCGTTTTGAAAAAAGGAACTACAATCACAACTGAACCTGTGCTTTAAAGGTCAAGCATTATGCCTTATTGTCCGTACTGTTATCAGCCTTTTAACATGCTCTTGAGTACATATAGTTTGGCATCTCATGTTTTAGAACTTAAAAAAATAGTTTATAAAAAAAGAAAATTAACATCTGTGTCTCTGCTGTGTCTCTGCTGTGTCCCATGGCACTCACTCATTTTTGGCACCATCTACTGGCTGCAGAGAGAAGTGCGCAAGTTCAAAATAAACAACTTGAAAGTTCTCTGGGGGATGCTAGGGAGCCACACAGTTGTAATGCTCGTGATTAGAGGCAGAAATACTATGTACTAACTAATAATAATATGATTTATGGACAGCGCAGAGGATTTCCAGAGCAAATTGCTAAAATGTCACAAATCGGGGAAATTCAGAATGCCGTGTTTTCGACGCTCGGAGAGGAGGGGACTTTCTAAACAGGATTTATCAAACTAGCGCAAAGAAGCTAAATGTTTCACCAGGTATTTTAATGATTGAACGATGGTTAAAAGCTCAAAAAAAGTATATTTAGCATAATATGTGTGGATTAACCTGCAGATAGCGAACAAATACAACTGTGCTGATCATGTTTTAACACTGTTTCTAGTGCATTTACCTCTCTGCGTGATGCTGCGGCTCTGTCTTCTCACTCGGGCGTTTCTGAGGAACCTCCACTGCCGCTCCATCCTCACCTGACTCTCCAGGTCGTGCTCCTCTGGGATCTACGAGAGTCCAACACAAGCCCATCACCGAGTTGTTCAGATGATCCACAAGCAATCACTTAAAGGTGCACTGTGTAACACTTTATGGTGCAGGGTTTGCTGTCGTGTTGTTTCTACAGAGATGTTATTGCTTTTACTAAAATGTTTCACTGGATGGGGTTAAACTTCATACATGTATCTCCATGCAGACAAACGGGTGACACCAGCAGACAAAATTACTGCAGATCTACAGAGATGACCTCGCACACAGTAAGAATGCAGATTATATAAGGTATTAAAAACATCCGTAATTGAAAAAGAAATGCAAGTTTAATGCCACACTTAGAAATATTCCTGGCATTAACATCTTCAAAATGGAAAAGCAATTGGTACTTATGAATCACTCACACTCATGAATCACAAGTTTTTATGTCATAGGGCCAAAGAACATTGTTCGAAGTAGTTTTAAAGACACGATGATTCAAGGTTTTATACTTTGTTACTGTGATATTTGGACAAATATCGTTAAATTGCTCTATTTGTCACTGAAATAGCGACAAGAGAAAACTTTAATGGACCTCACCTAACTGTTTAATGCTTAATTACCCACGAGGTAGTGAAAAAAACACCTTTTTGTGTATGAGCTAAAGAGCAATCTCATAATAAAACACATGAGTTATCTGCACTTCTGTTTTAGAATAAAGAGCTATTTGGTCTTAAATGGGGACCGAAGTACAAAAGAGTTGAGCCTATGAAAAGAAGGAAATGTGTTTTTGTCACATTTGATAGTTTGAAGTTTTTCCTCAAAGCTCCTCCTTGCCATTTTCTAAATTCCTACTGTCCTATTCAACGAGCAAGAAATTATATTAAGTTATCACTAAAATGATCTAGTTTTAGGATGGTTTACCAGCACTAAAACACGCTCTCACATTCCTTTTGTTTTTTGCAAACTTTCAAACACATATAACACAAATCACATAGCAGACAACAAATCAAAAATAAAAATAACACGACAAAAGAAAAAAAAAACAGCACAAACCAAATTTACATTCAAATTAGGACCAACTGTAATTTTTTTTGAATGTCACAATTTCAGCCATCCAAATCCAAATCGAGTAGGATGCCAAAAATCTCAATCCAATATTTCTCAGTCAAGACATTTTTTAACCACCAATCGGATCGCAGTCTAGGAAATACACAAATATAATGACCATGATGCCCTTCTTTACCGAGATCACCAGACTCTGATGTAACACACATAGGTTCAGTCAGAGTTCAGATTGCAGTAATGTTTATTTATGCATGTGGAAGCTGCTTTCCCGGGCTACTGTATTACGATTAAGTCACTGAAAATGAGTAAAGCTGATCCTTCTTCTTAACGGCGAAGGCAGATGACATTGTTCATGACTTTAACATTTGTATTTATGTCACTCCGAGTCAGGAACACCAGAGGTACACTGATACTCCAAAGCCCTACACGGGTTTTCCATTTCACTGATTACGCTGATGAGCAAAACAGTCACTCTTCAAACATCACCCTGTCAGTTTGGGCTGAAAAGTAAAGTTGTAAGAAAAAAGGAGAAAGGTTTAAAAATGGGATGAAAGATAAAACCCTTTTTGAATGTAGATACAAACGATGGAACAACAGAAAGCCTCCCTGGTTAAAAGAGTCCAAGCTTTAGTTTAGTAGATGCTCAGTCAAACTTGGCTGTTGTTTATTTTTGATAAACCCACATTAACACAGATTTTATGACTTCTCAAAAAAGGTCGTTAAAGTTACGCATTTTTCTTTTTTTTCTTTTTACATTTTACCCAGGGCTGTTGTTGATGAAGTCTACAGTTCATCCTCTGTCAGTAAAATTATGCAATTTGGAGTCCACTTCAGATTTTGGAGGAATAGTTTGTGGCAAATGTCACTGGCTGTTTACACACACACAAAACTCTGATTATTATCTGATTTCTGGACCTTTAAGATTATTTGAATGACACGCAAACCAAAAAAGATATGAATAATTAAGATGGACCATAACAAGAGTTGTTTGGATACAATATTAATTACAAACAACAACTACACAATTCTGATAATAATCAATATTTCAGAGCACATTGTGACCGCAGCCAGAGATTGAAAGTCTGTATAATTTATGTTCATTAAATTCACATTGAAACCCATTTTATTTGTTTTTGAAAGGACTAAATAAAGAATCTTGAGGACCCGTCGAAAATGGGATGGTTCATCTCAAGGGGCTTATCCTCCTAATAAATTGAAAATTGAAATATAAAATTGTGACTAATCAATACAACTCCCGCTTTAATATTTTTGTCACGTCATCTAGCTCTAATTTGAAACTGATTTGAAAATATATATTACAATTGTACAATCAAGCACGATTTTTGTTCTACTTCGTACATTTCTCAGTAATTATTTATGCTTTTGTCTGTTTGTATTGTGATTTTAATGGACATTTTCTTGGTCTGTAAAGCACTTTGAATTACGTTGTGAACAAATTGTGCTCAAACTTAAACACTAACTGTCAATAATCAACACTATCCAAGGTTTCATGTCGTATAAGAATAGGACTGTGATTAATCAAAGATCTCAAAGTCACAGGCCAAAAGATAACGTCCAGTCCCACCTTTAGAGACTTCATATTTCACCTTTTACAAACTACAGTAAAGTCTAATAAAACACGATGCATATGGACCGTTCTTTACGCTGCATTCCCAGGCTGCAGGCGTTACAACAGTATTTATTACAGTAAGGACGTGTTCGGTGGTCGTGTATCTTTGTGTGTGGCTGTTTAACATTCAGGAAGTGTGAGCCCCTCGCCTTTGAAAAATGCCTCATAAGCAAACGCTGCCAGCTATATATGCCATTATCATTCTTTATTTTTCGCTATGGGTTGTTTACAAACACACCGGCAATAAACGGAAAGGAAATGTTTTTAATTTGTCTTTAATATATAATCAGGATTATATTAGATTTTGCATAATTAATGTTAAAAAATAAAGTAATTTGCAAACTTAAGGATGGTTGGTTGATATCCTGCAGGGCGTTTTGCCGCACAAGCCTGAATGTAAATAGTTTTAATTGTATCTTTCAGTTCATAGGGAGATGCATTAAGGTATATTACAAATTGTCATCATATACTAATTATTCATTGGATTTATATTGAGCTTTAATGGACACTCAAAGACCTTTTATATTGTATTATTGATTCGCTCTTTACATTTGGCAGTCTACTAAGGTGGCCACAGCTGCACTGAGACTGAATGATAAAGATTAGTCTCTTTTTTTTTATTTTAAGGGATTTATTTATCAATGTATTTGTTATTATTAATTGGTTTTTGTGGTCCAATGTAAAAGTCTGATTGTTTGCAGAAAAAATCTACCTACGGGTACAAATAAAGTCAACTAAACTGAACTGAACTGAACAAGAAGGCAAGGAGGGTGACGTGTCTGCTCAAGGACAAAAAATATTTAGTGGTAAGAGCTATGATTGAACAAGGCGAGCACTCAACCTGAACGATTTTTGTGCCAAGAACTGTGCACTTTAAAGTTGCACGACTTTTCAGGTGTCTGGAATATTGCATAGTATGGCATTAAACTTATCTGTCATGCATTTATTCAATTCAGGTGCTTTCATTGCTCAGAAATACATGTATTCATAAGGCACATTTATGATCAGTTTTTGTTCGTAAACAGATCTCTGAGTTCGAAGCGTAGTTGCATTTCTACTTCTATTTCTGTCAAAACTGTGTTCTGTTACATAACCACCAGAGGGCGCGTACAGTCAGTCAGAGAATTGCGTAAAATGGAAGAAGAAGAGCAACAAGAAAAACTAACACAGCGTTATTAAAGCATATTTGTTGAGAAAAAAAAAAAAAGGATTCTTCTTCTAATTTCTTTTTTCATTGCATTGTGTTCACTGCTGTCACCAGTGGTCAGCACATGTACTGACGCATTCACAAACTCTGAGACGACGGGCCAAATAACAAACAGAACAACGCAGAGCACGACATGTGAGCAGGCTCGTCTCTCCACAGATCAGGAGTCTCATTTACACCAAATCTCGCGGATGTGATCTATAAAAAGATGATGAAAAATTGAAAAATGGTCAAAAAACACACAAATTTTCACTTTGAGCTCAGGGAGACAAGAAAGTTTGCAAGTTTGAGGGAGTTTGTGTTTTGTCTGTACTTTTTTTTGTCAAAATTCCATGTAAAGTTTGATAAACGAGACCCCTGACCCGTAACTTGGCCTGGAGGATTGTTTCCATGACGCTAGATCAGTTTGACACCAAACTCTGGAACATTCCCGACAAAGCAACAACACTGCCGCATGCAACCGGTCAACCTTACACCAGAAAAAGTGCACATGTAAGATGTTGCGTTCTGTCATTGTAGCATGTTTGCATTGTGCTGGTGAAGTAAAACATCTGATTGAATGTAAAGAACTGCATTAGAATGAGTTTAGCCTGTTTAGTATGTATCCCGCGTGTCTCTGAGGGCTACGGCTGGGCACATTATTCCCACAGCAGGGAAACGGCGCCTATGTGAGTGTGTAGTGAGGCAACGGCCCGCAGACTGGTGGTCCAACATTGTGTCAGCCGCTAATATAACGCATAATGAAAGCCTGAGGTGAAAAGTGTGTTTATATAGGGCTCTTGAATACTATATCCTCCTGGGAGATGCACACGCTCAGTATACAGTGGGCTGAATCAATGGCACAATATGCAGCCAAAAGTATGTGGACTTATGCAAATAAATAGAGCTGCTATGCTTCATCTGTTGAAATAATGTAGATTTACACAGTGGTGAGTGTACGTGTCTAAAGCAGGCTACAGGGATTTAAAGAGTGAAAAATACTGTAATAGGCCACTCCATAGTAGTAAATAACAACAGACTTTTGGAAGTACACATGAAAAAGAAATGTTGACCCTATTTGAATATAATATGTTGCTTTTTCCATTTAAATATTTTATGTTAAATGGACGTATAAATTTTGAATAGAGCTAAAAATCGGCTTTGGATCAATATAAACTAACTGAATAAAAAAGAGAATAATGTTCTGTTTTGAACCATTTTGAAAATCACAATGAGTTCAACCAGGGTGCTTTGAATTAAATGTTTGAGAAAGGATTTGATGAAGCATGAGTGGCCTGAGGAAAAACGAAAAGATCATATAGACTTTATCTTTATACACCGACTAAAGATTCCCAGAGCCTAGCTAGACTTTCCCACCTACTCTACTCTTTGTATCGATGGTGCCTCAAACCCCTGAACTGCAATGATTGACAGTGTATTAACCCACCAGGGCATTGAATGTTCTGTTCCAATCCACATGAAAACAAAAATGTTGCTATTATGTTCATGTTCTTGCTTATTATATATAAAACCGAAGGCATTTGAAACAAACAGTGCAGTGCAGCTTAAAAAAATCTAAAGGTAGTCAAATAAAATAAAATATGAGTTAACTTTAAAATACATTATGAATAAAGAAAGTGATTTTTCAGAGGAATTATTAAGATTGTGATTATTATGTTTATTTTATATTATTCATATTTGGCTGTTGTAGTTTCGTTTATCGAGCTTGGTGACGTTCATCTTATTTGGTAAAGCTATACACAAGCAAAATAAATACATCAAAATTATATTGTTACATCATACCATTGACATTATGTGTTAGCATGCTCAACAGGAGAGGGAAGAAGTTTGATCTTATTTAATCCCCTCCCTTTTTAATCTGTACAATTTACTTACACAACAGGAAAAACACTTCCCATTGTTCCAAACAGTCGTAACACAAAGTGATTCTTAGCCTCTGGACAAGAATTATTTCTAATGAATAATTGTTGGCAAGTTACCATAGTTTTATCCCATTTATCGTAAACTTTGTGCATATTCTTCACCTTTGTACTTACTAAGCACATTTTGTTTAAACTGTGCTTAAATGTATACATGTCTGTACACTCCTTGATGTCCTCTTTTAAGCCATTCCATGATCTAACAACACACACAGGTAATAGAAATCTATTTTTGTTGTTCTTATTTTAGGTGTTTTATAATTCATCTGTCCATTGAGGTTATAACCTGCTTGTCTGTCAGTGAAACATTTTTGAATATTGACAGGGAGTAATTTATTGTGTGCTTTAAACGTAAATTGTGCACTCTGCAAATCAACTATATCATAGAATTTGAGTAATTTTGATTGTATAAATAATGAGTCGGTATGATCTCTATATCCTGCTATATCGTGACTCATTTTACAGCTTATTTGTTGCATGCTCACTGGATGGAGTGAAGTTTTATATAGTTGCTGCCGCTATATCTGAACAAAGAATATTAAATAAAGAAAAACGTATGAATATTAAGGCTGTGGTGGTTCAACATTATAGAAAAAGTTATATAAAATAAACCAAATACCCACAGGTGGCTTGAACAAAATGTGATCATACAATGTTATTTATAAATTCAATAAATGTCTATTTCAAAAAAGCTGTCATCCACTTGTGCCGGGAAACTATTGTGTTATAAACCAAATCGAAAGACTATTAGATCAGCTCACTTGAAAGTCAGTTCTTCCTCCTCCATAAAGACTGTAGCTGCCAGGGCCTTTATAATCACCTCAGTCTCACATATGAAGAGATTTTTCATTGTCCTTGGCCCGGCCGCACAGAGCTGCTGCTGCTGCTGACACAGTGATATGATAACCTGTGCGCAGACTTTGAGGCGGACTCACACACACAGCTTTGTAATGGACTCAGTTTTATGGCAGCACTCAAAATTTTGCCAACGCAGCTTTTCGATTCGCTCAACAGCTCTCCTGCTCGCTCCGTTCTGTCATCGCACGTCTCGACCAATCACACTTTTTTCCCTGTGTTTTTCCTGTTAATTTTTCGACTGTTTATACTTTTTGAGAGCATTTACATCAGAATTTGACCTACAAGTCTATATATCTTCTTTTTAATCATCAAGTTAATGATAATGTTGTGATTTGAAGTATCACTCATACATTTGCAAACAGGTCTCATAAATCAATAGGTCTAACAGGATTTACTAATCTACACTACAGAGATTCACAAACATTTCCCCCCACATTCCACCTAAAATATTACACTAGACCAGGGTTATTCAACTTAAGGCCCGGGGGCCAAATCACGTCCTCCAAAGGATATGATCCGGCCCTCAACCCATCTGCCAAAAATATTGAAAATATTTTATCTCTTGTTATTAGTTTTGTCCTGCTTTAGACCTGGTTTTGACTTTGTTTAGTCCCGGTCCTAGTTTTATCTTGATTTAGACCCGGTTTAGCCCTGGTTTAGACCTGGTTAAGACCAGGTTTAGACCAGGTTTAGTCCTTGTTTAGACCTAGTTAAGACCTGGTTTAGTGCTGGTTTAGTCCTGGTATAGACCAGGTTTAGTCCTGGTTTAGACCTAGTTAGGACCTGGTTTAGACCTAGTTTAGTCCTGGTTTAGACCTAGTTAGGACCTGGTTTAGACCTGGTTTAGTGCCGGTTTAGCCCTGGTTTAGTCCTGGTTCTGATTTAGTCTTGATTTAGACCTGGTTTAGTCCTGGTTTAGACCTGGTTTAAACCAGATGTTTCTGCCCTGAGAACAAAACCATTCGAAAAATCTGTCCCTTGGTAAAATAAAGTTGAACAGCCCTGCACTAGACTTACACTTGGACACCTTTAGCTTAAACGAGTTAAAGATGAACTGCTTCATGCTCCAGAAATGTTATTGCAGACTTTATCACCGTGTTATTATAGAGTCTGCACTTCTCAGAGTCGATCTTCATTACATTTTTCTGCCCCAAATGATTGTAATGTGCTGCAAAAAACGTTGAAGCTCAGAACTTTGACCCCTTTAGCTGACTTCAGGTTTAAGTCATCCTTCCACCGTGTATTTTCTGATGAGTGCTGTTTGTATCCTCTTTTATGCTGTAAATATTCAAATGTGTTAAATATTTGTTATTCTATCTGTATGATGCTCTGTGCTGCTGCCTCTTGACCAGGTCAGGGTTGTAAATTAGTTCCTACTCAACTGGATAAATAAAGATTGAACAAAATAAATACATTGCTCTGACTGGAATGTTCCATGGAGACAAGCATGCCTGGTCTCGCTCAAGAATGCAAGATTTTCACAGTATTTTTAAGCAACAGAAACAGCTATGACTGAATAAATCCAAGACAGATAAGTTTAAAGCGCCTATGACGGGTTGAACTACTAATTTTACTGAAACACAGATCGGATCATTATAATATAAGGTTTGAAAAGGAAAAAGAAGTAGTTTGGCAATTTTCTTATTTTATCACATTAGGAAATTCTGAAACTATTACCTAGCAACCATGTTATACACTGGGCCAGAACTGCTCTAACGTCACAGACATTACTTTTTGACAAATAGATATATATTATAGAACAGCATTATTTTGTTTAATTAATGTTTAAAGGATAAGAAAAAATGTGTTTCTTGTTTGTAAATTGTTCCAAACGTTTGAATGGAGTCTCCCTAGTGTGATATCATGTTTTTGTCTACTTCCTGTCATTTTTTACATATTTTTCAACTTTTCTTCACACTTGATTGGTGTAAAAGTCATCACCACAATAAGTTTTATCCACCAAATAAAGTCAAAACTAGGAAATCATAAAAAACCTGTCAAACGCACTTTTAACTATGAGCTAAAATGGTGACAACATTAATTAGTTGTTTCTTTTGATGGGGCATGTATGAACAGGGACTAAACTAGGCAGAAAACCAGCCAGAACTGAACAGAATTAGTCAAGTCTCCCCAGTGGGCCCTGAACCACCACAGCTCTGAGGAAATGTTGTTAAAAGCTTTAAAACTAACTGTCTTTATCTCCATAGGAACAGGACGGTGTGCCAGGTGCTTAAACCGACTTGATTTAATAATACAGATAGCGACGCCCCCTGCTGTGCATTGTAAAAGCGGCTTTATTGTGGGGGAATTTTACCCAGGAGGGAGTGAAGTTATGGCACTCACACGTCTCAATTATTCAGCAGAACCATCTTGTTCTCGCAGCAAGAACCTCCTGACTGCCTCAAGTTTTCTATAGGCGTCCATTACTTAAGGAAAAACTCTGGGTTCATGTCCTCATAGGGCTGAGTCACCCTAAAGTCATCGAAAAACGACAAATGTGCAACTCTGGCAGAGTTCATATAAATATGTATAAAACTGGAACAACACAAGTTGAAAAGTACCTCAGCGTCACTTAGCAACTGCTGTTAAATAAGATAAATCCTATGGAGATAATTATAATGGTGATTTGATAATGATAAAGAACTTTTAGTTTCTTGGTCAGCAAGGCAGGTGGAGAAAGTGAGTGCAGTTTTTAGTTTTATAAATCATATCCGAACCAATAACATTTTAGATAGAGTAAACACTTAAGATTTACACAGGGAGTCTTAAGCTTTAAGGGAAACGGAAAAACCCAGTGCGTAGCTTTTTACTTAAGTATGTCTTGCTACAAAAAGTGTTTTACCTTCATGACAGGCTGGGCAAAATACTTGGCGCTCCAATCACACAGGCCGGTTTGAAGGGCGGGGCAAATGTAGTTCCTGTGTCCACCGGGTTCATCTCCATCCTCCGCGGCCTAAAACAACAAACATCCATTAAGTTATCTAGTGTCTTCAAGGTCTATCGAGCCCTTCAAAGTCCTGCCAAATGTAAAATTAGAAATACTACTAAAGAAAAATAGAAATGCTTCAAGTTTTTTCTTTAAAACCATTGCTCCATAATTATTGTGACAAAAAAAAAACAAAAAAATAAAACAAAAAAAAAACACAAAACAAAATTTTATTTGTTTTTTATTTCCCAAGTGCTTCTTGCTTAAGAGTGCACTATGTAGGTCGATGTTCTTCCTTTGCTGAGAATGTTGCACAGTACGGTCTTAAAGGTCAATAGAGGGTATGAAACATTCTAAACTCCTGGAGATTGAATAAACCCAAGCAATCTCCTGGAGACAAGCAGCAAACCAAGTACATTTTGGGCAATAAAAACTCCTTTAAATGAATCATAGATGAGTTTATATCATACTGTGGAACCTTCCAGGCAACGCAAAAAGTATTTTATGAGAAAATCAGGTGACAGACCCTCAACCAAATCGTGCTAGGGCTGCACGATTTGTGAAACATCTAATTGTGATTTTTTTTTTTGGACAGGTATTGTGATTTTTTATCATGTTTGAACAGACTCTTGTTATTTAAAAGAGAAATTGACTGAAATCGGCCTCTGAACTGACAAACTAGTATAAGGATCCCATGTATTTCAGAACATGTGTGTTAAGCTCTAAACTAAAGGTTTGCAAAAGTCGCTTTGCAATTTGCTAGTTGCATCCATTCAAATTGCTATTTCGTTTCGTTTGCGATTAATCTTGCAGGCCTTCATAGTGCACCTTTAAACCTATCTGCATCCATAGAGACAAGTAGGTAACATCTATAGGCTATGTTACAGGTCATATCTGTGGAGAGGCAACCCCACTCACAATAAGCTATGTTTTGAGCAATAACGCACCTTTAATTGAAGAACAACGCAAGAAAGATACGTTTAAGAGCTTTCTGTGAAACATAAGGCAAAGCAATAACATCTCCATGAAGGCGAGCAGAAAAAAGCTACATGGGGTATCTTACGTTTTAGTTTAAACATTGTTCAGTTTCAATTTGTACATCAAAGTCCTCTTGTATTGTATGGTTTTCAAACTGTGTTTAGTGTTGAGTCAAACGTAGTAGCTCTAAATAATTCAGTACAACTATATACTGTATGTGACCAGAGCCATCAGAACACCTCGTTCATTCTCAAAGGAAGTGATTCAGTTCCAATGACGCAAACAAAAAACAGTAAAACATAGTACAATAAACTCAAGCCTCCACAAATCCTCAGGCCTTTACCTGCTCGGGCCCCTTGTCGAACATTTTGCGTGTGCGGGGGAACTGGTGCGAGTGTGGCTGGGCCGGTCCCCCCAGGGTCGGGGTGTAGGGCGGTCTGGAGGCCGGCTGCTCCCTGCTCCCTGGAGGTTTGGGGACGTCGTTGGTCAGACTGGAGCTGCTGCCGCTGGGCATGGGAGGAGAGCCACTGGAGAGGACATTCATGCACAGGGTTGGAGGTGGGTGATATTGACAACAATCTTGATAATAATATTCAGACAATATTTTGACAATGCATCAGGAATGACCAAAAATGTGTCTGTAAATCTCTTGACTGAGGTTCAAGTATTGTGCAAAACGTAAATGGACCAGAAAATTAACCACAAAAGGGCAGAAATATCACTTTATACATCTGTTTGGGAGATCACACTAGATGTTTCTATCTCTTTTGGAGCTCATTTTTCAACAGTTTTAATTATCTGATCTAATTTTGCATATCTCCAAAACAACTACTGCAATATTATACCTTTTTAGATACATTCGTGGGCTTAATTTTAATACAGTCTCGCTAATCATAATATTAGGGAAGTTAAGATTGCAGACGATTAGTGAAACAATATATCTAAAAAGTAATTTAAATGCACAATTATTATTTATAAAAGTCGGATAGTGTTAGCAATGAGTTTACTTCTAAAATTATTTAGTAATTTTTTCATCCTTGAACACAATTAAATCTGATCGCTCACTTGAGAAATACAGTGCAGAGATCATGATCCGATCACAAACAAGAGGTAGAATTTAATAAAGGTGCTAGCCCTGATTTGAAACGTGAAAAACAGATCTAGTTCAACAGTTTCCAGTTTCCTCACTTTCTTAACATATTCCAATCATTCTAATTATTAACCACAATTATTTTTATAAGTGCTGTTCTCGACTTTCAGATTAGAGCAGAGTTTTAGCATGCACAATTCCTGTTTTACGGACAATAAAACACTTTATAAACTGATGTACACAGCACACAACAGTCTCATTTTGACCCTAAGAGCTGTTTTTACAATATATCTCTACAGGGGAAACACACATTTTTCTTTATTATATGAAAATAAACAATGTACAGCCATGTTAACTGTACACTTTGGTATAGATTTCAAATTTTAATTTGCTTTCATCATCATATCTATATCATTTGCATAGGAAACAGATATTAAACATTACTATACAAGAAAAATATCTCTTTCTTATAATTCAATAGCAACACAAACTTTCTTGGTAAATTAATTAACAAAAGTTTGACAGAAAATTCAGTCATTACTTTAAACCAAATTAAAACGCTCAATTACTCGATAACATTAATCTGAAATTGTATCCCTGAGCTCTACCACAGCGCCGCATTCACGACTGCTAATCCGTTTATCACTTCATGTGTTACATTTCGCTAAAGGCTGACTCATTGTGCTTCTGGTCTTTTGTTTGTGGTGTGTGGGGTGCCGTCTCTCACCCGGCAGGATGGATGTGGGTGCCTTTGCTGGTGGGACTCGCTGGGGCCGAGTGCGCGTAGTCCAGGATCTTCTGAGGCCGGGCGTTCATCGTGGCCTGTGAGACATTTGGGCAAGTTTGTTAGTGTCAACTTGTCAAGCAGAACAATGTGAATGGAAGTAAATGAGAAGTTTCTCTGTTGTTTGGTTTATTCAAGGACAGTGAATGATAAACATTGACCAAAGGAAAGACGCATTGTACTAGATTAGAGCAGAAGATGCTAATTTCCACGTGTAGTCCCTGGGAACGTTGATAAAACAGTTAACAAAATCTAAAAGTGGATGGAAACATGACGATTTCACCAGACATTCTCACTCTTAGGGGTGTTTTTTGGCCTTAAATTTAGCTCATTTTAGTCTTCAAGTGGACTTGGTTTGACCATGTTCTAGTCCTTGTCTAGTCCCTGGTTTAATCTCAAATTTGATGTGGTGAATGAGGAGTTAATGAGTGTAACGCATCTCTTAATTTATTAACATTTCATTTATCAAACAAGTGATAAAGTAATAATTGTAAAAAGAAAATGAGACCAGACAGGAGAAATCACACTTCATCATGGTACCTCTTTGAATGTGGAACATATTAATATTCACCGCTAAAAAAAACTCAATAAAGTGTAAGTTGTCCACACAAAATTGACATAAGTAAAAAGCTTTGAAGAATCTGTTTAAAATGTACTTTTAGAGAAAAAAGTAAAAGTATTTCACAGCAATTTTGAGAACTGTTTACGTGTTAAATGTGATATATTTTTTTTTTGGTTCTCCTTTTGTCGGGCTTGAACTCAAAATCTAAATAAAACATTACCTGTCAAAAATGTAAAAAAAAATGTACGAAGTAGAAAGTACAGATATTTGGTAGATAAAAAGTATAACAGTAAAAAGTACTAAAGGTTAAGGTACACTTTATTGTCCCCATAGGAAAATGTATCCTCTGCATTTGACTTAAGTACAGATACCTACAATTTTTAGTACACTACTTTTACTTTTGTATTATGTTACGCTCCACCACTGAGATCAATTCAAAGTGGGTCAAGAAGGTAATAACAATGTTATTCATTCATTTTCTACCACTTGTTCCCGTTAGGGGTCTCGGGTCATTCACTTGCTGACCTAACACGTGCATGTCTTTGGACAGTGTGAGGAAGCCGGAGATTCAAACCCGGGGATTCGAACCCTCAATCTCCTTATTAACGGCTCTGCCACTGAGCACCCCATAACAACAAGTAATAACAATGTGATGTCACGTAATGACAGTCTCTATTTATTAGAAAATAAATCAAAGAGTTATTGCCAAATTTAGTGGAAAAGTGTCAGAATATATATTTGGTGCATCAATGTGTAGGATACTGTACATTATTTTAAGTGGTCACAACACATAATGTATAACCTAATGTATAATGTAGGTGGTCATAATGTTTGGGCTGATTGATGTATCCACAGATGTAGAACACGATTAAAGGGAAACCTAATAAGAGGAGAAAGCTGCCAAAGAAGTGCTCCACTTTACAAAGTTTCTGTAAATTTGCAGAAGCGTATCTCATTACGTGGAGCAGGTAATATAACCTCTTCATTGTGAATTGTCTAATGGCTGCTCGCGAGGGAGGGGTAAACCTAATAAAGACAATAGCAGCAAAGCATCTCAGATGAATAGCAGGGCTGTTGTTTACTAAAGACAGGTGCAGAGGCTCTGCGGCGTCGAACACTTAACACAGAAAACACATTTTACTATCTTGAATTGATTACTATGCTAATTACTAAATTGTGGCAGTTTTTCCTTGTTTTGTCTCAGGGCTAAGAGGCAACACAGAGAAAACTTTGTTTACAAAACTTAAATGAAAATTATACATCTAAACTTTGAAATGAAGGCATACGATTCAAGAGATAACTTTTGGGTACTTTGCAAGCGCTGGCAGCTAAAATAAGTGGCTGTAGTTTTCGTCAAATTATGTGGCTGTAGTTTTAGTAAAATTACATTTTACTAATAAAATTAGTAAAATGTAAAGCAAATGAGACAGCGACCATTTGTTATTAAGGTCATGATTATTAAGTTTCTATCATTGTAATGTTAACATGCACTTTCTTACATGGCTCGCTTTGGAATTAATGACTGAAAAAGTGAACAGAGCAATATCATACTACAATGTCCCAAAGTGGATGAAAGAAAATAATAGATTTCCCTGTAGTTTGGTCGTGGTGCGTACAATCATGAATAAATGTAAATTGTGATGCTTTCTTCTAACCAGATCTATAACTGTACATCCAAATTTGATTTTTAAGTTTAAATTGCAGAAATAAACTGTAGACTGGATAAGATGCAAAACTAAACTAAACCACATGTAAAAGTGTGGACATTTTGCTTTTAATGCCTACTACAAGTGTTCCTAAACAGCTTTAAAAACGTTCTTTACCCTTAATTAGCAGAATTCATAACAGCAGACGTTTAGAGAAACAGTACCAGCCAAAGTGACAATTATGCAACATTTTCATCGATAATTCAGCAACAGTTGCAGCCCATCAACATGTGGTAAACAAACATTAAGCGATCGCAGTATGGGCTCTCTTCTCAGGATTTCTTGTGTTAAAAATCTGTGTGAAACGGATGCAATGTCTTTTCCAAACTGCTGTGCTTCATGCTGGGACCAAAACACAACTTTGTTAACTTCTTAAATACTTAATTGTGTAAAAGCGACAGTGCAAACCGATGATTTTGTACTAGTCAATTATTAAACACAGAACTAAAATGTTTGGCAAAAGAGGCACTTGGGGCTTGTTGAAACTGAGAAAATGTAGGCAGAATGTTAACTGCATTTAGTGCCAAGTAAAGAAATTGTAATTTCTTTCTGAAAATAGGTGTTATAATTCAGACTTCTTACCAAGCTCTGAACTACATTAGATGTTCTGTCTAGAAAATCTGTAGATGTCTTAGTGGAAAATGGATAATTAATTAAAACGTCATGCCTGTGTCAATAAATATACAGTCGACAGATATAACTTAAAAATTCATAGATAGTTGTCATGATACTAAAATTTCAAACTGGATTTCGATACCACAAAGATAAAACCTTGCTATGTTTTCGGACAAGGATTTAGACAACAGACTGACATTTTCAACGATAAATAATAGTACTTTCTTTATAAAAACAAGATAATTGCATAACTGCAAAAACTGTTCACAAAAGGCCAAATTTTGTCCTGTAAAAGGGGATACTAGTTTTAGTATTAATTAGTAACTGATATGAGATACTTTTGACAACCATAATAGTATATATCCCTCCACATGTCCAAAGATCTCAATCGGAACTTTCTGTTTAACTTCCGATAACCTCAAGCATGAGTTGTCTCTAAAGAACACATTTCAGATCATATCTATCCTTTTCACTCACACAATCCACAGCCCTGTTACCTAAGCTCTTCCAACTCTAAAACCACTGACATTGAATTTTAAACAATACTCTATTCTGTTTTATTGAGATTGTCACGATTTAATCTATTTCAGTTTTAGCTCTTTGAAGTTAAAGTTGCAAAATCATAATGTAACCTTTTTTGAGTCAGTCACGTATTTGTCTCCATGAAGATGTTCTTGTCTGGAACCTGGAGAGACAAGCCTGCTCACAGAGGTCTGACTCCAGTCAGACTTGACACTATTTGGATGATCTGACTTGATGAAATGGACTAACGCCTGATGCACACCGACTCCGGTCCGGCTCCGGTTCGGACCCGCGCGGGTCCCGTGCGGGTCCCGTGCGGGTCCCGCAAGACTTAGAAAGTGCTTAAAATCAATGCGCCCTGTCACACCGACCTGGAGCTCTGCGACGCTGGGTCCGCAGCCGCTGGTCTCCGGAAAGAATCCGCAAGAAGTCTATTTTTGCCGGACGCCGCAGCGTCTGGTGCGGCTTTCATGTCATTTGACGAGAGTGCTCATGAAACCACGTGAATCTACGTGGCTTTCGTCAAAAACGGACCGCAGTTAACCGGAGCTGGTGTGACAGGCGTCTGCAAGAGACCCGCGCGGGTCCCGGACCGCGACCGGACTGGACTCAGTGTACACTAGGCGTAAGACTTGGGACTAGACGTGGACTTGAAAACCAATGACTGCCAACTTTATTTGGACTTGGAACCCTTTGACGACTTGATGTTTCTCCATTGTTTTCCTCCAACTGTTAATACTTAGATGTGACCAGGTCTAAAAACAAAGAAATAACATCACAAAAACATCACAAAATTCATATAAATTGCAAAAATATGAGCCGTTTTCTATAATCTAGCACAATGACTTGTAAGGACTCGAAACACAAAGTGGAGGACGTGTACTTGGACTTGGACTAGTGGGCCATAGACATGGTACTTGACTTGGACGCCAAACAGTTGAGACTTAAGACTTACAAAACAATGACTTGGTCTCACCTCAGCCTGTTCAGAGTAAGAACGCAAGTGTTTCAAGATAACTCTTGGCCATTAAATTACCTTCAAGTGTGGGAGTGCTATTATTTTCATGCAGTGTTTGTCATCTTTGGGAGTTTAGTCCGTTTGCTTCTTGCTTAACTGATTTTCTCTCATATTCCATTGGCTAAAAAACTTGCAACATAATGAGGATTAGTCACAGACAGGATTTGATAATGAAAAACACCTCTCTCGTTTGCCTTGGCTTTATGCAGTGTCCCACTTCCTCTGAGAGAACCCCTGTTAAAAGTGTTTAATGCAGCCTTCATCGGCCGTAGAGTGAGTTCATTTTAATTACCTGCTGACCTTGTTCACTT
This sequence comes from Rhinogobius similis, assembly GCA_019453435.1. Classification (NCBI taxonomy): domain Eukaryota; kingdom Metazoa; phylum Chordata; class Actinopteri; order Gobiiformes; family Gobiidae; genus Rhinogobius; species Rhinogobius similis. The sequence goes on from CM033622.1 coordinate 15,992,879, forward strand.
TGATACCAATCAATAACGTTTGACATTTTAAAATCCTAATTAAGTGAAGGCAGTATCTGCATTTGGCTGGTGTTAATGCAGGTGATCTTTGAGTGAAGAGGCCCGAATCAAACGGGCCGAACAGAAAAAAGGCTGTGCATCCGGTGTTATAGGCTTATATGACGCAAGTGCCATTAAAACTAATTAGTGAAAATGCATTGGATTGATTTGTCAATGTCACTGAGCAGCAAGGCATTATCTAGTCAATGAAACTTAACTAAATGCTTGTGGTCGGTTTGTGCTTGAAATAAACAAACACATAAATCTTATCAGAGATTGTCATTTATTATTTTCAGAATAATTATGTTATGCTATTTCCTGGTATTTTAAAATTATCCCTTGTTGTTGTTTTTAATATTAACCTTGAGCAGTAAAACTCATTTAATGATCTTTGCGGCGTAAATCCGGACAGCTGAACTCTTGAATTTCCTTTCAATGGATGGAAGGAAGGAAATATGGACGTAAGTGGGTAAGTAAATAAGTAAGTAAGGAAGGAAGTGAGTAAGTGAGTGAGTGAGTGAGTGAGTGAGTAAGTGAGTGAGTGAGTGAGTAAATAAGTGGGTAAGGAAGGAAGGAAGGAAGAAGTAATGAAGAAAGTAAAAAAAATCATTAGAACATGTTCAAAAATCTCAAAAGTTACAAAATATGTCTCCTTTATGTATTTATTTCAGGGACTGTTCATATTAATTAACATTTCTATAAATGTGCTAGAATTAGCCATAAGGCAATTTTTCATCTGTCGTCCCATGACGGTGATTAGTGTCAGCCTAAAAACAAGGGAATCATAAAAGTAACACAATAGGTGATTACATAGTGAAATAATTAGACAGATTTACACTATTTACATCGCAAAACACAGAGACTATAACAATAATAACCTGTTAAATATAAAAGTAAATTTAGCTTTTGTATTACTGAAAAGCGATTCATGGAAAACCTGCTAACTAAATAAGCAATAGGCAAGTGACTAATCAAGCTTTTCTCAAGGCATTGTGTTTCTTCTCATTTTTCCATCAGTATTTTTAATATGCAAATAAAACAATAACTGAGTCAACTGGAAAAATTGTGATGTTGAAAACTGTGACTAGTGACTTGAAAAACTGAATAATTGAATAAGTCGACAATTCTCTGTGCTCTTTTAGACGGTTTCACCTAAAGGCACTGTTAAATTTCAATAGTATTTGAGCTGTTACAATGCAGAGCTTGAGTAAAATATGTCTTTTTCCTAAATTTCTCTTTGCTGCCTTTCTGAAAATCTCAGCCTGGTTTTATGTTGGCTGTGGGGCAGCGTAATATCTCTGCATATGAGAGCGCTCCTTCACAGACTAACACTGCAGATCTGTGCTGCAGAAAGCCACTTTTATGCACGCTGTGGTTAATGTGCTACATTTACTTGAATTGAGCTTTTTGTAGTTTTATTGCATCATTATTTTTAATGTTAACTTGAATAATTAAAACGATGACCTGAAACCATTTTGAAACATGCACCTTTATCTATGCATTATCTACATTAGGAAAAAGGCGTAATTGTGGTCTGACACTATGAAATCTTTCTTTTAACAGAATATAACTTTCTTTTTTATAACTGTTTATTATTTATGTTTTTATGTGTCTTTTTTGTAGTTTTATATTGTCCTGTGATTTGTACTGTTATTGCAAATGTATTTTTCTTATGTCTGTAAAGCACTTTGAATTGCATTTTGCACACATTGTGCTCTACAAATACATTTTCATTTGATTGACAATCTGTCCCATTTAAGATATAACAGTTATTTATCGTCCTCAAGAGTAATGGCAAATGTAAATGGATAATGAAAGCAAAACGGAAGCTCATTATGTTATATATGTGCTATAAGAAATGGGGGGTGGGTAAATAACCTTGTTATATTTGTGGTTTAACTGTATCAACTGTCAACAAAGATAAATATGTATACGTTCAATGTAAAATAAATAAATATATGAAAAAGAAGAAAAAAAACCACAAAATGTTAAATTACTTATTATAGTTGACAACATGGAAAACCAGAACTAACATTCATATGCTGTAGATTATTTGTTATATAATTAGTTTATATGTATGTATCCATTAATTTATTTTAGGATTTCAAATTCCCATTTTAACTATGGGGAAAACCATTGATATTTCACACTTCTGTGTTGGCTCTACTCTTTTGATGCTGTTTAGTGTGAGTCTGTTGAGATGACGCTCTAAAGGTAGTGGTGAGGACAAAGTGGTGTTGTTGTTAAGAAAAAAAGACCTGAATTTTGGCCCTGCGGACGGAGCCGGGATGGACTGTGGTGGTTATTATGGCTCCTTAAGTTACGGCAGCCCGTGCTCTGCCAAGCCGCGGGGACTCATTGGCCCTTAATTGCATTTGCACAGAAGTAATGGGCTTCTGCAGGGAGAAAGCGCCAGTGGGAGGGTGCGGCCCTAAGTGCTGGAAACTCATCTTTTTCACATAAGCACAGGGCACAAAACGACCAGCAAATAGACAGGCTCAAACGTCAATTATAACACTCATATTACACTCAGATCTTCAAAATGTGCAGTGATGAGAAGGCGAGCAGAAAACTGTTTCCTGAAATGGTTTCGTTATTACAGTATCGTGCATTTATGATGATGAGCATGTTTTATAGTCAATGATTTCAGCTAGGAACGTGCCATCATATAAATAAATAGTGAAGCCAATCGCCATATTCAATTATATAATAGAGCTGCAAGATTAACTGCAATCGAATCAAAATTTTTATGGACGCAATCATCAAATCCCAAAAGCTGCAATTATTTAAGTGACATAATATCTTGAGCAAACCACAAACTATCCTGTCTTAGTCCGTCTAAAAGCTGCCAACTCTGTATTTTAGAAATGTACAAACATGTTCTGAAATGCATGTGATTCCTCGATTAGTTTAACAGTTCACATTTCATTCTCTTCTGAAAAGTTTATGCTCCTGGACGTGTGTAAAATCTGAACATTGAACAGTTTTCTACAATAAAATTTTTTATTGTAAATCTATTCGCAATCACAGTGCTTGTCAGAAATATTGATTACATCTTTTGCCAAAATCATTCAGCTGTAGTATATAACATGTTCATTTTATGGCATTTACGTCATTTATATGATTTCCTCTTTAATAAAATGAGTAAAAGAGGATGTTTAGTGGTCACTAGAGTCTACCAGAACCACACATCAACAGAATCTCAACTTAAACTTTTAGCTTAGACTCAATTTATATTTTTATAGAACTTTTAAAGTCTTTGACCTTATTGAAATGTGGTCCGTGGGTGGGTATCAGAGGAAACCCTGTTAATAATTAAACTCTGAAAGCCGTGTATATATCGATATTTATACCTTGTACGCGATGCTGTTGAGGACCCTCATGGCCAAGTCGGACACTTCAGGGAAAGGGTCAGCGGCCAAATGTAGCAAAACTCTCCAGATTTGAGTGTAGACGCTGTTGAACGACACACCTGGAAGACACAAGAGACGGAAAAGTCAGAAATGGGATTCTTTACGGTGCACTATGTAACTTTTATGATGAAGCGGCTGTCACCTGCTTGTAACAATATTTCTCGGCTCAATGTTATCACAACATTTTGAAGTGGCAGAATTGCAAGAAGCTGTAAGAATGAATTCCTGGAAAATCCTTTGGTACAAACAATTACTGTAACTTAATATATAATCGAAAAATGTAAAATATAAAAGTGCTAAAAACAGTTATGTCTTCATGTTTTTGTTTTGTTTTGTTTTTTAGCTGCAACAAAGCAATGAATTTAAGCGAAGTAGCTTGTAATTCAATATATATTTTGTGACTATTGATGATTAAATAGGCCAAGTTACAGGTCAGATCTGTGGAAGGGCAACCATGCTCACAGTAAGAATGAATGTTTACCTTTTTAGCAATAACAACAGCAAGTATTAAAGAAATGCTAGATAGATAAGCTCAATCTAATACTGCGGAACATACCAAGGCAAAACAACGACATCTCCATGGAGACAAGCAGCCGGTAATGGACCCAAGACCAGAAAACATTACAGAGCACTTTTAAAACCTGAATTCAAACATATAAGTGACTGAAACTCCAACACTCCCTTTGCCCTTCTCGCACAAACAGATGCAGCTCTTATGTCGGCTGGATTTGTTCTTCTGTCACGGTTTTCATCTCTGCCAATGTCTTTTTTCATTCCAAGGTGGTATGTATTTTTAAATGTACAAATGCCGCGCTACCAACACAAAGCGTTTGAAATGTTGATAACCTCAACTTGTTATGAGACGACACAACTGTGGATGTCTCTGTCACTGAAATAGCATTGTTTGTCCCTTTGCCGTTTTATATAGGGCTTTTTTTCTTTCTGTCTAAGAAATGCATTTTCATTGTTACTTGATTTATTCAAGTCGAGCCCAACACAATATGATTTTTATGAATTTGGGAAGACAAATTATTGTAAAAGAATAGCACAAATGGTATGTTTAATTGGGCAGAAAACTGTGACCAGACATTCTTCTTATCATAAGATTTCATATAGTTTAATTTGCTCAAAGTCTGCATGTCAATCAGTCAGATATAAAATGTTATCTGCAAATAAACCATGAGGATATTGCACAGTAAAAGTCCATGTTTATGTTCCCTAATGTTAAGTGAATTCAAAAGTCACATACATCATTTAATGAAGTTATATCCCTGACTTTTCTTCTGCCCTGAAGCTGTTAACCCTTCATGTGCCGAGGTGAGGAGACAGCAGTGTGGACAGGAATAACAACCATCTGAACACAGTCTATAACGGCTTTGGGCAGGTGAATAAAAAACAAGAATAAATGCATGCAAAAGATGTTAAAAGTTCAACATTGCAAGGATAAGGAATTTAAATTAAAATGATAAAAACCTTGTAATTCCAGCATACCAATACAATTTTTCTGCATTTCTTTCTTTTTTTGTCTACCATGTGAAAAAGGGAATTATTAAGCTCCTGTGCATGTGAAACATAAAATGAAAGCAATAACGCAGATGAATCAGGATCAGTTTGTTCTCTAAAATGAAAAATGGATATAAAACAAAATGTTAATAGGTTTTTTTATATGGATACTTTATTACAAGTCTCCAAATCTCATTTTTAGTGATATTAGCTTCAACTTTGTAAAGGGAATCCTCAAAACAAATTCTCAATCTACGGTTTTATCCGGTCCATATCAGCCCACCAGCTGCTTCACTCCACCTTCTATTTACCCCAAAAATGAATTTGAAATCTGCCTAAAGCCTAAACTACAGAGTGTCAGCTTCAACTAGAGCCCAGCCTTTGTTTATACTCCAAAGAGTTTTAATTGGAGGTAATTTTAGTCAAGCTTTTTAGGGAAGGGAGTAATAAGGGAAAAACGGAGTACATGGCACTATAATAATATATATGTAATAATATTTTAAGGAATTGGAAGCAAGCATTTGTCTTGACTGCTTCTGTAAATAAACCCGGTAGTTAAATAAATATATACTTATTTAATCACGTGTTGAACATACTAATGGGTTTGATCATCCTGGGATTATTGGTGATATTTTGAGGACTTTTGCCCATAGACATCCATAGACGTAAAATTATCTATCCCTACCACTTTGCTAGCCAACGCTACCCGGACGTAAAATTGCACGTTCCTTCACAAATGAATAGTGAAGCTGATATTAAAGTATATAAAACTTTTATTTAATGATATTTGTATTTACCAATCACATGTAAAAGAGGAAGTCCGGTGGTCACTAGATGCTCTCCAGAAGCGCACAAGATCAAAATCTCAACTTAAAGTCAGTTAACCTTGAGCTCAGATGATAGTTTTACACGCATACTAAAAGGTTTACACACTCAGCAATTACTTTTAACGAGGTTTTGACTCCACCTAAATGTGGTTGATGGGTTATCTTTGGATTATTCAGAACTTGCGTGTTATGTAAGATAATGCTCATGGCTAGTCACCTTATCCCACCCACTTTTGCCTCTTTTTATGTTTATAATCCACACTCTTGTAGTAAAGGGACTTCTGGTTTGACAAGAACACCGTTCGCGCAAATGACGAACGAGGGAAAAGTCTCTCACTAAAACAAAGTAGACTGATTTGTTTAATGCACACGTACAAAAACAAGTCAGCAATGCACAAATTTCCTGAGCGGCCTGAAAACGGCTTTTTAGTCCGTGTATAACTTATTTTCTGTTGAGCTCGCCTGCCCCGTGTAAACTACAATGGAAAAAAGATGGCGGCGTCCAAGGCAACTTCCGGAGTAAGGTGAACAGGCACAATACATGAGACTGCAACCCTAGTCCTTAAAATCATACCGGACAAGCAGAGTTGATAGCATGAGCCTCGAACGCTGCATCTCCTTATTTATACGTCTATACTTTTGCCCATTCAAAAGATATACTACTGTGTTTTGACTTGTTAATTGCTATGGCAACTGTGATACATCTTCACCACTCCAAAACCCATGGATACAGAGCAATTCTAGGGCCAGTATCACATCATAACACAACCCAAATCAATGTGCGTACAAAAGCAAGTCGTACACGTGTATTTCTTGCAGTACAACATGCTTGACAGATGATATTTCGGTAATATCTGCTCCTCACTCCAGTGCCCTCCCAGCCTCCTGACACAGCATCTGTTTGCAATATAGGTCACCAACAAAACGAACACGCAGCAGCATCATTATTCACGAGAAACTACTGTAGAAAACCGGGACAGTCGACGGACGCATTCACAAAAAACAGGGGAGGCTTTCAGAGCTGCGTTTTTCACCAGATTGAGGGAAAGAAAGATAAAAAGATGAGTGAGTGAGCTGAAGAGGTGATTAGGCTGGAACCTGAGGGGCAGGATATGATTAGCGGCGGTGGCTAGCTTGTTCGCGCTGCCGCAGTAAACAGCCGCTGACAAATGTGAGATATGGTCGCTCTCCCATTTAACCGCCACACTACATTACAGCGCACACAAATTACCCACGCACCCCTCTGTCGACTCCCTCTCTTCCACTCTCTCTGTTGTTTTTTTCCCCACTTTCCCTTGCTCTCTTTCTATCTCTTACTTTCTTAACTCTCGTTCCCTCTCTCACAAACTCTTACCTGCTTTTTTTGCTCTCCTCTCTCACTTTTTCCTCATCTTCCTTCCATAACTCCATTGTCTTTCTCCATCTTGCACTCTCCCTCCATTCCTCCCATTCAACCCTCTCTTTCTCTCCCTTCCTTTTTCTCCTGCTGGCCCAATCTTTCTCTTCTTTGTTTCTCTCTCTCCATTTTCCCTCCCTCTAAATCTCCCTGTTCCTTTCTCTTAACCACTCTTACTTTCTCTCTTCCATATCTCCATTTCCTCTCTCCAACTTTCTTTCCTTCAACCATCTCTTTCTCTTCCTTCTCTTCTCTCCGTATCTCTCACACTTTCTATCTCTATCTTGTCCCTTGTCTTTCTCTCTTGATGTTTCCCCCTCTTTTGCTCCTCCGTATCTCCATTGTATCTCTCTTTTCTTTCTCTCTTTTCTCCCTTACACTCTCCTTCAGTTTTCCTTTCTCTCTCCACATTAATCTCTTTCTCTTTCACTCCCTTTTCTTTCAGTCAATTTCACTTTTTTGTTATTCCTCTTTGTCTCTCTCTCTGTCCCTTCATGTTTCTCTCAATCGTTCATTATTTGCTTTTACTCTCCTCTCTTTCCCTTCTTCTTTGTCTTGCTCACTTAATCTTGTTTTCTCACTCTCCTTTTTTCTTTCCCTCTTCCTCTCTTTCTCGACTGCTCAATCAATTTTTCTCTCTTTACCACTCTCTCTTCCCCTTTCTCTCTCTTTTTTGCTATCCCTCTTTGTCTCTCTCTCGTCATGTTTCTCACAATCGTTCATAATTTTTACTCATCTTTCTTTCCTCTCTCTCTCCCTTCTTCTTTGTCTTGCTCACTCTTGTTTTCTCACTCTCTCTACCCTTTCTCCATCGCTCTTCCTCTTTCTCTCACCCCCACAAGCTTTCTTTTTTGCTCTCCTCCTCTATTTCCATCCTCTCTCTTCCCATTTCCATCACTCCGCCAATCTCTTTTTTCCCCAGTCCTCCTCTTTCACCAACTCTATTCCACTCAATCTCACATTTTCGCTCTCCTCTCTTCTTTCTTTCTTTCTCTTGCTCACTCTACCAGCCTCTCTTATTTTCACTCTCCTCCTCCTCTCTTCTCTCTCTCGACTGTCCACATGAAGGAGTGGGACAGGGACCATCCGTCAGGGGCTAGAGCTGCGCCCGTGTCCCGAAATGACACTTGTATCATCCAACTCTGTGTGCTGACTGGGATGGATGTGCAGTAGTAAAGATGTTAACTATTGGCTAAATGAGCCCATGTCTCACTGTTTTATGGCCTCCTCAATTCCAGTAGACGACATAAAATACTTTAAACACAGCAGAGCGATTTTTTGGGAGCTGTAAATGAGCGCAACATAAAAAATGCAAGAGAAAGTTGGAAAGCAGAAGATGAGAAGTTCGTCCAGACTGGGATTTTTTTTTACGAGGAGGGAAAACATCGGGGGGAAGTGTGTGGGGGGAACTAGACTTTGAGTAGTCATAAATCTGCGCAAATAAAAAGAGAGGCCTTACAAATCACTTTATGCAGCTGTGGATTTTGACTGCACTCACATATTAAATAATTCTGGGTCATATAAAGTTCAATCATCTGCAGTGTTAAATTTTACTCTCTACTCTCTTTGCAACAAGGTAAAGTCCCACTAAACTGTTGATGTTAGATGTTAAAGACGACATATTATAGATACTAAAAAATATATGTTTTTTAATGACTGATACCAATTGTACTATCGATTAGTATCTTGGTATCGATTCAGGACTTACGATTTGATTCATAACTACTCTATCATTATTGGAAAATAAGAACTTTCAAAAAATCTGTTTAGAAAAAAAAACATAACAGTTAATTTTGTCCTTTCATTATTGTTATTGTAAATAATGAGCAAATTGCTGTAGCCTAATTGAGTTTAGGCTACATCTTCTTCACATTAGGTTAAATACTTGATCCATTAAGTCTGTAGTTATAATGTTCCACGTGTGAGCTTCTTTGCGGCGTAAAAAAACCTTACAGCAGTTAGTTTGGTAACACTTACACTGTTGACCACCGTCTGCTCTGACCCGGTGCACTGCTGAGTGTAAGTGCGGCTCCTGGTGCCTCGCCTCTCGCTCACCTCTCATAAACTGTGTTCGAAGCGCAGAGAATAGTTTCTGACACCGTCGCCAAAGTGGTGTCGAGCAGGTGGCGAGTATATAGGAGGAGATAGTAATTTGATGCTCTCATTTCAAGGCATGCGACGCAGTTTTAATGTTGTCTTTCAGTGCGCAGCTCTCAATTTTGCATCGAGACACGTGCACGATGTGTGTAGTCACATGTATGTGGCACGGCGCATCGTTTCACCCCTTGTATCTGGGTATCAACTTTTTTCTAAACAACTCCTGGGCTTACTACACTCTTGTCATCACACCAACAGAGTAGGATTTGTAAATAGTAAATGAGCAAAGACACAGTTGTGTATAAATAAATAAATCGTTGGCAGATCTTTGCTCCGACTCCCACACAACACTTCAGACCTCTCTTTCAGACCAGCGTCCAGCAGTGACCACGGTAACATTTCAATTCACTACTTCAACTACAACTGTATTTATTTACATGCATTTTTAACCTTTTGTTTTAAAGCATGGTGCAATAAAAACACAATAAGCTGCTCTGTTGTATAGCAAAAAGACACAAGTTAGTACATAATTCAGTCAAGATGAAACAACAGCCCCAGGAGTTGACTTCAAACCAAACAAAATTGAGAAAACAACAAAAGAGTCACAATCGCGGCAAAATCCCAACAGGGTTAGATAAGTACCAACATAAATGCAACAGGAACACCTCAGGATTATACAACTGCTCTTCATTTACACTGGTGTACATCTAATCTCTGTCTATCTTTGAATATTGCCACAAGCGACAATATCTCTGCAGAGGCGTGCATGTTAATATATGCAAGATACATGGTAGTAGAAGTAATAACTTTATACTGGGAAGTGAGTTGTGTAAGAGGACACTTTTATGACTTAGAACTGTTAGAACTAAGAATGTTGAGTCCTCAGTGTAAATAATCTGATTGGAAGAATTAGAAAATGTATTACGCTTGATTACACAAGAAAAGGGGCAGCTGGGCATTTCTGTGTAGAGTTTGCATGATTCTCCGTGTGTTTGTGTGGGTTTCCTTCATGTACTACAGTTCCCCCTATAAACCCAAAATAGGTAAACAACTCTATGTAAGGTGGACCTAACAGGTTAACCCAGTGGCACTGAAGCATGAGTCAAATGAGAGGATATAATTCTCCTTTTAGAAGTATAACTTATAAACCAATTAGGTTAATTTGGTTTTCAGATAATTTATGGAAAAGGTTCATTTTTCAGACTAGAACTTGTCACAGCACATCACGTGTGATTGAGAGTGAGCAGTTGAAACTGACAGGTATGAAAAAGTACATTTGGAAATCATTCTCTTCAGCTTGGTTTATGTTATGTTGATGTCCAGGATTCTTTGTCCAGGATTGGTCCATGGACAATGCTTTTTGAAACTGACTGCAATGGAAGTGATTATAAATCTGAGGTAAATGGTTTTGTTCAGATGTCCACCTTTGAAACCTTTACAAGCTTGATTTAAGCAGCAATTCTAGCACATTAATAAAGAATCAACGAAAGACAGATGTAGTGCTGGCCGGGCAGTAGACCGGGGGGACAAAGGGGTCTGTTGCCCTGGGTTTCAGGGTCTTAGGGGCCCAGAATTGGACCCTCTTCCAATTCATTTATATTAGAGGGGGGGCCATGTGAGGCTTCTTGCCCTGGCCCCCCAAATTTCTGTCAACGGGCCTGAGTGCTGGTATAAATGCTACTATAAACATTGGATGAGAAATCCCTCATTTGTCCCGGAGTGGTCCAAGGAAGAAAATGTTTCAAAGGTAGTCATCTGAACACTGTTTTAGAAATCAAGATGTAAGCTGTAAGAAACTTGTAAATAAGGTCTGGACAAGTTTCAGTTATAACTCCTCCTTTTTGGTCAAGTTGTATTTTGGAAAATACAACTATTAGCTCCTCAAAACATTTCCATCCAATTTCCATCAAATTTCAGATGAAAGTTGAATCATCCTGAGTTCTAAAACAGTGTCTACCTTTGAAACTTACTACTATACTACTATACTATTGACATTAGCCAAAAGACACTCACAATTGAATAAATTCGATAGAACTACTTGTTTGAGCATTTACTGTGGTTCCATTATGACTGACATTAGTATTTTTAGCTCTAAAACTGGACGGTATCAAACTTTATCAGCAAAAGATTGAAAGAAATTGTGCCATTGGGAAAAGATGGGTCTTCATAATATCAAAATGTTGTAACAATCAGTAAAATAATGGGATGTTGTTGGCGGATTACAGGATACAAAAAATGAAAATGTTTTAGAATAGACTACATTTTGATTATAATTCCAACCTTTCACTGACAGGAAATATATCTCAAAATTACACCTTTGCTGTAAGTGTTACGAGTTAAAATGTATGTTCGCTTTTCTCTGGTGGCCAATTTGAAGCAGAGCAGAAATCGCTCACTCATAGCAGACCTTCAATTGAAATGAAATCGGGGACAAATCAAAGAAAAACACATTGAACAGAAAATTTCATTACACCTGAACTCGCTCTGACGCCAAGTTAAATTTACTGTTCTCAAGAGCTCAATTTGCCTTTCCACTCGATTTTCCATTTCAACTCATTTTCCACCTTGACGTTGAAACAGCACACGGCGGGACGTGACAGGTTTGCCAGAAGACATTTATAACTCAAAATAAAACAATAAAATAAGTCCAACATAATAAGGGAATCCCCAATTGGCCATTTGTCATAGGCGCTGGGAGGACAGGGGTGTGATGTTTTTTCGGGGCAGCCAGAATCAACCTGACAAAGTGAACCAGGAAATTCACCTTTAACGGCCCGAGCTGACTCCAGTGGTGCGTCCCGTCAGCCCTCTGTTCGGCCGTCCCATACACGTCGGCAAAAACTATAAGAACAGAACCTGCTCTATTCCTGGACTCCTTTTTGTCCTTGTCCCGCTCTGATGGGGTCCCTCCAGAGTCAGGTCGATGGACTCAACTCTGGTGCAGTGACATTTTACAGTTAATTTAATGTCCTCTGTCTTCTCCCGAGGCTCGGGGGAGTGTCTGTCTGCTCGTAGTGTTTTGTAACGGCTCTGTTCTGCACTCTGAATAGCTTCTTCAAGATTGGAAGAACTTAATAATACACACTTGGGACACTTGTTTGTGGTAGAAAAGGTTTCAAAGCTAGGCATCTGGATGCTGTTTTAGAAATTAGAATCAGATCAGATGGCATTTGAAACATTTTGATTTCTAAAAGTGTTCAGATTAATACCTTGAAATCTTTTCGACAACTCTTGGCAGAATGAGGGATTACATTGACTTGTATCTGGTTAATTGATGCAAAAAATTGTATCCTCACTATCCTTTATACTATTATTGCATTTTATAACAATGGAAATGTATTGAATGTCTTATCTAAAAAGACTACAAGAATGTTACATATGTAGATCAACCAATCAGCTTCTTTCTTATTTACAGTGTAAAACCCCTTTGTTCCATCTTAAAGTGAGGCAGTGCAGTCAGAAACTCCTGTGACTGTCCCCCTTTCATCAAAGTGTACTCTATCTTTTAAACATTTCACTGGACGTCTGGTTGTTTTAGACTATTTGTTTTATTGAATGTTGCTGCTAAAACTAAAAACGACCCAACAATTAAAATGTGCTTTCTGAGAAAATCTTATCTTTGCTAGTTTCATTTTATTGAAAGGTTGTACTCTGCTAAATTTACTTTTTTGAGCATTTAGCCATGTTATAAAGCTAAGTTATCAAGACTGAGATTGTGTTTTCTTCCATTCATTCATGTTTGTGACAAGTCCATCTCTCACAGCTCAACATGCAAACTTAATGTCATTGGATAGTAACCCTACTCGGCATTTTTAAAGTGTATACACAAGATCAATTTTGCTATGTATTCAAATTGCCCACACTAAGATGCTTCTTAATTTTAAAGCTAGCAACAACATATTTTTTCCCTTTTCAATGAAATAATTAGATTTGTTTTGCATACATGTGCTTGCATAATGCTTAATATAAGTAATATTTGAATCAATTCTTGGCTTATTAGATAAAAAAGAAATTCTGCATGAAGTTGTCGAATTAAAAGTGATTGTAAAGTAGTAACAGCAGTAACAATGGCTGACATTTGAAAAAAATTAAGATGAGAATACTTCATAAACATCATATTGTGGTATTGTTATTAGGTAACCGTTTTAATAAATATGTCTAAATTGATCACCATCTCTTCGGTACAGACTAAGGAATGAATGTATATGGAAAATGTTGAGTTTACCTATGAGGGAGTTGAGTGATGAATAGGACGACACCCGCCTCATCTTGTCAATGGTCTCAAATGACAGTATGTACTCGTCGTTGTCCGGGCTCCCGAGGGTGCTGCTGGCGCTGCTGCTCGTGCTGATGTTTCCAGGTGAGAAGGCCCCCTGTCCACCTTAACGAAAATAAAACAATGTAAAATCTACAAGAAATTCTGAAATGTGGTGTGAAGTGTGAAGAGTAAGGAAGCATTCAAGGGGAAAAGAGGTAGAGCTTATTGGATTAAGGAGGCACTCAGGCTGCAGCTGAAGTGCTATGTAAATACGTTTAGATTATTATTGTATTTGTAAAAGGACAAACGCAGTGCAAATGGCCAAACTAAAATCTAATAAGACCACTAACGTAAACAAAATGAGCTCCACATAACTCTTATTTCAGCTGAGTAAACCTGGCAGTGAAATTCCTTGTTGCCAGATATTTCCTTGTCTGACTCATTCTGAACCAGTGGCTCCTTGCGGCTGAGACTTGAGACTCGGGGCTGAAATGCGAAGACGATGAAACTGCAGTGGTGGTAAAAACTGATGCATGATGGGAGTTTGGAGGCGGAGTGAGCAGCTAAAAGGCAGAGGTCTTTCTTCGCTCTTGACGTATGACTTACTCCGTGATGCAGATGAGGCGATGTTTGCTGTTGTAACACATCAGAGGTGACAACAGGCAGTTTACGGTGAGAGGTTTGTTGAATGAAGTTTTGCCTTTAAGCAGACGATGACTAGATCCACAACAATGACTAACTTGTTTATTCAAATGCCCCGTTGTCAAAAACGTCATAACGTAAGCTTGGTCGTCTGATTCATACTCACTGCAAGGCAACTAGAGTCAAACTTAAGAAGTTAAGATACAGTAAAAATCATGATCTTGTTACTGTAAACTAATATATTATCAATTGATACTACTTTATTTTGTAGTTTCATGAGCTTGTTTTTTATGTTAGAGGCTGCACTAGCACTGGTTAATGATTGGCTGTAGGTGCTGAGGTTTTGCAGTGTGTAGTCAGATCAGAAAGTCCTTTTACTTTTTTCCCCAACTGGTTTTATTTGTAGAACTCAAATGGGAGGCTTTCTGATTGGATGATTGTCTTGAGCAGCAAAACACCAAGTGGAAACATCTACTTGGCCATCATGTCCAATGTTTTTTGTAATTAAGCATAAATCAACCTTACATTTTTTTTTACATCAGTAAAAGGAGTGTTAGGAAATGTTTATAAAATTTGAAATAAAACATCTACATATCTTCCAATTTATTAAAATATGTTTCATCTTCAGATCAGAGAATAAGTAGGTTTATTTAATGTTTTTGTTATACTTAAAATGTCTGACTGGAGACCCAAAATTTCAAAGCTTTATAGCATTAATTACTTACATCTAGCTAATTTTACTAGATGTAACCACCAGTAGCCCACAGCAATAAAGCAAATATTTGTATATATAACTTATATAGCTTTTAAAAACTTTCTGAATTCCAATAATTAGTTCTAATGCACTTGTAATAGTTATTTTGATCCAAGAGTGCTTTTAAATGAGAGCAGATTTTAAACACTTCTTCAGTGTAAAAGCCCAGTGCACTTCAGCACCACGGACAGCGACGGGTGCTGATTCTGCTTTCAGCTCATTAGGCTGCTAGCTCTTCCAACTTTTTAGTTTGGCTGTTCAAAAACATGTGTTCCGTGTGTTCATCTAATATATTATACAAATTGGAGCTGCAGATCATATTTATTATTCCAATCACTTGGCAAGGTTTTAATGCAAAACTTGAAAAACTGGGAAATGGCCAACTTATTACAAAAAATCCTGTCCACAATCTCTCACTGATTTTATGAATATTTACTGAGCCGCTTGCAGGATTAACAGTAATAAATTGAAAAAGTTAGCCCGAGGACTGCTACATTTACAACCAGCGCAGAGAAAGATCACAGTTAAATGTGCTGGAGGCTTTTGTTGAATTCATTCCTTTTATTGAGCCAGTTAAATCTTTTTAGTCTTGATTCAGCCGTTGGTCTCTGTCGCTGCCCGTGTTTATTTATGCCCCTGTCGACCCCGTTGCCTCTCTCAGTATTTCTCCTCTCACCGTCCTCGTTCAGATTGAGGTTCTGCAGACTCTTGTTCAGGTTGCGTGCCGTTGTAGCCGCTCGGATGTTGGTGTAGGAGTTGACCGATCGCAGACGTGGGATCGCCGGGCTGTCCCTCACTGGAGTAAGGTTTCCAGGCTCTGCAAAAATGAAATGAATACATCTGGAATAATAAGACATAACAAACTTTGCTTCTGTGTACAATTTGTATATTTGGTGATACCAAGTGGCTCACAGAAAACAAAAAGGACATGCAAGTACAACAACAAGACAATCAATAACAAAAAAAAGGACAGAACTTATAGAAAAAAAATATTAAAAGAACAAAAAGTACACTTTCTTATATCATTTTAACCTTTATTGAATATTTTTATATCTACTAAAATGGAACAAAACAAAAACAGTGAGGTACAAAATTTACATAAAAATACACATTTAACACACATTTAATCATTTAAACTGTGAAAGACATTTTTTTATTTTTGTAATTTTATTTTATTTTATTGTAGAACAATAAGATTTGAGGTGTACAGTGTTGAATAAGTAACTTCTAGGATTCATAATTATCATACTTTTTATGTACTGTGTTACATTCCGGGTTTTATTTGTTATATTGTACATTTACAAAGGATTTACTGGTATTATCAGGCTTTAAGGTTATTGTGTCAGTTAACTGAAGTATTTTCACAATTATTGTTTATTAGAGTTGCAAGATAAATCGCAATTGAATCAAAATTGAAAATGAATGGACCTACTTAGCAAATAGGAAAGACATTGTTACCATACATACGATAACTCTGTACCTAAGTCTGAAGTATAGATGTGTACAAAAATATTCTAAATCAAATGGGACTCTTTTAATCATTTGTCAGTTGTTATTTCAGTCTTTTTCAGTCTTTAAAATGTAAACTTTGAACAGAATCTTGTAAGAAAACTCACAATTACATATTTTTTCCCGAATCTCCCATACCGGTTTATCTAGTTATTTTTCTGTCGCAATATTTCGCACTTCAAAATATGTTGTTGTGCCGGTTCTAAGAAAAAACAAACTGCACTACAGTCTGTTCCAAACTCCCGTTATAGAGGTGTTAGTGTAGTTTACCTGCAGTGTTGGCTGGTGACGGCACAGTGTAGTTCTTCTCCTCTTCTATGAACTGCAGAGCCACCGTGCAGAAGTTACTTTCATACTGGACGACCAGATGACTCAGCGCCACCACCAGCTCCTGTTAATCATGAGCAAAATCCCATCAGTCACCATAACGACCAGATCTACACAAGTCCATCGTCTCATGTGATAGAAAATGTACAGGAATCACCACACATCATGCGACTAAAGTGTGATAAATCCTTGCCTATATTATTAATGCCTCGATATTAAAAAGCGCGGAGATGGATTTTGAGTACAACATCGCCTTAAGCACAGTTTAGTCCCATTTATGATTTAATTTTAAGCTACAAATTATTGGTTAATGTTTCTCCAATGCTGGTACTTCAAGGACAGTGATAAAGCTGAACCACTATTACGAATTTACATCAAATGAATGTCTTATCTATTTCTAGCTTTCAAGCCTTAACTTCATAATTACATTGAGGCATCCATCTTCCACTGGAATAGTGTAATTTTGAGTCTTGCAAAAATCCAAGTCATGCTTCAATTTTGTTTTGTTGTGCATTTTATTATATTCCTGATGCACCAAGTGACCTCTAGTATATGATAAATGGTCAATCAGGGTTTATGCAGGTTTTAGCAACTCAAATTGAATGCTTTTTAATGTCACATTTCAAGATGTTTAATGTCATAATCAACATCAAAACAAGACATTTACACTTTTATCACATCAAAACGACTGGCTTGTAACCATTCCACTGGGCAGACCAAGATATATTATAAACTACTTTATAATATTAAAAAAACTAATTAAACATGACATTTAAACCATGCAAATTCATGTATGTCTGGGATTCAGAATATATTTGAATGTTAAATTTCAAACTCTTTCATGGACACAGCGGCTCTGGGAGACAAGGACTGCAGTAATTATCTGCTCGTCTTTTTATATTTATTTACATGTTTTGTTACGATGATTAAATCTGTTTTGTCAAAATAGTTTTTAGATTGAATGCCTGTAGGGATTGAATTTAATTGCCAAAACATTTAATTACTTTTAATGCTTTTTAACGCCCATCGGAAACATCTATGCTCCTGTGAAAAGTGCCATACCACAGCGTAAAATGTGGTAATATAAACTAGAGAGTTCACATATGCATTCTTATTTTCATCAGGCTTTCTGACCCATGCGATCTCCAATCTCATCCCCCTCTCCCCACCTTGTACTACTGTCTCATCGATTTTCTAACCTTTCGCTGGTTAAATCAACAATTTTTGGGAAGCCCTCCGAGACAACTGCCGTGACTCTGCAAAAATAATTTGATTTGATACCAGATTTTGACTAATACAGTTTTTTCTTGAGATTTACAAACCATTACATTCTGTTTTAATTCTATTACAGAGTCTCGAGTCTGCATCAAATATTAAACTGCAGAATAAACTAAGGTGACGTTACAGCAGGGGTCTTCAACCTTTTCCCCCCAAAACAAGTATGACAGAGGGTTAGAGAGCCTTGGATTACAGGGTCAAAAACTGATAACATTATTAAAATTAAGCAGGGAGTATAGGACTAAATTAAGTCAGAAAAATGATCTTAGTGAGTTTGTGGAGTCAACCAGGACAAGCAAAAATGCAGAGAAACAACTGGATTTTCCATTTGACATTTGTTGTCATTTACCCTCCATCTGAGATTCCACAAAAACATGTCTCTAGAACGTGAACACAAACAAACCAAGATGGAAAACAAATCATTGTCTGTGCACGTTGAGTGTGTGAGTATTGACCTTGTGGACTAGACGGGCACAAACAAACAAGGTGACATTATTTTGTAGATTTATACAGGTACCATAGTAGTACATAGAGATAGAAGAATGAAATGAAACTATAAAATTATGTATTAATTGGAAGCTAAGTGGAGCTAATCATTAAAAGCAAAAACAAGAATCGACCATTTGTAAATAGTTCTGTTTCACTGCATCTGAGATAACATAACCACACCTTTTTTTCATACGCAACTCGACAGTTAAAGCAACAAATACGTCTGTAATTGTCTGACAATGTGAGCAGGTGAGCGCTGACCTTGCGGACCACAGGGCTGCCATCGTTGATGAGCTGAGCTAGCATCATGGCCACGTTATGGTCTATGGTGGTGGAGTGGTCCGTCCTCTCCGCCGAGTTTCCCACAAACGTCCCCAAGGCAAAGACCGCGGCACACCTCACCTGCAGATACAAAGAGAGGCACAACATTAGGCTCAATCTGTCTGTATAAAGTCTAATTATGACTTAGTTTAAAATTATAGGAAGTAATGCTCAGTTCTTAAACAGAATCCCTCTATCTATGTCATCAAAAATGCGACGTACTGTTGAAAATTACTTACTATGACGTACTGGGGACAATTTACAGACAACTGACACATTTTTCTGACAGTTTAAACTATCATTCAACAAAATAAAGGTGTTATCAGGTATTATTATTTGTCAAATAATAATAATAATTTTGTGTAATTTATATGGATTTTGGCCCTTGTTTTCAAAATCGTTGCTTGGTAACAGTTGTAGAATCACCTCTACCTGTGTCGCATTTACTGCTCGAGTTCAACCAGGAAGTACAATCATAAACATTGTGAAAACCGTAAACTGGGGACAAATAGACAAAGTCTTAAATATCATCATTTAAGTGAAATGTGTTGTCTAACCTGCCATGTAGACTTTAAAGGAGACATGTTCTGCAAGACTTTAATGAGATTTAAACCTTGTTACAACAGTGTTTCATCATCATCCGTGAACTCAAAGTTGACTTTTGATTGATTCTTGTATTTTAGATAAATCCTCAGACTCAGAACATTCCTGTTTCTATGTCCACACACATCCCTGTATATAGGTGCAATTATTTGAAAAATTAAGAATCTGAGTGATACATGCAGAGTTCTGCAATGTCTCGAAGTACATTTAAATCCGCTGTTTGTTACGGTGAAATGTCACTATGAAGAGGCGGAGCTTATCAGTTCTGCAGTTTTGAACACTGAGTCAATAAACTGGTTTCTAGTATTAAACTGATTTAGATCAATATTGTGCTTTACAATGAACAAAATGCAAAATGATGATCTACTTATCTTAAAGTTTAACAATAAGTATCTGAAGGAATAATATAACATCTCCAAATGGCACTTCCACCAGGACAGAGTAGATTACATAAATAGAAAGAAAAAAAATCTCAAGAAAATAAAGAAGAAAAACCTAATAATAATGACCTGAAATGAAAGATTGATTTCATTCCTACTGAGGACCAGAGCCCTGTTAGTTACATTCTTTACTTTCGTTTTGTGAGCTACTAAAATGCATAAAACAAGCCCCTTCTGGTTGTAACACCATTTTGTTTTAGTAAAGTATCAACAGTTTCAAATGCTTGAAGGCTTTAATACATTCTGATTGTTTTTGTTTTTCAATAACATCAACCAAGGTCAGTAATGTGCAAAAAACAAAACATATTAAATTGTGAGGATCCGAATAATTGTTTGGCTGCAGGGATGATGTCGACTATTAATCCAGTTAAAATATGATTGTTTTATAATGTTTTTGTGGCTTTTTATAAAGACAATCTAGCCTTAAAATAGAAGAGTTCAGTTGTGGGTACCATTTATTTACAGTTACAAGATCAAAAATACAAAAGTAAATGCTTGTTAGTCTAAACCTAGACACATTTAGGGACCTATCAGTATTTAGCAGTTCTCTGGAAACTCAAACATTTACTTGCAGAGTGTATCCAGGCTGTTTTATGAGATAGTAAAGCCAATCAATTTTCACCCATGTATCTTATTGCGCTGGAGATTATCACAGCAGTGCGCACCGGTGAGCTGTTATTTGCCAGCCTAACTTATTACTTTTCGGAGCGCTCGGCTGAATGTCTAATCCAAAACTTGCTGTGTCTCTGGCGGCGTTTTCGGTGGGGAATTGGAAGTGCAAAATGAACAAAATTACTGTGCAAAAATGATTATTTGTGGTGTAGAGTTTGTTGCCAGTGGGATACAGCAGAATGCATAACCACTTTTTAATCCTGCCTCGCAGCTTTAGCGATGCCTCGGTACACAGATGTCGCTTTGATATAGTTTGATTCATTTTGATGAACGCATTCGGCACAAACATTGTTGATACATACGAGGGAAAAAAAACCAAACACTATTGTGCATCAAAAGCTAACTCAATTTACAGCTTGTAATTGCTTTTCTTTACTGGCGTTTTTCGTAAAGAAGTTGAGACATGACACTTGCAAAACAATGAGGGTTTTCTTTATCAGACACAGGACAATATGATGACTCCAGTGATTCAATGAACCTTACATAAAACACTGCTCTTTGATTTGATTTCCATGCATTAGTTCTGCAAAGGTAGATTAATGAGGAAGTCTACATATATATCAGCATTTAGATAATACTGTTATTGTTGTTTTGAAGAAATGCAAAACTGTTCATAGTTTTAAAAAAAAAGAGCTGATGAAAAATAAGTTATGTAGAAAACTTTTTAAAAGGTATATGCTGATATTGCTGCACTTTTGTGATTAATTGCACAGACTTTTCACATTTGTCTGATAATTAAATTCAACTAATGCATTTAAAGACATGTTTTAACACATTTCTGTTGGATTGGAATATTGCCTCACGATTGACACGTTCATTTTTGTCAATACCGGCGTCCACTGCTATGAGGAATTTGAAATGATTAGACTTTCTCTTTAATTAGGAACAAGCTCAAGATGGAAAAAGCACATCTCTATCAATAAATAACAGATTAGATTAGTTGATTAAGTTAGATTAAGCGCAGTGTTCGCTCACAAACCCAAAGCTCGTGTTGATACCCAGCTCTGACCTGTGCATACTACTGCTGTGTCCTTGGGCAAGACACTGTATGAATGTGGTGTGTGAGTAATTTCATGGTGTATTTGACAGCCACTTTCCGTCAGTCAACCCCATGGGAAGGAATTACTAGATAATAAACAATAAATAATAAATAGTAGACCTGTCACAATAACAAACGACATATTGCTGCAGAAATATCACGATTAATGATACTATTGAAACAGACCGAATAATAATAATAATCCATCAGACTTGGATGGCACTATTTCACTAGCAAGGACCACAACCTCAAGCTTGGATGCAGAAGTTTATTGGCGATCAAGAACGATAAAATGCATGAGAGTAGATGATCAATGCCGTTTTGGGGCTTCTAGCGATGAGGGCAGCAGGCTCCCGGGCCTCGATACCCCCCAACTAAAGGATAAGACAGAACAATTAGAAGAGGGTGGGAGGGAGGGGCACGAAATAACGAACACTGGTGTGTGTGACCGGGAAGTTTAAATAGAGTAGTCACCGGTAGGGGCGTGGATGAGGTGTGGTCCTGCTCCCGAACTTTAGATAACAGACTTATCTCCATAGACTTCTGTGGCACTTTTTGCACACTCAGACGATTAATAACTCTAAAAGCAGGACAATTGTTTTTTTTTTTTAAATATCTAAAGCAGGGGTGTCCAAAGTTTTTCCATCGAGGGCCACATATTGAAATATAGACCAAGCGGAGGGCCACAAATCAATCGCGAAACGTTAAAAAAAGCTGCATTTATCTGATGTTTTAAGCACCACCACATCTACATTCAGTCTCATTGTCTTAATATCAGGTCTATATTGCAACAATATGTTAGTTATTTAGGCTGGAATTGTAGAAAATCTGAAATGTGCTGTAAATAGTTCTTATCAGGACAATGTGGGCCAGTTCACCAGGAAGCCTAAGGGCCAAGAAAAATTGGTCTGAGGGCCGCATTTGGCTCCCGGGCCTGAGTTTGGACATGCCTGGTCTAAAGTATAGTGAAAAACATAAACTGCAACAAATAAAAAACATAATGAAGCACTTTTTTATTTATTTTTTTTTACACTTATTTAGTATCTATAATAAACCATAGATTTATTTAGATTACAAAAAAGTTGGGAAAAAACCTGACAAAAAAATCCCTAACTCTTGCAAAGACGATAAACATTGAGCCTGAAAATAAATTGTTCCATATTGAACGATAAGTCGATATAGTAATTATCATGAAAGGCCAAACAAATACCATTATTATTTTGTATCACTGGTGACCGTACCACCTGTACAATGCTGTACAATTAATCCAGATTAAGAACCAGTCATTTCTAATTGTCAATAATCAGTTTGGGTCTTTTTAAGTGAAACGTCTACAGTCAATTCTTATGTGGTTTGGAGCAGGATTTGGAGGGAAAAAAAAAGTCAATTTTTTGTATGAAATGGAAATGATTAAAAGCTGCAATGGGTAAGTTCAGAAAATTAATATTGAATGACATTTTTATTTGTTCTACTGAGAAAAAATAAAATTATAAATCGATATGAGGAAAAAAAGCGTTTTTACTTTTTTTGTTATAAGGCAAAAGAGCAAAACGGAAATAGTGTATAGTTTATAATGTTCTCTATTGTTTTAATGTAACTCTGTTTCACTGTTTTAGTTTAAAATACAATATCTTCTGTGTCCTTAGTTTGAGTGTGTGGGCTGTACAGACTTTAGCTAAAACAACAGTGTCATCAGGGCTTTATCCCTGAAGACTTGTGTTTAAATTCAATTAAACATTTTGCTTAGTCGCTGATTGTGTCTCTGCTCAACAACTCATCACTATCGGACTTTTTTAATGACTTGGGGTCATGGCAGATACACAGCATCGACGGGCAGTGAGGGATCATTTTAACTGTGCTGCTCTATTAGACAAGAATAAAACTCAAGCTATGGTACTTATACTAATATGTTACATTTGAATACAGTTGACAAGCATTCTTACAGTAAATGTCTGTGTTTATATATTTTTATTTTATTTTAGGTAATATAAATTCTGTTCTACGTCATTCGCTTACAAAAATGTTTCCATTAACATAAAAATGTGTCAAACCTGGTGGATGTGAAATTATAGAGATAAATAAGTGGACACAGTGTTTGATGCTCATGCTATCGATCACTTAGCTACACGGATGGTCCTGTATGATTATTTTCTTATTCTGCCCACTTTTGCCTCTTTTTGCCACAGATCCACACTCCTCATATTATGAATAATCCAGAGTGTCAGCTGGTACCAACCCATCCACCACATTTACGAGAGATCAAAGCCTCATTAAAAGTCATTTTATTTTAGGTAATAACTAGCGCGTAAAACTGTCGTATGAGCTAAAGGCTAACTGACTTTAAGTTGAGATTTCTGATGTGTTTCTTGTAATCAACTAGAGGCCACTGAATAACCTCGTGTGACTGTGAGGAGAGCAGATAAACAACATAAATATCATGAATTCAAAGTTTTATATAATTCAATATGAGGATCGTCTTCGTCATTCATTCATTTGTGAAGGAACGTTCGATTTGACCTAATTAAGTCTGGGTTGCATCAGCGAGCAAAGTGGATGTGTCGAAGCAAAGGGCAGAAATAGACATTTTAGCGTGTATGAATGTCTGTGTGAAATTACCATGTCCATAATTAAGATTTTTTTTTTGTTTTACTGTTGAAATTACATTAATTTAGCAGTCTACATTCCAACTTTAGAGTCTCTCAAATGTTATAATTGCAATCAGCTTAAACTGATCGGTGTTGTGGTTCAAATTTTTTCATTTTACAAAAGTAGAAAATCGATAGCAACGTTCATCCTTCATGTATTCACCTAACTAACTCACCTTTTACTATTGTGTAATTTTGAATAATTTCAACTGCGGATGCAAGGTCTGGTTTCCCATTTTGTTACTGTTGTGAAAATGGCTTCTCGCACTAATAATAACGTTACATGTCAAAAAGGCCCTCACAGAAAAGAAAAGGATGACACAAAATGTATCGACGATTAAGGACTGGACAGAATGACATTTGGACTCAAAATGAAAAAAGACAAATTCAAACAGGGACAGATATGCCAGACTAATCATATAAGACTAATATTACGTTTAATGTAACTTGTATGTTCCCTCTCCATGTCATGTTCATGTTTTGTTGCTTTTATCAGAAACAAATGGGAATAAAATGACTTAGTATCGCTCTTATTTCTCAGCATGAGTGAGAAGAAGCTATTTATGCATCACCCTTGTTTCTCAATAGACAACTAGAACCCTAAAAGCTGAGAACATGTTTCCAGGGCAACGCTTTCCATTAAGTCCCCATGAGTTTTGGTCCATTTGGGTCTCAACAGACACTCCAACACACACAGGTAGAGTCAGTGTTTGAACAGATGTGTTGCAGACCTCGGTTTGAACTGTGTGCGCGTGGAGCGGCGGGTTGGAGGAGGTAAAAGGCGGCGCAGGCTGGACACAGATGTAGCTCATATGTTTGTTAATGTTTCTGGGGCAAAGTGTCAAAGCGGGACACAAAAGTCGAGGTGAAGCTCAGAGTGAACTCTACAAGGCTGTCCCTCTGCTCCGCCACTCTTTGAAAACTCTTTATGGTGCTGGGTAAGAGTTTTTGGCCGTTAAACATTTGTATTTCTTCTTTTCATTCAGTCAAAATGTGTGAGGATATAAAAGAAGACAATAAAAATGCTTTTGTAAGTTGGTAGTTTAAAAAAAAGGTGGTGGGAAACAAATATTAGCAATAATGGTAAGTAGTATCTTGATGGTAGAGTTGTGAAAAAGAAAAAAAAAAATCAGTAAAATTGAGATCCAATCATTTAAAATCAATTATCTGGTATTTTGAAATTGAGTGGTTTTTAGTCAATATTCTGTCAGTAAAAGCTTGTGGTTTGGAGCAGAGTTCAGACATTGGAAGAAGACACTTAAATTGCACACTGATACAAAGTTTTTTTCTTAATTATGTTGATGAAATTACGCTTGAACGCCATATTTATTTGTTTACATATATTAAAAGAGGATAAATGCTCTATCGCCGTCTCTGGCAACACTATAATACACTTTTATTACTGAAACAAAGCATGAACAATGATTCAGACTTAGTACCTACTCAATGGCCTAGCACTAACTAATCCTAACCACGTGAGTCATTTTTTAACTCATTTTCATTCCTACCAAAACGTGACACGGGGAGCGGTGAAGACCTGGACAGAAGGAGCAATGGCATCTCGTCCACAGGAGAATAAAGATTATTAAGAAATGCATGAATCACTCTAAATACGACTTTGAGTGGTTTATTGACAAGGGAGAACAATTATATTATGGTTGAAAATCTCATAAAAGTTGATTTTAAGTCTTGGTTCATGCTTTATTAAGGCTAATTAAGGTGTAGTTATTATAGAGTATTATAAAGAAAATTGCTTTACCTCCACTTTACTTACTACAATAAGCCTTAGTGCACATTTGGCTGCTGAGTTAATTCCTCTGCTGTTTATTTTATACAGTACGTGAACCTGAAATTTATACAGAACCACCAGACCCTCAGTTTAACACAGCGCTGGCCCGGGTCTTTACCTCTGGGATGGGGTCTGACAGCAGCGTATAGAGCTTCTCGTGGGCACTGTCCCGGACTCCGCACCATCTCGCCGGGTCAAAGTTCTGCCAGATCCGCCCCAGACAAATGGCCACCCACTGGCGCAGCAGGGGGTGCGGGTCAGACAGCTGCTCCAGGCAGTTGGCGATGAGATTACCCTGTAGACAGGCCTCCTGAACGGGAGAGCAGAAGCACAGGCAAGTCAAGAGGTGAACTCTGAACAGCTGGAAAGGAAATAAAATATGAAAGTCCAGCTATTTATTCTTAAATCAGCCTTCTCTCAGTCTGACAAATAGGCTTGAAAACAAACAAACACTTATTCTGAGTGATAAATTCTTCCATTTGTGTTTGTTAGCTGAAAAAAAAAAAAAAATAAGAGATGGCAATTAAATGATTACCAAATGGAAAGTGATGGCTGTTTTAAAATTACAATGTCAGACCAAAACAACTAAATGAATACTGATGGAAAACAATCAAGTATCATTTAAAATTATTATGTAAAGGTGATGTTGCCGCACAAATGTCGATTACTGACCAGTTATAATCCTTTGCACACTCTACTTTATCTAGTCATCAGTTCAAAGTGTGGCAAAAAGATAAACAATAAGATGAAAACCCGCACAGAGCAAGAGAAAGCCCAGCTCAAAGCCTTCAGCAGGTCGTGAAGGAAAATTCCCGTCGTTTCCTACAATAGACTTTTCAAATGTATATGTATGTTCAATGTAAATATTAAGAGTTTAAAAGCACTACAGGTGTTAATCAGCTATGTGGTAACTACTGTAATGTCAATGACTATTATTCTTAGTCTGAACATCATATTTGAAACAAAAATAATCTAGCCAAATCTTATGGATTTCCGAGCTCGATTATACCCAGACTGAATGTTCTTTGACCAAAATACTATCATCATTTTGCTTAGGTTATGCAAATAACACATAATTTAAGTTATTTAATCTTTTTTTAAAAGATTATTCTAGCTCAAAGGCTTTATTAGAAAACTGTAGTTCATCTGAACATTTTTGGTGAATGAACTGCGTTGGTAAATGGTCACTGAACAAATGAGGCAAAAGTGGTAGCAACCACACATGTGCAGTCCTTAAACCAGTGGTCCCCAACATTTTTATCACTGCGAACCGGTCAACGCTTAAAAATTTTACCGCGCCCCGGGAGAGGAGGGGGCGGTTATAATAATAAATGTGAATCCACTGTGTACTCTATACAATTTTATTAGCAGCTTCCTTGTAAAATTGCACCAACAACACGAGTATACAAGCTTCATTGCCTCATTAGAGAAGTGATCGCCGCATATTATGCAGGGCGGGCTTGGTGTGTGGGAATCACCTGTCGCTATAAATCCATATTTCAAGTAGGACTCCTGGTATTTTCGGTTAAAAGCGTTCTTTTTATT
Organism: Rhinogobius similis; assembly: GCA_019453435.1. Lineage (NCBI taxonomy): Eukaryota > Metazoa > Chordata > Actinopteri > Gobiiformes > Gobiidae > Rhinogobius > Rhinogobius similis. Next base: position 16,020,465 of record CM033622.1, read on the forward strand.
GGAAGTCGTAGGTTCTTGTTCTGTCCCTTCACCGGGACTTTTCCCCTTTCCAAAGACGTCTGTTTCTTACTCATTTTGTTAGCTCGTGGGTTAGATTTAGCTCTCAAGTGACCGAGATGTAAACGAGAGAATCCGATCATTTTTCAAAATAAGATTTTTCAAAATAAAAGATCACCCAGACTCTGATAATAAATAAAACGGAAATAATTAATAAAGTTCAAAGAACAAGCCAAACTATGACAGCTGACAAAACTAAAATATTGAAGAGGTGGCGTTGTTTTGTCACTATTCCCAAGGTTACAAGTGGAGCAATAGTGATTTGCAAAAGCTCCAGCCTGTGCCCTGGCGTTTTTGTCCTGCTTTTGTTAATAATGACGGAGCAGCTCAGTGGTCGGCCTTAATAACACGTTAATATGTGCATCATTTCTCAGACCTGCAGAGCAACACTAAAGCTTCAGGTCGGGCCGACACTCATTAGCCGGTTAATCAGCACTAACCTGAAAACCCCGCCTCACAGTCGGACGCAGAGATTAGGAGCTCGGCAACAGCAAGAGCCTCTCATTTTCAACCCCCACAAGCATTTTCCAATTTTACAACCAACAAAAGGAATTGGTCAACGAAGGGCAGAGCAACAAGCGAAATGGAAGGAACAGAATCGGCCAGGAGGCTTTAACATTTTTGCTTTTGTGCATATGTTTTTGTAGTTCGTATCTTTGGGCGACTTCCATGTGATTTCCTCTCAGAGACAAAAAGAAAAGGCCAATAGATGTAATGTTCTGTAACACCATTTTCAAGTGAAGTGATATTTTTGAGCTTCTGAAAATAGCCAAAAATGTGCAAGCAAAACTAAACTAAAATCAATATGCAATTCACTTTTTTGGGGAAACCTTTTTTATTGTATCCAACTGATCAGACTATTTTGGTTAGAATGATGTGAAGGAAATTATAAAATGCTTAGATAAATGTTAGAAAAGATCAGCTTGAACTGTAACAATTTGATTTGAAGAGTAATTCTGTGAGTGAAAAAAAATAAATAATTGAAATTGTGATTTATTCATGACAAATGTTTCAAGTTTCAAAGGAGGGCATTTTAAAACGAGAAAATAACACTAATTGGCAGAAAGTGAAGCATCAAAACATCAAAGTGAGGACTAGCCACTGCAAATCAATACGTTCAATCAAGATTTAACAAAAGCAAAAACCTCTTTGAGTCTGAAATATGACGGGCGCACAAGACTACAGATGAGATTTTACAGAGGAGATGTTGTTTTTAATCACTTGTGTAAAAGAAACAGTAAATGTTTCATTTGTTTAACTGGACTGAGAGAAAAGACCAAAAAAAAACCTCTGGCAAAAAGAAACTCACGATGCGTACCAGTGTTCTTTTCAATTCTCTTACCCTCACTGAAGTTATTTTAGTTTTAATTAATTGGAACAGATTACAAAAAGATTGTATTATTTTTTGCTAATGATAAAAACACCGTCTTAAGCTATTTTTATTACAGGATGTACCGCTAAATTTGACAAAAACAAATATAAATTTTGACATTTTCAGACAGCAGAAACAAGTATATCTAACACGGTTTGTAAAATGTCTCTAATTTAAGGAGGATTTGTGGTGCTTGATGAAACCAAGCAAAAATATCATAGTCAAGTTGTGGCCCGTGGTTATCAGTAGTGCACACATTTTATGTTTAAACAGCTCTGGAGTTATTCACGTGTGTTTTTTCATAGTTTGTAGAGTTTGGTGGCTAACTCTCCCATTGAAAAAGCATTAGAGTCAACAATCAGTTCAGTACCAGCCTTTAGAACAGGGCTATTCAACTTTATTGCACCGAGGGCCAAATTTTTCAGATGATTTTACCTCAGGGCCACAAGTGTGTCCAACGCTTTGAAATACAAAAGGCTTTAACAACATCTATAAACTGAACCAAGATTAAATTAGGACTAAACAAAGTCTAAACCAGGTCTAAACCAGGACTGAAACAGGTTTAAACCAGGTCTAAACCAGGTATAAACCAGAACAAAACCAGGACAAAACCAGGTCTAAACCAGAGCTAAACCAGGTCTAAAATAATAATAAGAGATAAAATATTTTCAATATTTTTGGCAGATGGGTTGAGAGCCAGATCATATCCCTTGGAGGGCCTGATTTTGCCCCTGGGGCTTAAGTTTAATAGCCTTGTTTTAGAATATAGATCTAAACATATTCTATAATATTGTTTTTCTACCCTTTTATAATAGAAATGCCATCCATATGTTGCAGCTACAGGATAGTTGGCAAATTTTCCCCCTTCAAATTTCTCAGTAGCATTTAAAAGGTTTGAACAAATATTACAAAATACAATTCATAGTGGATTGACATAGTGACAGTACCACTCAAGAAAATACAGCGCTATTATGAAGCTTCAATAAGACGATGAGGCATCAGAAAAACCCATTGAATATGCAAATCCTTGCACCCAAACACAAAGATAATATGTTTCTGTGAACAGAAAAAGCAGCAGTGTTGTTTGATTGATTCATTTTTAGACCATGGGGAATACCTTGAAACATCACTTAAGCATCACAAGCACCTGTCATAAGCGTGTTACAATCCCCTCGAGATTTACACTGATTTAGGCGTCATTCCAACACATCTTTTATCAGCCATGACAACACCTCTTCTCCCCGTCTCTGCTTTTCACTCAAACCAGACTTTGATCACCCCTTCCTACTGTAACCCAATTGAGAAAGGCATAGAGAGAGAGGGAGAAAGAAAGAGAGGGGGAGAGAGTACTATTTAGACGGCGGTGCTCAGTGACATGTTTGAGGGAGTGATCACGCCGTAATGAGCTCTGTTTTCAAAAGTAAGAGCGATAAATAATGGAAATGTGGAGCAGGCTGAGAGTCTCCTCCTGTAACGTTGAGAAAGCATTTATTATTCAGGAACCAGAGAGAAAAAGAGGAATGGAGTGTGTGAGAGAGGGTGAGGTAGAAGGGAGCAAGAAAGAGCAAAAGAGAGCAAAGAGAGGGAGAGGCAGAGAGGTGAGAGAGAGAGACAGGGAGGAGAGATGGAGAGAAAGAGACAGAGGCAGGGAAGAGAGAGAGAAAGGAAAGGGGAGAGAGAGAGACAGGGAGGAGAGTGACAGGGGAGAGAGAGTGAGAGAGACAGGGGACAGAGAGAGAAGGATGGAGAGGGAGGAGTGAGAGAGAGACAGGGAGGAGAGATGGAGTGAGAGAGAAAGAGAGAGGCAGAGAGAAGGGAGAGGAGAGAGAGAGACAGGGAGGAAGAAGCAAGATAGAGAGATAGATAGAGAGGGAGAGAGAGAGGGAGAAAGAGGCAGGGAGGAGAGAGAGAGAGAGAAGGGAGGACAGAGGGTGAGAGAGACAGAGGAGAGACAGGCAGACAGGGTGGATAGAGAGAAAGGGAGCAGGGAGGAAAAAAGAGCCAGTGAGGAGAGAGAGAGAGAGAGAGGGAGAAAGAGAGAGTGTAAAGAGAGAGAGAGAGACAAGGTGAACAGATAGAGAGAGACCAGGAGCAGAGGGGACTGAGGGGGAGGGAGGGGGTGAGGTAGTAGCACCGAGCAGAGGGAGATGGAAGAAGAATGGCTTCTGCTGCTTCTATCGCTTTCATGAGTTACACTATTTATTTAAGACTGTGACACAGAGAAAGTTTGCAGAGGAGGAAAGAGAAGTGGAATGAAGTCAGATAATCAACACGCACAGACTTCCACAGGCGCTGGACAGAAGGAAGAAGATTATACTTTATCTATGAGTCTGTGTAGATATTGACCTTTGATGGTCTATAAACTTCCCTTTAAAGTCCTGTAAAATGCATTGACCCTAACCCTAACTACTTAACCTTTGTATTTCATGTATGGATATATAAGATTAGCTGCTGGAAAAATGAGGGGATAAGCCGTTTAAATGATGTAAAAGATAAAATAAAACATGGAGTTGGTTAGCAAAACACATTTACTTTATAGTTAAAAAAGTTGTTATAGGTATCTTGGAAATAAGGTGCAAGGCGTGCGGAACTATTTAACTGTAAATATTTAGTTACAGTGAAAGAAATTTAAACTTTGCACTTATTTTGTCATATTTTTAATAGTCACAGCGACTTAAAGAATTGTATGTTCTTTAATCCTTTAGAAACCAACAGTACTCATATTAGACCTGATTTTATTCACATCCACACCTTCTATTTTGCTTGTGGCTTTATAGAGTGACCACATCAACTTATTTAGCAGTGATTTGCATATTTGATTTATCTAAATAACACTTTTTTATATTTATATATTTCTGTAGCAAGCCACATGTCCAGCGTTTGTGTTTTTGCGGTGAAGGAGAATACTACGAAATGACAGGTTACATCACCGACACCTCTGTACATTTGATCAAAGGCTTGTGGGATTGAAAAGCATTGACTGGGGACAATGGGGAGGTGACACTATTTGTGATAAAGTGTCATGGTGCCGCCGGCTGGAACAGCGATTATAAAGGTGAGTGTTGGTGACATAACCAATATCTGCCACAAATACACACAGGGCGTTACAGTCATCTCTCAAAGTGACACCGGGCCCCAGAAGCCCCCGACGCGGTACAAGCGAGGAAAGTGAATTAATAATTTGGTATAAGTTGGGTCCGTGGTGTCTTTTGTAACAGCTCGTCTTTACACAAGTCTCACCTGGCCCGTGGTGTAGCTGTTGACGATCACAGCGAGGATGAAGACTGCCATGGTCCGGTGCTCCGCCTGGAAAACAGAAGGGATTCAAATATATGAGGAGCTACTGGTGCGAGTGAAGCTCAGAGCGTACATTCTCTGATATCAAAGGTCCACGGTTCCAATCCCGACACAAACATCGTTTTCCCTCAAACTGTTCAGTGGTAGAACTGCAGCGCACAGTTCTACCAGGAGAAACGTGTGAGCTAATGGCCTGAGCAGCATTTACTTTTGTTTCAGAAAAAAATATTAGGCGGTCGTTTTTCTGTATCTAGTTTGTTCCTGCAGAAATAGATTGAAACGTTAAAAACATCAGGAACAACAAAAGTGTGTGCATTATTCTGAATGAATAATACTGACAAAACAGACAGCTCAGTCCATCTAAATACCCTTGGCCTTTTAGCAGATAGTAGCTGAATAAAACTAATAACTTACATCAGTATTCCACTTCAGCCAGAATAAGTGTGGCTGCAGAAAAAATACTGTCAGTCATAATAATTAATTTATTTGGATGTAGTAAATGGTTCATTGGTTGCTCGCTGCAATCGACCTCTTAATACTATTAAACCTACTTCTCAAAACCAATAAATAAATTAACCATAAATTAACTTACTTCAGTAATCCACTTCAGCCAGAATAACTTTGGTTGTAGAAAAATATTGTCAGACATATTTTTTTATTACTGTTTAAGTAGTAAAAGGTAAATTGGTTGCTCACCGGCATATAGTTATCTGCCAGAACAGACAGGAAGTACTTGTGGCCATTGTCTTTGACCAGATCAGCTTGACACGACTGAAAGAGACAGAGAGTGAGGGAGAGGGTTCAGTTTTTGGGTAAATGTTTTTTCAGGTTGCAGCTCGAGCTGCTCTGACAGCTGCACTTTCTTCAAAGGCAGTTTCTTCAAGCTGTGAATGAAGCTGAGCACAATGGAGACTGGGGAAAGGGAAACCAAATCCTGCTAATTAAACGGAGCACATGGAAAACAGTGAAAGGATTTATTATTGAGATTCAAACCTTTTATTGAAAGATTTAGACCTTTTCTTTCATTTAAGTTTTAATTTTCTGAATTTGAATGAGAGCAACATGTGTTTTTTTAGTACACTAGCAATTATAAATAACTATCAAAACAAATGTGAGTGTACAGCCGCTTTAAGAGTGCTTCAATTGAATTATATTTATCAGTTAGTATTATATCACATGTACTGAAAACTAACTGAGAGAGACAAGACTAAATGTCCAACAGGAATATTTTCTACCAGGAAATTAATTATAGAAACCTTTTCACCTTTTCAGTTGAATGAACAAGGACAAATGTGCAATCCCAGTCTGAACAATTTATTAATTCAGAAACATGAATGAAACAAACTCTCCAAAAGTGTGACGTCAATGTACGATTGTGTGAAAATGTGACTTAATCAGATGAATGAATTGTTAGTAACGTCTGAAAACAGATTCAAATTCTCACAAGATAAAAGGGGAGAATGAAACAGAATGGAATCAGTGAACAAAGGTGTTATATGTACAGTGCACTTGATGTGATAAAGAAGATTAATTCATGCTAAATCTTCAAGAAACACTTTTAACATCAACATATGGCTGAAATTAGGTCAACATTTCATCAAACTTTTAGCGCCGTAAACATAAGGCAACAGTAGCATAACATGTTTGCACAGTTTGGTTTCTAATGCCAAAAAGCTGACTGAGAAACTTAAAAGCTCAAATTTAAAAACCATAAAGAGTGACGTCAATGAGGAAGCCCTACGTGAGTGCTTTATGTAACTTACACTGTCCACCGCCAGGATTTTGGCCCAGATGAAAACCAGCAGCGGCCGGAGCTCCCGCGCTGAGCTCTGGAGCAGTTTGAGCACGTACGGAAAAATCCCCACGGACAGAGCCTGCAACGCACACATCAGAGCGGGGCAAAGAGTCACCGGGGCACGGCTGCACTCCACACCGAACAAGGCATGAATACTGCATTCAGATAAATGTACTGTAAATGAGACGACATACAACACTGCTGATTTGACTTAGATGTGTTTATGTAAGCGTTCACAATTTGACAAAAAGACTTTAAAGTAAGATAAAAGAGTAGGGCTGTTCGATTACGGCAAAAAATATAATCTCTAATATTATTTGGCTCATAATTAAAATCACACTTATTTTGAACAAATTACTTCTATGTTGTCAAAACCATTCTGTAAGGAAAGTACAGACCGAATACATTTTATTAGTAATGTTATAGAAAAGTGCCTTTGCTCCAGGTTTTGAGGCAAAAGCATTGCATTTGTAACTCTGAACAGAAGGAACTGAATAGAGTAATAATTGAAATTTTGATTATATAGACAATTAATTGCACAGCTCTAATATAAAGTAACTATGAGATGCTTCTTTTTTACATTACATTTTACAAGATTAAACTGTACTGCATGTACGGCATATTCTGTTTCTTATTTATCTTATTTAAAGGATATTATTTCAGAAGTCAGAATGAAATGTTCTCACTCAGTGTTCTGTAATGTATTTAACATAAACTACACAAATAAAGGACTATTTGATTCAGAGGGACAATATTTGGTAAAACTGGCAGATTTAATAGAAATAGAAACTTCTCGACGCTTCCAAGTGCAATTCTGGTGCAATACAAAACTTCAACAAAGATTATTATTTTACTTATTAATTGCTATTTTACTGGTTTTATTGTTTTAGGACTAGTGAGATTGAATCAAGCTCTTATTGTTTTGGACTGTTTTTGTGTCTGTGCTGCACTTTGAACACTGCTCTGTTTATTAAATTTGCTAAATAAAGTGGATTTGGACAAACCAGGCCTTACATGTCGTCATTATGAAAGATATTTTCAACTTTTTTTGGAGATGTTAAATGCATTGCACCATTTCATCCTACAATCAGAGGTGGGTAGAACTCAGTTACATTTACTTGAGTAACTTTTCCAAGACATTTTACTTATATAAAATAACTTCCTGACACTATACTCTACTTTTATTCCTAAAACATGAGAAATATTTTTATAAAGTAACATTACTCTTACTTAAGTTAAAGTTCTGGTTCTTTTTTCCACTGTGAGTAGGAGTGTGTTTGCACATTCACCTTATCAGCCTTTTTCTCTGTAACTGTGAGTCAATGGAATCATTTACAGACAGAGGCTCTAACTTGCACAGGATTTCAAATGTTTGCATGTGTGACGAGGAAATGGCTGTGGGTTAAACATGTTTGCACACATTCATGACGAGCTTGAATGATCTGATGATGAAGAATGTACAGAATTGTGAAGCCCTGATTGAAAGAACGAGAGAGAGAGACTATGAGGAGAAAAGTATAGTCTGTGCGAAGTGTGACATTGAATGATTTTAGAATGTTGTTGACTGTGTCATTTTGATTGGTCTATTTATCTACAAACTTACATTTCTGCCCATCAACCTGCCCCGGGACACAGGTGTAAATGTGTATCTGTGCTATAACCTGGCTCCAGCATCTCTCCTTTGACTTTGTCTTGATTAATGAGCTGTTGTGCACTGTCCCTTTACAAATCCATTATGACTAAAATGATAATCACGATTATTTGGCTCATACTTAAAATCACACATATTTTAAAAAAATCGTTTATATTGTCAAAATTATTCTGTAGATAAAGTACAGACTGAATATATTTTATTAGTAATGTTTTACAAAAGTGCCTTTGCTCCAGGTTTTGAGGCAAAAGCAGTGCATTTATAACTCTGAACAGAAGGAAATTCATTGTATTTTTGACTGCAACATTTTTACAACTGAATAGAGTACTAATTGAAATCTTGATTATATAGACATGTAATTGCACAGCTCTAATATAAAGTAACTGGGAGATTTTTTACATGAAATTTTACAAGATTAAACTGTACTGAATGTACGACAGATTCTGTTTCTTATTTATCTTATTTAAAGGATATTATTTCAGAAGTAAGAATGAAATGTTCTCACTCAATGTTCTGTAATGTATTTAACATAAACTACACTAATAAAGCACTATTTGATCCAAACTATATTTGGCAAAACTGGAAGATTTAATACAAACAGAAACATTTTTGGAGATGTTAAATGCATTGCACCATTTCATTCTACAATCAGAGGTGGGTAGAACTCAGTTACATTTACTTGAGTAACTTTTCCAAGACATTTTACTTTTTGGAGTAACTTCCTGACACTACACTCTACTTTTACTCCAAAAACATGAGGCATATTTTTATAAAGTAACATTACTCTTACTTAAGTTAAAGTTCTGGTTCTTTTTTCCACTGTGAGTAGGAGTGTGTTTGCACATTCACCTTATCAGCCTTTTTCTCTGTAACTGTGAGTCAATGGAAACATTTACAGACAGAGGCTCTAACTTGCACAGGATTTCAAATGTTTGCATGTGTGACGAGGAAATGGCTGTGGGTTAAACATGTTTGCACACATTCATGACGAGCTTGAATGATCTGATGATGAAGAATGTACAGAATTGTGAAGCCCTGATTGAAAGAACGAGAGAGAGAGACTATGAGGAGAAAAGTATAGTCTGTGTGAAGTGTGACATTGAATGATTTTAGAATGTTGTTGACTGTGTCATTTTGACTGGTCTATTTATCTACAAACTTACATTTCTGCCCATCAACCTGCCCCGGGACACAGGTGTAAATGTGTATCTGTGCTATAACCTGGCACCAGCATCTCTGCTTTGACTTTGTCTTGGTTAATGTGCTGTTATGCACTGTCCCTATACAAATAAAATAATACCATACCATACCATACCATACCATACCATAGCACAGTGGTTCTCAAACTAGGGGTCGGGACCCCAATAGGGGTCGCGAAATGATTTCTAGGGGTCCCCAGATGACGGGGAAAAATTGCTAGAATAGTCTTAAACAAGGCTTGACACCCTTCAAATGCAGTGGTAAATGTAGATTCCTATTTGTCGGCCAATCAAAGTAATTTTTCTCAAAATAAAGTCAAACATTAGATATAAGGCTAATTTATCACTTTGTGTGTCGCCTAATTTTTGTGTTTGGGGGTCGCGGATGTGAACTATTTTTATTTTCGGGGTCGCCACTGAAAACGTTTGAGCACCACTGCCATAGCACACCACTTCACTAAACAAGGAAACCTAAATCTGAAACGAAACGTGGACTAGATTCAGACAAAAGAAGGACTAGAACAGGACCAAACCAGGCCCACATCAGGACTAAAATCAGCCCAATTTAGGACCAAACAACGAACATCTACAAATGATAAATGCTTTACATTGACAATATAAAATAATTTGAACATTTATGTTTCTTGCATCACTCCTTCAGATAGGCTTTAGGTTTTCTCATTGTTGTGTATATCTTTTGAAAATACCAGCTTTGTTTACTATTTTGTCCCTCAAATTACATTATTTCAAATTATAAATAAGATGTTACGTCCAGACAGTTTCTTTTACTTAATAATAGTTTCCTCGAGTACTTTTTTACTCTTACTTGAGCGATTTATTGTACAATTACTTTGCACTTTTAATTGAATAATAATATTCTGCAATAACTTTACCCTTACTGAAGTACAATTTCCAGATACTCAACCCACCTCTGCCGACAAACACAAAGCAAAAAGCACTTTTCCTATTCCTCTGAAAAAAAATTGCCTCTCTTTGCCAATTCACTTTGAAAAGCCACTCGAAAACTGAAACATGAAGGGTTGTGGACATAGACTATTTGCCATTTGATAACCATGACTCAGACACCTGTGTTCACCGCCTGCTCGATTCTGCTGCTTAAATGAAAACGACACACACAAGCGAGTAATTGAAACATATGTGCTATGACTTTCCGAATGTAATGGTTATTGCCGAAAGACTTGAATGAAATGAATCTTTAATTGCAGACAAAGCTCTAGGCATTTCACAGTGTATTTTCCAGAACAAATCTCCCTCGTCGGCGTATGTGATCAGAATTAGTGTAATTGGACTGACTGCGACTGAGCGCGCGTTGTATTTGAAGACATAAACCATCTGGAGGGAAAGACCAGCGACGGAGCAGATGTGGAGCTCAACTCACCAGACTCACGGCCCACGGTCCTAAGTCCAGGAACCTGCCGAGAAGATCCAGAGCTCGGAGTCTGTGCACCTGACTCAACAGCACCTGAAGAGGAAGAGAAAGGGAATTAAACAAAACCGCTATTTAAACGGATGCAATTCAAATCGTTCAAGGCTGCAATTTTTGAAGTGCAATAATTTCCTCCAAAAAACAAATTATCTTGTTTTATTCTGGATAAAAATTGTTGACTTTAGATTTGCTAAAACATATTCCGAGACAAGTCATAAAAACACAGCCAAAAGTGACAAAAACGCAAGAGACTAAACTGCGACTAGAACGCGATTAAAAGCGACAAACACACAAGTATAAGCGACAAAAAAGTGACAAAGAGTGATAAAACGTGACGAAAAGCAACAAAAACATGACAAAAATGTGACTAAATGCGACAAAGACAAAAGGGTGACCTAAATGTGACTAAAAATGACAAAAATGTGACTAAAAGCGACAAAAACACATACTTAAAGTGATAAAAATGCGAGTAAAAGTGACAAAAACGTGACAGAAACCGACGTTCTGAAACACATGATTGTTTTACCATTTTGTCTTTTTTCATATTCATTCTTTTGGCCAATTCTCCTGGTTGTGTTTAAAGTGTGAACAGAATACCATTATTACATTTTAAAATGGCAAATCTAATCGCGGTTAGAGGTTTCGATTGTAGGAGGGTTCAAATCAAAAACACAAAGGAAATATACAAACAGAATCGAAAGACACAAATCAAAAACAACATCCAGTAAAACCAAACTTTCCCCCATGCATTCATTTTATTTAGTATTCAGAAAAAATATTAAAATGCATTTAATCAGGCTCGACTTCCAGCAGGTTCCTGTTCTGCTCAGTAGCAAAGGACAAAAAACACACACCTCAAGGGCAGACAACTATAAAAACACCACAATACACACACACTCCACAGTTTTTGTTTTTGTACAATCCCTGGTAATATCGCTCTGTTGTGTCTTTGCCCTTTGCCTCCAGTGTCACTAATGAGTACGTAATATAGTAAGTAATAATATAAATCCTTTCACATACATATTTAAAAGGATTTTGAAGAAACAGGGTGAGACTGACAAGCGTTTCAGATTAAAGAAGTTAGTGAAGAATAGTGTTTGTACAGAATTGTATCGAATGCAGAATTTGGGAGTTTGAATCAATTTTGTTGATTTACTTCCTACCATTATCGCCCCCTTGTGGCACCTGGTGTTCCAACGGTCTCCCATCCAAGTGCTGACCAGGCCCTGACCTGCTTAGCATCTGAGATCTGACGAGGTGTGGCCACAACATGTTTTTTTATTTAACTTTGTTTTTTTCTCTCCCCCATATTGTCCAACTAAAACTGACATCCGTATTATGAAAACTAAGACATTTTCCATTTTCCACGGTAAAAAGTCATAACGGTTTTATGACACAATACATTATTTGGTAGCTATGATGCACTTTACACATATATTGAATCATAAGGTAGTTATGTAGCAGTGATGTTCAATCTATTAAAAGACAAAATCACTTTTATTTTGCAACTGGGACATGTAAGTAACTCTCTAGTGCCATTTGACTTTATTATAATCCACGTCAAATACTTCAGTACTAGACATCTGACTGTGGATGGATTGTTGATGAGCTTTGGGCCAATGTGACCAAATAGCTCTCAATCTCTTAAATCCGGCCTTTTGAATAAACAGCATTCACGTTCGGTACATTAGTGAGTCATGTAAATCTGCATGAAGCACGCTGAAGCCGGCATGACGGAGCTGCATCCAGCTGGTGAACACGCTCTCGCCGCATCATCACGCGCTAACCACCAGAGGGGCGATTTGTAAAGGCGGCATCATCCTTATATATGCCTTTTATGCCGTTTTCATGATATGGCACGCATCGTCTTCCGTCTTCCGTCACTCGCGCCTACCCTTTGTGCTCCCACGCTTCATTTCCGAGTCGGAGGTAACCCTGAGCAGGTCCTCCCTTTGGCTGCCCGCTGGAAATGTCATGCTCACGGGGCCAAGTCACGCTATTACTGCATGACGTGTTGAGATAGACCCGGGTTTTCCCATATGCTCGTGCCCCCACATACACACGCCAACCCGTATAGAGTCACTTCACACTGGCTTTGTCCTGCAATCTGTTCAATGAAGCGTTAACCACACATATACATTTATAGCACTTAGCACGTACTGGAAATAGCCTTCTGTGGTGGAGCTAAGAGTTGGCGGGACGGTGATACTAGCCACACAATGCATGCTGGGTGTAGCGCTACGGCCGGTGTTTCTGAGGTGCTAAGCCAATGTTAAAGATCAGCCAAAACGACACACCCTTTTCACCCACTACAAATACAAAGGGTTGCCAGGTTTGATGGGAAGGCCACCTGTTTCCTCCTCCGCTCATTACGTAATTTCTTCCTTTAAATTGGAGCTTTTGAAGAATTAAGAGTAGCACGGATGATGTTTCAGATTCAGTTTTTATTTAGTCAGTGATATAAATTAACTGCAATCATAGTTTCCCAAGTGTATTTTTTATGTTGTTCTGTGTAAGAAGTAACAATTTGACTTTATAATAACTACACTTTTAATAGCCTTAATAAAGCATGAATAAAGACTTAATTCATAATGCACAAACAGTTTATAAAAAATAATTCAGGCTTAGTAAATACTTAACTGGCTGTAAGCCCTAACCCTTTAATTAAGTAGTTGGTAAGCCTGAATCATTCTATAAACTATTTGTTCATTATGAATTAAGTCTTTGCTCATGCTTTATTAAGGAGTAGTTATTATAAAGTAATAACAACGTGACATTTTCGGGTAAAACACATAACACTTTTTGGGGCCTTAATAAAACATGAAAAAGACTTAATTCAATATGAACAAATTGTTTAATAAAAATTATTCTGGTTTACCAACTACTTAATTGATACTCTTACACCAGGCATGTCCAAACTAAGGCCCGGGGGCCAAATGTGGCCCTCAGACCAATTTTTCTTGGCCCTTAGGCTTCCTGGTGAATTGGCCCACATTGTCCTGAGAAGTACTATTTACAGCACATTTCAGATTTTCTACAATTCCAACCTAAATAACTAACATATTGTTGCAATATAGACCTGATATTAAGACAATGAGACTGAATGTAGATGTGGTGGTGCTTAAAACATCAGATAAATGCAGCTTTTTTTAATGTTGCGTGATTGATTTGTGCCCCTCCGCTTGGTCCATATTTCACTATGTGGCCCTCGATGGAAAAAGTTTGGACACCCCTGCCTTACACTAACTTCAAACTCTATCCCCGTCATGAAGAAATGTATGAGCCTAAATCATTCTTGTTAAGGAAAGATAAGGCTTTGTTCATACTTTTGTAAGAATAATTAAGGTGTAGTTATTATAAAGTGATATCGAAGTAACATTTTTGTAGTAGAGCGGTAACAATTACGCAAACTGGTACAGTTTATGATAATAAGAAGCCCAAAAAACAAATTGTTGAAAGAATGACTGTATTATTAAATAACTACAATAATTAGTTATTGTAGCCCCTTACATAGTTGATGAGGCCTGAATCATTTCTTGATCATGTGTTGAGTCTTTGTTCATGCTTTATTAAGGCTAATTAAGGTGTAGTTATTATGAAGAGGTGTGTTATAAAAACACTGGCTTTTGATTCCTCTTGGTGAATTATAACATAATATTATTTTTTAAAAGTTATCAATGAACAGCTCCTTCCAAGACTGCGCTCCCACTGGTTTGAGCAAAGTTTAGTCCTGATGTACATTTGGTTTTGTCCCATTCCAGCCCTGGTTTAGTCCTGGTCTAGTACAGGCTAAGCTCGGGTGTAAAAATTTGCGATTTGACTGCGATTAGTCTTGCAGCTCTACTGGATGGGTTTGCATGATGGACAAATCATCCAACTGGATGATCCTGAACATGAACCTATAACTAAAGATCTGGAGATGTGTCTCAAAGTGCCATGTCGTCACCTTCTGCTCCTGACAGGTTTCTCCAGTGGGATCTAAGGATGAATCTGTGAACCTTAACCACTATAACAGTTTTTAAAGTTTCCACTTACAATATGGGGTGTAGATTTACCCCAGAGGAACTGTGCGGAACACTTTAATTTGAGAATGCACGTGCAAAATTGCCATCTTCATCTCAAGCTGCTTTTGAACCTCATTAGCACATTAAATATAGGCGTTTCCGAAGATTTCAAGCACTCTCGGGAATCCTAATTATATAGCGAGCTTCGTTAAAAATAAATGCAACAAGAGCTGTGAGAAGTGCCTATATTTGCGTCTTCTGCTTGTCTTGGCATAACATTTCCATTCCTTTCTTTATCGGGATGAGTAAGCAGCTCACGTCTCCCTGGAGCATATGTCCTTAGAGACACAGTGCTACCTTATTCGTCACAAACCTTCCTCGTTGCGTGTGCGTGAAGTCACGGTCTTCCCTGCCATCGCAATTTAGAGACGGCATAATCCCTGTGCGAAATCTGCTAATCCCTTTTGGATGAAATAGCTGTTGTCAAGACTACAAAAGCTCCCCCATGTCTAACGTTGCATGCTCATTTCGTTTTTATGAAAGAGTATTTTAAACAGATTACTCCCTGTCGCTTGTACCTTGCTTGGCAGAGTGACAGATTATGTATTGGCTCGAAATCCGGTTTCTAAGAATGCAGAAGTTTGGTCTTATGCAACTATGCACTTACAATTTTATATAATAATCCTGTTTATACTTCCCGTTGTGGCATATTTTGTCGTGTAGCTGGAGGTATTAGTATTATGAATAAATGATAAGGATAATGTTCTATTAGACATTTTTGCAGTTTTAATTTACTCTTCCACACTTTGAGTATGTTTCTAAATGACATGCTTTATGCTGACTTTGGATATTAAAGCTGGGGTGTCTGTTTTCACAAACCCACACAAGGAAAAAGATGGTATTTACATCTTTTTTTCAGATGGCAAAGTGAAAATGTCAAAGAGCAGTTAATCAAAGCGTTGCTCTTTATTCTGGGTTAAAAGTGCAAATATGCTTTTTCGATTAGATGGAGACAGTGCGCAGCAGTCTGTTTTTACAATTTCCTCTGGGGAAAACCCACCTTTTCTCATTTACAAAACCCTTGAGTATCGCAGCTTTATTTAGTTTGTATAATTTGACATGTATTATCTTTATGTCCACTGATAGTTATGTCTATTATCAACTTTTGAATGTGGCTGGTGCAGCTTTATGCATCTGTTTGAGCTGATGACGCAACGAAACATCACTGAAACACAAATATGTCTTCCTGGTCTCGAGAGTCACTCAAATATCATGAGGGAGGGCAGGATTGACAGACGGACTGACCAATCAAAATAAATTGTGATCAGTGGGTTCAAAAAGAACACAATAATATTTTTCTTTGCAAACAAAACATAACATAAATATTGTTAACCAAAAAACACAACCCTCTTTTATAAGATTTGGGGTTCTCTGGGGTTTTCGCGCATGTGTGTGTGTAAAAAAATAAATTCAACAAATACAAAGCATCTAATCTTTTACCGCAGAACAGAAGAAAGACAATTCCAGAGACCTGGTCAGTAAAAGTTGAGTATTGATACGGTTTTGCAAACATCAATGCCATAATCACCATAATCAAATTTTTAAATGTGGTGATGTCATGTGAACACAACCTATTCTCCACCCCTCAGGCAGCACAGATCAGCCGGGAGAATGTACCTGCTATTTCCAATATTTGGCCCCAATATTTTTCTCCACATTTGTGCAAAAAAATTCCAGCCTAATTTCTATAGCAATTATGCTAGAAATGTGGCCATATGTTTAAACAATAATAAAAGTGAATTAGTCTTAAAAGTAAAAGAAAGGCCTTTTTATTTGTATATCAATCCATCTTATTATGTCTCATTTTCTCAAAACACTTGTCCAGCAATCCAACTTTGATTTTAGTTTTTTATCCTCATCAAAACTGCAGCAAAAAGCTTCAGTAGAGGACAAGTTAACTTCAATAAAGCTGGGTGCATTTCATAATTTGTGCTGCTCACATTTGACTGTTTGGTTCAATGCGTTTTTGTTTATTTTTTACTTCTGAATACCCTATCGACTCATGAAAGACAAAAAACACAGTTGAAGTTGCATAATCCTCTGTCATTTCACATTCAGCCGTGGCTTTTGCTTGGCCTCGTGTCCACCTCGCTTCATGCACACGTGGTTCTCGCACACATTTTCAATCACTCGGCCTTTTCCGGGGTTTCTGAAGGCGCCCGGCAGAAGTGCTGCTGCTGTTCGGAGCGGGCTGAGTCAGCTGGAAATTACCATTCAACACGGACCACTACCACTGTGTGATCTGATACAACACAGCACCGGACAGACCCAAAGGAGGACGAGGCTGTGAAGGAGCAGGCAAGAGCTATAAACCCAACTATGACTGTTCAAACTGTTATGTTTTCTCTGCGTAATGAAAAATCTTATCAAGCAGTCAGCATTTCGAAATCAAAACTAAACATACAGCGCGAGAACCAGCCTTTGTTTTTGATGAGTTTGTGTTACAACCTGACGATGATGCTCAATGAAGATGACATCAAACCTTCAAAGTGGTCCTTTAAACAGTACAGTGTATGAAAAAAGTAATAATAAAACAATAAGAAAATCATTATTGTATTCTAAATTAAACTGTTATCCACAGAGTATTCAATTATTTTGTCACAGCCTAAGAGCACAAAAAAACAGTTAAAAAAGCAAAGCAGATTCACCTTTTTTTTGTAATTTAAAGATTAAATCATTGCCCTAAACAGTATAGATTATAATATTTGTTCAAGCCTTTTAAGACAAATTCAAAGATCAATCCCTGCCTTAAAAAATTGTATAGGTGAATATTTGTTCAAGCTTTTCTTCGGCCAAATCTAAAGATCTATCCTTGTCCTAATCAAAAATGTGAAATGTTTAAAAATGAAATAAAACTTTATCTCTTTAAATGCCAGTCTGAAAGCTTGGATTTCACATGTACTGCAAAAATTGGCACAAAAATGTAGTTAACTTCAATGAAACTGAAGCCAGGGAGTAATGAGGTACTAAAAACTTGACAAGAAGAAGGCCTGGTATTAATAGCACTAACAAACAAAATAGTGGGCCGAAAAATTGGCAAAATGGACCAGTCACTGTTTGTGTATTGCTTTCGGAATAATTACTGTATCAACCTCTGTTCAAAAAATGACAGATGAACAACGTTTTCTGGACTTTTCTTTTCTTTTTTGTTTTTTAGTAGTAAATTTGAGCTGTTGAGGGTTGAATAAATAAACATACTAACTACTAAAGTGTTTCAGTTGGCCATTTATTTGGTAAAATCACAGGTAATTTAGAAAAGGATTTACTGGGATTATGGGAGTTATTGTGTCAGTGATTGTCATTTTTCTCTTTTCTCTTTTTATATCACACCAAACTTAGTTATCAAAGTCTGGCCTATGGGTGCAGACCCTACAATACATTATGTCATCAAAATTTGGGGACGGAAGTGACTGGAGGCAAAAGGAAGTTTACTGTAAACGTTTGAATGATTAGCTCACATTAGCTCTAAAGTCTTCTGGTTTTAAGTGTTTGTGTTGGGGGAAAAAAGTAACACATTTGAATTTTAAGGGTAGAAAGGTCAGTTAGTTTGGCTTTTCTGTAACAAACTAAATGAACAAAATACAATTTTCTAGCCTTAAAATTGTATTTTAGCTTCAAAATACTGGGCTCAACATTCCCAGTGTTTTTCCAGCCAGTAAAACCTATAATTCCGGATTGTTCCTTCATTAAAATGCAAAGAGTTGATCATAATTTTCTAAAACATAATGTAAAATACTATAACACATGTGTTTAAAGCAGCTCTGATGTCACTCACACGTGTCTGAGTGCTTTTCATTTTCCAAAATCAGCTAATTTTTGATATTTTGTGATATTCTGAGATTAAATCCCAGTTTCTCCACTGAAATCACATTCTATTGTATACTTCACTTTTGCCTCCATTCTGAATTTAGTATGTTTTTGTTTAGAAACATTTAAAGGATCTATTTATTGTGTGAATTAAGCGTTATTTGACTTGTTTATGGTGTGAATGTGAAGGTTAAAATAGCGTGTAGTTCTACCTGTAGTACGATGGGCAGCTGCTCGGGAGGGTTCCTGTTCTCCACTCCCATCGTCAGCCAAACCTGAAACGCCGTCAGCTGCTCTGCGAAGAACGGGCTGTGCTGTAGAAAAAAGAAAAGAAGGGTGGGGAAATCAATATTGTGTCATCATTTCAAATAATTTATATTGCCACACAGAGCCAGGCGAGTAGATAATGAAGCAGTCAGTGGCCTATCATGTCATAACAGCCCAGATATGAGCCTGAGACTGACACCGCCGAGAACCAATGACATAAATCTGATGTCTCATAATCACCTCTCATTCTCTCCCCTCTCTTCCACCCTATTATACATCTTGTCATGTGCTCTCTCTCTCCTCTTTCCCTTTTGCTCTTCCTCTCTCCATTGCTCTTTTCTCCTTCCTTCCATCTTTTTTGCTCTCTCTTCTCCCTCTCTTTCTCTCTTCTAACGTCTTCCCTTCCTCTCTTATCTCTCTACCTTCTGTCTCGCTCTTCTCCTTTCTGTCTATTCTCCCTCCTCTCTATTCCTCTCTCTCATCTGTCTCTTCTTCTCACTCTTTCCATCCTCCCTTTCTCCCTTTATCTTCCCTCTCTCCCCTTTCTCTCTTCGTTCTTCCCATCTCCGCTGTATCCCATCACTCTCTCATTGCTACCTTCTCTCGCTCTCCTTTTCTCTTCATCTTTTCCTATTCTTTAAACTGTTCCCCCTCTCTCCCCCACTCTACAATATCCCATCCTCCTCTTTATCTACTGTTTTCCCCTTCTCTCTGTTTCTCAACCTTTACTCATTTTTGCCCCATTTCTTCCCCTTTCTCACGTCTTCAGTCTCTCTTCTCTCTACCATCATCTCTTTCTCTCACTCTTTCCACTCCCCCCTACTCTCTCTTCTCCCATTCTCTTCATTGTACTCTCACTCTCCCCTTCCTCCCTCTTTATTTTCCCCCACTCTACAATATCCCATCCTCTCTATCTACTGTCTTCCCTCATTTCCCTCTTCTTCTCTTTCCTTCTCCTCTCTCTCTGCTTTCTCCTGTTCTCCCTACTGTCCTCCCTCTTTCCCCCTTTCCTCTATTTGTCCTTCCCAACTCCTACCCACCTCCTTTTCTGTCTTTCCTTCTCTTCTCTCTACAATCTTTCCACTCCTCCTTACTCTCTCTTCTGACATTCTGTTCTGTCTTTCCCACTCTTCTGTCTCTCTCTTTGTTCTCCCTCCTCTGTGTCCCATCCTATATTCTCTCTCTCTCTACTGTCTTCCCTCCCTCTCTTCTCTCTCATACCTCTCTCTCCTCCTCCCTCTATCCTAAGCCTTCTCCTCTCTCTCTTTTCTCTCTTTCTCTACGGTCTTTTCTCCCTTTTCTTTCTTTCCCTCTCAACTTATTCCCTTATTCCCTCCCTTATTCTCTTCCATTCTTCTCCTCTCTTCTTCTTTTCTCTCGTCTTTTTTCTCCTGCCTCAGTACTACGTCTGATTGATTGGTCGCGGGCTGCAGAGGATTTGATCAGAGCGAGTGTTAATATTGCACGGGGAATTAGGACAGCCCTGTAAGAAGAGGTGATGGATGTGAACAAGGAAATACCAGCACTTCTCGGTCGGATGGCTAAATTAATTTGTGCATAATCAAACTCTAATAGGTCCATACACACAGCAGTGCAGTCGGTGAAACATGGAAAGTGGGTAAAGAGGAAGCTCGAAGAGAAATACCTTAATTATGGGCCACGACAGAAGGCGGTATTAGATATTTACATTATTTATTACATTTGGGCAAATACATAAATCTAATTGAGCAGAGAACATTTGCTATAAACTGGGGGAGAGGTTTTTAAGAAGTGGGAGAGAATCAAAAGTGGGTCACAGGGACGGGAAAAAAGTTGTTAAGTTTAGTTAAAAGTGCACTGTGTACATTTTCTGGTAAAGGGTTCACTACCTGCTTGTCTCCATGGAGATGTTATTACTTTGGATTATAATCAAGCATTTTTTTCTATTCTATTTATTAAGTGTTTCTATTGCTAAAAACACATTGAAAAACACTTATTCTTAGAGAGAGCGGGTTTGCCTCTCCACAGATCTGACCAATAACTTGGCCTGGTGGGTTTAAGAGTTTAAAGGAAAAATATTATGATTTTTTTGTATTGTTATTAGCCTTTAAACATGCTCTTGAGTACCTTTAATTTGCCATCTCATGTTTTGAAACAAAAACTAACTTTTTATTATGGAATAAGTAAAGTTTTTCTCAGCAGTCTGGAAAGACACTTATTCAGTGCATCTAGCCCAGTAGATGTAAAGCTATATTATCTCTTGAAGTGAATGCTACACGCTATTATCAAGCTAGCAGCAGCTGTTATCGTGTTTAGACGGAAGAATTGCTCAGAATGAGTCTGGCGATGATTTAAGAATAAAAAACAGAAGAAGATTCTCGGATAAGTGACGTAGATGAAAATGTCAATGTCAATGTCAATGTCAATGTCAATGTCAATGTCAAGTTTATTTATAGAGCACATTTAACACAGCAATCGCTGACCAAAGTGCTTTACACACACAGCGGTTAAAAACATACAGTAAAATGCAAACATACATTAAAATACAATCTTATTAACTTTAGTGTTCATTAACGGGTGTTGAATGCCTCAGCAAAGAAGTACGTTTTGAGAGCTGATTTGAATGATTCCAGAGAAGGAGCCGTACGAATTTGGGGGCGGAGACTGTTCCACAGTTTAGGGGGCTACATAAAGGCCCTGTCCCCTCGCGTCTTCATTCGGGATCTTGGAACATTTAACAATAATTGGTTTTCCGATCTCATAGTTCTCGGTGGAGCGTAAACTGACAGAAGCTCGGTTAAATAATCCGGGGCACGGCCGTTCAGGCATTTGAAGACAATAGTCAGAATCTTAAAATCAATTCTAAACTTCATGGGCGACCAATGGAGCGAGGCGAGCACTGGGGTGATATGATCACGCCTCTTTGTTCTTGTCAACAGCCGGGCTGCTGCATTTTGAACCTGCTGGAGGCGATGAATGGACCATTGATTCAGTCCGTAATATAAGGAATTGCAATAATCTAAACGCGAGGAAATCAGTGCATGTATTATTTTTTCGAGTTGGTTTTGAGGTAAGTACGGTTTGACTTTGCTCAACAACCTAAGCTGAAAGAAGCTTGCCTTCACCACCGCACTAATCTGCTTGTCGAAATTAAAATTCTCATCAAAGAAGACACCAAGGCTTTTCACTACTAGGGAACAATGAGGTGTGAATTCATTTGGCGTTGAGTTATTTCCAAATATTATGAATTCAGTTTTTTTGTCATTCAAATTCAAAAAGTTCAGGGACATCCACTTTTTGACTTCATCCAGGCATTCCCGTAGCGTTTCTGGTGATTTCATATTAAGAGGTAGGTAAATTTGCACGTCATCGGCAAAGCAGTGAAAAGACACATTGTATTTTTTAAAAATCGATCCCAGGGGTATCATGTATAATGATGAAATGATGAAAATGAAAATATGTTCCAGATCAAGGAGTTCAGCAGGAACTGTTTTTGACACTCGGAGGGGGGAGAATTTTCTGATGAATATTCCTCAAAACAGCGTCAATGAAACTGAATGCAACTCCAGGTATGTTTTTGATGATTGAACATTGTTAGAACATCTAAAAAAAAAAAGTAGCAGAATATGTGTCCTTTAAAGCCATTCTGTGAAACATTCCAGGAAAAGCTACAACGCATCTAGAGAAGCAGGTGGGGGAAGCTGCAGAAATGTTACAAAGTGTGCCTTTAAATCGCATTTAGCCACAGGAATGTGCCATAAAAAGGTATTTCAGGTATTGTGGGTCTGAATACAGTCTCCTGCAAAATGTAAAACAAAATTTCTCTTTATCCAGTCTAACAAATACTGAGATACAAACAGTAGCGTAAAATTGTATGATACTATATGTGTACTATAAAAATAGTGAATAGTGAAAGTACATAGTGTTACTAAACTAAAGTATTACCCAAGGAAAAGCCGTTTAACCTCCGTTACATAACCATGTTCTGTGCACAGGAGCACACCGGATCTGTCTGGGATAACGTCCAACAGAGAAAGGTAGAATCCGAGAGAGAATTAAAGCTTTGTGAAAGAAAGACAAGGCGTTGAGCTCTTCTTTAGTGTTCCCTGGGGGCTCAATTAGGGGCCTGGTAAGTGTTTTCGACTGGAGTGCAACACGGCGGAGAGAGGAAGGAAACTGCCCTCCAGGGAGTCATCCTGAACATGTCCACTCCACAGCAGCAGGTGGAAGACAAGACAAAAGTGCATCATCAGGAGAGCTGACTGTGAGACTTTTCTGACTACTCTGCTGCATATGTCACAAATAAAAGGTGTTGCAGAGCCAACTTTCCTGAACGGCTGACACGGTGCATGATCTGACTCTTTGTAATGCTCCAATCAAAGTTTATGTTCACTCTTTATGTCACATAGATCTCCATTATGTTAGCCTCCGGTCTGCCAGTCAGTCACAGCATCCTTATCATCCTTCAGTCTATAAATGAATTGTTTGATCTAATCTATACAGCTAAACCATCTCGTTCTGGCCTTTCAGACTTTATCTCTTAAATATAAGCTGTCCCTGAAGTACTGAAACTGCTAATAATAATTTTATATAACACTTGTATAGCGCTTTCCAAGACGCTTTACATAGAAGAGACAGACACAGATAAACAATAAAAATAGTCATTGAAAAGTAGTTTTGAAGAGATGAGTTATCAGAGATTTAATAGAGGTTATGCAGAGAAGTTCTTTTATTTGAAATATGCAACTCAACATTTTGACTTGAGATGGCACAATGAATTATAGGCAGCAAAATTGATAAAATGTGTTTCTTTGCTGTTGCGTAATTTTTGCCTTTTGCATTTTGTTTTGCTCAAATTAAAAGCTAAAATGTCAACTGACAGTAGTTTCTCCTTTGTTGCTCCGACTGTGAAAAGTTAAGGTAGCTTGTTTGCAAAATGGCAGTTGGAGATAAAGGACGCTTCAGCTGCTGCACACAATTATTTTCCTCAACACTTGGCATCAGAAACATCTCATTTCAGGACAGAAAGTTAGTCCATTCAACTCCGTGTGATCCCAAAGTCTGTATCAGTGATAAATGTGAGCGTAGTTGCAGTGTTCTTGTTGTTTATCTGGTTTTGTACAACTGTTTACTTGTTTTTCTCTTTTTAGATGTCAGGTACAAACGAAATATTTGAAAATAAGAGTTGTAGACATTTATATTCGTTATCAGAATGTAGCAGCTTTTTCACATTTTAGTTTTTAGTTTTTACAGGAGAAAACGTCATTACTCTCCATTGACTCATGTGCTTTTGCCACTCACAGCAATTCAGAATCATGTGATGTCCTCTGCATAACCTCTATTAAATCCATGTTTGTAACTTGTTGGTGTGTGGATTTCTGGGTGTACCACTTCAGTAATAATCTAATTTCTAACTGGGTTACGGACAGCTTCCAACAATAAACTACAGTTTCAATATTGACAAAATCAAAAACAAAAAATTTATATGAAACACAAGCTCTTGGCGAAAATGTAATTTGAGTTGGTGAAGCACAGCGGCAGCAATTATTTAGATAATAGAATGTCCTCTGCAAAGAACAAAATATTCTGTATTTTCATTGAGAAATTGTGTACATGTAGTTTAGACCTCTACAAACCTTAACCCTGTTCTGAAATGCATCATTCTTGTGTTAGTTTATCATTTCATATTTCACTCTTCTCTCAATTCTCCTGGGGTTGTTTACAATGTGCACACTCAACAGAATCCTTTTCTACTTTTTAAACATCCATTCATTCATTCATTTTCTACCGCTTGTTCCCGTTAGGGGTTGCGGGTGACTGGACCCTATCCCAGTGACTTTGGGCCTTGGACGGGGTACACCTGCCGCAGGGTTAACACAGAGACATAGAGAGGGACAGACAACCGTTCTCTCTCACATTTATTATCTACGGGTTGTCAATTAACCTACATATGCATGTCTTTGAATGGTGGGAGGAAGACGGAGAACCCGGAGAGAACCCACGGTAACACGGGGAGGACATGGGAGGACCACCCAGAGGGATCTTGTGATGTGGGTCTGGTCCAGGTCGAACCCACACTCTCCTTATTGGGAGGCAAGAGTTCTAGCCGCTCTGCCACTGTGCACCCCTTACATTAGGTAAATCTTCAAACTTTTTCCCACCCCATCTCAGTGGACTGTCTTTTAAACATATATTTCAAATCTAATCGCAACTGCAATACTTGGCAGAGAAATCACAGTGTATTTTTTCCCCCCAAATTGTGCAGCTCTGCCCAGTACTGTCATAAAAACCCTAAACTATCTAACTCGCCTTGTAACTTCACAACTTTATGGCGTCTCCCTCTCACTCACAGCCTTGCTTATGTGTCCAAGAGACTATTTTTCTTATATAAAACAATATTAGACTTGACCCCGTAAGAGCGGCAATCATCAGCTCAATCAGCCCTCGTAGTGTTCCTATTACACCCTGCTCCTCCATCACGGTCCCCTGCAATGTCAGTGAGCACAACATTGCACACCAGTGGCTCCGAGTGCAGGCCCAGTGCTTTCAACAACCATAATTCACTCCACACTCACACTTGAGTTATTAGACTTGACATTTTACAACGTTACCCACTGGGAGCGAGGCGTTGTGCGCGTATGAGAGATTAGCTGAAATATAGTAGACGCTGGCGGTACAGAAGTTGCAGTGCAAACAAGAATGGACGCGTCGACTTTTACGGGCGTCTAAAATAAAAGCAATCCATCAAAGGCAAGATGTCCCAAAACCGCTATCCTAAATGCCCACTCAGACGATGGCTCATAAAAGTCAAGAGGGGGGCGTCTCCACCTGAGTGAGTTTAAGGAAAAGCTGATGGGCTGAAAACGCAGCACTTACTCTGAAAGCGGTGCCCTCCTCGATGATGGTGGGAAGCTGAGAGAGACAGATGTCCACGGCCAGGTCCCAGGCTTGCCTGCGGACACAGACAGACAATGTTATAGTGATGGTACTTAGATGGGGCTTAGTCTAAAGCAGTGGAAGGAGTATTTCATTTAGTTATTTAAGTAAAAGAACCACCATGTGCAATTACTCAAACGTCAAATACAAAACTATTGTTCATTTTAATCCCTTTACATCAGTCCAATGTGTCACTCACTTTCCTAATGCAGTCCCAGCATCCTAAATATTCACTATGATGAGTTTATAAGCACTTTTCACGAGTTTTGCCGTCACAGTAAAACTAACAAATATAAGTGCACTTATATAAGTGTATGAAAGAAAGGAGTAAGAAAGTATGAATACCTGCTCTAAAATGTAGTGATGTAAAAGTACAAAGTATCCTCTGAGTAAGAAAAAAAAAAAAAAAGTACAGATAGCTACAAATTTTACTTTACTAGCAGAACTAAGTAACTTCAGCGACAGAGCTCCCCCTGCAGGTCTCTTGTGAAAATACACAGCCAGTAAAAAGATGCCAAAAGCGTTTTATTCCCTCTTTTTTACCTTCCTTTTTATTGAAATAAGGAAGTGTAATCACATTTCATGTCAGCAAATATAAAAAAGAGAGCCAAGGTTTCTCAGGAGAGTTCAGGTCGGTGTCAGGAAAGTTGAGGCTGGTTTTCCGCGCAAGACAAGACAAGGGGGAGACGGTGGGGTTCAAACGTCCCAAAAATAAATTTACAACCACCACAAGGTAAAATGTTACCTAGTTCTACTTTAAAGACAGCAATTTTACTGTATTATGATCTCTTCATTGTTGCCCAACTGTTGAGTCAACTGCTGTTGTGATGTTGGTCGGTACCAAAATGAATTGAACTGAACTGAACTGAACTAATCGATTATCAAAATGATCATTAGTTGCCTAATTTCCTTAAGTCAGGTGGTTAAGCTTAAAGACCTACATCCGATACAATAAAAAGTGCAATAATCTCTAAGCTAATTGCCACAGGGTAAAATCAAGATTGGTTTATACAGTATATCGTTATGCCGCACACTCCTTAAAGCAACATCTATTCTGCATTCGTTTTGCTTGCTCATCTTGGTGCACAAACTGCACTCAGTATTCCCAGTCCGAGGTCTGGTGCAGGGCAGTGTGAAGCCTTTAATCCCTCTCTAAACACCAGCACGCTCTCATGGTCATCATATCTTATTCATGGGGTTATGTAACTCGCATCAAACCTTATGTCGGAGTGTCTACTCTTTGTGCCCTGTACGCTTTCCCCTTTCCTCTTTCCACTCCAATCTCTCCTCTCTCTGTTGCTTTTTCTGGTTGTAAATGAAGCTCAGGGCATTGATGGAGCTTTATATGCTGTGAGTTAAGCGTGGGTCGAGGCACTGGGCTGTAACATGAGGCTAAATGAGAAACATGGGGTTCAACTCTCAGTCTTTTTGTTAACAGAGCTTCCCATTATCTGTCAGAGGTGTAATGGAGACGCACTTGAAGCTGGCGTATTGTGTAAAAGATATAATAGACTCAATAATAAATGTAATGTATGGCATAATAATGTGTGCAGCATGGGTTTCATTATAATGTTTAATTGTAATGGTAAAGGTGGAGAAGAAGCATTAAATGGAAATGAAAACGTTAGTATGATTTTATTCAAGGTTTGTGATTAAAAGCTAAGCAACACAAAAATGCGTGTAGCTTTTAGCAGTTTAATACAGCAGTGTGAAAAGATTGAAAATAGTCTACAAACGGAGGTAGACTACTTTTCCCAACAGGTGCCGGAGTTTGTCTTCAAAACAGCCCTATAAGGCTTAGTGCGATCCCACGTTTGTGCTCCCGCAAAAAGAGCAGTGTCACTGAAGTCTGCCATAAGAGTGTCTTTATATCCACAGTTATGTTTCCAGAGGCGGTTTTTGGAGTTATAAAAGCAGAGAAACTGTATTAAAACCTTATCTCAGCTCCAATTGTATAAACAGAGGCACAGAATGTCACTTTATTTGGTTTTCATGACTTTTTCAGGGGAAGTTGTATCTATTTATCTGTGGAGTTTGTCATTTAAGTTAGAGAAAAGGCACTGAATGAGAGAACCACGCTTAAAGTGTTGAATTAAAAGAAGCTTACCTCATTGCTATTAACTTCAACATTAACTGCTAGTGTGAATGAAAAACAATTACCAATACTTCATCAGTTTCCTGAGACATATATTCAGCATTTTGATTACTTTTACCCCATTCAAAGGATATAACAAAATGGTTAATTGCTCAATCTTTTTAATACGCCTCGTCGATGAATGTTGTATACGAATGTCTTTTGTTGACAAATGTACAAGTTTGTGCTCCGTACCACATATAAAGAGAAGAGCAAATCAATAAATAAAAAATAAAAGTGTAAAAGCAATTTGAGTAGCCTTCATGGTTATAAGGTCCAACAAAATGAAAACACAGTGTTATGATTGTAACACTGCAATAATACAACGTGCCATTCTGTCTCTGTTTCAAAAGTTAACAGCTTACTTGACTATAATTGAAAGTGTAATGTGTAAGGTAACTGGTTGAGGATCCCACACATCCCGCTTTGTCTGGAAAGTTCCATAAACTTAAACTTATTTTTCTTGAAGCAGGTGACGGCACCAGGCCAAGCTACAGGTCATATCTGTGTAAAGGCGACCTCGCTCACTTTTTCAAGATATTTCTGAGCAATAAGAAGACCTGTAATAATAAACACTAAAGCCATTTTAATGGTTATGCAGATGACAGAACAGCATTCTGAATGTTAGTAGAGAGTGGCAAAAACGCATGAGAGTGAATGGTGAGTGATGACATTTTCTCCTGCAAAAACACAACCAAAATGTGAAAAAGCTCCACCATTCTGATAACAAATATAAAAGTTTACAACTCTGCTAAATACTTACTTGTACTATACCTGACGTCAAGTAAACTGTTTCAGAAAACCAGACATTACCGACACTTTGGGACCACGCACAGATGAACTCATTACCTTTTTGTCCATAAATACGATGTTTCTGACTTTGTTGAGGAAAATAATTGTTGTGCAGCCGTTGAAATGTCATAAATCTCCAACTGATGTAAGCAAGCAAGCAATCTAAGCTCTGTACGGTCGGAGCAACTAGAGATAAACTACTTTCAGTTTCTATTTTGCCGTATTAAGTCAATTTGAGCGAAACAAAAGCTCCACAGCAAAAGAACAAAACTACATGCTTAGGAATTACTCAAGCTTTCCTGAACTGATTGCAGCATGACTCAAGGTATGTTTTGTTGAAGGAGCAACCTTATAACCAAATTAAAACTTCAACAAAAGCCTTTTTAGAAATGCACGGCTCCATAAAAGTAAAACATCTCTCTAAGCTCATATTTATCTGTTTGTGTGAGGAAAGAAGCCAACGGAGCAGTGGAAGGAGGCAGGATGCAGCTCTGTGTGAGATACGGCATTAACTCTGGGGACGCCTGCCAATAGCAATGAGTAACCCATCACCAAAACCTGTCTGTGCATGTGCCTGTGTGTCTCTGTGTGTATATCTGTGTGTGTGTGTTGGCTAAAGGGACAGCGGGCAGTTGGAGGCTGACTCAGCTCGTTTCTCACTGCCCGCGGACAGAGCTGCTGCAGCCTCCCGCGCTCTCACTCCTCTACAGCCACGCTTTCGCACCGCACGCCCCCCTATTCACAAACTACCCACCAGGGACTAACGAAGACTTTGGACTGCGCCGCTCCGTGCTGCGCTGTCCCGTTTGAATAACAGGCGCTGCTGAAGTGGGTTAACAGTAGAGGTGAGTTCTGCCAGTTTACGAAAGTTAGACTAATGTTTAAGCACAAAAAGTAGAAGTTGAATAGAGTAGAAGTGAAAAGAGGTCCTCTGAGGTAACAGCGGAACAAATGATCCCTTTTAACCTTTTTTCTTGTGTCATTGAGCAAAATAATTCACTCACGTACTACAGTCATAATAAAAGTCTGGGTTTTCTACATTAACTTTGGATATTAACAACATGCTTGATGCGCAGGTGACATTTTATTTATTTTTTCATTTGGGCAGCTCCATCTGACCATTGACAATTTACAGATTCATAAATATTGAATACGTGCCAAAAGAAGTAGGCGAAAGAAAAACTTAGAAATGCGTTTCCTCACTTGCATTACTGACCAAAAAGCTGTTCAGATTGTACAGATCTGAACAGATCATATTATGTGCAGAATATGTGCATTATATACAAAAATAAATATCTAAATAACTCTATCAGTCATACAGACATACATAGAAGTGAAAAGTATGTCAAAATAATTACTTTTAAGGTTTTAAGGTGCAAAAGGTAACTTTTCAGGTAGGAGATCCACAACCTGCTTGTCTCAATGTAGAGGTTAATGATTTGGCAGGAATTTTCCATAGTTTGGCATTAAACTTACCTTACATTTTTGTTTTAATGATAGGCCAAATAAATAAGGCTTACATTACCGTTAGTGGGCTTGCCTCTCCACAGATCTGACCTGTAACTTGGCCTGGATTCATCACTTGATTGTCTCCATGGCGATAGAGCCAAATCCACTTTACTATATAGCACTTTTTAAACAAAGCACTTTGGAAACAATAGTAAAACAAATGAAATAAATGTTAAATGTCATCTTTTAAAATAAGTTAAGAGATCGTTTATTTGTGCAACGATGGGGAAATTCCAGTGTTGCAACGGACAAATCAAATCTGCCAGGTCCATCAGGCTGACCACGCCTCAGGAAGTAACATCAGCTGATGATATGTCACCATCAAGATCAGTAACAGTTCTGAAGACGGCTCACAAGGTAAATACATCTCCTAATTTATTGTCTTTAAGAAGAACACCACCATAATGCTTAATACCTTACCATAAGTTTGTTTGCAACTCTGCTTTTATCTGAGTACTTTTTTTTTTTTTTAACCACTGTTATTATTCGGTGCAGCATTGAAACAAAGCACATCCTCCTGTTTTTCTTTTGCAATAAACAGGGCAATATAAGCTTAATGTAAAATAATGGGCCGACGCGAGTGACAAAGAAAGACTAGGGCTTGCTTAAGGAGCAGCGAGAGAGATTCTTTACAATAAGCAATGCGTGTTACACAACAGGCTGCTTCTCCAGGCAGGAGTTTGTTTTTTCTAACACGAGGCAGATAATGAGTGGGAGAGAACGAGCATTTATAGAAGAACGGCAACAATAGATGGAGGTGGGAGAAGTGTTTTGGGAGCTAAAGCGAGATGATACGAGAAGCTTTTTACGCCGTACAATGATTTAAAAACACTAGGTAATTGTGAACAGTGGTCACACCCATGGTTTAAAGATTATAGAGTGAGCTTATGACTAAATGAAAAGTATGATTTTTATGCCTGTGTTGCATTTGAAATCTTTGTGGATAGAAAACTCAGATTGTTTCGACGGGCTCTTTACATTTACAGTTCTATTACTTTTACAAGAAAAACACAATATGAAGATTTGTGAGGATGATTCAAAGCAATCTATATAAATAATCATAGTTTGGATTGTGTTAAGAAAGTTACGATTGAAAAAATAAAGCTTGAAAGCCTTGATTTTTACACAATTATACTGTGCTTGTGCATACTGAACGATTACTGTCACGACAATTACTATAAATTAAAGCAGAAACATCTTTTTTGGGGCTGTGTGTACGTTTTATTTGCACTAGTGGGAATTGTTTTGTTGCCGTCGTACAATAAGATCTGAGCGTTAGAGTTAAATAAGTAACTTCTATGACACACTTTAGGCTAACTGATGATTAAAATGTTTTATTTGGCTTTGTATTTGTTGCAACTCATGTGGCTTTAGAGTTATTGTATCAGTGACATGAAGTAATTTCATCATTTTATGCGTTTATCGTAATATTTGATGTAGCAAGATTACTTCAAAATCTGTTACTGTGACAGGCTTAAAGTTCATATGAAGGGTTTTCATTCATTTCTAATAATTACTTTGTTTGGTGGGATAGCACTTATGGTAATTATTTATCATAGTTTTACATCTGTGAAGATGCAGTTTGTCAAGACGTTTATAAAAACAAAAAGTTTAACATTACAGGAAGTAGTGCTAAGTTCTAAAACAGAATAACCATGATGTCATCAATAGGCGAAATACAGTGACAATTTGCAGCAACTGACACATTTTTCTGACAGTTTAAACTATAATTTGACAAGATCAAGATCTTATCAGGTAATATTTATCGTCAATTTCTAACGCCTGATGCACACTGACTCCGGTCCGGCTCCGGTTCGGGACCCGCGCGGGTCCCGCAAGACTTAGAAAGTGCTTAAAATCAATGCGCCCTGTCACACAGACCTCGGAGCTCTGCGGCGCTGGTCCGGCAGCCGCGTGGTCTCGGAAAGAATCCGCAAGAAGTCTATTTTTGCGGGACGCCGCAGCGGTGTGGGGTGGCTTTCATGTCATTTGACGAGTGCTCGCCACGAAACCACGTGAATCTCCGGGGCTTTCGACAAAAACGGACCGCAGTTAACCGGAGCTGGTGTGACAGGCGTCTGCAAGAGACCCGCGCGGGTCCCGGACCGCGACCGGACTGGACTCAGTGTACACAAGGCGTAACTATTGTGTAATTTACATGGATTCTGGCCCTTGTTTAGAGTACGGTTGCTAGGTAACAGTTGTGGAGTTACCTTTAAATATGTCATATTTGCTGCCCAACCTGTTCAACCAGGAAGTAACATTATAAACGTTACAAAAACTGTCAAACTGGGGACAAATGTTTAGTAACATCTTAAATATAATCAGCACTTTAAATTATTATTATTTGGCAGGCCTGTAATTAATATTAGTACTGCTTGAATAATCCATTCTTGCAATGATCTGACGAGTATGCTCAAGTAAACTTGTCACTTCAAATGGAAATAATGGTCTTTGCTTTGAGCTAAACCGGCCATTAGTCTGTGCTGTACACTGTATCTTGTTCAAACCAGTTGAGCCAATAAAATGAATGAAAGAATGTGAAAACTTATTTTGACAGGCCTCACAACTTTACTGTGAGTTTCCATTGGTTTGTTGCCTTCAGTTCTAACCCAAATCTGCCATGTTCATCAGACACAACGCTGTCCGACATTGTCAAGAAGTCTTTTAATATTCCCCACAGAGAGACGTCTCATTGCGGTTTGCTTTCACTCAAAAAGGTAGATAGAGAAAACCAGTGGGAGGTAAAAAGTAATCTTATTCCACAATGCAACATGTCTTCCACCTGTCTGCGGCACACAGCGGCCAGATGAAGGCTACGGCAGGGGAGGACGCGGCTAAATCTGTGCGAGACATGAGGCAGCAAGAAAAACAGGGCCACCACTGACTATCTGTCAACACGACGACGACTGAAAACAAATCATGAAGTGGATTTATACTGAGCTCAGGCAAACAGGCACGCCCACATACGTGCTTCTGGCTCAATGCGGCTGTAGAATAAAACTGTTAGAGTAATTAAAGCGTTGTTGTTTAGCCTCCACATGGCCAAGTTTAGAATAATTAGTGTTACTAAGTTTGGTACAATTGGCAGTTAGTGTCACTGATTTCTCTCAAGGAAAAATGCAGTGCAGATAGAGTTGTAGAAAGTTCAAAATAGTTTTTGTTCAATTGGAGTGAAAACTACAGCTATGAAATGGTGCAGCTTGATGCAATTGTGTTCAAAATGATAAGTGCAAGTTTAAATGATCATTGTTTATTCATTAATTACTCTTTAAAATGGCAAAAAAACCAGATGACTGAAACTATGGGGAAAATGGAAAACCACTTTACTGTAAACAACTTTAACTATTTAGTGAAGAAATGGAAATTTGAAGGGACGCTATTAGAAAATCAAAAAGACTGCAATTTTGAAGTGCCGTAATTTTACAAAATATCCTGTTTTATTCATTCATTCATTCATTTTCTACCGCTTATTCCCGTTAGGGGTCGCGGATGACTGGAGCCTATCCCAGTGACTTTGGGCCTTAGGCGGGGTACACCCTGGACAGGGGCCAACTTGTCGCAGGGCTGACACATAGAGACATGGACAAGGACAGACAACCATTCACTCTCACATTCACTCACTACGGACAATTTAGAGTTCTCAATTAACCTGTACAGTCATGTCTTTGGACGGTGGGAGGAGCCGGAGAACCCGGAGAGAACCCACGGTAACACGGGGAGGACATGCAGACTCCACTCAGAGAGATCGTGTGATGTTTGGGTGGTTCGGAATTCGAAACCACGATGTTGGGGTGGTCTGGGATTCGAACCCACGATCTCCTTATTGAGAGGCAGAAGCTCTAGCCTCTCTGCCACCGTGCACCCTATCGTGTTTTATTCTGCATTAAAACTGCTAAGTGTGTAGTTTAGATTAGTTTAGATTATTATAATGGATTCATTTGAGTCAACACAAAATCAAATATTTCGTTTGCTGCTGTGGACAACAACCAATATTTTCTAATATTGATAACTGGGCTTTAAAATCAATAGCAAGGCTACAGGATCACTAAATAACTTTTCATTTTAGTACAAATAATCACAAATAATGCATGATTGTATAACCATAGGGCAATATCTTTTGCTTAGTTCCATTTTTACTCATTAGTCAAGTTCAAAAAGATAAATGCTCTGAAGACAAACTGGGAATGACACAAGGGCACAGAGAGTGGGGCACCGCCGCAAAAATATCTCCAGATTTTTTATATCGGTTCTGAAATAAATATGATTATAATTTTTAAATTAGTTTGTCAGTTCATAGGCCTATTTCAGTCTTTTTGCCAATTCTCCTGGATGCATTTCAAATGTGAACTTTGAACAGAATCATTTCATTAGAACATGAATCGCAAATCTAATCTATACTTGCCAGAAAAATCACCCTACTATTGAGGTTAGCTATTTATCTAAGAGATCAATTTACTGGCAATCAATATTGAGATCTGACCCAATAATGTGACGTTGGTTATACTCTACTCTGCTATAAATGATGTAGTATTTAAGATGTATCTAAAAACTTTCCTTGTGAACGGTTACTATAATAATGTGACTGTCCTTACCACATGGCGTGCATGTATGTGGGTGGGAGCCTGGGACTGCTCACAGGAGTGCAGTTGTACGACCGCATTATCCTCTCGGCTAAGAGGAAGTTTCTGAACAAACTGGCCACGAGCAGGTCCTGACGGAAGAGTTTCTGGAACAAATCTGAAAACACAAAAGAAATCGATAGAAATGTGGCACAGCAATGACAAAATTTGGTGTAAAGTAAGTAAGAAACATAAAATTGAGTCAAATAAACAACTTTAATTGGTTCAAGTGGTCATTGTCGAAATCAGAAGGGAATTGGCATGTTGACTTGAAGAGGATAGAGGACAGTCAGATGAAAGCTTTGGGTCACTGTCACACCCACCAAGTCATTATTATTTCAGCAATTTATTAAAACGGGGCCAAGTATTTCCCGTGAGCCTTTGCTGCTTTTGCCTGCCGTGCACATTTGTGTTGACTATATTTTCCCCGACAGCTTCCTGACAACTGCGGGGCCCCAGACAGTATTTTTAAGAATTACCAAGTGTCTGTGTGTCTGTTGGCTGTGTAGTTCCTTCATTATGAGGATTTTCTCAGATGTGGGCCGCTTCATTAACAGCACGGCCCCAGAGCTTTAAAAGAGCTTTGGCAGGCGTCACTATTGTCACATTGCTATTCTACCCAGGATACAGTGCACCTCTTGGGAGTCTGGTGCGTCTCCGAGTGTGTATGTGCGAGGAGACAGGTGACCAATAATAAGTACGAGGTTGCGACTTGCATGCAAACTACACAGTGTGTCAAGACAGAAAAAAGCAATTTGCGTTGTCATCTGGGTTAGTGGATCCTGCGGGTGCAACTTTGTGCTCCAGTCTCGCTTTTATGTTGAAATATGATGTTTAAAATTATATCCCCAATTACAGCAGCCACGCTTTCCAAACACAATTAATCTCAATTTGAGGGAGCAGCTTGCACCTACTGCACTTCTGCCATTTTACATCAACTTTACCCCCCGTTCGAGAGCTCTGGGGAAAGAGACTATGAGTTTTAGTAGTGCTGAGTGTTCACTTCTGTTTTTGTGTCCTAATTTAAGGTTTTCTCTGCAGTAGAGCACACATGAGTCGTTTAATTTGTCATAATTTGGATAAAGAATGTTTTAAAGGTGCACTATTTACTTTTCAAATGAATGGTCCATTGAAGATGCTATTGCTTTGCCAGGAATGCAGCACAGTTTAGTTTAGCATTTAACTCCTCTATCGCTAAGAAGAGCAGGTCACACCACATTACAGGTCAGACCTCTGGTGATTTTTAATGTCAAATTAATTAATTAATTACGTCATCTGGTCTCTGTGTGAATCAGTGTTTTCTTAACGGCCACAGTGAGTTTGACTTTACATCAATTGATGAATCATAGTAGTAACGATTAAAATTTGAAGTTGAAATTACTCCAAGGATATCCCAATATTATTCATCAGAAAAAATATTTTGGCAACAGGGCTGTGCCAAAACGGATTCAATGTATTAGTTGTTGTTGTGGTTTAAGTGTCAGACAAATGTGAAAGGACAGTGAAATTACCCCCAAAAATGCGGAAATGTCGCTTTATATCTTTGAAAGAATCAGTAAGTTTGTTCCATATTTATTTTTTATCTGCTTTTTTGCATTATTTTTATCATAAACAATACACACAATATTCAAACTGTGCATATTTAACATCTAAAACATTCAGAACATTACTGATAATTTGCCATTAAAGGTCCACTATGCAACTTCTCTGGTGAGACGTCTGCCACCTGCTTGTTTCAAAGGAGATCTTTTTTTTTTTTTTTTCTACAGGTGTTTTTTTTGCACTTGTGCCCTGTAGTGTCACCTGCTTGTCTCCACGGAGAAGGGATGTCAAGATTATTATTATATATTATTTTAGAAGCAAATGTTAGTCATTTCAATTCAATCTGTACACTTAAAAAAAAAGCAGTTCAATTTTGCTTTGGATTTGGAAGTTGGATTTGATAAAGTTGATCCCATACTATTGAGACAGTCGTGTATTAGAATGAAAGAAATTTAAGGATTTGACTTTTGTTTTGTTACGTGTCAATAATCATGAATAATCAAATAAATCGTGATGTTTCGTCTCATCATTGAAACACTAAAATTCAATATTGTGACATTCCTACCTTGAAGGGACTAGATTCATTATGCGGAACACGGCAGTAGATGCTGGACCGCCCAAAAGAGAAGTGAACCTTTAAGTCGTTGTATTACAGATACCAGGAGCAGCTTTGACAATTAAAAAAATATATAAATGTTTTCACTAAATGTAACATATCTTAAAGACTAAGTCACAAATGCATATTGTTTTAAAAATGTTTATGCATAACAAATCTTGCTTCTTCATTCTTTAGTTTCAGACTTTGATTGTAATAGCATTTAAATTGTTGCATGCCTCTAATAATTTATCATAATTTGTATTTTTCACTATTATAATTCTTCATTGTCATTTGTTGCACCTTACACCGAAGCAAGTTCCTAGTTTGTGAATAATAAAACTTTTTCTGATTCTATAAAGTATTTGTCCTCATGCATTGACCCTCTCTGCGCCTCTGTCTGAGCTTGTCCACAGCTGTACCTCTGGGCAGGACGTTCCAGGCGATGGTGTCGGTGATGGCGGTGAAGATCCAGTTGAGTTCTCCGAGGGGGGTGCGCCTGTCGTTGAGTCGCCCCGGGATCCTGACGAGGAAAAAAGAAAAAACACACAGGGCAGATGGCAGTGTCAGCAGAGCTCGGTGTATGGCACAGAGCTGAGTCAGAGCGCAAAGTAGTACTATCACAACACATCTGAACACATTTAACAGCTCCTACTCGGACTGACTAACAAAGAGTGCGACTACGGACACAACGGGCCGTGCTGTGATGTGGGCCGAGCTGGGGTTGTACAAGTGATAAAAGTAAAAGAATGAAAGAGAAGACACCATAGTGGTTCATTGATATGTTAGAATAACAGGTAACGAGTCAAAGCATCTCATATTAATCAAAGTAATGCGTACTAGCATGAATTTGGGAAGCAGGAACAGGCGATATGACAAAAAATGTGTTTCTTTTTTCCAAGATTATCATATTAATCGATAATCGTGCGTATTTAGGTCACAATATAATCGTAAAAAAAATCATGACAAACTAGAAGCAAAACTGAGTCTTTTAAAAGGAAAACTAGAATGCATTTTTGTGTTATTAGTCTTTAAACATGCTCCTGAGTACCATTAATTTGCCACCTCATGTTTTGAAACAAAAAAAGTTTAATATGAAATAATTTACCGATACGTTTTTTCTCAACAGTCTGGAAATACATGCATCCAGCCAATAAATGGCACCAAGCGCTTTCACAGTTTAGCTATATTATTTCTGTGACTCGCCATCATCAAGCTAGCAGCAGCAGTTATCGTGTTTAGACGTAAGAAAAGCTCAGAGCGAGTTTGACTATGATTTAAGGACTAAAAACAGCAGAAGATTCTCGAATAAGTGACGTATATGATCTGAAAATATGCTCCAAATCAAGGAGTTCAGCAGGAAGTGTTTTTGACACTCGGAGGGGGGAGGATTTTCCTCAAAATAGTGTGAATGCAGCTGAATGCAACTTTAGGCATGTTTTTGATGAAGGAATGGTTAAATGATGGTTAAAGGCTCAAAAAAGTAATTGTAGCGGAAAATGTGTCCTTAAATCAATCTGGAGTTCAAAAATAGTGTGTATAAAGTACTTTTAATCTTGCTTGTCACATTTACTTTATTTTGTCATTGAAAAAGTTCAATTTTATAAAGCTGGGCTCAAAATTTAGAGAAAGTAATGTGTTAGACAATGGAAATAAAAAAAAATTAAAGCTTTCACTGTCGATTGATCATGATGTCAGTAATTGTGAATAATTGTTAAAACGTGATGTTTCCTCTCTCAATAATCGTAACACTAAAACTTGATATCGTGACACTCCTACTTTTTTACCCTCATATTGATGAACAATGAATTTCGATTGGATTGTGTTTTGTCTCATTATAAATAAATACTAAATTACACATGGATTTTCTGCACATAAACCATACAGACTTTTAATCATTGGCATTCAACACAAAATGTCTTCCAGACTTTGAAAATTGACAAATTCGACAAACTCTGGACAAAGTGGGACGTTTATTTTGGACAAAACGTGCCGTAATTGGATGTCTTTGGTTGCTTTTGTTCATTTTGCTCTGCGTGTTGTGTTCAATGCTCTGCAATGTTTTGAGTAGTTTTATTAATATTGTGGCATCAAAACTTGTATCGCGTATCAAGTTTTTCCCAAAGTATCGACAGAGGCCATTAAGTTTCAGCGGGTCCTGCTGTGCACTCGAGTAACTCTCTTTCTCTGCAGCTGAGGATGTACAGTACACATGAATATTCTGACTCTATCCATAATGATCTCTCTCCACTCCTAATGTGCAACCTCTCACATTTTGCAGTTAATTTTAGTCCGCAGAGCCAGAGAACAGGGACGTGGCGAGAAGAGGACTGTAGGGCTCTAATGAACTCCATGTGAAAAAACGATAGAAGAGACAAGATGAGGGCAAACAGTAGAACTAACATATCACAGCTAATGTGAACAAGTGAACCATTTGTGTTGGAGCACAGAGAAAAAGGACTGTGCTATGAATTAATGAACAAAATGTCAAGAGCAAGTAGAAATAAA
This sequence comes from Rhinogobius similis, assembly GCA_019453435.1. Taxonomy (NCBI): domain Eukaryota; kingdom Metazoa; phylum Chordata; class Actinopteri; order Gobiiformes; family Gobiidae; genus Rhinogobius; species Rhinogobius similis. The sequence goes on from CM033622.1 coordinate 16,060,038, forward strand.
TGGGAGCCAACAGCAAAGGCCGCGCTGTTTTATAAAGGGAAAACTGTAGCTGTTTGATGAAAATAGTAAAATATTGTAAAAGGCGAGAATCCAATAGCTCTCCATCTTATACGCACTAATGATGAGCTCTGATAGTACCATGTGCATGCTGGGAATGTTCCTGTAAGTCAAATGCACCAGACTTCAACCTGCAGCTTTTCAAGAGGAGAGTTCACCATCTGCTCACCTCCACAGAGTGTTTTTTTCTTTTTTTGCCTCGAATGTTCCACTGTATGGCATTAAACATAACTATCTTCACGGAAATTACGTTACGAGCCATATAACTGTATAAAAGTTTCAGGAAGGTTGCAGATTATTAAAAACTACCTGAGAATAATTTTAAAAGACTGTTCTTGTATCGTCTTATTCATGGGTTTCAAATGATGGCAACAGTCTTCTTCAAACTATTATATCTTTTGAATGGGGAAAGATCCTCACAAAATGAAAATCCTTTGCCTGAACGAGTCATTTTTTTCCCCAACGCACTTCTTTCGAGACCAACCTGACAGTGAAAATAAACAGTCTTTTAATATGGGGTACTTGTACTTGTACTTGGTACTAATTTAATGTAAATTAGTAAAAGAAATGTTGTAGAATACATTGCAAAAGCTGCCCTATTGTATCTAATAAGAAAGTATATTATATATACATATATATATGTCTTGTAAATGCTGAAAGCAGCGCCCTGATTGGCTGTGCAGGGGCGTTTCACTTTGTTATCTGAAAAAAGCTGTTCTAAAGTTGAGCCTGCACCTAAAAAGGAATCGATTTGTTCGAGCTAGTTAGAAACATTTAAATACCTCCTTCCGGTTTTGCTGGGTGAAAAGTGGTACTCCAACTTTAAGTACCCCAGCTTTAAAGGTGATCTATGTCACTTTTCTGGTTGGACCTCTGTAACCAGCTCGTTTCAATGGAGATGTTTTACCTGAAGAGTTCTGTGTGGCATTAACTTATCTTTTTCTTTATTTTTATTTTGTATACTTTTATTGGTTACACTGTTGAATGTATTGTATTATGGTATTATGTTTTTAATTTTTGTGTATTGGACAGCACTTTGGTCACCTTGAGTGTTGTAAAGGGCTTTATAAATAAAGCTTAATTGACTGAATGATTTTTTTCATGATTTTTTTTGTGTTTGTCTTGCTGTAACTTGGCCATTTGGCATCACCTGATGGTCTCCATGGAGATAAATTGAATGCGATACTGACGGCAAACCCTCCAATAAAAAATCCACATAGTGAAACTTTTCATAGTTTTACAAAAATTAAACAATAAGACAAGGAATGCAATATCTGTGGCCTGAATGTAATATATCTCAGGGCAATGAGGGCAAGAGTTGTGTGTAATAACTGGGTTGGGAAAAACAATTAAGCACATGAAACCAAAGAAATGCGTAAATTGGACAAAATATTGTTTACAGTATTGTTGCTAGGGAGATACCTCTGCTGCTCATGTCCAAGCTGTAAAATTACAAACTTACTCAAATGTCAGGGAAAAAAGGTCCAAACTTTGATCATAACCTTAAAAAGAAATGTGTCTAACATGTTTTAGAGAAACGGGTAGTTTAACCTGTCCTGTCAAGCGTAGTTTAACTCTAAGTTGACTTTTAGTGACATCTTGGACTATCTGTGGATCTCTTTTATCCTGTGACCTGCTGCATAAGTACGAGGGCTGTTCTTGTTAAGCACTTTGTCTAAGAGCAGGAGGTGTTTGGCCAGTCAGCAGTAAGGATGAACACTCAGCACTTCATCGCCCTGAGCTTTCATGGATGTGAGCAGCCAAAGACGGAGTGGTGGATTATTCAACAGAGCACTCCGAGGTGTGAGCCTGGAGCCTGTCATCGATCAAATATTGAAATGTCATGTCTAAGAGGATTCTGTTTGTGCCGTTTCATACTCAAACTGTTTTTATGCAAATTTATTAAATAACTAAGTCAACAAACACGTCCACTGCCTCTTCGCTTTCATTTTTTACAATAGCCTGCAGCGCTACGGGGAAAAAGGGTGTAATAATGGGAATATTGATACGTTTGGCAATCTAAAAATGCTACTGTGCAAAGTGAATGGCCAGGGCGTAGAAAATGCTAAAGAAAAAATAAATGTAAAGGAAATATTACAGTATTTTTACAAGAGCTGGTATTACATTTTAGATTTTAATAACATAATTTTACAGGAAAATTTGGAAAGTTTCAGACTGTGCCTTTTTTGCTTGAGCACAAAAAGAGCCTTATCCTCAACAGGTTTTATTCCAGCACATATTTCAGAGCACAAGTTAGGTATAAAGACTTGCAGAGGCAGAGGTTTATTTTGTGAAAAGCTGATATTTTTCTGCAACTTCACAAGGACATATTTACAGAAAACTGAATCGCAGCAACTTGGACCAAAGATAGAAATATAAATGTACTTTTTACTGACCTAGACAGACTTCATCTGAATAGGCGGAGAACTCTATATAAAAGGAACAGCCTCTTTGCTCTTCCCCAGCAAAAGCGAACTCCAACTATTCTCCTGACATGTCTGAGTAACTTTTTTTTTTCAGAATTGATAAAAGGCAAAATACAGAGAGATGCCATCGCTGTGCCATTCTCAGTAAAGGAGCTTAACTGTTGGATAAGCCAGCAGGTTGAGCGCAGTGGGGCTACAGACAGTGTCAGACCGCGCAGTCAAACGGCAGGGGACGGTGTCTATTAAAGAACTCACTGAAAAAGGATCAACCCACGACTCTTATGTCAGCGCCGTGCAGGATTAAAGGCCACGTACAAGAGCACAAGCGCACTGGAGAGATGAGTTTTGGCCCAGTGGATGAACGTGTGCAGCTCTTCTTTGGAAACGTCCAAGAACAATTTCGTGGAGATGTTTGTTATTTGATTTTATTATGTCGTGTTTCAAAGGGCGTAAAAGATACATCACGCACGGCTGGGAGATATGGAAAAAATAAATAAAACGTAATCTTTATGTAACCCTCAAATTGATCGATCATAGTTTTACATTGTTTTATTATTCTTGTTTAAAAAAAACACATAAAAATGGTTTTCAATATTAATTATATGAACATATACAAGACTGCGGAGACCCTAAAGTCCTCTATGAAAAGATAATTATCTGGTTTGCACAGGATTATACATTTTTATTATTTAAGGGGGCTTTGGGGGCTTCATACAAGACAGACTTTCAATCAATGCTATTTAACACAAACAAAAGAATCGTCTGTCTAAACTCTCCTGCTCCAAATGCTTTTACAGAAGTCGATCGTGGACAAAAAACAAAAGCCCTGACACTGTTCATGTACTAAAAGTTTAAAAAGCCTTTATTTAACTGGGCTAAATCCTTATTTTTAAAACATTTTACAAGCTGATGTTTCTTTCTCTGCATGTATCAGCAAACGCTTTTAAAATGTTTAAAAAATAATGATTTAGCCCAGTCAAATAAAAGCTTTATTTGGCAAAAAGTGATTTGGTGTTTTTCCTGTAAATGTCAACTCCAGCCACCAATACGCACTTTCAAAATTAATTAACGATTTAGATAAAAACATGAGCCTTTTGGATTTTTTTTCTTTTCTGATCTTGGATGATTTTCAATAACTGGATCTTGATTTGATTCAAATTTAATTAATTTGCCTTGTCTTGGTTGGTTCACAGAGAGTTCATACTTCTCAGTGATTGAGACTTCCTTCAGTTTTAAGACAGTTTTGATGACTTATTGACTCGCCGTGTCTGAAGTAATAGTTTAATTTTCATAACTTAAATGACTCAATGCATCTCACGACTCTCCTGCTCCAAGAGAAATCTGCTCTTAACCACAAAGATGAAGAAAAAATTATCCACAAAAACTTAATTTAAGCAATTTTTAAAGGTTGTTTTTAAGCCAAACGCCATATCAGAAACAACCCCTTCCATTTATCCAGTACAAAAATAACACCGTCTTTTTATTCCTGTTACCATAATTCTAGCAAATAGAATCCTTTTTCCTGTTGGTGAAAAGCAAACACGACTCGTTATGCAATCATTACTTGGCTTTAGAAAATTCCTTACAACCATTGAAAAGACAGACCTTTAAACATTTTCTGTGATTGTGAGTTCAGCCGTGGGTAGTGGGTGTGGGACAGGTAAATCCAGAAATGCTGCTGCTTCGTGACTCTCGCTTCTCCATCTCTTAAAGGGATTTGTGCACCTCTCCCGCTCTTAAAGGCATTGTGATATTTACAGAAAGTGTGTTGGACGTTTGTGGGAGGCAGAGACAGAAGGGCGCGCAGATGGAGCAGAAACAGAGGAGAGCGCAAATTAATAAACAAATCAACAACAGCACACAAAAAGGTGTACGGTGCATTGATTATATGTGCGTTTGAACAGCAGGCTACAATATGCTTCAGATATGGATTTTAATGCCGTGCTTCCTAAAATGTGAGCCGCCTTCTTTTGGTGGAGCTCAGGAGTCCTGGCAGCCCTGGTTCATTCATAATTTTGTGAAGTTATGGTCAAAGTCCTGGTCAAATCCCAGTCAAGTCATTAGATCTATTAGTCCTAGTTACATTTTGTTTTGTTCTTGATCCTGGCCTATAGTCCTAATTAACTTAGTATTTGTGTATTAGTTTAGTCTTTGGGACACATGAAGTCCTTAAAGTCTGTCTCCTACCAGTATCTATCTATCTATCTATCTATCTATCTATCTATCTATCTATCTATCTATCTATCTATCTATCTATCTATCTATCTATCTATCTATCTATCTATCTATCTATCTTCCTCCTCCTCCTCCTCCTCCTCCTCCTCCTCCTCCTCCTCCTCCTCCTCCTCCTCCTCCTCCTCCTCCTCCTCCTCCTCCTCCCTCCTCCTCCCTCCCTCCCTCCCTCCCTCCCTCCCTCCCTCCCTCCCTCCCTCCCTCCCTCCCTCCCTCCTCCCTCCCTCCCTCCCTCCCTCCCTCCTCCCTCCCTCCCTCCCTCCTCCTTCCTTCCTTCCTTCCTTCCTTCCTTCCTTCCTTCCTTCCTTCCTTCCTTCCTTCCTTCCTTCCTTCCGAATATTTTCCATGGTGACAAACAAATGTGAAATGTTATCACCCTCATTTCCATGGAAACAAGCAGGTGGCCAAGTCAGAGTCAGGTTTGTGGAGATGCAAGACCGCTCACAGTCAGGCAGCAAGTTATTCAGCGGACATGTCTTTTCTTTTTTTTGCGAGAAAAGTTACGTACAGGGGCTTTAATCATATAGTCTCCCTCTCGTACACTGAGTTCTGTGGATCACAAACTGTTAATGGTTCCTCGCGCTCGTTTGCGGACCGATCCTTCCAGTCTGTTGCTCCCAGACTTTGGAATGATCTTCTGCTCTCCCTGCGCTCATTAGATTAGATTTGCTCGTGAATTTTAATTACAGCAGATATTTTGGATGTTATATTGTTATATGTATTGCCAGTGTAAGTCCCTTTTTTATCCATGTAATATAGTTGTAGTCTAAGGTTTGATCTGAGTTCTTCTGACTTTTTCAACATTTCACCTTCAACAATCTTGCAATCCTTTCTTGAAAACTACTTACAGGTCAAGTCGTTTGCCCTGGTTTGGATCTATTTATTCCTGATTTCGTCCTTGTAAAGCTCTGGTATGTCCTTATTAGCGCTGGCTTTGTCAAGTCCTCGTTTGTCCAAAGTCAAAGTCTCATTCTGGGTCCGTTCTTGTTCGTCCTTGGTTTTGCCCTTCATTGAAAAGGCATTTGTGTAAGTATTTCTGCTTAACATAACCACTGCCTCAGGTGCGATAGTGGAATAAGATGCGCGTTATGAAATCATAGTGAAAAAGCCTATAACCAAATGGTGTGTCTCGTGTCTGTGTTGCTAGGCGACCGAAAGTCCCTGGTTGAAAAGCTCTTATTACTGTATGAGTTGTACTACAGTGGCCTGGAGAGTCAGAGATGTGGGGCCCGGGCAGAAAAATAAACAGAAAAACAAGTCTACACTGAGTTAACGCTCGTGTGGGGCTCAGGTGCAGCAGCAAAATATGAAAAACGGTGAGCTGATGAAATATACTCCACAACTTATTTCGACTGTAACATTGGCCATTAAATTCTACCATGAAAACTGTAAATAAAGTGGTTTACATCAATGACAGTGTGTGCTGACAAGATTTAGTGTTGCCATTACTATTCTATGTGAGGTAATAATTTGAGCAAAATCGAGAGACGTATTGAGTAGAGCTGCAACCATTAATTGACAAATCTTTCTCTTACCAGGACTATACAGATTCCAAACACATACCAAAAATATCATTTATCACAAAGACAGAAGCATTATTAAATCAAAATGTCAAAAATCTCGTCAACACCGGCTGCTCTTGTGGCTACTTGGCTGGCCCACTAAGCAGTTTTTGATCCTTTTTTTTTTTTTTAGCTCAGTTTAAACATGCCATCTTGGGATTTGAATAAACTAAGAAGTGTGGCTTGTATAGCACAAATCGCAGAAGTTACATTGTATGAAAATAGTTGTTTACTATCCTGGATATTGAGGAGTATTTTGTCCTGAGGGTTATTACTCTCCTCACTGCCCTGACACATGATTAGCTAACTCCACTAGACAAATCCTCCTGCTAAAGCTGCACTGAGACCTTTGACTGAGACGCAAAGGCAGTGAAAATGTTTCTGCAGTTGAATTTGAATTTATCTCAGGATCAATAAAGTATCTATCTATATCTATCTACAATATCCATCTAATACTATATATTCTTAAATATTCTCTATCTTCACTCACCATAATTTCAATCTTTTTTTTGGTCCTCTGAGTATATGGTAACTTTATAATTACTGTGTAAAAGTATGAACAAAGACATGATTCATAGTGAACAAATGCTTTATTAAGAAAGATTCAGGGTTAGCGACTACTTAACTAATCCTTTAACCCCAATTCCTAGCCCTAACCCCAACTTTAAGTAGTTACTAAGTCTGAATAATGCTCAATAAACTATATGTTCATTGTGAATTAACTCTTTGTTGATGCTTTGTTATGGCAAAATAAGGTGTAGTTATTATAAAGTAACCGTGTAAGTAACCATATAACCGTGGACTAGTCGACTTCCAAAATAATTGTTAGTGACAGCCCTAATTCTGACAATGTGACAAACGTCCGTGCACTGAGACTGACGAGGCAGAGCAGTGTGAGTCGTTGAGCGTGCCTCTGCCGTCTTTCCATGCACGTCTTTTGGCTCACAACGTGGTATATTTCCTTCAGACCCAAGTTATTACCCGCGGCGCGAGAAAATGGGCTGCACACTGAGCTGACGCACTCAGACCGGCCGCGCATACACGTGATTCGCTGTGGCGTTTGCAGAGCAGAGCAGGTTGAAGTGTGGCAAAGAAAGTTCTAGAGCAAGAAGGTGGCACTTTCATTTATTGCCTTATATTGTCTCCTTACAGGGTGATTACAGAGGTGGTTAAGTAGCTAAAGATTGATCAAATAACTCCAAATTTACTTCAAAATAATATTAATCAAGTAGAAGTACAAAGTGGTTGTAGAAGAATAATTGTGAGTTACTTTCATGACATAACATCTGATTCATAATTTGAAGTTATTGCAATTGGATCTGATGTTTTCAAAGGATAGACAATGAAAATCAAAAGTAAATCATGTCTGAAGGAGTGGTGCAAGAAATACAAACATAAGAATAATTTTATACCGAGAACAAAGTTATTGTGACTTAAAGACGTACTGACAGTGGGAGGAAAATATATGACTCAAGTAAGATTAAAAGCATGGTGTCCACTCAGAAAACGTAAACCTACTTGAGTACCATCCTTTCTCTTCTTCACATTCAGACAAAATATATATATGTATATACTATCACAATTTACAACACATCCTATAAAATAATAACACCCAAATGAGATTCATTTTATTTACCGAGAGAAACCCATATACTTAAAACTTGAGGGTTTAAAAGATTTATACTTTACATTAACTCCACAGTAAAGACTCCTTCCACGTTTGTATATATTCCATATCATTTTATCTGCTTCCATCAGCACTAAGAAAGTATAAATTAGAGTGAATCTGCAGATGGCTTATCATTATCGCATATTTTTGAAAGTTCTTCTCAGGCCAACAATTATTTTTCCCTCAAATATTTTCCTTGGGAGAATTAGACACGTCTAACGCAATTTTTTAGAATCTTATTTCATACCAATTGTCAGGTGTTCAGAAATGTGCCGCTCTTAGCTCATAATTATTTCCCCCTCGTTTTCTTTGTGTTGTTAAGTTTAAAGAAATAGCTCAAAGCATTGTGCCTATTCTCTGGCATTTTCTTGGTCTTTGAAGCTTATTGCGTGTGCTTTGGTGAATTTTTTACCAGTTTTGTGAGTCACAGAATGCATCCATTTAATTGATGTCACTCCAACTCGAGCTGTTAATGGATGTCATTTTGCCCTTGCTCGCATCTAAGGAGAAGAAACAGGAAAGGTACGACTAACAGTTCAGTCGGTGCAGCTAAAATTCACAAAACTTTGGCTACGGCATCTGAAACCCAGCTCCAATATCAATCTCAAAGTCTGTGCCTGAGAGCGAGAGATGTTCTGCACGGCAACGCTCGGCACCTGGAGGTTTTATTGAAGAAATGTGCGGCCCTAAATCTGCCAAACTACCGGCGCTTTGGCTGTGTGGGGAAAACAAAGGCGGAGAATTATACCTGCAGGATGGATAAGCGAGTGAACTAAGGAGGGCTGGCAATAAGGGAAGGGGAGATGGAGGAGGCAGAGGGGAGCGGAGTCTCTAAAGGGCCAGTACTTCCGCTGGGACCTGTGTGTGTTTCATGTGCCGCTGAAGGTTGAGTGGCACTTACTTCTCGATGAGGTCTAACGTCACTCCTGGCACCAGCTTGGCGCTCTTCTGCATACAAAACCTGTGGAAGAAAAAGAAGGAAATGAATGAAATCTACTTTAAACACTACAAACATCTGAGGAAGGTCTGTTCAATCTCCTGTGTACAACTCAATCTGCTTTATGAGCGCAAAGAACATCAGGCAAAGTTGAGAGTGGGATTAAGTTTCCCAGCAGCATTTTGAAAAACATGGAGAGAGCAACGCGTAAGAAAGTGATTACAAATGAGTGTTATTGTAGTTCTTCAGTTCAAACAATAATACCATCCTGTCTAAATCAAAATCCAGCAATATAAAAACACAAAAAACACTATTAATGGTGATGTCACTTTTTGGTGGAGGGTGGGCCACCACATGTTTGTCTTGAGACAGTTGAGAGGTGAGCGATATTGACCAAAATTAATATTTCAATGTTTTTTTGGACAATAATCAGACAATATTTTCACAAACCATAAGGAATATGCTAAAATGAGTCTGTAAATGTCTTGATTGAAGTTCAAGTGGACAATAAATTTAACGACAAAAGTGCAGAAATATCACTTTGTATCATTGTTTTGAAGATTTCCAACCACACATTTTGATATATCTCCCACCTTTAGTTGAGAAGTCATTGGTTTGCCTGGATTACCACGGTGGGGTATTAAAATGACAGCTCGGATCTCTAGAGAGGTGACCAAGCTCAGCGTAAGAATGAATACTTTTCTGATAAGGTAACAAAGAAAATAAGTTTAGTGGCACCTAATACAGTTTAATTATGTAATCACTTTAAAGCACTGTGTGAAATGTGATGATCAGGCATAAATGCTCAGAACGAGTCTGGAGATGATTTAAGGACTTAAAACAGTCTAAGATTCTCGGATAAGGGACGTCTAAAATCAGAAAAATTGTCACTGATCGAGGGAGTTCAGCAGGGAATGTTTTTGATGGTCAGAGAGAGAGGATTTTCTAACCAGTATTCCTCAAAACAGCATGAATGAACTTATCCTGGAACATTATCCCGATAGTGTGTACTCTTAAAGGAAGTATCATAGGTGGTTCATGAATATAAATAAATCTTGGTGTCTTGATCGATAAGTCCCTCACCTTTAAACCACACATAGAAAAACGTATGAGGAAAATAAAACTGGGTTATTTCTTCCGTAAATTGCGTTTTTCTTTTGAGGTAAAAAAGCGCCTTGTCACTGAAACTTCTTTTTATCTGAGCTAGATTATGGTGATCTTTTTTATATGAAAGCCTCTTCTCGTTGTCTTCCAATGTTGGACTCTGTTTATCTGCTTCTCTGAGGTTCATTACTAACTCTTCAGCCCTGACACATCACTGTGACTTGTATTCACGAGTGGGATGGCCTTCACTGGCCACTAGGAGGCAGGGACATTGGTACACTTTTATTTACAAGGCAATGCTTGGATTACTTATAACTGTGTATTACATGGACAAGTGTTGATGTCTACTCCTTATGATCAAACGATCAGCTGTTGCTCTCTCTTCCTTTCGCTCACACAGAGCTGTGGAAGAAGGCCTTTGTCCACTCAGCTCCTTTTGCTTGAACATGTTGCAGAAAGACTGGAAATTTACTGAGTTCTTGTCTTTAAATTAGTTTAAAATTAAGTTGAAAGCATTACATATGGCCTTAACAATTGTTTTTCATAACTTTTAATGCAATTTTAATCTTGTTATTTGTAACTGTTTTTACTTTGCTGCCTCTTGGCCAGGACTCCCTTGTAAAAGAGGCTTTTAATCGCAATGGGACTCTCCTGGTAAAATAATGGTTAAGTACAAATAAAAAATAATAAAGCAGAATATGGGTCCTTTAAGTTTGCATTGACCAATTGTAGTAACATAGCTGCTGTACTCGTCCAATTGATATATTCCAATCCAATGTTATTATTATGAGTGAAAAGTTTATTGCAGCCCGAATAAATAAAGTGATCCAACAATGAAAGGAGTTGGAAGCAAAAGATGAAGATGCTTTGAGAGTCGACAAAGCTGTAAAAATATTTGGCTGGTGCAGGGTGCGTTTTACGAGCTGTGAGACAATCAGGGTGAGGTGAAAAATGAGAGGTTAGGCCATTAGAGCCACTGAGCACTTTGATGAGTGAGTTTTGGCTCGGTTGCAGGCAGCGGATGTGGAGGGGGCACCATCATATTTTCTACTGTCTGCAGTGAAGGAGGCTGTTTACATTGTACAGACAGCTCTGACAGGAAGAGACATAACTCAAGCGGGTTTGAGAGATGTGGTGCTGAAAACGGTACAGGGGAGGAATGCGCAAAATGTAACTCAATATATGCAGCGTTAAGATGGACAATGCTTATTAGGGGTGGGACGAGGCACATTTCCCACAGGACGACGAGAGAAATTAGATTGAGAAGACGAGATTGAGACAACATACAAAACATAAATAGTACAGTTCAGTGGGGCTGAAGTCGACTAAAGACCTGCCCAATCGACCGATTAGTCGACTAAAAGGGGCTGTGTTTAAACAATGACATATCTCTCTGCATCTGACTTAACTACAACTACCCTGGAGTTCATTTAAACAGAAAAGTACTAGAAAACATTGTATATATATATGTTAGATGTATATAAATTAGATTAAACTCACACTAGTATTGTCATTGTAAAACAGCTTTTGGTAAACTACAACTTCTCTCGTAACTCACAGCAGCCAAAAGGAAAAAAAAGAAATCTCCCATGATAATTTTTCACGTGTGTGCACAATGTCTTGCGAGATCCTGTGGCACCAGATATTGTCACTTTCATGCCTTGCTAAATAAAGACAAGTAACTGGGCTTCCAACTGAGAGTGCGTTCACACTCACACACACCGCATAAAAACTGGTGCTAACATGATGTTTTTATTGAAGGTCTTGAAACCTTTGGTCTAACTCAGCACGTAAGTGGCCCCACCCACAGCAAAGGGCACACTCTAGACCTGCTAATTACAAAGGGGGTTAACATTTCAAAAGTGAATGTGGTTGATGTCGCTCTGTCAGATCATTTCTGTGTCTTCTTTGACCTGTCTATCCTTCCCAAACAACAGGCTCCTCCTGCAGTTGTTCACAGGAGACATATAAATGACAGCACAAGTGCACTCTTTGTGGAGATGATAAACTTTAAAACTGCCTCATGTTCAAATGTTGATGATTTGTTGAGCTCTGTCTCATCTAGTGTTGTGAATGTTCTGGACACCATTGCCCCTTTGAAGGCTAAAATGGTCAAAAATAAGCAGAAAGCTCCATGGAAGAATAATGAGTTGGTCAGGGCACAGAAAAGGGAGTGCCGCAGGGCCGAGCGGAAATGGCGCAAGTCAAAACTCCAGATTAATTATGACATTTTCAGAGAAAAAATGCTCATATATAACCAAATTTTATGTATAACAAGAGAGAGGTATTTCTCTGAAATTATTGGAAATTGTTGTAATAACTCCCGTGTCCTGTTTGCAACTGTAAATAGATTGACAAACCCTCCAGCTCAGCTGCCAGTGGAACTAATTTCTACACTCAAATGCAATGAGTTTGCAAAATTCTTTCATGACAAGTTTCAGAACATTAAGAATACAAGTAACACCTCAATGCTAATAACAACCAATCAGCCAGTTAAACACGTGGAGCTATCTCACTTTGCAATCGTGAATGACAAAACTGTCCAAGAGACCATAACCAGTCTAAGTTCTTCTTCTTGCTGCCTTGATGTGTTACCCACAATATTTTTAAAGTCTGTGCTAAACAGTTTGTTAACTCAACTCACTCAAATAGTCAATATGTCACTTCAATCTGGGATATTCCCAAGGGCCTTAAAAACTGCAGTCATTAAGCCTCTCTTAAAAAAGAGTAGTCTTGATGCGACAGTACTAAATAATTACCGGCCAATTTCAAATTTACCTTTTTTGGGAAAAGTTATTGAAAAAGTTGTTTACCAACAGCTTAATAATTATCTTGTAATGAATGACATTTTTGATGTTTTCCAGTCAGGCTTCAGATCACACCACAGCACTGAAACAGCTCTTATAAAAGTAACAAACGACATCCGTCTTAGCACTGATGCAGGCAAAGTCTCTATCTTGGTCTTGTTGGACCTCAGTGCTGCCTTCGACACAGTCGATCACAAGATTCTCTTACAGAGACTTGAGGACTGGGTGGGCATTACGGGCAATGCTCTAAATTGGTTCAGGTCCTATTTGGAAAACAGAGAGTATTTTGTAGAGATTGGTCAATGTGTCTCAGACCGCATGTCCTTGACCTGTGGGGTGCCCCAAGGGTCAGTCCTGGGACCCCTCCTGTTCAACCTGTATATGCTACCGTTAGGTTCATTGATTCACCACAGTGGAGTGTCCTACCACAACTATGCAGATGACACTCAGATTTATGTCTCACTGACAGCTGGTGACAATGGACTCTGCTACTGCATCCAACAAATCAGCTTGTGGATGCAAAACAACTTCCTCCAGCTAAATTCAGACAAAACAGAAATAATTGTGTTTGGCCCGCAGAAACAGAGAGAAAGTGTAAGCAGCCACCTCCAGTCTCTCTCCTTAAAACCTTCAAATCAAGTGAGAAATCTAGGTGTGATAATGGACTCAGACTTGAATTTTGACAGCCACATCAAATCCATAATATCAGCAGCTTTTTACCATCTGAAGAACATTGCCAAAATAAAAAATATAGTGTCTAACCCAGACTTGGAGAGACTTATCCATGCGTTTGTCTCCAGTAGGTTAGACTACTGTAACGGCCTGTTCACTGGCCTCTCCAAACGAGCTGTAAAACAGCTGCAGTGCGTCCAGAACGCTGCTGCTCGAGTCCTGACTAGAACCAGGAAGTACGATCACATTAGTCCTGTGCTCAGGTCTCTGCACTGGCTTCCTGTGGCTCAGAGAATCGACTTTAAAGCAGCTCTGATTGTATTTAAGTCCTTGCATGGCCAAGCACCAAAGTACATCTCTGAACTGTTAGTACCATACGAACCATCTCGTACTCTGAGGACCTCAGGGACCGGCCTCCTGGTGGTGCCCAGAGTCAGAACTAAACATGGGGAATCGGCATTCCAGTTTTATGGAGCTAAAATCTGGAACAGTCTCCCCGAAAATGTAAGACAGGCCCCCACACTGCCAGTTTTTAAATCTAGGCTTAAAACTGTTCTGTTTAGATGTGCATATGATTAAGGGAATTTGATCCGTATTTTATTGTGTCATGTACATTTTAATGTATTTATTTATGCTCTTATTGTGATTGTATTGTTAGTTTTAATGTGTTTTTATGACTGTAAAGCACTTTGTGTTACTTTTGTATGAATTGTGCTATACAAATAAATTTTGATTGATTGATTGATGTTTTATCCACAACTAAATCAGGACTAGGACCAGCTCACCAGATCAAAAGTGGGACTAATCTGGGACTATGCCAGACTAGAGCAGGACCAAACCAAATCATCAGGTCTTGGGCTCAAACCAGGACCAAACCAGAACTCTTTAAACAATTGTATTCAACAACAACAACAGGGTAGTAGGATTATGCTAAAACAAATATTAATTATTCTAGAGACTGAAATGAACCAAAAGCAAAGAAATAAAAGCACAATACTGAGACCGCATACTCAGCTGAACATTAATACTTTTTCTAACTTATATTGTTACATTTTCACACAATATTCTAAAATCTGTGCCCTGACAAGTCAAAAAATGTATTAAGTTTAATTTAGACATTTTGAAACATTAAATAATTGGATTTTTAAAATACCATGGACTGGTCAAAGGTTTTGTGGAGACGTTTTAACATGTTTTTCAGCTATTTTTTACTATGCAGCACATTTGCATACGGGACGATTCAGAGGCGAGGCGTTTTTCATTTTTGCCAGTAGCACGGCAATGCACCAAAATAATTAAAAGCTAAATAATACAGCTAAATGTCAAATGCACAAATAATAATAATAAAAAGCCTATCCTCAACTTTGCCTTCACATGAACTTATTTCTCAAAACTCTGTAAACTCCAAACTCAAAACAAAGCACAAATGTAGCAGTTTTAAATAGTTAAAACAGTTTAAATAGTTAAACAGGCCCATGGCACAATCGTAACATTTTGGCTGGTCTCCACAGAGTTATTGCTTTGTCTGGAATATTATACGGTATTAAGCATTAACCAACTTGTTTTCATGGAGATGTATTAAGAATGATTCAGGTTAGAGCTGAACGATTTGGGAAAATATCTAATGCAACATTTCTGACAAGTGTGATTAGATTTACGGGTTGTGTTTCAATAATCATATTCAATTCAACGTTAACATTTTAAACACGTCCAGGATAATTATTAAAATTAATGAAATATGAACTAATAAATTATGTATTTCAGAAGCGCATTTTTATACAGAATAAGACAGCATATGTTGTTTGTTGAGAAAATTAAGGTTCTTCAAAAATTGTAGCCTTTGCGATTTGTAAAGTGAGTCTTTTCAAATTGCGATTTCAATTCTCTAATTCAGGTTAAAGAACGAATTCATTAATAACCACTTCAGTTATTACTAAGCTAATAAAGTCTGTTTTGGCTTTATTGAGGATATAATTAAGGTGTAGTCTGTATCTGTATATGTTTTATCAATACAGACATGTCTCATTAAATAAATGCAAGTTCGCTCATCAGGCAAGCAAAAGAGGCAAATAAAAAGCACTAACATCTCCATGGAGACCATTAGGTGACAAACCCCTCACCAGAAAACATATACAGTGCACCATTATACCCAGATTTTACACATAAATCTGCATATGGCCGTAAATGTGGCACAGTTGCATTAGCAGTGATATTATTTTATATTGTGAGACGGATGTAAAGGGCTCCTGAGGGCCAGCGCTGCACAGCCTCACTCATAAACTAATACAAAAATGATTTACAACTTCAATAGAAAGAGAGGTGTGGAGAGACAACACGAGTTTATTTATCAGCTGTCTACGGGGATTATCCAAACACAAACTAAAGAGCTTTCAAACAGCCTCAAACAAAACACTATTACTTTTCACGCAGACATTTAAACAACCACTTATGAAAGAGCAGTGAATGTCTGACACGGCGGTGAAAAGAATGACTGCATATAATATAAGATTAAGTGTTTTTCATATTAGACGGTACTTGCCGTGATAATACAGAATGTCCACATTAAACATGGATACAAAGATGTCTACAGAACGGCATTGAATTTTCGGTTTCTATGCGACATTGTGGGAATGCATATATTCAGTGTTCTTGAAAAACTTGAACTCTCCAAGTCCTAACTCCTTATTCCTGGCTCATGGGGCTGAATTATCCCCACAACTAGGGTCTTCAGGTGGGGAACGTGTCAGTTAGTCCAAGTTAGATGTTTTTAAATGATGGGAAACAAGAGAACAAGAATAACCAGTAATGTACAGGGGTGGAAAGTAATTACAAATACTCACGTTACTGTAACTGAGCAATGTTTTGGATAATTGCACCTATTTTGGTTGATTTTTAAACATATACTTGTATTTGAGTAAATTTAAGTCATGTAATTAGTGTGGAACAGCACTGCATCGCCTGCACTGACTGGACAGCGCTTTGCAAATATGCATATTGTAGTTTACAGGAAGTAGTTTTTTTATGCAAAAATGACTTTCAGGAGCTTTTAACCACATTATAATTGTTTCCTCTAGTCATTAAACCACTTGAAGTTGTATTTAGAGTGAATTGTGCCTATTTGAGCGATCTTTATTCTCCTGTGGACAGTCCAGGTTTCACTGCTCCTCTTGTCTTGGCCACTGCCCTTTACTTCGTTCTGCAATTTATTTTATTAAACGGTGACACACGTAGGATTTGGCAGCACCACATAACCAGAGCTTTCCAAAGGGCGATGTAACGTGAAGGTGCAGCGGAAATCAGTGCCACAGGTTTTCAGCGCGGAAGTAAGTGGACCTGTTTTTAATTAAGTTGTTTTAGATCGATATTGGATGTTGTAGATTAGGACTGTATAGAAGACAACAGCACAATGGGTCTTCTTTAAAACAATTGAATTAAGTTAAAACTGTTACATTTTTCAAGTTTTCTATACAATATAGATCCAAAATGCAGCTAAAATTGTAGTAGTTTTTCACACTCTTTTTTTTTTTTTACTTTTACTTAAGTACATTTTTTGCAGCAGTACATGTACTTGAGTACATTGTTAGACATGTAACTGAGCTTTTACTGTGCACTGGTAATGTAGACTGGAGCTTCATAAAACGCCAAAACAACACGATTACAGCATTTCCACGTACAGTCTAATCTAAAACGTAAATACTTTTAAAAACTCTTTCCTACATTAAAGCTAGAGTCAATCCCACTATAGATGAAAATGAAAATTCCAAAAAGGATAATGTCCTCACAGGAACAGGAAAAGAGCGACTGATCTGTTCTGCAGTGACGTAAACTATAGCTCAGATTCAAAGCTGCTTTTGTGCTGGAGAATAATGAGATCCCACATGGCAGCACAGTGACATATAGAGCCTCTTTAAAGAACAGTCAGGCCACAACGTACCCCAAAAGTTGAACCATAAAGACGAGTAATCAGCAAACTAGTCACAGCCGCCTTTATGAGAGAGCCACACTCTCTAGTCCTCGTTCACACTGGTGCTTTAGATGTTCCTTCGTGTTCGCTGGCTCCTTTTGAAAAGTATTTGAAGTACACATTAAAGATGCAGTAAGCAGTATTCCCAAACCAGCCCCTGCCATGAAGAGAAAAAAAGGCAGTATAGCTTAAGCAGAGTCTGAATTCACGGCCTCAGAGATAAATCTAGAAGTGTATTTCACTAATATGGATTGTGGCTTGCCAGGGTTTGAAGAATGTCATTCTTTTTCACTTTTGAGAACTTTTTTTTTTTTCAATAATCAAATGTTAAATAAATTGATTTGTCTCACAATTATTGACCAGGATTAAAAGATTAATAGATTCCTGAAGAATATTAACATAGTTTGATTTCTGGAAAACTTGGTGAGAATAATCATTCTGTCTACATTTTATACTCTCTTACTGTTCATATCAGCATTTGTCTCTGAACTTAAACATTGCACTGTTGAATATTAGGGTTGAGCTAATATCGAGCAGTGGTGGAATAGTACTAAATATTTAGTACTCTTTCCACCTCGTTCCAAGTAAAAGTTCAGTTACATCAATAAAATTTACTCCATTACAAGAACAAGTACTGCTGCCAAATCTATACTTAAGTAAAAGTAAAAAAGTAAGCCAGGAAAAAAACAACAACATATTACTTGTTTTTAATATGATTTCAGTATAATTTTAGTTAAATCTTTTATACAAAACTGGATTAAATAAACAGTTTACAGTGGAATTACCGTAAACTGTTTTAAACAGTAATCCACATATTCTTTGAGCTCTGGCCAATCAGAGCAGGGGACAGGGCTGTGCAATTAATGGAATAATAGTTACAACTATGATTGATTATTGTTCTAATCATTCACAAAAACTGCATATCACATAATCAAGATTAAACACATTAATACATAAGTTCAGTGTGCACATATGTATTTCCTTGAGTGGTAAAAGTTGTTCACGGATTGTAACTTACTCATACAATACATTTACAACAAGCATTTCATCTTATTTTAGGCACTGATGCCTGATCGTTAGAATAATCAGGATTTGAATCATATTTTAAATAATGTGTGATTGTGTTTTTTCCATAATCAAACAAGGCTAGCAGGTGATGCAGCAATGTTTTGGGTGTTTGTAGGTTTTGAAATGAACAAATACAAAGGTGTCACACCTGTACATTGGTACATCAAAATCTACTCAGAAAAGTACAATTCCTCCAAAAATGTACTCAGTTACAGTAGCGTATTTGTAATTAGTTACTTCCCCCCTTTGCCAGTGAGTTACATCTCTTGAGAAGCCGTAGTTCCAAAAAGTAGTGCAACAAAACATTGCATAAAAACTAAATAGTGTGGCCAAAATGGTGGACTGAAAGTATGTCACAATCTCATCTTGTCTCGCCGTTGGACTGGTCTCATCTCACTTCAACTGAGTGTGTTCAAAGTTGGATGAAAATGAGATTTGTTTGTGTCAGTTAGATTTCATTAACTTGAGAAAAATATTTGAAGATAATTCTCTGTTAAGTATGTGAAGAAACTGTAAACTCACTGAAGAGAAGGGAAAATAAATTGCAAAAAGAAGCCGACAGATGGGCCAAAATAAACAAGAGAGAGAGAGAGAGAGAGAGAGAGAGAGAGAGAGAGAGAGAGAGAGAGAGAGAGAGAGAGAGAGAGAGAGAGAGAGAGAGAGAGAGAGAGAGAGAGAGAGAGAGAGAGAGAGAGAGAGAGAGAGAGAGAGAGAGAGAGAGAGAGAGAGAGAGAGAGAGAGAGAGAGAGAGAGAGAGAGAGAGAGAGAGGGAGAGAGGGAGAGAGAGAGAGGGGGAGATAGCGGGAGGTTGCATCAGGAGCTCAGCCATCCCCCAAACCCCACTGCAGCCTCCTCCCCGCGGTGTAGAAGAAAGCTCGGGGGGAGACGAGTGGAGCACTAAAGAGCAAACTCACACTATTTAAACCCATGATGTGATCCTGGAGAGGCCGAGTGCATCAGGCTGATCCAAACACAACAGAGAAAACAGCATGACGACAGGAGCTGAATCAGTCAGGGCTCATAAACTCGACTCGCTGGCTCAGTTTGAGACAATCATTTAACAATTACTAATCAGAAACAAAGAGGCAGAGTTGGTAGCGTCCCTGCTGTGAGACTCGTGATGTGCCCGAGCTTAGCAGTGATTTGATAAACTGGAGAAAATATGACCCACTTGAATAAAGTGTGAATGATGTTGCAATTGTTCAATTAAATATCCATCTTCATTACCAATTTCTTGTACCAAGCCACTGTGACAGGATAACCCTCTTTTTAACACTTAAAGCTGGGGGACCCGACTTTTGTTGGCGTAATTGGAGTACATTGTGTGTTTTCCACCTAAAGAGTATCTCGTAAAAGCAGCACTTGGTGACAAAATTAGTTGTCTGCGGCTCATAATAAAGTACTTTATTTCTCATCAGCCTGAAAGTAAAGGCCGAAAGCAGTGCTCTCATTGGCTCTGTTTGGGTGGACCATCCGACTTTCACTTCACCGTTTGAAGAAAGCTGTTGTAAAGAGATGCATGTGCCGTAAAATGAACGTTGGTCAATATTAACAATGTGCCAAAGAGTGACTAATTAGACTGTAACACCTACTTCCAGTTTGCAACCTGATCAGGTACCCCAGCTTTAATATATTACTTAAAGGGTCTGTTTTATTTTCTGCAAAGCAGGAAATAGGCTGTTAGCATGCTTATTGTTGTTAGCTTTACCGTGACAGCAAAACTCACTCTGACCTCTGATTGTAATTGTGAAAAGTGTTTATAAACTCATCAGTGAATAATAAGGATGCTAGGGATGCGTAGGTGGGCAAAAAACATTGAACTACTGCAAAGTGTTTAAAATGAATTTGTTCAGTTTTTCACATTTTTAAGAAAAATCAGGTACAGCTCCATTGAAGAAAATGACATCTATTTTGGGCAAATAAAACAAATTCACACCAAACATTTCCTCATCTGTAAAACAACTCCAAATAACTTTCAAACAAGAAACCATAACTGATGAATAGATTACATAGATTAAGACATCACCAAGGTAACGAAAAGGAAAGGAGCAAGGGTTAATCCAGTCATGAAGAATCACTATGGAGTTTAGCGCCAAGCTGAAAGTTTGTAAAATAGTGACAGTTGCAGCAGCAAGGGCATCTGGCATAAAAGCGCAAATTAAAAATATTGATCTATTTAAGATTGATAGTTTTGTTGTTGCAAAGGCTAAACAAAACTCTGTCAGGTGAGTGTAATGAGATGATGTAATGTCAATGTTAAAACATGTGAAAAAGGTTGAAGATGAGACACAAACTGCGTGAGATATTTCAATTTCGTGATGTCAAAATTGTCATGTACATAGTGGTTCATGGTTCATTCTTGGTTTTTTATGTTTTAAGACAGTAAAAATCAGATAATAAGAAAATGGCACATATTTCGGACCAACAAAATCAATATAACTTGACGCAAAACATTTCCTCATCTGCAACACAACTCCAAATGGTGATGGCTAATGGCGAGCACCTTTTGCCTGCCGCAGGAAAAACCGCTCAGCCCACAGAAGAACAGAGGAACAACGGGGCAGAGACGAAGTGGAAATTGGAGGATTATTACGAGCATGCAGGAGGTGGACAAACTTTAATTGGATCAGTGAATAAGAGAGGTAAAGTACGAGGCGCAGGGGCACGAGTGGGCATGTTCGCATTAGAGGAGGAGAAATTAAGGAAGAGGAAAGTGCTGTTCTCCCGGGACGGCAGAGGAGAGGGAGGGGCCAGGACTCAGGGTTCCCAGTGGGTCCGACGTCTCCACTGCTCATTACTTCTTCAATCAGACTCCAGGTCCCAGGAGTGCGGTTCTGTCAGTCACGCACAGTCCCAAATCTAATCTGAGGAGCGGCGGACTCGAGCTGCACCGTCAAATCACTCAAAGTTGGACTGAACTTTGTAATTGGTAGAAATTTTGCCAAGCAATTAAATCAAATATGCACACAAACGTATAGCTATAACGGTTTACCGCAGGTTACACTGTAGATTCAGAAAATATTGTGAATGATGTTTTGAAGACGTATTGCGTTTATTGAATATATGCTACAAAAGGAGTAGATTAAAAAATGAAAAAGTTATGTTTTAAACTTCCAAATGAGGGTAAAGGGTGATATTTCTGCACTTTTGTGATTAATTTGACAGATTTTTTGCATTTGTCCAATAATCAAACCTTAACTAATACGTTTAAATACATGTTTTAACACATTTCTGTTTGATTAATTTAATATTCTCTGACTATTGCTATCGGGCTACTAAGGCTGATTATGGTAAATCATAATTAAAATCATGATAATTCCAGAGATGGTGGGTTTCAGTGAGTCTAAAATGAAGAGAACAGACGAAGATGAGAATGATGATAAGATGAAATGCTGTAAATGTAGAAAATCTGTGAACATCACTCAAGGATGCGCATTGAACACACTTAAGAGTTAATATTAATAATTACACAATTGCAGTAATCGATTAGACCAATAATTGTAATTTGATTAATTGCACAGCCCTACGGGACACTCCAAAAATTATCACTTAGACGAATACACAATAAGACAGTAAACAATAAAAGCAAAATGTCCTTTTTTACAAACACCGTCTAAGATACTCATTTGAGGTCTTACTGCCCGCCAACAATGTGTGATTAGAGGTAACAATTTACTCTCTGCATTTGAATACAATAATTACTGCACTAATCATAGAAATTACAGTCACAGCATTCACCATAAGGGCCAACGCAATAATGAGAAGCCAAATTAGCACTAATTAAAGCTCATATTTTAAGTCAAATGTGACAAAGTTGAACCAAAAATAACTCCTATACAAGAAATTATAAGGGATAAAATTATCAAGACTATAACGGTTGTTTTACTGTTTAAGACATCACCAAGGTAACGCAAAAGAAAGAGGACAAGGTTAATCCAGCCTCTATTTGGTGCTAAAGTGAATACGTGTAAAATGGAGAGGGGTTTGATAGGAAGGGCATCCAGCATAAAAGAAAAAGGCTATTAAGCAATTAAGATGGCTATTTTGGTTGTCGCAAAGGCAAAATTAACATAACATTTTAACTAAATTGGTTTGTCAGCAGAAGTATGTAACGTCAACACATTAAAAGATGTGAAAAAATTAAAGATGTGAAATAAAACTGAGTGATTTTGAAGTGAGACGTTTCACTATTGTAGCGTTTAGGTTGTCATTTTAACAATGGTTCATGTCTGTTTAAAGGAAATAAGTTTTGAGTGTGTGAATTACTTTACAAGGTTCTCGAACTGAACAGACAGATCTGCCTGTCAGTTTATTAAGATGTCAAAAGTGTTAGAGCCCGGAGCCCTCGTTCTGTGAAAAAACACGCAGAAAGTTTTTCAAAGCAGCGTTTTGAGCTAAAAGACACAAAGTACGTGACTCTCAAACAACTAATGAGAACACAAATTTTAACTTGAAGTGAAGAAGGCAAACAAACTAAGAACTATTTGCACTTTTAATCTTACTTGTGAAGTTCCCGTTGCTGTTACATAAGGTTGTTGCAGCGAGGATTTCAGGGTAGATTTTAACTGATGATGCATTATGATTAATGGAATTATTTTAATATTAATACGACAGATGCGTAGCTGGAGAGGGTTCTGGCCCAAGCAGCAGGGAAACGTACCTCATTACAACGTTCAGTTCAAATTAAATTCAAATGGCATGGTACATTACCCTAATTAACACATATTTCCCGAGCATGTAGTGATATTGACCTTGCCTACAACTTGTTTCAGTTGATATTGAGCAGGTGTTGTGTCATATTGACTGGTTTGTTAGGGGTGCATATCAGGCAAGTGAAGATACTGTCTCCAGAGCTGATGTAGCCGGTTTGCATTGTCTGTTGAAAAGTTTTTTTGTGAAAGGACTCATGGATTGAGGACTGGCCAGTTTAATATCTTAAAATTACTACTACGATAGATCTGGGAGAAGGTCTTAATCATTTATTTATTTATTTTTTGCTCTATCTGCAGTGTGTTAGATTTAAGGCTATTGTTAAAGCTCTTTATCTTGTTTTTTTTTTTTTTTATTGCATGCAGGTTCTCTTACCTTACATCAGGGACCCCCAAAATAGCCCAGCAACTGACTCGGGAACGCCAAAGCGAAATGAAAAATAATTGTCAAAGTGTCAAAACATGTTAAATCAGGTTTAATACTGGTTATTTGAATAGTTTATTGCTTATTAGACCCTATTTCCCTAAGAACTACTGTTTTAATTTGAAAAATAGCAAATAGTGTCATATTTATTCAAATTAGATCTTGAAATCATCTTACGAACCCCAGCTCATCCCTAACCCTCACTTTGGGAACCACTGCCTTATATTAACAGTTCAGCAGTTGGTGATTGAAATAAACCTCTAGCTACGAGTATCAAGATTACTCAGTCAATCTCTACACCTAATTGTAAAGTGCTTTTTCCATAAGGCATGTATGTTACTTCAGTATAATTCTGAAAGTTCGATTTATTAATGCTGTTCGAATACTAGAGGAGGATTATTTAATAGGAATGTGAATTTTCAAAATGTCAGTGTGAATTAAGGAGTTCACTGTCAATTGGTCATGTGGATGTAACATGATAACGTGGCACAACAAGTCTCACAATACTTTCGTGGGCTGTCAAAACATATCAGCTAACAAGCTTCTTTGTTTAAATGCATTGTTTTGTTGCAGCAACAGCAAAAGAAACAGGTGGGAACTACAAAGACCATGACCTTTTGCTCCATTTCAGTGCAGACTACATTAAGAAATGACGTTTTTTAGGACTTTTACACCTTAAATCTTTAAAATATGACAGCAAATCAAAGGCTTGTCAAGGCATTTTAAAAGAAAAAAGTATAATTTCTACAATTCATAGAAAATATTATACTTCAAAATGAATGTTGTGATTATATTGTACCGTGAAATTTGCATATCGTTACATCTCTATTTGGTTAGTGTCAATCATCGTAAAACTGTGATGTTCCTTGGCACAATAATCGCAAGGCTCGGCTCGGCAAGTGAATTAATAATGAGAATAATGACAACGTTGTGCTTTGAGGAGCATAAATAACATAAAGGCGTTCTTATTTGTATTCTTGATTTTATGTATTTGATGTAACCTTTGCCAAATGTTTAACTCGTGAGCCGAGCGTTGCAGGGACAGACTGTGGGATGATGTCACCCAGAGACGATCCTGGACAGCCTTCAACAGTGAATAATCAAACAACTGTTGGGACTTTGTGACAGAAGCCAGACTTTTACTGCAACATGAGGCCTCTTTGTGAGTCACACCTGCGCCGCCACGAATCACATTAAAGCATTTGGAGTGGAGCGGACACGCCTGACGACTTTACAGATGACCGAGAAATTGAACTGAACCATTTGGATGAACAAATAAGAGCATGTGGGGAGAATTGATGCATTCTCCACTTCTGTAATTAACTTAACAGAAGTTTGCCTTAGTCTATTGTCTCAGCATGCTGGATATAAAATGTTAGCAGGGAAGACAAATTTATAGGCTTATATAATAAAGGAAGAGCTTTGGGCAACAATAGAGACAAGTGTGTGTGACAGAATCGGCAGTGACATTGAGAAAGCTGATGTATTCTTATTGTTCAGTGACAGAAAATGAATTACTCCTTGGAACAAAAACATTTTCTGGATCCAAATCTACTTTTATTTAAAAATTATGGAAGGTTTTTGCATAATTTTGTACGTTTTACATAGGTTACTGGAATAATTTGCAGGTGGATAACTATGCATTAATGGGCTCTGTGCACAACAACACCCGGTTAACTCAAAGTTAGCGTAACTACTTCCTGTCTAATTATATCTCTATGGGGTTTTTGCCCAGTATCACTAAAATCGGTCAATCTTGTCATATCAGGCAGTGACAATGAGCTGAACTTTACAAATAAGGTGAATACTTCCCCGGTGGACTCTTCTGTGTTCATAAATGGAGGTGTTTGTGGGTCAATGCTAATGCTAATGCTACTTTTGAGGGCGAATAAATATGAAAATAAAACAAATTAAAATAACAAACTGAAGTAATCTACAAATAAAAACACAGGCAGCATTTCGTTTACATTTAAATTGCTTGTTTCTATATATATATTTTAATAAACGTTAGCATTAGCTTTGAGAAACAGTTCGCTAACCAAGCAATGCACAGAGCAAATTGTCACAGACTTTTGACTTGAGCTTTCCCCAACACTTCTTCAACCCAACAGTCACACAAACCTCAGGAAAACAAATCCCTTTGTCATCCAATTTGAGAAAATATTGATGAAAAGTTAGGTTTGGGGATCGAATGAATGAAGGAATCTGCTGCATCTCTTACTACGAATTCAAAGCACTGCAGCCACTAAGCTCGTTTACCGTCTGTTATAGCTCTATTACCATCAGAAAAGAACTAGAGAACTAGACGTGAACTAAAGTGTCCAAACTACAATATTATGTCATTCCTCTTTTACGTCAAGACAAAGTTACGAAACACCAGTAGATATGTGTATGAAGGGGTTTTCTGAGGTAACGCTGTTGCGCTCTTCAAATCTACAAAGGTTCCTGCAGCAGAGGCATACGGAACTGTTATGTAACCACCTCTGTAGATCATCGAACATCAAGAGACCAGGGGCGGAGATGGGAGCGTGTCAACACTTGATCCACTTTGAATATTAGTGTTAATGAGCAAATGCAAAACAGTTTTAGACGATTGCAGAGGGAATATAATATAATACGGCTTTGGTGCATGCGTGTGTCAAGGCTGTTGTGACTAAATAAGGAATTGTGCCAACCTTGAATGCTGATTTTCTAATAAAAATCAATCTATGATCTTTGTGCGCTTGCAGTTTGCCATGCATGTAGAGCACTCCGAGGTCAGCTGCATATTTGAACACACGAGCTGATTGGTATTTCATGTCTATGGTGTGAGCTAGATTGTTAGCAGGGTTAGCACGAGCCCCTTTATGAACCAGTATTGAACAGGAGATGCCCTGCTCTGTACTCCTCCGAAAGTCAATGCCAATGCCGCCTGAATAACAAGAGATTTCTCATAGCAAGAGCAAACTAAAAAAGAAGAAATCTATATTTACATAATAGATGACTAGCACAAATGTAAATGATTGATTATTTGTCTTTGAGTTGTTCAGGGGTTGAAAAAAAAATATATAAATACTTTTGTACTCACAGTGGCTAGAGTTGGGGATGTTATCTTAAAGTCCATATGAGAGGTAGAAAATGAACATCAGATGGAAGGTAGGGGAGAGTTACTGTTTGTTTTTGAAAGAAATATTTTGTTGAACCCTAACATCATTTAATAGGGATTGTCTCGACAAATGTACTATAATCGAATGGCTTAAAGTCATTAAAACTGACAACAATCATGTTTTTATGGCTGAAAAACCGCAACAGTTTCACTTTGGTTAATTTGTGCTGACAGAGAAGATGATAAACGTTGCCCCAGATTTTGTTTCATGTTCAGGTCCAAAATGTATTAATTATTAAAAATATCACACATGCGCCACGATAGAACATCAGTTATATTAGATGATGTCATGTGAACCAATTATACTTGAACAGAGCATAAAGGCCACTGAAGAGAAGAAGCCACCGTTGCAGTAACACTTCTGGTCCTCTGCTCCTGTCCTTCCAGCTCTGCTCCTCGCCCTTTAAAAGCCGCGGTCCATTCCTCCCGCTGCCTCTGCTCTCCTCCTCGCCTCATCATCCCGGCCCATCCGTCTCTGCAGCGGGGAAATCCCTTGAAGATGGCGCTCCATCAGTAATGATTTTCTGCTCAGCTGCGCAATGAAAGGTACACATGCCTCCCTCTCCCCGGCCGCCTCCGCCTTCCCCTCTGTAAACCCCATCATGCAGCCCTCAATGCATCTTATTAAAGTTTTAGAGCCGAGGTAAGCCTGTGCACCAGCCTCTCCGTATGCGTCTAGCACCACACCAGCGCTTTTTCTCATTGCTTTTACCTCGGGGCTGAGAGAAATTAAGGCGAAACCAGCGTTGCAATCTCTGTGTTTAGAAAATAATAGGCATACAACAGGGACAGCAGAGGAAAATTGCGCTTTTGTATCGCTGTCTAAATGCAAGAAGAGGGAGAAGGATAGATAGACCACAGCTGCCATGTTTATTGTGGTAAAAGAATTGGTTTGAGAGGTCCGGCATTGTTCTCAATCAGATTGTTATTCGCTGCCAATACCTGCCAAGACTGGAAACACTATTCCTGGAGTTAATGATGTTTCTGGAGCCCCCTGCTCTGCCTGCGCCGGTCCTTCTGCTAAAAGTCACCTCCGGCTTCACTGCGCTCGACGGCAACAAGTAGAGAATAATGAGAAGTGTGGAGACAGCAGCCACGGGAAAAGCAGAACAGAGTTTAATTAAAGTTGGTTATTGTCAAGTGGATATTCCTGGTTGTACTAAATCAGTTAAAGTGGACATTTTGTGTAAAATCAACGTTTATGAGCGTTTAACCAAAATTAGAACATCTTACTCAAAGTAGTATTCCGACTGATTCATGCATGTTTGAGGGATACTTTATTGCCCTGCATTCGAGGCTTGAGTCCTCTTAAAATTGCAGTTTTCACCTCCTCCCTATCCAGGTCACACAGGACGGGTTCTACAATGTCACATAGTCATTTTTCCACAATAAAGACATATCGGTAATTGAAAATCTACTGTTTCCACCTTGACACACCACTATGAAGAGGCGAAGCTTATTACAGGGTTTATGCAGGCTCAGGAAATCAGACTTAATGCTTTTTAATGCCACATTTCAGGATTTTGAATACCATAATCAACATCAAAACTAGACATTTACTCTTCAATTATTTCAAACTATTGGCTTATAACCATTTAATTGGGCAGCAAAATTACAAGAATATAATAAACTACTTTATAACATTTAAAAAGTAAATTCACATGAAATTTAAACCATACAAATGCATGGTTTGAAACACGATCTTTTACTTTTTAGATGATTTGATCCAAGCTTTTAACATCTAGATTCAATAAATCCAGTACATCTAAGATACAAAATATATGTGAATGTTAAATTTTCCATTTATACATTTATATTAATTGTTCTAATAAATACAGTGGTTAAGATATCATGCCTGTGGGGATTGAATTGAATGCTTTTTAATGCATTTTAAGGCCTTATTTTTGCCAAAACCCATTTTATTGCTTTTTAATGCCCCGCTGAGGCCTTGTATTAGTTCTGCAGTTTCGTTTCTGTTATTCAGCCGTAATAGACCAATTTTAGAGTTTACAATGAACAAAGTCTAAAATAATGATCTATGTATGTCATATTGTTATACTTAACACCAGAAAAAACACACTATGTCTTCTTTAAATATAAACAATAGCGGAGCATGTTTAGGGTTTCAGCAGTAGTAAATTCACAGTCAACATTGAGTGTGAATGGTTGGTATAAATTAATAGCTTGATATTTTTTAGTTGATACATAGTATATATATATATATATATATATATATATATATATATATATATATCGTCCCAATAACTACAATCAGAAGATATTTAGGCAATCCATCAGAAATGTGCTCAAACATGTCTTTAAATGTATTTGTTGAGGCTTAA
The DNA here is from genome assembly GCA_019453435.1 of Rhinogobius similis. Lineage (NCBI taxonomy): Eukaryota > Metazoa > Chordata > Actinopteri > Gobiiformes > Gobiidae > Rhinogobius > Rhinogobius similis. The sequence goes on from CM033622.1 coordinate 16,089,156, forward strand.
ATACAAGACAAATGTGAAAGGAGTGTAAAATTCCCAACATAAATATCACTTAATAATATTTGCAAAAGTACACAATGCATTTCCATTTTTATTTTTAATCTGGCAGCATTTTGAGATAGTATTTTATTAAAGCAATCGCCATCAAACTGTATTGCCTGTTGTCAACACATCAAAAAACACCACATCTCCAAACACAACGCACTACCAAATATTCTAAGTTTTATTTCATATATTTCCTACATCTATAAATTATGTTCTGCTTGAATGTGAGATTTAAGACACTCCCTAGTAGCTTCATAATTATAATAAGCTTAATCATGAAAACTAGCACTTTGAGATTTTAGTGTGTCCTTGGCTGTTAACTTCATCGCAAAACATGAAGTTACATTATACATAGTTGCATGATTTCAGTTGCATTCTTAGTTATGGGAGATGTTGAGATTGGGGGGTTGCATGCTGAGGTTATGAGATGACTAATAATGATTTTGAGTGATTCTGACAAGCAATACAAATGTCAGAGAGTTCCCAACAACAGTTATAAGACAATCTAATTAAACACAACTTTACGCAGCAACAACAGTAATTTTGCCCTTGTTTATTTCACACTAATAACTCTGGTATAATTTGTGCTCGTGAATGCAAAAAGGGTCGGTCTAATGCCCCGAGGCGTAGCATTTATTTTTGGATTTAGGAGGCAGGGGTATAAGGAAATGATTCAGTCAATATTGTCCGGTGGGCTCAGAGCTTCCAGTCCATCCTGAAATGGGCTGTAGAGGAAGCCTATCAATATTAATGGCATAACTCAGAGACCTCATTATGCTGAAGGTCATGGCAGAGCGAGGATATAGAGTCAGAGAAAGATAAACGCAATTTGGCCGTTTTTACGACAGAAAAGAAACATTTGACTGCTGTCGGACCTGTCCTGAGGGGAACTTGGCATTGTAACTTACATGATTTTCCAGCCGGCTCGATCGGACCATAAATTGTTAGATGGGAATGTGCCGAATGTTACAGTGACCTCAAACCAAACACATGCCATCACATAATAATTTATGACAAGGGGCACTGGTAAATGAGGAGACATATTCATCTTGATTAAATATATATTTGACTTGATACAAAATGCTTGGGAATTTTAAAGTATCGTTACATGACCTCTGATGTTGAATAAAACCTGGCCTGAACACTCGGTTACGGATGACTGAACTAGAGGCAGATAAATATACTGTATAACAACAATATCTTGCGTGTATATTTTTAAATGTGCTTTACCTAGTTTTTATTGTTTTGAAACTTTGAAAAACAAAACTAGCTCATGTACCAATTTTTTGTAAAACAAGTCAAATCTGTTTTGCTTCAATACAGATATCTTATAAAAGCATCGATTTAGATGAAAATGAGATGATAGTGCTTTCTCTGGATCTATTTATACAGTGTTTTATTCTTCGAGAAACAGGAAGTGCACTGTTAGCATGCAATTGTTTGTTAGCTTTAACGTGGCAGCAAAACTCACTCTTGGATCAGAGACTCATCGCTGTGAATATTTAGGATGCTGGGACTGCATTAGGTAAGTGACAGATACTGCTGTTTTTCACTTTTCAAACCCTAAAATTCAAGTACAGCATCTTTAAGTATTCAAGTAGAACAAAGAACATCCTAAATTGTGAACTATCTACTTATTAAGTTAGAAGCACTTGCGTTTTTGTCTCCTTTTCTGATATCGGGAATTTGGAAATATCAATAAAATAAGCAAAGGATAAAGCAAAGATTATCAACACCTCATAAAACTAGTGACACTATTTATTAACACATGGATTAGCTTTTGGTTATTATTCCTCATTGTCAACAACAGCATTTGTGCTTTCCCCCAATCATCTTTGTTCGATGAGTTATTAGCAACAAGGAACATACGGTCTCTGTTAGTCATGCACTGCAACTCTAGACAAACAATGGAGAAATGTGTGTATAAAGGGTCTAGGAAAGTCTAGCCAGTGATTGTTCATAAATGTCACAGTCTATAACACAATCAAACAAACCATTTTCAACCATTTCATGCATTCTTTATATCACATCCTAATTCCTTTGTTTGATCAGCTTGGTTCTGTCAGAAGAAGTAGCCGGTAGTGCGCATACAGTGGAGGAAGTGGCGGAACATGCTAGAGTTAAACTTGAATGACGTGCCTCCTGTAGAGCGAGGTTTGAAGCTGGTGGAGGGGACATGATGCAACCCCCTTTGGCAGCCAGTGCAAGCCCCAGCGCCCCACACAGCTGACAGCCTGATGCAAGCACGTCTCTCTGTGCTCCCCATCAAAACAAAGAACCAGTGCTTAAGTTGTGTTATGTTTCTATGAGGTTACAGTATCTCTCATATCCACTAATTTGCTCCAAAATATTTCATCTTTTTTTTTTTTAGCGCACTGTGGGAATCTACGCACAAACACCACATTGTGCCCTTGTAGAATTTAAAAAAAGATACATGTAAGTGGAACTTAACCTGCAACTTAACCATTCCACAAACCAAAAATAAAGGACGCTAAATCAATTTGCGAGGCATTTCTGCTCCAGGTTAAATGGAGTATTGAATCAGGAAGTTAATAAACAGCACTATGCCAACAATCCCCAAAATACTTTCAGATCAAAGAGTGTATTACGGAAACAGTGAGACCAGATGTTATTCTGATCTGTAACCCATTATTCTGTTTTGATTAATTTGCTTTTTCTGGTGGAGGTGGGTAGGCAGTATTCCCTCTAAGCAGAGACATGCAGCTGTGTGTGCTATATATACTATACTATACTAATAATAAATATTTTGATCGGTCAGGTTTGGTTCAAAAGAAAAGAACTGAATAAACAAAGTGGAACAAAATAATGAATTATAGGCACTGCTGGATGTTACTCTATGCACTATATATTAAAATAAGCTAAACTAACTGCTACTATTTCCAAAGTAATAACGCATATAAAACCATGCGGAGTGATTCTCACTATCCCTGGAGTGGGCGGACCAATGTTCAAACCTACACCTCCTACATAATAATAACAGCAGGGTTTTTGCTATAGCACCTCTCGTAGGAGCAACACATATTTGTTTCTAAGCTGTTAATATAAATGAGTGTATCTAGTGTCCTTGTATGACTTTTTATGGTTGAAAAGGCATTTTTATGACACTAATCTGGGACATAGATTTGCAACAATGGAAACAATAGATGGATACCTCTAGAATGTATTTTTCACAGCAGGAAAAACTATTACTAAGAAACGGATGTCACAGAATGAACAAATTGTCAAGTACTGGGATTAAATGACAAGAGACATTTACAAAATGGAAATTATCTTTGCAGTTAATTTGAAAATTGACATATTTATCAATCATTTGACTAAGTGGGATACATATGCCGAGCGATTAATGTCCTCATCTAGATGCTTCATACCAGCACCACTTGTTTTGTTGTTCTCCATCTGTGTCATATTTTTGTTTGTTTTTGTTATCACAAAAAAAGAAAGAAAAGGTATTTTTATATTTGAGAAGAAATGTCTCATAATGACCTTTCATAAGTGCAGTGAACATATATTTTGAAGTAGATTAAGATTAGTTTGCATGTTAGTTATACCGTTACTGATATCAATTCGAATTATATTATTTTGGGGCCCTTATTACTTGGATATTCTATACACAGACAAGACAACCAGAGCCGCTAAGTGTTACCACTGTGGGTTATCTAATTGTAGTAAAATGCTATGACTGCCTGCCATATACTTCACACATACGTTTAAGTGAACAGAATCCAAAGAATGTATGTCCAGATCATGGAATGACAAAGTAAAGTACAACATCAGAGTGCAGTGAGCTTTCCTTACCAGCGGAGGGCGATCTTGATGGGCGTGGTGAGGCAGGAGGTGAAGAGGTCAGCAGGGAGGTCAGGGTTCATGGGTAGCAGCTCGCTGGCTTCACACGCTGCCAGCTGGATACAGTTCTTCATGGAGGGAGGGAGCGGCATCTGGGCCAGAGGGTGACTGGGGTTTATGGCTGCAACCTGCAACAAAAAGATATATAGCATGTGTTTACAATTTATTTATTATACTTTATTATTAAGATTAATTATTGCCATATTTATTTTTTAGAGTGTTCCAATGTGGAATGGATTTTGTGCTATATATATTCAAACTCTGTTTGCAGTTTTTATTTTGCACCGCATTTCTCTTAATACATTTGTTTTTCTAAGGATATTCTGCAAATTCTGCAATTACAGGACTAAACTGACATATTTAACCGATCTGACTCATAATCAGGGTACTTTGTAAGTAATGAGTTGGTTTGGTGTAATTTATCCTCTTTTAGATTTTCAGAATTTAAAATGAAGAGAAAAACATTTTTCTCTTCATGATTAATGTTTCATGTATAGAGGTTATGTAGATGACAACATTCTGAATTTTAGCTGTGGGTGGCAAAAACATAGAGTCAGTGGTGAGTGATGTCATTTTCTTCTGTAAAATCTCAAAACATAATTAAAATGTGATAAAGTGGCAAAAGTCTGAGAACATATATAAAAGTCTTTATTATATATAAAATATATATTAAAAAAATTGGCTAAACATTTAGTTTGTGACTGATATCTAAGGGGGAAAAAAAATCACATAAAAATGTGTAGCAAACCAGATAAAGAACAGAACACATTTGTCACTGATACAGACTTTGGGATCACACACAGTTGAACAGTTGAAAATGTTTCTTACTCCGTTTGTTGAGGAAAAGAATTGTTGTCTGGCAGTTGAAGTGTCCTAAATCTGACGTTAGCTAACAAGCTAGCTAAGCTCTGCACACTTGCAGCAACAACAGATAAACTAATTTCAGTTGACATTTTACCATATGAAGTTAACAAAAGCTCCACGGACACACCAAAAATCTAAAGGTCACGTTATGTAGTTGCTGTAGCAATGGACAACAATGGATACGATGGAGGAACAAAGCAAATCTCTTGTCTTGACATAGAAAACAAACTTTTGTTAATGTGGAGTGTGATTTTTGTACAAATGTCCAGCAACAGGTGAAGACTTTAGCAGCCTTATAACCTCCCACTCACGCCTCTTCACTCTCTTTCCACTTACAAGCTGTCGACAAGTATTTGGATTAATTATTTCTTTCCAAGCAAACTTTTCTGACGTATTAGTCATCAGACGTGTTCCAAATGGCCAACTTACTTTGTATTTGTCATGTATCTATTTCGAAGTTACTGGATTTTAGAACAACTTACAACAAGGCCAAGGAGGTGTCAGCATAGTTTGTTATGACTACTAATTAAATACCATTGACTGTGCTGCTAGTGTGTATAGTGCAACTAAGACGTTACTGTTTCATTAGGCACACAACACGATTTCTTCTCACTTACAATGTAATTTATTTGTATATTCACCTTTGTCCCTTGACATAACTAAACGAATTGTGGAAGAATTTCAATCTGCTGTCCTTAAACTAGCCCCGCTTCTCTCCATTTCATTATAGCAACCACAAACTGCCCTGTAAATTAAGAGGCAATTCAATTTATCAGCGTGCATGTAGAAAAATCAGCCCTGATTATGCAACTTGAACTAGATTTTCCCTTCATTTTCTTTTTAACCTTGACTTTATGAGGCAATTATAATTCTGTGAGCTGCATATTCGGACCATTTGAAACTGAAGGATTAACCAATGCAGCCAGCTACCATTATCTAAATCTACTTGTAGTTGTCGATGGATAGATGGATAGATGGAGGGACGGACGGACAGACGGACGGACGGACAGACGGACAGACGGATAGATGGATGGACAGACGGACGGACCGACGGGTGGATAGATGGACGGACAGACGGATAGATGGACGGACAGACGGACGGACAGACGGACGGGTGGATAGATGGACGGACAGACGGATAGATGGACGGACAGACGGACGGACAGACGGACGGGTGGATAGATGGACGGACAGACGGATAGATGGACGGACAGACGGACGGACAGACGGACGGGTGGATAGATGGACGGACAGACGGATAGATGGACGGACAGACGGACGGATGGGTGGATAGATGGACGGACAGACGGACGGACGGATAGATGGACAGACAGACGGACGGACGGATAGATGGACGGACAGACAGACGGACGAATGGGTGGATAGATGGATAGATGGATGGATGGATACTTTACTTTGGGCTGGCTGCTGGGGTTGATAACTCGTGCAGAGGTGGACTTTTAGATTTTAAAGTCCAGAAAAAATTACACTCTATTTATCTGGGACATAAAATAATTTGTTGCGTGATTGTGTAAACATATGGTCATATTTTCAGCCTAATGTTAATTTTCCCTCGTTAGTCTGTTCAAAGACATAAATCAGATGCACTGATGACCGACTGGTAATGACACAAGGGCACACACAAACTGGAGCAGAGCAGAAAAAACACTGACACCAAATATAAATCAGTCGATATTTGTAAAAAAAAAAAAAAAAAAAAAGGTGGAAATCAATCCCTAGCAGCGGCAGTAGTAGTAGAAGCAGTTGTAGCAGCAGTTGTGACAGTAGTACAGGTAGTTGTTTTAGATTGAACAGCAAAGACGGTGACGATTACAGATGACCAAAAAAAAAAAAAAAAAGTTTCACTACCTTAATACTACTACACTAATAATATAAGTAGTAGTAGCAATAGATTCTGTTACTTTTGCACTATGATTCTGATGAACTGTAAATTCTGTGTATATACTCAGACAGTATACAATACAATACAATTCTAATAATGGACTCAGACCTGAACTTTGACAGCCACATCAAATCAATAACATCAACAGCCTATTACCAACTAAAAAACATTGCCAAAATTAAAGGTATAGTGTCTAAACCAGACTTGGAGAGACTTATCCATGCATTTGTCTCCAGTAGGTTAGACTACTGTAACGGCCTGTTCACTGGCCTCTCCAAACGAGCTGTCAAACAGCTGCAGTACATCCAGAACGCTGCTGCTCGAGTCCTGACAAGAACCAGGAAGTACGATCACATTAGTCCTGTGCTCAGGTCTCTGCACTGGCTTCCTGTGGCTCAGAGAATAGACTTTAAAGCAGCTCTGCTTGTGTTCAAGTCTCTCCATGGCCAAGCACCAAAGTACATCTCTGACATGTTAGTGCCATATGAACCAACTCGCACTCTGAGGACCTCAGGGACCGGCCTCCTGCTGGTGCCCAGAGTCAGGACTAAACATGGACCGGCCTCCTGCTGGTGCCAGAGTCAGGACTAAGCATGGATCGGCCTCCTGCTGGTGCCTAGAGTCAGGACTAAACATGGACTGGCCTCCTGCTGGTGCCAGAGTCAGGACTAAACATGGACCGGCCTCCTGCTGGTGCCAGAGTCAGAGCTAAACATGCACCTGCCTCCTGCTGGTGCCCAGAGTCAGGACTAAACATGGACCGGCCTCCTGCTGGTGCCAGAGTCAGGACTAAGCATGGATCGGCCTCCTGCTGGTGCCCAGAGTCAGGACTATACATGGACCGGCCTCCTGCTGGTGCCCAGAGTCAGGACTAAACATGGGGAATCAGCATTTCAGTTTTTTGCAGCTAAAATCTGGAACAGTCTCCCTGAAGATGTGAGACAGGCCTCCACTCTGGCAATGTTTAAATCCAGGCTAAAAACAGTTCTGTTTAGATGTGCAAACGACTGAAAGATCTATCTGCACTCTTCTCTTTTAAAGCTCTTTATTTTAAAATTATTCTGTGTGTTTGTGTTTTGTGATTTTAATGCAACTCTTCCTGTTATGTAAAACACTTTGAATTGCCTTGTGTATGAATTGTGCTCTACAAATAAACTTGCCTTGCCTATTTTATTTACCTACTCCTTATTTTGGTGCATGCCTTATTTTATCACCGTTTATGTATTTGTGCTATTATTATTAATTTTTTCATGCACAAGGTACTCACATTTCTAGTTGAATGTGTCTACAGCATTTGTTTTTGAGACGTGTTATACTTATCCTTTCTTTACTCCTTGAATAGCTCAAAATAAATAAATGAAAAATGAATGAATGCAATTTTGTGAATTTTGTTAACTGACAATGGTAATAAACCTTTTCTGATTCTGATTTGATTTCTGAACAGAAGCAGTAATAGTACTAGTACATTTTCGGGCTTTCAAGCTTCAGTAAAAAACATCTAAAATCAATACTCGTCCTTTATTTTGTCTTGTTCTGGTGTGATACTTCATCGATTGCTCTCAGGAAACAGTATTCCTTTAGCCTTCTTTGCAGGTGGTCTTCCTCTTCGGTGGTAAACAACGCTCTTCAAACAGAGGTCGATACCTCCCTTGGTGGATGGTTGATAACAGGAAAGGTATGATGTAAAACTTTAATTATATTAGAAACGCTTGATATTTATGTGCTCATTTGGCTGCTGTATTCTTGATTTGTTCGCTGGGAGTTTTAATATGGTTCAGTCTTTGGCAGAGAACATTTTAATGAGCTGTGTCTCTTAATAGAAGCCCTGATCCAAGTTTCTCTTTATCAAACCAGACCGCGGTGCTTTTTCCCGCTCTGCTAAATTTAAGTAAGGCATTATGGTGGAGATTATTATGTAATTAGCCAAATGCCTTCCCAAAATCTTTGTTTAAAAAAAATATATAAATGCGTCATGTTTTGTATTTTCCAATTTACCAAGATGTCCAGGACTTTACTCCAACTTCCTCATGACGTCACATGAATCTGGACGTTAATACATTAATAATAGTCACGATCTCATCAAACACAAAAAAACATCTACAAATTAATAATTAAACAAAAAAAACCTGAACTGCCATTGTTGGTTTGGGTTCACATTTAGCGCAGATCGCTTTTGACCATTTTACTCTATCTCTGAAGATTATTCAAAGCAGAGTCCTCACACTATAACCGTCTGAACTTTAGACACTGCACTGCATCGGTTTACTTCGGTGGAAAATCTATGAGCGAGCGCTAAAACTCTTTCTGTGTTTGCAAACTCGTGGTGTTACAGGCAAAAGAGGCAGCGCTGGAAGAGGAGAGCGCGAAATAACTGACTGGTACAAAGTGTCAGAGCAGTGAGAGCCCAGGCATGGGAGAGGAGCACGCAAGAATGTAGACCAAAAACAAACCTTCCACCTAACAGCCGTAAGATAGAGATGTTGGAAGATATTTTGCAGTAAAAATGGACAAAAACATTAGAAAAAGCTTGATGAGACATATAGCGATGGCTAAACAGCTGTGCCAAACTATCTCCAATATGAAATGTACTCTTTGGAGGATTTTTCACAGTCTACAATGATCATTAAAAAAGCAACGGCGGCGGTGGAAGCAACTTCTGTAGCCAAAGCCGCCCTGGAATTGACTGACGGACAAGTGGCTGCCAATTTAAGTTACCAGCTTCTCCGGCTACCATCAATCAAAAATCATGTTGACACAAATGAGGTGGGCAAAGTGTCTTTGTCAGGAAAGTCCAGAATGATATCGCTCTGTGTTTTTGATATTAGTTTATCCACCGTTTTCAGTTCTGGGACTCAAATAGGAATAAATGACAGGTGGATAAGCAAATTAGTGAAATGCATGGTTAGTCTGTATCGCAACAAATACAGCTGCTTATGAGAAAAAAAGACAGGACAAAAATATCACAGGGACTGAAAAACATCACACATTTCTGCAGAATAAATGAGTGAATAATAAAACACTGTTAAGCTGAGGTAAAAGAAGTTGTTCTAAATGACAGATGGTCAGTGATCTCGTCTGTTTATTCCGTTTATTTATGATTGCACGCACTGTTTGAGTTTGGCTCGAGGCGTTACAGAGGGAGTGGTGACCAGACTCATCCTGCATAAAGAATTAGATGTGTATTCTAGATCTAGAGATGGGCTCGATCCGCCATTCTGGTAACAGGGCGATGAAGTTCAAATGACTGAAAGTAAATGAATCCTGGTTCAGTTGGAAAGCGCGTGTGTTATACATAGAATGCCATATGTGAAAGATGGTAGTAATATATAGCAGTATGCCTGAAGTTTGTGAATGGTTGCTGAAGCTGTGTGCTGTTGTTCTGCTTCTGATGCAAGGAGAGGCAAGTCTACGCTGACTCACTTTAGTCTAACTTCAGGCTCTAAGATGTAAGCTCAAGATCAGCCCAAAGCTATTTCACAAGTTTGTTACATAAAGTTTACTACATATTACACAAAAAAACGAGAGAAGAAAAAGATGATAAAAAGCTAAAATCGATTAAAGGATTAGTTGTGACGTATTCACTGAGGTTTCAAGGCAATGTTTGAGACTTATTTATTTTATCTGTATGAATCTGTTCAACCTGCCCACCTTTTAATGTGAATCATCTGTGAAAATGTCCTATGGGTTTCATTATCTGTGATTTCAGTCTAATTTGCTGTTGAAATGATGGCACTGGAGAAAAGTAAAGTATGCATTGGAACACTTTAAAGGTCCCATATTCTGCTATTTTGCCCTTTACACAGTCTATTCTAAGGGCTTTGTTGATAAATTTTTGAGTTGTGCAATATCCATAACATAACAGTTTCCAAAAAACACCCATTTCTTGGACTGGCCCCCCTCCTTGCAAAAGCAAACGGCTCACTCTGCGATCTGACCCCCCCCGCCCAACTCGTGCCGAAGCCTAGAGCGGAGATAGAGCGCATGCGCCGTGTGCTCCGGTAAACAGCGATACACAAACACGGGAATAAACCTTTTATCCGTCCTGACGGTGCGTCGTGCTGAGTCCTACCTGGATCTGACCTGGAGTTTGACGATCATGCAGTACCTCGACGACGGACGTTGCCGTTTGGTAAATAACAAGCTAACTCTTCGATCTGTCGTATCCATCGTGTAATTACTGTGTAGCATTAGCATTAGCTGTTTTTATTCTGCGGCTGCGCGCTTCCCGGAGGCGTGGCTTAAACACTGCGTCATCCATAGGAAGCCGCGTCATCCATGGGATGAGCCCCCGTCTGCCTGCTCAGCCGAGGGGGACGGAAAAGACAGTTCTCTAGTGAAAACATGCGGGAATCAATCAAAAAACCACTTTGGGCACAACATACGAGGCCCAAATAGCACTGTAGGAAGGTTAAAACCTCTGAAAAGTCGATTTTGCATGTTATGGGACCTTTAAGTAAACAGATGTTGTTGTATTTGTTTATGTATCCTGAAATGGCACGGGAAAAAATCTTGTTTTAAAGTACAAAACAATCCAACAGCATGATGGGAAAGAAAAAAAAGTCGATTATCCCATCTCCTGCTTATAGACAGTTGAACAAATGACAAATATGTGCGCTGTCACGTTCTTTGGGGGGATTTGCACCTTCTAAATATGTAGATCTAGGAAATGCAAACATATTGGCACGACTCTGCATCGGTCCAATAGCTCATTATCTAACTCTAATAAGTCTAAAAAGTGCAGCAGAGGCAGCAGCCCAGATCACAGCGAGACATTATGTATTTACCACGCTGCGCTATATGAGGCGCCTATGAATAAATAATGATATTGAGATTACACAAGAAAAGGGCTTAATTAATGAGAGAGAGAGAAATCATGTGTGTACCTCTGTGTTGTTTTATTCTATTGGCATGCATATTTCATTTGATGGTGCTGGCAGGCGTGAGTGGGCGCTTATTGTTGCGAGTGGATCGGTGCCAATCCGTATGTAATGTAAAACTCTTCTTCAATACGCCTAAAAGAGGAAAATTAGATATTGAGAATTGAAAAGGCACACATTTTTCTGACTAGGGAAGCTGAGATTCATAGAAAATGTGGTAATCCAAATGGCAAACATGACAACATTGAGTGCAGAAGCCGATTAGTGCCAACCATCCACTGTAATTATCACATTAGCATATTGTAATCCAGCAAATTACCATGAAAATGATCATGACAGCTTCCTTTTACTCCCCCTTTCCACTGGGGACATATAGCAGGCTGTAGTTTAATTGCCAGCAACGCTGTTTTCCAAAGAGAACGAGTGACACTAATAAATGAGGCTGATTCTATAGTATTAGGAAGAAAATTGAATCCAAACATAGGTTAAAATATAGCAATGTTGGCATCCTGAAAAGAGAAAAGTGGAAATGTAAAAACTGCAGATGAGTGTAGCATAAGGCTTCCGATACAGGGGTTTCAAGTATTTTGTTTATTACTGCTTTTTAATTTCAATTTTATTCAGACATTGAGATCAAATCTTTTCTTTCAAGGACGATTTGCTTGGATTGAATCAAGATAACTTAAGAGCTGAGTAGCTGGACTTAAAGGTAAATGTATTTAGTCCAGACAGGAGGTTGATGAAAACAAATTTATTGTATTTTATTCTCTTCTCATTTTAACATAGTCTACTCTTATTTTTTTGAGAACTGCTATTTACTTCTTTTGCTGTCGGTTGCGAATTTAAAGAATTTAACCTCAGGGATGAATAAGTAATTCTGATTAAACATTAAAATTCAGGAAATGTCTAAATTACATTGAGGACCTTTTGTACTGTGGACTGTGGAGATTTTCTTATATTAACTCCAAATTATGTTTTCTCTATCCACTGAGTAAGACATTGCCAATTCAGCAAAACTTATAAGTACCAGATTTTCAGTCATGCTTCTGCCTAATGACTAATTTATTCTACTAAAGTTGCAATATTTCTCATGCTGACATCAGTAATTCTATTTAAAAGTTTCTCCAAAATTGTATGTTTTAGCCTTTCAACAGCGGCGTCTTACTGTGAAACCACACAGAAACCCCGCTGAAGTGGTGTGCATGTTTTTCAAGAACATACAGGAAGTGATGAGTTATTTAAGAGAAAGCATCTAGCTCTATAGGTGACACAAACTCCCTGGAGTGAGTGGTCTGACAAAACACCTCCGGTTCTTCCCCTTGACCCACACTCATCGGCTGTCCTCTCACTAAAATCACTGCGTCTCAAAATAAACCCGTCCCTGGTGAAATGGGGAAAATGCACGCGAAAAATGTGGCACAGCTGTAGCGTGATTTCACTCGGGACCCTCCCCGTTCTGTCGGCGGAGAGGAGAGAGGGGCGTGGGCGGTGGGGACTCCCTGCTCGGACCGCTTCCTGCATGATTAAAAAGGCTCTCTCTCTCGAACTTCCATTACCGCCGATGTGCACTTCCCGGACGCGGAGGTGACGGGGGCAGTTATTCAGGGGGAAAGAGTTTGTTGGACATTATGTACCAGTTCTTAAAGGGCAAGAACGCTTTAGGTATGGGCTTGTGCAGGTTCAGAGTATAATGGATGTAGACGGCGGTGACATATTTAACAACTAAGTCTACGTTAGTCTGGAGGTCGCTTCCTATATGCATTTTTTTCTGTATGTAAAATGCGTTGTTGGTTTTTTTAAAGTGCGCCCTTAAAACTAGCCCCACAAGTTTAAGGTAAAACTAAGCTACGTTGTTTTAGTTTTTATATACAAACAGCATTTCTATAATAAATACAACAGCCCAACAAAAAGTGTCCAAATAACATCATGTAGCGTTAGATAAAATATTATAACACCCATTGTCCAATTGCAGCATTCGTTTATAGGGATTTTTACCTAAATATGCGAGAATTTTGAAATAAGTAAGGATTTATAGCATTGCAGTGGGAAGGATATCATCAAATGTGTAATTACTGTACATATTAAATCAAAGTCTTATGAAGAAACCATGAGTGTCTTTTCTTAAATAAGTGATAAGTGTGATTGCGATTAGATTATGTTGATCTTAGATTTATGTTATGTGTCCAGTAAGAATTGACAAAAAGAGAAAAAGGTCTATCAACTATCAAGTATTAATAGAACCACTTGCATTTCATGTACTTTTTGTCCAGAATTTAACAGGATATTTTGTTGTCTGTAGACAAAACTTTGCTAATTGCATCCATTAAAATTGTGATTTTGATTTGATTTTGATTAATTGTGCAGCCCTAGAAATGTGTATAGCATTAATTGTTGCCTGTTTCTAACTTTCTACTATCAACCATTGTTCTTGTATGCACACAAATAACATCATCTAACATTTGTATTATAACAGCACCACACACAAGATATAACACAGTATTTTTCTTTCTCGTTGACCATAGAAAGACCTAAAGACCACACTGCAGTTACACGGAGTTAACAGCAGCTCAAACTTGTGTCCGGCTGTGGGCCGAGCCGAGCCCCGATGGCCCCATTACTCTCTGACCCTGAGCGAACAGGAGCTGCTCTCCGCCTCCTCTGGACCATGAACTCGACAAGCGCAACCCAAGACTCATCAGGAAACCATTCAACACAAGCGCAATCATTCAAACTGCACATCGTCTATGTGCAACAACAAAGAAAGTACAGCCATAGTTATTTGTAAAGTGTGCGTAGATACGAAGAAGAAAAGTATGGGGAATCATTTTATCACTTCATGACACTATAATTAATCTACTGGAAATGCATTGAATTTCTACAATATAATACAAAAGAATAAATTAACTGTGTTTTGAGAATAAATTGAAATGCTTTTCCAAAAAATATACATATATCAAGTTACTATTGTGAACTAAATGTTGCAATGACACTCAATGTCTGTGTCCAAGTAATGACAGTTGCATTAATTTATTACAGGTCTGTAGGTTAAAATATAGCGCTACAGTCGTTACGCCAAATTATCTACTTTTTGAAACCCTTTCTTGATTGCTTAAAGTTTCAAAATTATCATAAGAAAATGCAGTCTCAAACTACACTAACTCAACTTAAAAAAGCATTCCGCAGTCAAAAAGTCCCAAGAGCCATGTCTAAAAACCATAACAAAACATACAGTGAGCAGAAAATGCTGACTCTAGCCAGCTTAAGCATTTCGCACAAAGTTTGAAGTGAACTCTTCCTCATCCAGAAGTCTTGTCAGGAGGCCGCCCTGGTGCTGCTGCTGGGCTGTGACCTCCAAAGAGACACGAGTTTGGAAACACTCTGTGAGGAGCTCCCTGTCAAACGCTGCATCCACTCAGCAGTTTGCCTCCTGCCTTCACCTCTCCCTTTACCGCACTAACAACTGCAGCTCTGCCTCCTGTTCCACGCTCCTCTTTGAACCTCTCTCCCACTCTCTTCGCTCTCTCTCTCTCTCTACTTCTTATTCCAGCTCTCTTCTTCCTCTCTCCCCTCCCTTTAACTCTCAACTTTCGCTTTCCCTCACTCTCTCCATATCTTTTTCTTTCCCTCTCCTTTCTTCCACTTTCCCTCGCTATATATCTACCCCTCG
This sequence comes from Rhinogobius similis, assembly GCA_019453435.1. NCBI lineage: Eukaryota > Metazoa > Chordata > Actinopteri > Gobiiformes > Gobiidae > Rhinogobius > Rhinogobius similis. Next base: position 16,104,373 of record CM033622.1, read on the forward strand.
TCTCTCTCCCCATATCTTTCTCTAACTCATCCTCTCGCCCTTTTCACTCTTCTTTCTCTCACCCTTTCTATCTTACTCCTCTCTCTCCCAGTCTTTCTTGCTCTCTTCTCTTTTTTCCACTTTCCCTCTCTCCCTTTCAGCCCCTCGTTTCTCTCCCTATATCTTTCTCTAACTCATCTTCTCTCATCTTTTCAACTCTTCGTCTCACCCTTTCTTTCTCACAACCATCTAATCTCTCAGTCTCCCTCTCTTTGTCTCTCTCTGCCTTTCTCTATCTGTTTCTTCCCTCCTCCCAGTCTACATCTCTACATTCCCTTTATCTCTCCCTTTCACTTCTTTCTTCCACTCCCCTCCCTCGCTATCTGCCCCTCATTGTCTCTCCCTTTATGTTTCTCTTTTCACTCTTTCTCTCCCCCTTTCTCTTTCACATACATCTAACCTCTTTGTCTCTCTCTCTTTGTCTCTATCACACTGTCTCTCTGTCTCTTCCCTCCTCCCCGTCTACCTCTCTTCCCTCCGTTTATCTCTTATCTATTGCTTTCTCACTCTCTCCTCTTTCTTACTCTCCCTGCCCTCTCTTTCTCTCACTTATATTTTCCTTCTTTTCACTCTTCTTTATCTCATTCTTTTCGCTCGCACACCCATCCCTCCCCCTCTCTCTCTTTCTCCCTCACTCACTCAGTCTCTCTATTTCTTACTCTATCTCTCTTCTTCCCATCTCGTGGTCTTCCTCCCTCTCCTCTCTTTATCTCTCCACTTTCTCTTTCTCTCCTCTTTCGTCCATTCTCTCCTCTTCCCAATCTGCCCTTCGTCTTTCAACTCTTTTCACTCTGTTTCTCACCCTTTGTGTCTCACATCCATCTCTTCTCACTCTATCTGTCTCTCTTTGTCTCTCGCTGTCTATCTCTTTCTATTTCTTACTCTCACTCTCACAATCTCACTCCTTCCAGTCTCCCTGTCTTCCTTTCCCCCTCTTTCTCTCCGCCTTCCTTCTTTCTTCCCCTCTCTCTCTCCCTCCCTATCTGCCCCTCGTCTCTTTCCATATAGATCTTTCACTCACTCACCCTCTTTCTCGTTTCACTCTTCATTCTCTCACATCCATCTCTTCTTCCTGTCTCTGTCTCTCTATCTGCCTTTGTCTCCCTTCCTCCCACACTATTTCTTTGCCTCTCTTTCTCGCTCTTTGCAGCTCTCTCAGTCTTTCGCGCTCCGTTTTGTCTCACCTCTCCCAATCTCTCACTCTCCTCTTTCTTTCTCTCTCTCACCTTTCCTCACAACATCTCTGGTTTCTTTATTTCTCCATCTCCCCTCCCAATCTACCATTCTCTCTCTCTCGCCTGTCCCTATCGCTTTCTCTATCTCTTCAGTCTCTCACACTCCCTCTCCCATTTCTAACTGTCTCTCGCTCTCTCTTTCTCTTTACCCAGCTAATCTACAGTCTAGCTCAAACCTTCCCATGAATAATTGAGATGAATGACAGCAGCCTCTCATTAGGATTTCACATAACATGCCATTTCTGCGACGTGAGAGAGAAGGAGAGAGAGAAAGTGGTAGAAACGTAATAAAAAGAAGAAGCGCAGAAGACACTCTGGTAGAAAAGACTGAAGCAAAACTCAATCAGTTAGAGCCAGATGTGCATTTGATTGGTTTAACCGGCGCCAAGAAGATCAATTTTTCTAATGGAGTAAAGTCAAGACACACATCATCAGTCTGCAATTCAGCAACATAAATGCACAAAATAGATGGGATCTTTTTGGATGGTTAGTATATCATGAATAACCTTGTACATAAAGATTTACAAGTTTTCATAGCGGAGCAGACCTGTTATGATCATTCTAATGTTGTTGTTCTATAACATAAATACTTTTTTTTTCCAATTATCAAAAAATGTAATCATTCATGACTTCATTCATTGCTTAATTGGCAGTCTGAATACGTAAAATTATTGGTGCTTGGACTTGTACTGGTTGGGCCTGGTTTGAGCACAGTTCTGTCATGGTCTAGACTTGGTTTGGTCTGGATTTCGTCTTGGTCTAGTCCAGGTTTAGTTGCGTGTTCAGGCCAAGTTTTGTCCCAGTTTTGATGTGGTGCATGCAAGTGTGAATGCACCCACTATGGCATTATTAAGTAAGTAAAGTAAAGAAAGTAAACTTTTGTGTAGCACTTTTCACAGAGCAAGGTCAAACAGTGCTTCACAAGATACAGTAAAACACAATAGGTACAAAATAACATACAATAGACTGCTGAAGGTCAGCACAAGGATGTTAAAGTTTATTCTGTATGAAACAGGGAGCCAATGAGGAGACTTTAAAATAGGAACAATGCGGACTCTTCAGTGCGTGCAGGCCAAAAGCCGTGCAGCAGAATTTTGTACGACCTGCAAACGAGCCAACTCCTCCTTATTAAGACAGGTGAACAGGCTATTGCAGTAGTCAAGTCGTGATGAAACAAAAGCATGAATCACCATCTCCAACTCTTTCTGCGATACCATTTTTCTCAGTTTGGAGATGTTACGCAATTGAAAGAAGCAGTTTTAACAAATTGTTTTGTGTGGCGTTCCAAGGACATCCCTTTATAAAATTAGGAATGTATCACATTTAGAATCTCTAACTGATATCATACAACATTTAGCTGCATTTATAGGCTTTTTCACACATGAAAACATGAAGTCAGTGGAGCCACTCAACCTTGTGTTCAGGCAGCAACAGTGGCTAAAAGTGGATCTAACCAGCTTTACCATTAGCATCTGTGTACTATGAAAGATTTAAATATTTAATTCAGTGGGTTAGGAAAACAAAAGTCTTTCATACTGCTCTTTTTTAGCACTATAGACCTACATGTTAGACTGTGATGCACAAAAAACTTCAACGAAAAAATAAATGTACAATAAACATAATTATTTGCATTAATTCAATTTTTTTGTAACTATTTACTAATTTAGAATTTTACTTTTGGAGCTACTGTAGCCAAGTAATTTCTCTTGTGAATCAAAAAAGTGTCTAAGTATGAAAATTTCCAACAAAAGCATATTTTAAACGTACTTGTGTCATCAAAAAAAAAGTCCCCAAAGTGTGGCCCCAGTCCCTAGTTTCTACTGGGGCTAGGCGATATGGCATAAAATTATTATCACCATTTTCTTGGAGCCTGATCATGATTTCGATTTTACCATGATTCATGTTCACTTGGTATTTGTCTATTGTCTACAATAGAGTCGCACGATTAAAAAAAAATATTGAATTGCGATTTGCGATTGCTATTAGATTGCAGTTTATGTTTTAATAATAGGATTCTGTTCAAATTCACATTTTAAACACAATTTTGTTGCTTCTAGTCGCATTATTGTCACATTTAGTTGTGTTTGTCACATTTCAACGCATCTTTGTCACATTTTGTCGCATTTTTGTCGCTTTTAGACGTGTTTAGGTGTCGCGTTTGTTGTTTGTAGGTGTGTTTTTGTCGCTTTTGAACGCGTTTTTGTCGACCTTTTGTCGCTTGTTTCAGTAGATGTTTGTACAAATCCAAACTACAGTGATAGCAGATTTTATTCAAATCAAAGCAGGACATTTTGTTGTTTGTGGAAGAAATTAACATGTGATTTCATAACTGCAACCATTAAAATTGAAATTTTAATGGATTTGATTTAATTGTGCAGCCCTGGTCTATAAGAGTTAAATAAAGTCATCTGCTCAGAGGCTTCGGAGGCTAAACAACAGGAGAAAAAGTGTGTTTGAACAGACAGCTGCATTACAGAGACAAACGGTGAACCACGATACAATGATTTCACAAAAAAAAGCAGATTGTCACAGGGACAAGCTCACAATTCAATTTTTATCACCGTATCACCCAGCTCTAGTTTCTACTCTATGCAAACACACTTCACATGGCGACAAGAACTAAAATAAAAAGCAGGAACTGAAAAAGGAAAAGGTCCTACAGTGGAAAAACATCCACCGTGACCATCTAATGATAACAATAAAATACCAGACCTTTTTAAGATTTAAGATTTAACCCTGAAAAGTCTAAAATAAAATAATTTGCCTGCAAAATGGACTAACTTATTGCAATATTTCACATTGTATTTGCCACGTACTTGGTTTTATGATCACAATGGCCTTCAATCACTGCAAAACTCAATATTATAACCACATCACATGCATTTGTATTCAAACTTCAGCAGCTAATGGCCAACCCTTAACGTCTCAACACAATGAATGAACTCACTATATATAACTATTCATAGCTAATGATTAAACCTGTGCCGTCTGTTGTCTGCCTGACTCAGCTCCCGTTTTAGTCCCTTTTTCTAACAATATAATAATATTACTAAGCGTTAAGAAGCGTGGGTATTTAGTGTGGCCCCATACGGAGTCTACCCACCTCCAGCTCCTGTTCTCTCTGGAGGGCAAACTGCTTGAAGGACTTGACGATGATGCCCGCGTTGGAGCAGTCGTAAACAAAGATGGAGGGGCTGCCCATCCACGTCTGCAGGTCGTAGATGGACAGAGGGATGTACTGGGTGTAGTTCTGTAAAATAAAAAAGAGCAGAGTGGTTACTTGAGTGGTTGATTGAGATTTTGACAGGGTAGGAAGTGTTTTTCCCAAGGTGTCTCAGATCAGAACCATGCAAAGAGTTCGACACACAGAAGAAATCTCATTCGAATCTGACTGACTTGATTGCTTCTTGAAAAACTCTGAGCTAGTTGGAAAAAGAAACACAAAATTACTAGAATTAGTGCTGAACAATTTGCGGAAAAGCTTGTGAAGTGATTTTTCTGAGAAGCATTGTGATTAGATTTGCAATTTCATTTTAAACGCGTCCAGGAGAATTGACAAAAAGAAATAAGGCAAAACTAAAATAAGAATCACAGGTATTTCAGAAAATGCTGGTACAGATCTAAACTACAGGGTTAGTTAAGACCACATATTTCCTGGTTATGCGATCTGTTTATTACATTCATTCAAATAGCGCTTTCGATTTGATTGCAATAACTCTTGGAGCGCTAACCTGGACAGTATTGAACGCGCTCGTGTTAAAAGAAGAAAGAAAGAACAGTTATATCCAAAATGGCAGTGGGCTTGGATACAATTTCACACTTTCACACACCTCCCACATCAAAACCTGGAACAAGTTGTGACAAAACCCAGAGTTAAACCAGGACTTGAAGAGAATGAAAGCAGGTCTGACTAAATTGGATCCAATCTAAGACCAAACCAAAACCAGAATAAAAATAAATCTTGGAGAGAAATGATTGAGAACATTGACTGGGGGCAATATGCAGTAGATGTCGTGGGAAAGCATTTAACATCAGCAGCTTCTTAAATTTGCTCTTTGTAACTTTTAGATTATACTATGAACAATATACTCCATATTAAAATTTTGCATCTCTCCAAAACAGCAATTGAGCTCGGGATCGTAACATCACAAAATAATTTACATTTAGCCTAATATTAAATGAATGGAGATTTTAAGATGCGAAATACTAAATTTAGCATTAATTCTGAAGTATTCTACCACCATATATTGATAAATGTAATAACTAGAAGCTTATCATGTTCTTCCGTGGGTTTTTTGTTCACTTTTTACATTGTTTTGGCTAATTATTTTCTATTTAAGTTTAGCACTAGCAGCAAACATAATGGATTTCCATGGCAACAGCTGTTTTTTGATGTTCTATCCCAAGCTTTATTCACCTTAGTTCGGACGTTGCCTTGTTTCTGTTGTATTAGTTTACATGGAGCAGACGAGCTCAACAGAAAATAAGTTCTACATGGACTAAAAAGCCGTTTTCAGTCGCCCAGGAAATCGGTGCGTTGTTGACTTGTTGTTGCTCGTGTTCATTAAACATTTTACACAAATCAATCTACTTTATGTAACATTTTAGCGGCGAGACTTTTCCCTCGTTCGTCATTAGCTTTAACGGAGTTCTCGTCAAACTGAAGTGCGTTTACAACAAAAGTGCAAAAAACGGCAAAAGTGGGCGGGGCAGAATAAGGTCAATAGCTCTATTCTCTACATATATATATTTTTTATTTGACAAATCTCCCACCTTTAATGCATTGAGAATAACAGTGGATATCAAGCCATTTTTACCATACAGAAATACAGCAACTATTTGTGATTTTCCCATGCAGTTTACAAGCTTAGTGTGTTTTTCCGATAGATCACTTTGATAGGGTCTTCTTTAATTATTAATAGGTTGTCTGTTTCGTGAGAGACAGGGGGAGACATCAGCGAGAACAAAATGTACCCGACAATACACGCACATACACTGAAGGAAGGCGAGCTGGTAAAGTATTTTATCTGATATTTAATAGAAATCTAGTCCTACTCGAGCCACACAACAAATCCCTTCTGATCTCCCATTTCTGAGCTTCACTTTATGGGACCAGAACTACGTATCCCGAATATAATGTGGAGTGAGAGGAGATGGGACAGGGCCCAGGGGTGCAGTGAGGACGTGGAGGTATCAGGGCGGTGCGGACAGCTGCTGTGGATCATTGTGAGTGGGTGCTTACTTACGGGACGGGGCGATGAACAGTTTGAGGTTTTATGTCTGTTTTACAAGACTGTGAAAGTGCACAAGGCAGTTTGGGTTGAGTTTGGGCCTGAGGAAGAGGTATTAGAAGAGATCTGTCTACCATTGGAAAAGAAACACAACGAAACCAAGGTATAAAAAGGACTACAGCATGATCTTTGCTATAATATGTCTTGCAATGGTATAAACATATAGTGTATATATGCAAGTGTTCTTGTGTTAATTTTAATGGGATATAAAACTATGATACATGCTTGATCCATTACTGAACTGACTAATTTTTTAACCTGTTACGATTCCTTTTTATCCGCCATCTGATAAAACGAAACTATCCTGCTGCTGGACATGTTATACACAAAAAGAAAGCTGTAACCCACTTAGTTACAGTAAAATCCACCATTCTTAGATGATTTAGTCAATTTGAACTCCAAAAGCACAAATACATAAATTACACTAAAATACTGAAAAATTTAAAGGACACATATTCTGCAACACTGACTTTTTAGAGCTTGTAAGTTCTAACAATGTTCTGTCACCAAAAACATACCTGAAGTAGCATTAAGCTGTTTTGAGGAATGTTCATTAAAAAACCCTCCCCCCTCCGAGCATCAGAAACACTTCCTGCGGAACTCCCTCAATCCAGGGCCCTCGATCCAGGACGTATTTTCAGATCTACGTCACTTGTCCGAGAATAATCTTGTGTTTTAAGTCCTTAAATCATCGCCAGACTCGTTCTGAGCCATCTAAACACGATGAATGCTGCAGCAAATCCGCACCACAATGTCTTTTCAGGACTAATTTCAGTAGATTGTATATTGCGCTGGCGTCATCTACTGGCTGGATGCACTCAGTAAGCGTAATTTCATACTGACTGATAAAAAAAAAGTAATTGGGTGAATAAGAAACTTTTTTTTTAAACATGAGATGGCAAATTTAAGGTATTCAAATGTTTAAAGGCTAATAACAATATGAAAAATGCAGAATATTTTTTTACTTTAATAGGATGGATTCCGCTTGGATTTTTTTTAACTTCATCATAAGTCCCTAAAACTCATTTTTAGTTAATTAGCTTCAGCTTTGAAAGAGGAATGGTCCAAACCCCACAAAAGCTGAAACTAGTGTCAATCAAGTAAAACAAACACCAGCTTCACTTCTTCATTTATTTAACAAAGAAAGTTAAGGTGGACTTTAAATGTTGGTTTCCCTCTTTGCAGAGGTTGTTTCCACCTGTAATCAGAGTAAATCAGACACCAGAGGCCAAAACTACAGAGTCTCAGCTTCACAAAGAGTCCAGCCAATAGTTTGTGCTCCAAAGGGTTCAGAAACAGCCTCAGTTTGAAATGAGGCTCATTTTACTCAGACGTTTTAGGAAAAACACGTCCGAGCTAAAAGGGGGTAATATTCAGGGACAGGGACAGGGACAGACTAACAAAGAAATGGCAGACAAAACATTATCTGCTTGAAAATGAGGCGTTGATAGTGAAATGTCATAAAGGCTTTCTGACTCCCATTAGCGAACACTGACTTAACAAAAATACTGGCAGGGTTTATATGCTGGGTTATAATTTTCAACCTGACAGTGATTTTTAATGTCCAAAAAATGATTTAAAAAAATGTCAAAACCTAAAATACTAAAAGTTTCAGTATGTAACTTTTCTGAAGGGGGGGCATCACCTGCTTGTCTCCATGGAGATGTTATTGCTTTGCCTCCAATGCTCCACAGTATGGCAATAAACTTAGCTACTTTCAATTTAAATAAAGATCTGGGGTTACATTATGTTTGTGACCTACAAAAAGGCAACTTTAAATGACCCTGAACAGTGTCTGTGGAGGCTTTCAGACACGAGGCAGACGACGAGAGCTCACACCAGATTGTGACTTAAATGAGTGAGTTTGAGGAAGTTTTTGTGTTGTCCCTACATACACTTTCAGTCAGAACCCCACGTCAAATTTTATAGGTTTTAATTATAACTTATTTTGGTGGGACGGCACATGTGGCAATTATTTACTATAGTTTTACATCAGTGAAGTTGCGGTTTGTGAAGACATTTTGAAAAATAGAAGATTAAAAATACAGGAAGATGTGCTGAGTTCTAAAACGGATCCCTCTACCTTTTTCATCAAAAAGCGACATCTCATTGAAAATACAGAGACAGTTTACAGACAACTGACACAACGTATTGACAATTTTAACGGTCATCCAACAAAATAATGTTGGTATCAGGTACACTCATTTGTCAAATCATAATTATTGTGTAATTTATATGAATTTTGGCCCTTGTTTATAGTATGGTTGCTAGGTAATAGTTGTGGAATTACTTCTATCTATGTCATATTTACTGCCCATGGCCAAACAGGAAGTAACATTGCAGTCAAACCATTAACATCATCAAGGAGACAAGCAGGTGGTAGACCCTCCACCTGCATGCATACTTGCAAGATAATGTTGTTATAGAATTTAAGAGTCTCATGTGAAAAGTAAGTAAAGTGCAGACCTGTCACGATATGATCAAAATAAGAATACGTACGGGCCTCAATATTTATCGTGTGCATTTTCTTTGCACTTCGGAGACTCTTTTCTTTGTGTTTTTGATACGGTTTGTGCTGTAGAGAGTGAAATAATCAACTTTTTTGACCCATTTTAGACAAAACTAACTACAAAAGTGTTTCATTGTTCCAATTGTTCACTGCAGCTCATGATTTTTCACAAAATTGTAATGTTTTGGGGGGATTCTCCTGCTTTCAGTAGTAGTTTCAATGTCATCATCTATTGTGATATTTTCTGTAGTAATTTACGTTCATGCACAATCCTTAAGCCCCTACACACTTCATATGTACCTTGTTAAAAACCCAGATTTCTCCGTTGACTGTGGGCCGTGGGACTCCGTGGCCGTTGTAGTGGAACAGGACTCGCTCTTCTTTGGCGTTTCTCCTCAAAGACGTGCAGAGCTTCTTCACCTCGTCCACCGTGGGGTCCAGACTCTGCTTGTACCGCGCCTGAAGAAAAATACAAGCAAAAACACCATTTAACATTTATGTTTGCGGTAAACCAGCAGAGGTCTGATCCTAGCGAGCTTGACAAGTAACACAACATCTCCGATGAAAAAATAATGTCCTGCCCATGTACTTCATTCAACAAAACCCTTTATTCATTTGGGGTTGCCACAGAGAACTAATCGCACACAAATATTTGAAAGGTTTTATGTACTCTGACAGGTGAGCACAATAGAGGTGTCAAAATATATACAGTGCACTTGGCCAGAGCTTGAACCAGCTACCCTTTAGTTTAAGGGCATTCAACACACTTAATTCACTTTATCATACGATCAAAACACCCAAAAACCAATAGAGTTAAGTACAGTAATGAGTAAACAAAGAAATTATATTGAAATTATTGCCATCCCTGAACTTTAGTGTCAGTGTTCCCAATTTCTTACACGCAACTACACAAACATACACGTTAAACCAGAGGATGGTCGCACAATGCATATTTACTATGACAATCAGCACACAGCAGGCAATGCAGTGTTAATATTAGTCATTATAGTCATTCTAAGCATGAAAAAAGAAAATCCGGAATGGGTAAAATAGATGACATTATGGTATTATTCCAGTACCTTGCAAAAACTGTATCCATTGCTAATTGGAGTAACTTTTACAGTGAACCAAGAGTGTGAATAGGCACGTTGCATCATCATTGCATTGTCTGATAACAGTTAAGAGCTTATGACATACAAGGAGAGAATAACTCATGAAGGAACGTTAAGATACATTGTGTAACATGTGCTCGTTTCATGCAGCGAGGCCATGCATCATTATAGACTAAGAGTTGGGATAATAGTAAACAACTAGGAAGCAGGTGTGAAATGCACTGAACAAACACCATGTGATGCATTATGAGATCATCAGGAGCTTGGTTATAGTTAGCGATGCATAGAAATAAGTAGGTGTGATCCCTCATTTGTCCAGGAGTGTGAGTGTTCCATGGTAGAAAATGTTTCAATGGTTGTCATCTGGACACTGTTTATGACTTGGCAGAGCATACAAATGTGTAATATTAAAGGAAGATGTTTTTCAAAATCTCAAAAGGTTTGAGGGGTAAGAGGGCTGTGTTGTAGTATTTTTTGCAAATAAATCAGCTTGTCCTGAATAAATAAAATTACAATCAAGACAAGAGTAGCGATAGAATAGTATTTTGACGACTTTGAATGAGTGGCCATTTGCATGCATTTGCTTGTACAGTTGAAAAAAACGTATTTCTGATAATTGTGTTCTTTCGGGAAACCTGTAAAGATTTGCAAGTTATAAATGGTGCACTTTTTATTTACAGCGCACAAGATTGTTCGATCATCATTCGCTTTGGGGAAATAGTAGTTGAATTATGGAGGAGTGGTATCTGAAAATGGTATGAATCATGGGGAAAAAGAACCTGGATTTATTTGAAGATCTCTTTTTTTTCACTATTTTAACACGTTCCAACCTGAAATGTATAATGTAATGTAATGTGCCCAAATAAAACATGAATGAATGAAAGTCATTCATTCAAGTCAAATCATAAAATCAGGGAAAAAAAGAAAAGAAAAAAAGCTCTATACCCAACATTTCACAAACGTTTTCCTTTGTACTCGGAGTTGGTTTTTATGTTCCTCTTCCACGGCGCAGAAGTGGCGGCGTGCAGGTCTGTGCGCGTTCATTGTGTGCGCTCTTGATTAAGTGTGGCGCTGGTGCCGTGTGCGTGGATGTGAGGGACGGAGAGGTGTCAGCTTGTTATGCAACAGACATGGACCGGTTCGAGCTCTGATTCATCCTCACACTCACCAAGGCCTCCAGTTACATAAGCAGCGAACAGCCTGCTCCTGCACAACCACTCCAACCGCTTATTACAACCGCCACACTGTAACCGACATGTTATAACCGACATGTTATAACCGCCACACTGTAACCGACATGTTCTAACCGCCACACTGTAACTGACATGTTATAAACAACACACTGTAAACGACATGTTATAACCAACACACTGTAACTGACATGTTCTAACCGCCACACTGTAACCGCCATGTTATAACCAACACACTGTAACCGACATGTTATAACCAACACACTGTAACCGACATGTTATAACCAACACACTGTAACCGACATGTTATAACCGGCACACTGTAACTGACATGTTATAACAGACATGTTCTAACCGACATGTTATAACTGCCACACTGTAACCGACATGTTATAACCAACACACTGTAACCGACATGTTATAACCGGCACACTGTAACCGACATGTTATAACAGACATGTTCTAACCGACATGTTATAACTGCCACACTGTAACCGACATGTTATAACCAACACACTGTAACCGACATGTTATAATCGGCACACTGTAACCGACATGTTATAACAGACATGTTCTAACCGACATGTTATAACTGCCACACTGTAACCGACATGTTATAACCAACACACTGTAACCGACATGTTATAATCGGCACACTGTAACCGACATGTTATAACAGACATGTTCTAACCGACATGTTATAACTGCCACACTGTAACCGACATGTTATAACTGCCACACAGTAACCGACATGTTATAACCGCCACACTGTAACCGACATGTTATAACCGCCACACTGTAACCAACATGTTATAACCGCCACACTGTAACCGACATGTTATAACCGTCATGTTATAACCGTCATGTTATAACCGTCATGTTATAACCGTCATGTTATAACCGTCATGTTATAACCGTCATGTTATAACCGTCATGTTATAACCGTCATGTTATAACCGTCATGTTATAACCGTCATGTTATAACCGTCATGTTATAACCGTCACACTGTAACCAACATGTTATAACCGACATGTTATAACCAACACACTGTAACCGACATGTTATAACCGCCACACTGTAACCGACATGTTATAACCGCCACACTGTAACCAACATGTTATAACCGCCACACTGTAACCGACATGTTATAACTCATGTTATAACCGCTATGTGTTATAACCGTCATGTTATAACCGTCATGTTATAACCGTCATGTTATAACCGCCATGTTATAACGTCATGTTATAACCGCCATGTTTTAACCGACATGTTATAACCGTCATGTTATAACCGTCATGTTATAACCGACATGTTATAACCGACATGTTATAACCGTCATGTTATAACCGTCATGTTATAACCGTCATGTTATAACCGTCATGTTATAACCGTCATGTTATAACCGACATGTTATAACCGACATGTTATAACCGTCATGTTATAACCGTCATGTTATAACCGTCACACTGTAACCAACATGTTATAACCGACATGTTATAACCAACACACTGTAACCGACATGTTATAACCGCCACACTGTAACCGACATGTTATAACCAACACACTGTAACCGACATGTTATAACCAACACACTGTAACCGACATGTTATAACTGCCACACAGTAACCGACATGTTATAACCGCCACACTGTAACCGACATGTTATAACCGCCACACTGTAACCGACATGTTATAACCGCCACACTGTAACCGACATGTTATAACCGCCACACTGTAACCAACATGTTATAACCGACATGTTATAACCGCCACACTGTAACCAACATGTTATAACCGACATGTTATAACCGTCATGTTATAACCGACATGTTATAACCGTCATGTTATAACCGTCATGTTATAACTGACATGTTATAACCGACATGTTATAACCGTCATGTTATAACCGTCATGTTATAACCGTCATGTCATAACCGTCACACTGTAACCAACATGTTATAACCGCCACACTGTAACCAACATGTTATAACCGCCACACTGTAACCGACATGTTATAACCGTCATGTTATAACCGTCATGTTATAACCGTCATGTTATAACCGTCATGTTATAACCGTCATGTTATAACCGACATGTTATAACCGTCATGTTATAACCGACATGTTATAACCGTCATGTTATAACCGTCATGTTATAACAGTCACACTGTAACCAACATGTTATAACCGACATGTTATAACCAACACACTGTAACCGACATGTTATAACTGCCACACTGTAACCGACATGTTATAACCAACACACTGTAACCGACATGTTATAACCGCCACACTGTAACCGACATGTTATAACCGCCACACTGTAACCGACATGTTATAACCAACACACTGTAACTGTTATAACCGTCATGTTATAACCGTCATGTTATAACCGACATGTTATAACCGTCATGTTATAACCGTCATGTCATAACCGTCACACTGTAACCAACATGTTATAACCGCCACACTGTAACCAACATGTTATAACCGCCACACTGTAACCAACATGTTATAACCGCCACACTGTAACCGACATGTTATAACCGTCATGTTATAACCGTCATGTTATAACCGTCATGTTATAACCGTCATGTTATAACCGACATGTTATAACCGTCATGTTATAACCGTCATGTTATAACAGTCACACTGTAACCAACATGTTATAACCGACATGTTATAACCAACACACTGTAACCGACATGTTATAACCGCCACACTGTAACCGACATGTTATAACCAACACACTGTAACCGACATGTTATAACCGCCACACTGTAACCGACATGTTATAACCGCCACACTGTAACCGACATGTTATAACCAACACACTGTAACCGACATGTTATAACCGCCACACTGTAACCGACATGTTATAACCAACACACTGTAACCGACATGTTATAACCGCCACACTGTAACCGACATGTTATAACCGCCACACTGTGACCGACATGCTACAAATGACAAAAACAAGGCCCATACAATAAATTACTTCATGATAAGTTTTGTCATATTACTTTTTCAAGAAATTATGCAAATCAACATGTTTAGATTTAAGATATATATGACGTTAAGATGTTTGTAAAGCTAAATTGCATATTTGGTGGCCTTTTAGGTGAGAAGTTTGAGAATAACTGACTCTGGTTTGCTTCATTTAATTTTACAAGTCTGAAATGGATTCCTCCTTCCCACGCAGCCGCTTGATACAGAAAGCATCTCAAATGACCTCTTCTCTTCCTGTAAGACCTTTTATTCCAAACATCTGCAGGAAGGATTCAGTTTCATTCACAGAACTGGAATCACGACTTCTTATTCACTATTCAGGGTACAAATGCAAGGTTATAGTCATTTACCATGTTTGGCAAGTGTCAGATCTTTACTGAATGTCATATTTATTTAAATATACTTTCTGTGTGCAGCCGAACCTGCGCCTGAGTCATGGTTCTATTAAAGTAGGAAAATATAACATCAATCTACTACTAATATATTTTGAGAACATGACATTGCAACATTTTCATGGCCTATAATAATGGAGATGGGGATGTGTGCAGTACAGAAAAACTAAAAATCTTGGAAGCAAGTTGTATAGGCCTTTTTTTTTCTGGATCCTGTACGATTTCTTTACGTCTTGTTCCTTACAAACAGTAATACAAATAATATTGTTGATGTTTATATTTATATATATGTAATGTTCATCAACTGATATTAATACCCACAGAAAACTTGCAGTGCATTTGTCTGTAAAATGGCAGATTAAACTCTCAGTTCACTCCCAAATCTCAAATAAGCTCGCCCCAAGCATACTCCTTTCTCCTGTGACCCAAACAAACCCCTGAGGTCGTGAGACAGGCCCCTACACTGCCAGTATTTAAATCTAGGCTAAAAACGGCTCTGTTTAGCCTCGCATATGATTGATGGAATGTTTAAATACACGTTAATGTATTTATTTAACCACTTATCTGTCTTGTGATTGTATTGATTGTATGTATTGTTACTGTTTTTTATTGTAAAGCACTTTGGCTTACCTGTGTATGAATAGCGCTGTACACATACATTTTGATTGATTGACTGAAATACATCCTTATGATGCCACTAAAATAATAAATTCATATTTTGGTTAGCTAAGACTCCATCATCCAATTAAATTACTAAACAACTTAAGGCCTACATCCCTAGTGTGTAGGAGGATTCGACTATATTGAATAGGCCAGAAAAACAATTGCGAAGGTTGTATTCAAGACACCTTTCTCTTGACATGTATGTCCTTTTTTCACTATATGTCATGCAGCTGTGTCGCCATTATCTCCATATAATAGTCACATTGTCACTTAGAGAATAAAATGATTGCCTGTTCATTGCCTGCCACATTAAACATGATGGAGAAGCTTAATCAAAGGCGCTACTTTGCACCGTTTGTCCCGGATATGAATGGGTCTGAATTACAGTACGAGGCCAGCACTACGGGACGGCCTGATCAAATTTAGTAATAAACGGATAGGAGTCAGTGTCTGCTGCATTGGGAAGCCTGGCACTCATCGAGATTACATCAGGAGCAGTGTGGAGGGCCTAATGCTGTTACGTGGTGTGATATCAGAGCTGCTTGAAGTGTAGGAGTCTTTTGGGAGGATGTTTCTGATAGAGGAACAGGCAGGAGAGCAGACAGGTGTGACGAGATGTTTACCTGCTTGTACCTGCTATTTCACATAAATCCCACCGGTGTTTTAGCAAATCTGTTCATTTACATTCAGGGCAGAAGGCTACATTAAATACAAGAGGCTCGGGCAGATTAGGGCGGTTTCATTTATGAAGCAGGTGGCTGACAAATCTGAAAGTAAAGTATATCCATGGAAAGGCTGCTCGATTATGGCAAAAAAGTATTTAACTTGAACTTGAAATAATGACAACTTCCACTCTGTCAAAAGCAACCGGCAAAGAAAGTATAACTGTATAATATTATGTGTTAAAATGTTACAACATTTTGTCTGAATGCCGTTGAAAAGTGGTTTTGCTCCAATTTTGTGTGGTAGAATGAGCACACACATCATTCTGAACAAAAGGCAATTGTGTTTTGGTCATAACAATTTTTTTATTGACTAGAATGATAGTTGAAATCACAATTTGATTAATTGCACAGCCCTGATGCATTACGAGTCAAAAAATCATGGTTTTGAATTGTTTTTTAGTAACGGATTAAGAGTTTATTGTAATTATTTGGAGACTTTTGTCAAATATTTTAAAATGGTTTTGATTGACGTGGATTAAATTAATTCATGGCTCTCTCTCTGCTGTCACAATAACCGAAGGCAACACAAGCACAACCTTTCAAGTGCATGCTTTGCCCTTAGCACTGCCATCTCAAAATAGATAGAATCATCTTTTATCCAAACATGGTGCCATTGAAAAGTCTACACTGTGTTTCTTACAAACACAGTGACATCATAGTTGTCCACAAAACTGTCGATAAAAAAAAATACAGCTGTCTGTCTTTACCGTTCAAAATCGTTCTCATTTAAACCATGCAATCCTTAAAGATAAAACCACTAGACCAGTGTTTTTCAACCTTTTTTGAGTCACAGCACACTTTTTTTTTAAAAAGACACCACGGCACACGATCTACTAAAACACTACACTTCAAACACAACAAGTAAAAAAATAATGTGATAAATAACATCTGTAGCACGGTCTAGTTCTTTAAGTTTGGCAACGGTGATTTGTTTTGCTTTTCTTTTTGGTAGAGAAGTATGTTCAGGACACTCCAAAATGGTAAATTAAATATGCATGAATTTGTGAACTCAAATTTGACATTTTTTCAAGGCACACCTGGCAATATCTCAAGGCACACTGGTTGAAAACCAATGCACTAGACCAGGGGTGTCCATACTTTTTCCACTGAGGGCCGCCTATTGTAATACAGACGCAAAACCATCGTGAAATGTTTATCTGATGTTTTAAGTTCCACCACATCTACATTCAGTCTCATTGCCTTAATATCAGGTCTGTATTGCACCAAAATGTTAGTTATTTAGGTTAGAATTGTAGAAAATGTGAAATTTGCTATAAAAAGTAGTTCTCAGGACAATGTGGGCCAATTCACCGGGAAGCCTAAGGGCCAAGAAAAATTGGTCTGAGGGCCGCATTTGGCCCCTGGGCCTTAGTTTGGACATGCCTGCACTAGACCAACTCAGAAACACAGCCAGAAATCACAGGTAAACACTGTACTGTGCATTTGCTTCAAACACTCTTCAAATACGGTATTTTCAAACGAAGAGAGTTGGCAGGATTCAGAGTCTTTTCTCTGGTCTGGTCTGTCTCCGGAGTCTGCCTCTTGTTTAGCGCCGGCCAATAGTCGCGTAAACCACCTGAGTCACATCCATCAAGGCCACAGGAACCAAACTCTAGTTAAAAGGTATGTTCTGTGCCATTTATCACTGTGTCACTTCTTGTGCACCGCCAACCTTTTCAAACTACACTTAGCATTTAAGATGCAATTAAAACGCCCGAGGATGCTGCAACTGCCTTTTCAACTGTCATCAACTTTGCACAAAAAACTAAGTATGTAGTGACAGATATTAGCTACCAATGCTATATTTATGAGTTATTCTTACAGAAAAGCTTGACAAGAAATGTTGTTATGACTTTAAAGTAACACAGTAATGAAAAAGGCAGGTTAATAAATGCATGCCTTTTATCTTGCCGGCTTTGAAAGTGAATCGTGTGAACTAAGAGAAAGAAAAGTCAAATATCAAAGGGCATGTTTAGTTAGATGACAGGCAGTCGTCAGCGCGGGGAGAGGAGTAGAGCAAAGTACCTTTATCTTCTATCAGGTGGGCCCCACAAATGCAACATGTGAACAACACAACAGCAACGCACTCTGATCCACGTGTCTCAACAAGAACCGGCAGCAGCCAAAGTCAATACCCCTGCACATGAGTAACAATGAGCAACACAGACCGTTTAAGGTGATTTCATGAGCGGAAAACTGAACTAATTGTAGATACTGAAGACGGAGTGCTCAATGTTAAAAGCAGAAAACACGTTTAGCATCAGTCAGAAAATGGACCTCAAGTTTAAGGGTTTTTACCTCTTGGATTTGTTAGGGATTCTTCCATTTTGATTCAAGTTTGCTTTCCAAGGGACTGGGCAAATGAAGATAGGACTGAATTTACCTTTTCCAGTTCAAATAAGATTCAATACTTCCTGACTTTAGAACAACAGTGTTAAAATCGTTATCTGAAAACTTCAATTTGCCAAAAAAATATTGAACTTCACCAGTTGACGGGCAAAAGTAACAAGTTAATGCTGTAATTGTACCATTATATACCAGATCCATCATGTAAATATAATGGTATAATTCTCTCGTTGTCAATTTTAAAGGTCATGGAGGTATAATAAGACCTGGAACATATATCAAAGATGGCCTTTTATTTGTAAAGTGGGGCTAATCTAATATAGCAAACTCTAAGACGCTTTGAGGATTTGAAATTTGAAGAAGTTCATGTTGGGAAAAAAAAGAAAAGTCACTCTAAAATCTGATCTGATGACATGAAAGCTGCAGGTCCCTGTGAGCTGAACGCAGGCAAAATATATTGTGCAATAGAATAATTCTTTCTAGTACCTCAGAAAGTCCACAAATCAAACTCACTTCAGGACAGAGGGAAGTCATATTACAGATCCATATCAAATCAAATTAAAGTGTGGCTGAGTTCACAAATTAACTTTTAAAGGCGATTGTGTACTTCCAGCCACCGTTTTCGCTTCGCTTGCTCTTCTCTTATCAGTAGAAATATAATACAAAAGAATAGAACAAGAGAACGGCATGGTGGCTTAGTGGATAGTGGCGGGAGCTGCACGATTTGGGAAAAATATCTAATTGTAAGTTTTCTGATCAGTTTTGCAATTACGATTAGATTTGTGATTTATGTTTTAGTAAAGGGCTTCTGTTCAGAGACAAAACAAAAAGACTGAAATATGAACTGACTAATAAAAGAATCACATGTTTCGGAACGTTTTTGTCGCTTTTTGTCACGGTTTTGTCAGTTTTTGCAGTGTTTTTTGTGACTCTTAGAGTTTTCATCATTGTTATCAACAAGATCATCAAGAAGGCCGGACATGTTGTGGGGGAGGAGCTGGACTCTCTGACTGTTGTGTCGGAGAGGAGGATGTTGTCCAAAATCAGGACTATTCTGGACTTTCCCTCCCACCCGCTCCACAAAGTGCTGGTCAAGAGCTCATTTAGCAACAGACTGTTACTGCCACGATGCTCCACCGAGAGACACAGGAAATCATTCCTGCCTGTCGCCATCAAACTACTGAACTGTAAATCCGCTTGTGAAGTCATTGTGCAATATTAAGTCCACTGTGCAATATTAAGTCCATTATAAACTGTACATGATCATGTAAATATGTAAATAGACAAGGGTAGTAGAGTTAAGCTTATTGTAAAACTGTTCATATCGGGGGTTTAGTTGAGTATTGTTCATATCGGGGGTTTAGTTGATTAACAAAGACACTTTATAAGTTAAGTTAAATGGGGTAGACATTATATAGAGCTATTGTATTTTATTTTTTATTTTTTATATATATCTTATATTGTTTTAATACTTACTGTCTCTACTGGTCGGTTGCACATGTAACAAAAAGGAATTTCCCCTTGGGGATAAATAAAAGTAATTCTGATTCTGATTCTGTTAGTAGTGTTTTTGTCACTTTTTATATAATTTCGTCACTTAGTCTCGTTTTAGTCACTTACTGTTGCATTTTTGTCACTTGTTTCAGAATATGTTTTAACAAAACATGTTACTCAAAAACTTAACCTTAAACGAAAAGAGACAGACAGATATATGCAACGATCCACAAATTGTATCGATACAGACACTGAAAGAATACTTTTTTCTTTGCAAAAATCTATTCCACTGCCTGTGAAAGCCCATCCAAACAATGTGAGGGGGCATTATGCAGGAGTATGACGTCAACGCTGACATCTTTGAGTCAGAGTCTCTCAGGTCAGAGGCACGACAGGTTGACAGCGGATTGCCAGCAGTGATAATGACGACAGGGCAGACAGCGGCAGGATCCAATAACCCTGCCGCTCCATGTTATTGCACACCGACGGAGGCTATGAACAGCCGCACAATTGGTCAATATGTTGTTTAAAAATGTATTTCCTAAAGTGTAAAGCTAAAATTCAATCTGAAGTCAGTCAAAAAGTGCATTGAATAGTAGGCGTTTTTTTTTATTTCGACAGATGCCTAGCACTGAAAGAGGAGATGAGTTTGGACAAGGCCTTGAATGAACCGCAGTAATTAGATCATCATAAATTAATAATGGTTTTGTTGGAACGGCGTAAAAACCTAGCATTCATCATTCAAAAAGAGAGACAAGGACAGCCAGGAATTACTCATTAGCACAGGTTTTCAAATCAAATCAAAGCAGCTTCGAATTTATTTTCTTTTTTTGAGTGCACTAGTGTTCATCAGTTGCAGTGTTTGTCTTCAGGGGTCAAAAGAGCAAACCTACCAGTGCGCAGTGATTTGCATATCGTTGCAGTCTTTATTTATTCAGGCTTTGGACTGGCAACCAAAGAAATTGTTCTAACTAAAGGTGAAAAAAGACTGAAATATAAACTGGCAACCAATACAAGACCAATACAAGAACCTCATGCATTTCATAACATGATTGTGGAGGTAAAAACTACAAGACTGATATTTTATTGCCCATTGGACCAATACAACTGTGATTTTTTTCACAGCTCTAGTTGCAACCGACTAAATCAGTTCTGAATTATTATCTACCATTTTATTAAGTGAAATTTAGATAATATTGTCAACATAGTTTTGAAGAAAGAGTTAGTATTGAAAGTTGAATATTGAGCACATATAGTGGACGGCCACAAACAGTGAAGTGAATCTTTCAAAATCTTGCATATGACATGGTTTTGATGAGCCTTTAATGAGGCTTGAACATTAATTATAGGTCCGTATCACCCCAAAATGATAAGTTTCTCCAATTTTACAGTAAAGAGTACTACTTTTGGTTGTTTAGGCCAAATTAGCAGGAAGCCTAAGGGCCAACAAAATTGGTCTGAGTGCCGCATTGGTTTGGACACCCCTGGTTTGTAGTTTAAAAAAAGAAAAATGGGGGAAAAAAGGCTGCTTGTAATATAATTATGTCTGTATAGGGTGGGGTAGGGTGACATTTCTGTACTTGTGATTTCTTTTGTTCACAGACATGTCATATTTGATCATTAAAGCAGAACTACGTAACTTCAGCGACAGAGCTCCCCCTGCAGGGCTCTTGTGAAAATAAACTGCCAGTAAAAAGACTTCAAAATCGTTTTTTCTTCTTTTTTTTATCTTCCTTTTTATTGAAAAAAGGAAATACGATCACAAAAACATTTCATGTCACCAAATATAAAAAGAGAGCTAAAGTTTCTCAAGAGAGTCTTCGGGTCAGCGTCAGGAAATGTTGCAGGGCTGGTTTTCCGCGCAGAGACAGCAACAACCACATGGACTTACAAAGACGTTTAATAAGGTAAACTTGTTGGATTGACATAGCATCTAATTCTAACTGCGAGTATAAATAAAGTTAGCTGAACCTGAACCGCCTGACTATCATTGTCAGGACACTAAAATATCAAGATATTCATTTTTGTAAATATCATCCGCCCTTACTGAGTGTTATTATTTTAGAAAGCAGCCTGTCCAAAGCAAGTCAGTTTAAGAAACGACGCAACAGACGACTAAAATCTGTCACCTCTACTTTTCACACCCAGTGCACATGGCTCATCAGTCTGGTTTGTTATGGTAAACACAACATGTCTTTTCCCTGCTGGGTTCAACAGGGTTCACACGTTCAAGATATATCTGTTAACGACTACATCTGTGCAACAGTAGGGGGCGCACAAGTCGCTACTTCCCCGGTGACAGAGACCCCGCAGAGAACAGAGTCCGGACTGAGTCAGATCCCAGCGGGACCAGAAAACGCCATGTCACCTCCGCGTCCTGCCGCCGCACCTGCCACTTCAAGGCCCAACTCGGTCTGCTGGAAATTTGAAATATATTCAACGAATGCCTTATATTACTGTGTTAACGTTTGCAAATCACGGCCGGTGTCTTATTATAAAGAGAACTATAATGTCTCCATGAGGTCGTCTAACATTGTGTTCAAACTGTCACACACTAACGATGCGCTTTGAGTGCCTGTTAGGTGGAAAAGCACTCTATAAATAAAAATCATCATCATCATCATCGATTGTTTTAGTCAAATGATTGTTTTGTGCAATGAGACTTTTTAAATACTTCTTACCAAATAAAAGTTGAAAATGAAGGCTTCAATATTATGAGTATGAACAAATAAAGTACATCAAAAAAACTAAAATGTACAAATTGTTTATTATTGATTTTTTTATTTAATAATGTCACTGTCTGTTAAAAGAAGGATTTTCATATATGTTTTAGAGTCTGCATAGTCCAAATATTGATTACAACGATCAAACATTTAGAGATGGGTACTTCTGATTAGTCGATTAAATGTTGCAGCCGTACAGAGAACTAATTCCTCCATGGGGTCTAATCGTGTATATAACCCATTTGGTCAGGTTGATGCACTAAAATGAAATGGGATTTGTGAATTAGTTCAGCATTTTTAGCATATTCACCTCGACAAAGCCTGGTTTGATAAAGCTAGGTTGGGCCTGGTCAGTAGTTGTATGGGAGGTCACTGTATAACGGGTGCCACAGTGGGCCAGTAATCGCTGTAATGCAAATAGTTATTGTGTCTTTGAGCGGGACACCTTGGCTCCAGTGTCTATGTACATTGTTTGTTAGAGCAAATGAGGGACAACCGATGGATATTAACTAATCACTACAATCCAGAGAATGTCTGCTAATTAACCTGCATTGTCCCCACTAATAATGTACATACAATGCATATATAAAAAAGAATGTTTATAAATAAGTTTTATTCTATGGTGATACTGATATTTCATTTAGCTTCTTATTTTTAACATGTCTAGACTCTTTTGAGAACTTCTATTTTCTTCTTTTACTGATCAGTTGCATGACTGTAATAAAACGTGTAATATATGTAATAACGTGTGTATAATTAAGTTTTATTCTATGGTGATACTGATATTTCATTTAGTTTCTTATTTTTAACATGTCTGGACTTGAACTTCTATTTTCTTCTTTTACTGATCAGTTGCATGGCTGAAATAAAACTGATGTCCTCTTAGGTAAAAGTAATTCTGACTAAATCAACTAAATGATCACTGACCTTCAACAACTAAAATAACTGTTGGAGACAAATGTTATTTCTCTCAGAAATGTAGAAATACCTCACTATCGCGACATTCTAATTATCCTGCATCTTTTCAAAGTTGTTCAGCCTCAAATCATTATTTCTGATACACCCCAAAATTTGATTCAAAATATAAATATGTAATGAACTTGTAACGAATCAGAGTCTGAATGTCCCAAAGCACTTCATATCTGTCCCCACGTTGAAGTTGGCCAGAGGAGAGCGGGAGCAGCCGGCACTGAAGCTGACTAAGTGCCACAGCTTATGTAACGGGCCCAAATGGTTATGTACTGTATGTTCAAACATGGTGTAAGGACACATGAAGTTTCTCAGTACAGAGTGACTTACTTTAAACATTCTGACTCATTTATGTCAACTTGAACTTCAGCGAAACTTTAAGGCATCAAACAGAGACTACAAGGGTTCTAAAATATAAAAATATAATACGTAAAAAGTTCTCATAAAAGTACTTTCTCTTGGCGAGGGACAGATGTCAAATTTGAAGAAAACCTCAAATGGAAAAACATTCGACATGAATCAATTCAGCTACTTCAAAGATAAAAAGTGAAATACACTTTAAGGCCTCAAGCTTCCATGCCCTGTTCGGTGTGGTACAAAGAAACCCAAACACGGAAATGGTTGCAATGAAAGAAAAAACATTTATTTTCACTTCTGACTGACCCCTTGTTGCTGGAGTTAGTTCCTAGCTAGTTGACTTTTCTTTAAAATAATTCCTAAATTACAGTGGTCTACTTTTTTTTTAAATCTTAGTAAACTACAGCAAGTATCGTTCTTGCAAACAAAAGAAGCAATAATTTAGACTTTTGTGTCAAAATTTCAGCTGGAAAGCAGATTTTTTTTTTTTTAAGGAATATCCACACTTGAAATCTACAAATGTTGAACTTTCATTGTAGGGACTGGCTCAGCAAACTTGCCATAGTAATCAATATATTATACTCCTTGCATATTATTTTGAGTAAAAACTTTGGTTCCATCCATAGCAAATTATTGAACTCTGATGTATATTGGTTGTAGATTGAGCAAATAAAAAAAGAAAAATAGATATCTTGAGCCATGATATCTTTTTCCGTTCCTACGTTTTAGTATCTACAAACTTACAAAACTGCACATTTCTTGATTTGGTTTTGAATTTAGAGCAGTGTTTCTCAACTTTTTAGAGTTGTGGCACTATTTTTTCCTGTTTGGAACGATTCTGCGACACACCAACTAATGAATCAGACCATGTGGTAATAAAAAATTGAATATAATACGGCAAATAATATCTGGTTCTTTATATTTGGTAATGGAGTATGTTTTGCTTTCTTTTTTGGCTCAGAAGTTTGCTCAGAACACTCCAAAATGTTAAATCAGCATTCAATTAAATCTATATGCGTCGCTAGTGTTCCCGCACACTGGTTGAAAACTGCACTGAAGTAAATTGATACAGGTAGCAGGTCCGGACAGCGTGCCTGTCTCTCACCCGCTCCTGCTCCAATCAACAGCTGGTCTCATTTCCAGCCTCCTGCCGCGACACCGGCTCCAGTCTGAGATTGAGGACGGACCCCGGCGGCTGAGAGTGCCACTAACCATTAGCCCAAAGACAAGCTCAGGGACCACGCTTCAAACTGCCTGTGTAGATTTAAGCAAAAAGTCAAATGAAATGACTCCGTGCCACAGGAAATATTTTATCGCCTTGACAAACTGCTCCAAGCCTTCCATCTTCTCGTGTTATTGTTCCGGGCCTGGCCAGCTGACCCGCCTGTCTGCTCAGGGGCCTGCTGCATCGCCATGTGCAAAAGCAGGACGATACGTGCACGTCCCCGTCTCTGTGCTCTCGTCAGGCCTGCCGTCACCTGCCTGGCCTGTCTGATGTCCGTCTCATCCTCGCACATTTGAGTTTTTGTTTACACACAACATTCACACTTGCACAGAGACTGTTTTCATGTTGTTACATCACCTGCATTACACCGATACTGACTCACAACTCCATACCACACCAGGCTTAACCGGCTAAAGCAGGACTATTCAACTTACAACCCGGGGCCAAATCAGGCCCTCCGGAGGATATGATTCCACCCTCAATCCATCTTCCAAAAATATTTTATCTCTTGTTGGTTTTGACCTGGTTTAGACCTAGTTTAGACCTAGTTTGGTCTTGGTTTAGTCCTGCTGTAGTCCTGGTTTAGTCCTGCTTTAGTCCTGGTTTAGACCTAGTTTAGACCTGATTTAGACCTTCTTTAGACCTACTTCAAACCTGGTTGGGACCTGGTTTAGACCTGATTTAGACCTGCTTTAGACCTGCTTTAGACCTAGTTTGGTCTTGGTTTAGTCCTGCTTTAGTCCTGGTTTAGACCTGATTTAGACCTGATTTAGACCAACTTCAGACCTGGTTGGGACCTGGTTTAGACCTGATTTAGACCTGGTTTAGACCTAGTTTGGGCTTGGTTTAGTCCTGCTTTAGTCCTGGTTTAGACCTAGTTTAGACCTGACTTAGACCTACTTTAGACCTGATTTAGACCTGGTTGGGACCTGGTTTAGACCTGATTTAGACCTAATTTAGACCTGATTTAGACCTACTTCAGACCTGGTTGGGACCTGGTTTAGACCTGATTTAGACCTGGTTTAGACCTAGTTTGGGCTTGGTTTAGTCCAGCTTTAGTCCTGGTTTAGACCTAGTTTAGACCAGATTTAGACCTAGTTTAGACCTGATTTAGACCTACTTTAGACCTGATTTAGACCTGGTTGGGACCTGGCTTAGACCTGGTTTAGTAAAATCTGTATAGTAAATAAAAAATGGATATCCATTTGAAGTATCTACCTTGATCTATTTCTAAAAATATGAAAATATCTAAAAAGTATGTGCATTAATACTCATCGAGGTATTGAGATTATTCCTTAGTATCAAAATCTAGTTATTATTATTATTTCAAGAATAAGACTAAGAAGAATTGGCAGGTGTCAAAGTATATTAATACTGAAAATGGTTTTGATTTTATTTCATTTTGTGATTAAGAGTAAGCCCATATTTACAATAGCGACACAAAAAGACACAGAGCTGGTAAAATGCGCAACTTCACGGACAGAATGTGACTTTCTTTGTGTGGAAAGATTCTGAAGATCCCCCGAGAATTGTGTTCATCCCTTCTCGACTTCTCAATGTTAAAGTCACGAAAAGCGCCCATTCATTACACTAGTCTGTCGAATGAATTTGTTTGGAATAAATAGCCGAGTGACGCAGGTTGTTTGCTCAGACTGCATCATACCAGAAATGATGCCAGCAGCAGGTAAAGAAGTAGTGATTTATCAGTGTTGGTTTTTCCGACAAACACATTACCCTCACGCTGTGCTTCGGTCTCACAACGGTTGGGCTTTATGCTGTCGGAAAAAGCAAAGTCAAGAGACGCCCCGCTTTCCAAGAACAGCAACAACTATCATCGTTATGGATCTGTAATGTGGTTCAGAGGGGACTAAAAGAAAAAGGAAAATACTATTGATAGTTCAAATGGATTTCTTTGTTTAACGGACAACACTGCTGCTCAATAGAAGGGCCAATTCCCCGGTCTCATGCTTACATCTGTGTCAGGGCTGCACAATTTGGGAAAAATGTCTAATTGCGATTTTTCTGACTAGTATTGTGACCATGATTTATGTTTTAGTAATACGATTCTGTTAAAAGTTCACATTGTAAACGCGCTATGGAGAATTAACAAAAAGATTGAAATAGAACTGAGAAACTTATCAAAATAATCACATGTATTTCAGGACATGTTTGTACAAATCGACACAAAGTTATTCGTTTTTTATGCAGAATAAAACAGGATATTTTGTCGTTTGTGGAGGACATTGTGGCACTAATTGCGTCCATTAAAATTGAGATTTCAATTCATCTTCAACTAATTGTGCAGCCCTAATCTGTCCTACCATACAAAGCTAGTCAGAAAAAATGGTTAATGAGTAAATGTTGTTTGAGTGTTGTCTGTGAGATGGCAATCCACTTCAGCTTCGCTTCATAGTCTGAAAAAGCTGTGCACAAGCCCAAAACTTCATGTAAATACTCGAGATATGCCAAAGTGTTTGTGAAAGACAGAAGCAACGTTTTAAACACTTCCCTCTTTCAGTTTGAAAAGCACGTGCCCAAGCTTTAAACACATGCTGCAACTAACAATTATTGCACTCATTTCTTATGATCAGACAGCGGTTTTGATCATATCTTGACAGTTTCGACTGAGGAAGACTACAGTGTGCAGCCGAAACTGTCAAGATATGATCAAAACAGACGCCTGTTCATAAGAAACTAGAATATAATTATATCAAAAGACCAAATTAACATAGTCAGACTAATGTAGCACTCGACTAGTCAGTGATTAAACAACTATTTCTATTGTTGAAATATTGGTCTGAAAGCTGCTAGACATTAAATAATTAGAAATAAAGTGAATCTTGATTGAAACGTGCAATAATGGTCTATTTTATCGACATTTTGATATAATAATGCTGCAGTCTTTGCTATAAAAGTTTTTAGGCATGTGTTTTAGATTCTGAACAGGGTTAAAATGAACAATTACGATTATCAAAATATGATTCTGATTATTTTTGTCGACTAGTCACAATTATCCTGATTAATCACTGCCTATACAAACAGCAAAAACATAATATCCTACTTAATTTTGAACATAAACTGTTATAGAACAAGAAATGAGGAGTGGAAAAAAACTTAACACATGACAAATACTCTACAAAAAGACTTGGATTTGGGTTTCAGGCCTAAATTTAAAATGTCGGTCAGAGTTCCCCGTTTAGCTTGCTTGTAACTGATCCACGGCGGGCTGAAAATATCCGCTTCTTGCGTCTTTGAGGGTCGACCGGATGTCTCTCCGGCTCACACACCGCAGGCTCCCGTCATGTTAGAGCCCTGGGGGTTCTCGGTGGGGTCTGGTCTGCCGCGAGGAGGCTGGTCCTGCTCCCAGAGGTCTTCAGGAGTAAAGATTGTGTTTCGGAGACTGACCCGCACAAACAGAGTCACAATGGAGCATCGCTGGCCTCATTTCCAAGTCGCTATCGATCGAATTACGTCTTATAATAACTCCAGCCGGACGCCGAGGGGTGTCACGCGGTGTATTTATAACCCGATCAATACCTGTGCATCGACGGAGCGGTGGGATGAGCTGCACGGGCTCCCCTTGGTCCATGTGTGTCATTCTAATATGTGGATATTTCACAAACAAACACATGGTCAACCTTCTTCTCCCTGCTTCATGACATGAACTAAGGAGGACTACCACTACCATTACTCTCACCTACAATCAGGGCTGCCAGATTTTCACCAAGCAACTTTATCAAAAAAATGAATAAGCAACCCCAAACCTACAAAACTATGCCCAAAAATAAGCAACTAGTTAAACATTGTGTGTCCCATCTGCCACAAGCGCCAATGGGATGCACAAACAGTATTTCCTATATCACTTTCAACTTCAATAATGACTTTAAAACATTAACAGCTTGTATTTCAGTCAATATTGAGTCTATTATTGTGAGACAGACAAGAAAAAAGCTAAAAATTACATAAAAGGGCTTCTGCAGCAGCAAGCCAAAACAACTCACAACTCTCAAAATGTGCAAGCCACTAACCAAAAATAGAAGCCCAAAGAAGCAAACATTGCAACTCTACAATCACTATGTTCCTTTACAACAAAAAATGAAAAAAAGAAAAATAAATAGGATTACAACAACATCTCAAGTCTTAATCAACACAAGGGCTGAAGAACTATTAACACTACGAGTATAAATGCAAAGAAATATTACTACAACTTATAATAAACAACTCCCATTTCTAAACAAACATAATAACTACTACAACTACAGTCCAACTTTACACCCAAAGAAAATGTATTCCACTTGTTTTACGAAGTGGAGAGCGATGTGATCCAGTTGGAGCTGCAATGATTAACCAGCTAATCGGGCCTAGTCGACTAAAAAATAATCTGTAGCTTGACTTTACAGACTCTAAAACACATACAAAAGAACATTTTTTATAACAATGAGTGGTATTTTCATTAAATCTAAATGTCATAAACTCTTTCTGATGTTTTTTTTATTTAACCTTTATTTAACCAGAAATGTCCCGCTGAGATCTTCTTCAAGGCAGTCCTGGCCTAGAGGCTTCTACAACACATTTTTATCAATAATGCACTTTATTCGTAAACATTCTGTATTTCAGAAGCAATCAGTCACAATATTTAAACCTTTGTTTGGTCGAAAATGTATTCAGAAAGTCTCACTGATGCACAATCATAATAATCGTTTTAGTCAACTATGAAAATAAGAGTCAGTTGCAGAGTTTCTTGCGTGTGTTTGTTATTTGATAATCAGGTAGCAGACACATTGATAGACGAGCTCCAAATCCCCTCAGCTGCAGTTCTAGAAGCGCTCATTGATATTTATATTTGGATGGTTGAAATGCAGGAGGCCATTATTACGCACATATTTTTATCTCCACTTTTTTCCAAACCCATTCAGCCTTTACCACAACTAGAGCCTTCATCTAATAATTTAATACCCTGGTCTTTCCTGCCCTCACGGCTGTACACAGACATAACTACAGCTCGTAATAAGCTCCAAACGATCTATAGGCGAAAGGGCGTAAATCGTGCTTGTAATTACGGTGAGTAATGTTGCAATGGTCATACATGCTTTAAATCTGAGCGCATGTGGCTGTCAGGTGAGCACTCCCGGCCCTGATTAATGAACTTACTGTGTTCCTTCCTTTATGTGAAATCGAGAGCCTTGGGGGCACCATAACCCATTGAGAATGCATGGAAATGACCTTTTTGCCGCGCGTACACAAACCGCCATCGCTCTCTCCTCCTCCCACAGGCAACTCCAGCTCCAGAGGTCTTTCCTTTTACCCGCGTGCCTCGTTCCTGGAAAGCATCCGTCACTAAAAACCGTCTGAATGGGATCTAATGCAATAACCGCTTTGCATGACGGCGCTGCGTTGTGAGCCGTGAGTTTGAGAGCTCTCCATTGAAGTAATATCGCTATCACAAGAGGCTCCATTCATATTGGATTAAACTTAATGACATCGAGAGGGAAGCAGTGGATTGTTTTATTGGATTGGCCCTGTGTGTCGTGTTGGGGGGAAAAAAGATTGAGTCGGAAGCAGCGTTTGACAGAAAGCAAGACGATCAATGGTCAAAACAATAACGCAAAGTGATCCTGGGAGATTTGTGACGTCACCGGAGCAGTATTTGGAAATGTAATATCAAGTTGAAATGGTATTGTCAGTCATCTAAATCATTCTCTCACAAAAGGTCTAGGCCTGTCACAATAACTACTATAACAACTTATCGTTAAATGTTTGATCGAAAGAACAATCTATTTGGGGTTTGGCGTTTTGTTTTGTGCGTATGATCTGAGCTGTACAGAGTGAAATGAGCAACTTTTTATGACTCATCGAAAACAGCAAACTACTAAAGGGTTTCATTTTGTCATTTGTTCATTTCAACTCATGTTTTTTAACTAAATTGTACTTTTTTGAGGTATTCTTTTGTTGTCAGTGACATAAAGTAGTTTCAATATCATCATTTATTGTGATATTTTCTGTAGTAATTTATCGCGCTTAGAAATGTTACATTTGTGTTGACGTCACAAAATAAATGTTATCAATATTTCAATGTTCATTACAGGGAAAAAAGCCTCAGATTTGTAAGATTCCCTGTATCTAATAAAGCCTACAGATTATAGAGTGTGGAATTATACTGTCAAAAATCTGTATTAAAACTATTAAAGAAACTACTCAAGTAAGCAAGCAAGTATCAACACTGAAATAATTAAATAAATATAGGACCAAGTTGGACCTTTGTAGAATTGTTTTTGAATTGATTTCATCGACATCAGAACTACAAGTCCATATGGTTTTACAGAAACTATTATAACAGACATGGAAAAAATGGAAAACAATCATGTTTGGACTTAATTTGAAAATTAATTGATTTTGGTCTATCTGTGCCATCAGGTTCTTCGGATGCCTTTTACTACATTATTTTTGTACTCTCGTGTCGTGTCCTGTTCTATTTGTTTAAAAACTGGGGGGAAAAAAGAAAATAATAAGAAAAAATAAATAAATAAAAAAAAAAACAATTTATGCAGTGAACTTTATTGATTTTGAGCCGCTACTGTCTCTTTTGTTCTCACAGTGTTTTGTTTGAAAATTGTAAAAATTAAAAAAGTATAATAATATTGTAATATTAAAGTTATAACAAAACAGGTATCAATCCTGTTCCTGAGTATTCAAATGTGAAACACGAGTCCCACGAGTGTCAAAATATTGTAATTTGTGGATTCATTTCACCACGTGTTTCTAGTCGGTGGGCGATATTGACAACTTCTGAAAATGATAATTAGTCGATATTATGTCAATCCAACAGAATTAAGTTAAAACATGTCTTTAATCGTATTAGTTGAGATTTAATTATCAGACAAATGTGAATTGTCTGTAAAATTAATCACAAACGTGCAGAAATATCACTCTATATCCTCTCAACACATTTTTGAAAGCTTGTTTTGTAGCATGTCTTACTATAAATGATCAACTTAATATTCAAATTTCTATATTTCAACCTCTGCATGCATTATTGATTATGCTCATCACAAGTTTTTCTCATTTTTCGCTCGTCTTATAAAATGCTCTCCACTTGTTTCAGATGACATGAGTCAGAGTGAAAATGAGAGAACTCGACCTGTGGCCCACGCACACGCCGCCGCCACTGAACGGCACAAGCTAATAAAGAGACGAGAACGTGAGAGCGTGCAGGCAAAAGAGACAAGGACGTGAGAGCAAAAGAGACGAGGATGTGAGAGCAAAAGAGACGAGAACGTGAGAGCAAAAGAGACAAGGACGTGAGAGCAAAAGAGACAAGGACGTGAGAGCAAAAGAGACGAGAACGTGAGAGCAAAAGAGACAAGAACGTGAGAGCAAAAGAGACGAGGATGTGAGAGCAAAAGAGACAAGAACGTGAGAGCAAAAGAGACGAGGACGTGAGAGCAAAAGAGACGAGGACGTGAGAGCAAAAGAGACGAGGACGTGAGAGCAAAAGAGACGAGGACGTGAGAGCAAAAGAGACGAGGATGTTAGAGCAAAAGAGACTACAACGTGAGAGCAAAAGAGACGACAACGTGAGAGCAAAAGAGACAAGAACGTGAGAGCAAAAGAGACGAGGATGTGAGAGCAAAAGAGACGAGAACGTGAGAGCAAAAGAGACAAGGACGTGAGAGCAAAAGAGACGAGGACGTGAGAGCAAAAGAGACAAGGATGTGAGAGCAAAAGAGACGAGAACGTGAGAGCAAAAGAGACAAGGACGTGAGAGCAAAAGAGACAAGGATGTGAGAGCAAAAGAGACGAGAACGTGAGAGCAAAAGAGACGAGGATGTGAGAGCAAAAGAGACGAGAACGTGAGAGCGCGCAGGCAAAAGAGACAAGGACGTGAGAGCAAAAGAGACGAGGACGTGAGAGCAAAAGAGACAAGAACGTGAGAGCAAAAGAGACGAGGACGTGAGAGCAAAAGAGACGAGGACGTGAGAGCAAAAGAGACGAGGACGTGAGAGCAAAAGAGACGAGGAAGTGAGATCTATAATATATTGCGATTCAATATTAATACTTAAAACGATATTATTAGTATTATTGTTCAATATTATTAGGAACATGTTTCTAAATGTTAGAAACTATCTCTGGTATTTGTAAAATGTAAATGCTTTAATGGCTGAGGTTGTGACAAAAGCTTTCTTCCCTTTTTAATGAATCAGGATCAAAGCTTCTATTAACAAAACTGACACTAACACTGTCTGTAATTTAGTCACAAACACTTTTGTACATGAAACATAAACCCACATTAAAGTTTATTTCATCATGTCATAGTGTTTGACAGATCTGTAGTTAGTTGTTCTCTCTCATGACATCTTAATTGTGAAACCGTGGAGCTCTCATTAAAGTATTGCGATACATGTTTCCAACACGACCTACTGTCCCAGCCATAATTAACAGATTGTCAAATACCATTCAGGGATCATTTTATAGCAAATACGTATTCAAAAAGTATTCATGCCAATTGAGTCAGGGAAAAACTCTGGAAGTAAGGATGCAAAAATAAGTATACATTTTATTGCCTTGCTTTTCTTTAAATTAAATTCTACCTAGCGTAATTATGAACTGGACACAGAAAGCCCTTAAACGTTCTCAACAGATAACAGTACAATTCCGTTCAAACGCGCATTAAGCAGACGAGTTGTTGCTACAGTTCAAGGTGAAGCGGAGATGAGGAGGAAGAGACGGAGGCAGGGCTGGAGGAAGAATAATGGTCTCTTCCAAACTTCCTGAAGGAGAAAGCTGATATTTTGATGGTGTGAGACGCAGAGGAAGGAGGCGAGTGCGCGCCTGGACTGGATTGAATAACTCAATCTCATTACACACCAAAGTTCAGCTAATGTGCTCCCAATATAGTCTCCTGAAATGGCCTCAGTCTTTTAGATGAACTGATCGCAGAGTCGCTGTGTAATCTGATGGAGAGGCATGTTTTGTGCCCAGAATTGGACGTAATGAGAAGCAAGACAAGTGCTGTTTGAAAAGACTATTTTAACTGAAGATGTTTATAGATTTTTTAATGTTTATTTCCATTACTGGCTCATCTTTTGCTGTCAATTAAGAGAAGACCTTTATCTGTCCAACGATGAGGAAATTAGATTGTTGCGCAGCAGGAACAAGAAGCACAAGAAGAAAATCTATAAAGTTAATACAACATTTAAATGACTGTCGTCGAGTGAAGAAATTCTTGGTCGACTAAAGACCAGCTTTATCGACCGATTACCGTAGTCGACTAAAACAGGGAGTGGCAAAAATATATCAAAACTGTAAAGTATTTCCACGTATCTAAACCAAACTGCACTCAAAAGAACTCAACTTTCGAGGAGTTCATGCAAAAACAACTATTTATGCAGAAAAGTACTAAGATTTATACGTTAAGACTCCAAAATCTTCAGCTAACTCACTTCATATCTGCTTGTTTTTGCCATATAAATACTTTTATAATAATTTAATATAAATAAAATGAATAGTCGACTAAAAAAAAAAATCTTGAACAACTAAGATATCGACTAAAGGACTAATTAAATGAAATAGGCCTGCTTATAAATAGCTAAATATTATTTCTTATACGATTGCAAAATAATGTTTTAAACTTCTCCATAGCTTCATAGCATTACTCTCATAGTGACAGAGACTTCAGGTTATGTTTAATCCTCCGTTTAAGACAATGTTAGATTATTTATATTTGAGGCCTTTAAAAAGATGAAAAGCACGAGCACACGGCTTCTTAATATGCACGTAAACAAGTTAGCGGCGCATTCAGCCCTGATCCGCTGACAATTTAACCAAAGATTGGATTTGACTCTTAAGGCTCTGTGAAGACATAACAGATGTAAAACAAATACCATCCCTGTCGTTAATAATGTTTTTAGCTGCGTAGAGCCTTCACAATCGGTGCGTCGGCTGCTCCGGGCTTTAGCTGTAGCATTAGCAGCTGCGTGTAGACGACGTGAGGACGCTGTTCATTCATTCATTCATTCATTTTCTACCGCTTATTCCCGTTAGGGGTCGCGGGTGACTGGAGCCTATCCCAGTGACTTTGGGCCTTAGGCGGGGTACACCCTGGACAGTGGCCAACTCGTCGCAGGGCTGTTCACTTTGGGCTAATCAGCGATACTCTAAAAGTGTCTAGATTGGTGGCCGATACCAGTACTGGAAATCCCTAATAATAAAGAAATACCACTGTTAAAATGGAATGCAAAAGTGTGATATTTTGCAGAAAATCATCCACAATATCATGATTATCGCAAAATTGTGACGCTGTTGTATTGAGAGTCATGTATCGTGTCTTGTATCCAGTCATGAATGAGCCCAGCCCTAATTCAACTCAATCTTTATTGGACATAGAACTCAGGTTTTGGTGACTGGAGGCTCATCGTGCTGCTGTGGTCCTTAATTGGGCTTCATCAAGGACAATAGCCAACGATAACAGGGTTGACACAAAGATAAATGGCCGCTTATTCCCCCAATTTATTTTAGGTCGAAATCTCTTCACGCAAGGTCAGAGCTCAACTGTAAACCCAGCTGCAAGCCTATACTACACTACACTACTGATGTGACGTGTAGATTTATGATTTTAGGAAGTGTCAGTGGAGCTCTTCGCTGTATGGGGTCACACTGGGACGCCTCCTAAAGCCCATGAGGGATGACATGTCTGAGCCCGGCATGGTTATCCCACTCGCAACGATTCATTTCTGCCCGGTCAGATGGAAGCAATGTGTACATGACCCTGACCTCTGACCTCTGAAAAACCAAAAAAAGCATTTTCACAATTGGATCAACAAAGACCAAAGACGTTCTGGGTCAAAACAGACAGAAGTAAAAGAAATAGAAGCAACCTTGAAAAGTGTAGTTTCGTCAAAAAAAAAAAAAAAAAAAAAAAAAAGATTTTGACTTAATTTGAAGTTTTTTAGACACTGGACTAAATGGGTCGTACGTGTAGAGCTTAATTGGCCGTCATTTTCTTTCACTTGTTTTGTTTTTTTCTTGTTCAGTGCCGCATGTTCTTTGCTTTCTGATCATGTTCTTTCAATGTGTTTAGCTTGTTTGCATTTTAAAGTTTGACTAAATCAAAATAAATTAATTAGAAAAATGCGAATTCAAGAAAATCCCAATTTACAACAAAAAAGAAAAGTGCAGTTTCACTTTAGAATACTACTTTGACTCTAATTGTGCATGTTATTTAGTAGGCACTAACAAGTTACACAAATCAACTTTTGTATGTCATTTTTACATTGCCTTTTCTGATTCTGCACACTTATTTTAGGTTGGATGTGTGCGTTTCTCGCGTCTTTTTCTGTGGATGTTTTTTTTTGCCCCATTTACATTGAATAATAGAAGAAAAAGCTAATGACCAAATCCAGGAAGCTTCATTTTTTTCCCCTAAGCACTTATGCCACAGACCAACACTTTGCATTGGTGGCTATGCTAGTAAAAGTTTATTTTTTACAATATATATTTTTTCACAATTAGAATAAGGTTAAGATTAGGATTAGGTTTAGGAATAGATTATTTGGTTAACTTTAGGGCATTTAGGGCAGGAAAGTTAACCAGGTCTTAGCAGAAACTGAAAAAAAAAACAAGCGTCCAGGAAAAGCGAAGAAAAACCCTGACTAATTTGATAGCTTCACCACTTTCTAACGTGCGGTAAAAGCGAGAAAAATGCAGGATCCAATCTAAAATGATCACTGTTAAAGCCAGTCAAGCAGATCAAGAGCCGACATCTAGTTTCCCCTATAGATTTTCACAAGGAAGATATCACGGTTGGCAAAAAGGAAACAAGCTCCGGCTTCAAACTGCTAATTAGGACGTTTACCTACACGCCCAACGTTGCGTATCTGCCCCTCCGCCATGTGCCCGATGCATTTCCACTGGTGAACAACTTAATACAGACATAAGCTTGAAGCAGTGACAGCGAGCCCCTCTATCTGTCTTCATTAGGCCGGCTGTGCTCCTGGATTGGCTGTGATGAATGGCTTCCTCTGTACTTTGCGCGCTTATCCACGTCTCCTATATATTCTTTTCTTCTCTCCCTCACTTTCCTTTTTTCCCCCTCTACAATCCCTTTTCTTGACATATTATCTGTGTCCAATAAGGGAAATTTCAGCGTGACCACAGCACTAAGCAGGGCATGTTAAGCAGTCACATACAAATTGGAGATTCAGTTAAAGAGTCGCTGGATGGAAGTCAATTCAGGGTTTAAACTTATGTCCATCGTCATTGGCTTGACAACGTTTGGCAAGAACTTTTAGAGGCTTTATAGTTCAGTGTTGTCCCAGTACTAAAACGTAAAACTCAATTTTGATATTAAAGAAACGCTTGATACTTTATAGTCATTTTCTTCCTGGAGATGTTATTGCTTTATTTGGAATGTTCAAGGGCTGAAACAGGTTAATTGATTAATCTAATAAATTGTTGCGATAATTGTGAACTAGTTTGATAATTGAATAATTGTTTTCTGAACAATACACAGACTCCAAGACATGGGCTGTGAGAAGAGGTTTTATGACTCAGACAGAGCAGGAATTACTCCAAATCACACAAGAAACTTCTAAAGTGTGTTTTAATGAAAGTACCATTTTGTTGTCGTAAAGAAGTTCTCAAGCAGCATTATCTTCATTGCAATCACATATAATAGTAGATAGATAGATAGGTTATAAGTTAGTCGAAAGAATAATTTCAATTTAATCGATTACCTAAATAATCCTTAATTGAAGCCCTAGAATATTCCATTGTATGGCATTAAACTTCTTGTATACATTAAATCAACTGTATTTTTATTGCTCAGAAATATCTTTAAAATCATGAATCCTTCCAATGTGCGAGCTCGCCTCTCCACAGATCTGACCTGTAACATGGCCTGGTGGTGATGTCTCTTGCTTGTCTCCATAGATACAATATATGTGCATAAGTTTAATGCCATGCTGTGGAATATTCCCAGCAAAACGATGATCATTTCCATGAAGGCGAAGGTCATGGCAGACCCATCAGAAACAAATTATAAATTTATATCAAGTATTACATTCTCATTATATTAACCATCAAAATAGAACTGAATTTGAATAGAAAGTAGTTTTCAATAGAAAATGAAAGTAGTTTATTTAAGTTTTTATGTGGCCTGAATAGACTAAGACTATTCTAAAGCTGTCTAGAAGGATTGGGTCCTATTTTTGTACTTCAAGCACTTCAAGTGCGTATCTTTGGAACATATGGCTGGTTCTGTGCCGGCCTCAATGTCATGAGAAAGATTCAATTTTTATAATTTTATAATACCACTCCCTATAAAAAATTCCCACAAGCCAAATTAGCAAAAAATCTTGTGCCTAAGTGCCTAAGATAGGTTGGACTACTTATTTAACTAAAATGCAGTCAAGATAGATAGATTTCAAATTAAGCTAAAATCTTTACAATTTTTACCCCAGTTTACCTATTTATTGTATTTAATTCTATTCTTCTTAACCATCCTATACACTGGGTCAAAACTCCTCATGTCAATTTTTTTTTCATTTGACAAAGAAAAATACACATGAACACCTTTATTTTGTTCAGTCAACGTTTAAAAGGACAAAAAAGAAGTTTCATTTGTGTAAATTATGCAGAACCTTTGTCTCCTTAGTGTGACATCAATGTGTTTACTTCATGCACTTCATATTTTTCTACTTTTCTCCACAAATAGCTACCTGATTGGTGTAAAACTATAATTTATATTATTAATACACTGAATAAAGTCAAAATCAGACCATCATAAATACCTGTATGCGCTTTACAGATAAGCATAACCATCACGTGTTCATAGTAAATTCATGTTCAGACCATATCATTTCCTGGCATATTACAAACTTGAAGAGGATGACATGATGCACTGAAAAAAAATCTTTTATTTCAAACCATCAGGAAAAAAAACAATGGTTGAAGCTATGCACAAAAAAATGAATCGACTAACATTAAAAAGAAGTCACTTTGA
This sequence comes from Rhinogobius similis, assembly GCA_019453435.1. Taxonomy (NCBI): domain Eukaryota; kingdom Metazoa; phylum Chordata; class Actinopteri; order Gobiiformes; family Gobiidae; genus Rhinogobius; species Rhinogobius similis. Next base: position 16,143,651 of record CM033622.1, read on the forward strand.
ACACTTAATTGAAGAGTACATTGCAAGATTATGTTCCTTTATCTTTGATCAGCTCCTTTACAGACTTTTATTATGAACTACATATTCAATATTCTTATTTTGCATATCTCCAAAACAATTATACTCTCATCCAAACCATGTAAAAGACTAAAAGAAAAAAAACAGGAGCTGCAGAAAGAGACATTCTTCAAAGCAAGAATTTGTACAACAACCAGCCACTTTTGCCGCTTTGTTCTGGGTGAGAGAATGGAAAATATGGCTCTGTTCAAAACCAAAGGAAAGACAGGTCAAAGAGAGGATCACAGGGAGTTGGAGACATGTCCAAAATGAAGCGGACAGTGCAGTGTGCAGCACAGAGCAGTGTAATGATCAAATGTGTGCAGCCTGTGGCACCCTCCGAACCCTCTAATCCCAAAAAGAGCCCTCTGCCTCTAATGACGCCCAGAGACAAAGGACAAGCCCTGGCCAATCTCTACATTCTTTCACTGATTTGCGACACTTTTCTATGTCTTCAAAGTTTGCGCAGTTGGGTCGAGTTCGGGACGTGCTGTTCTTTAAGTTCTTTACGTTATCAAATGATGCTGTAGATGTAAACCGTTGTCGGAGCGCGGCGGCAGACTTGAGGGTGAGACTGCGGAGGTGGAGGCTTTGATCACTCGCAGGAGAGTGGCTGCAGAATCAAGGGCATGTCTGAGAGCATTAGCACCAGAACAAAGCACAAACAGGAGCTTTTCCCTGCTCTGTACTGCAGGCACTGAGTCAGGCCCCATTCAGTACATTCACAGACAAAGTTTTATTCACGTAGCCCAGAGGTCACTGATACTGTGCGACTGCTATTGTGAATAAGAGCAAATACAGTTCAAACTACTGATATCTTTCAAGCGATTATGTCAGAATTCCTTAACTGCAGGCACTGCTCTGTTTGAAGCTCCGTTGCTCAAGTTAGATTTTAATCTGCAGCTTTATTTTAACACAGCTCCATTGTATTTGGTATTTTAATGTTCCTATGACAGGTTGGACAACTCATTGAACTTGAATGATGACATCAGATTAGGAAATTACCAAGAAACCATCCTGTACACAGCACCAAAACTCCTCAAATGTCACAGATTTTTTAAATTTGACAAAGAAAAATACGTGTGAACGTCTTTATTTTGTTGAATCAATGTTTAAAGGGTAAAAAGGTAGTTTTCTTTGTGTAAATTATGCATAACCTTTGGCTCCCTTGTGTGATGTCATCAATTTGTTCACTTTCTTTCAACAGATTTAAAAAAATTTTCTCGTCAAATAACTACCTGATGAGTGTATCGCACTTTAATAATGAATGTCCAACAGGCTCACAAATGGTCAATTTAATTCATTTTTGTAACACTCAAAATCCCAACAGCAGTCGCCTCGGTGGGTGACGATGAACCAGCCATTGGTCAATAATAGAAAAGTAGATTAAACAACAGAATTTAGCAAATGGAAATGTTGAACCTGGTCGTTGCTATTAGTAACTAACAGTGACCAGACTCTTAAACAAAAAGCTACATTTTACCAATATTCATTTTTGCTGCCCTCCATCTGTGTTAAATGTGATTGGCCTATTGACCTCATTCAGGAAGTTGCCGCGGGCGCCACTGATATTATTACGGCTGTAGAGCTGCAGATCATTACAGCAAATACGTTCTACACTGACTACAAAGCCATTTTCAAGCCACCCAGAGAAAGTGTATATTGTTGACTTGTTGATATCAAATGACACAAATCAATCTACTTTATATAATATTTTATTGACAAGATTTTTCTCTGTTTCTCCATTTGAATAAAAGTAATCTCTGCTTAACCAGAAATGCAAACACGAACAGAAATGCAGGTCAGTAGCAGAAGCAGAAAAGTGGGCGAAGAGGAACAAGGTGGCAAGAATGTTGAGATGTCATTTGAAACCCAGCAAGTGGGATGAAGGGCATACCATACTCTACGGTCGCAAAGAAAAAAAAAAAAAAACACATTAAAAAAACAAAAGGTTAGATTCTATTCTCTGAAATCTACGCCTGTACAGCATGCAGCTCCCTATGTGTGAGCCTTGCACCGTTTACTTTTAATGCTTGCCAAAGAAGAAAAAAACTTGTCCAAGACGTGGAGAATTTATGCATTACACTGTCCTGGGGCAGTTATGCATCATTTGAAGAAGTCCAGCTCCAGAAAGACTGTCAATTTGTGCTTTCAAATTGACTTTTGCCCTTGCACTTGTACCTTGAAGGCTCTGCACCCATAACTTTTGTTTCTTTCCGTTCAAGTAAATGCCCTTAACACCAGTGGGTGTACTGTAGCCATTTGAGGAAAAAAAAAAAAAGAAAGAAGAAAACATTTTTGAAAGACTTAACAGACCGCTGTTAAGTAACATCAAGAAGAAGAAGAGAACCACCAAGTCACTGCCAAGTACACTTTGTTTAGTTCATTCACATTGTTGAAAGAGAATCAAGTGTAACAACTATCCCAGACAAAAAAGAAGACCAAGTGGGGGAGTTTGGGATAGTCACAAACAGCTGTTTCCACATGGTTATCATTAAATACTTGCTTTCTGTGTCATGGTTCAAATCACACTTAAGGAACAGACTAAGAGTGGAGGCAAACAGTTAAAACTAAAACATGTCTCCACTGGTACTTCGAAATTGGGTATACAACCTTTAAGTTTCAGTTTACAAAGTCTCACACTGTTGGGTTTTTCACATGTCCACCTGTAATTTTTTTTTTCATCTCCATACATATCTTAGTTTCATCAAAATGTAAAAGCCATGGTTTAAATTAAGCAGCGGTTACAATTCTCACTCACAGTTTAAAATGTGTACAAAGTGGACTGGACTTAGCGGTTTTCCCTGTAAAACCACACTGACCGCGCTTCAGTTCTTTCTGGGCAGCAGTCGTTGTAATAATGGTTTCTTAAGTTTCGGGGTCAAGTGTGACTACGTTCAAAGATGAGCGGCGGGGCAAGGAGCAGTCTATAAAACGCTGCTATTCAGAGGCTAATGCTACTCGCCGCGGAGAGGTCGCCGAGACAGCCATCCCACAGTGCGCCACGCAGACTATTAGAGGGAGCGCACAGGGGCCGGGGAACCATTATCTTTGCACTGCGAGGCTATGGGGCCACTCTAACGATCTACAGACAGCTGTCGCACTAATTAGAGCGGAGTGAGAGGCGGAGGTCCCTTCACTCACGAGCAATCAGGACAGCGGCGGCGGAAAGCGACTGAAAACAGCGGAGGATTGCTGCTGACCACGCACAAAGGGGCCAGAGTGTTGTGGCATGTGGACGCCCGAGTCTGCGCTAATGAGAAGAGGCGCGGATAAAGACGGATATCGCAATCAACTAAGTGTGTAATTGGAAGCCACTTAAAGGAGAAGAGAATAGTTACTAGACAATGCGGACTAATCTGCAGATGCAAAGTCATCTCCATTTGTCCACAGACAGCTGTATTGTTTAAAGCAGTATAATATAGCATTGTTATTAAGACCATTCGATACTACCATGACACACTTATTCAGAAATCAGGCACGTAATTATGTAGTTTAAGGCCTCGATTGATGTATGCTTTACTCAAAGCTATTACAGACACCGGAGAACATTGGAATCGGCACAAACTTTTTAATTATGTCTCTGTCGATGTGTATCAAAGCAACTGCAGCAAACATATTAGTCTCCATTAACACTAAGCCGTCTCCCAGCACTAGCGATATGTTGTTGCAAAGCTGCGTGCGTTTCTGTTCATTACAAAAAGCAACTCCTCCATGGCTAACTAAGCTTTTTGAAAAATACGAGAGAAAAAACCTATTGTGATTGCATTTGCGATTTTGGTTTTAAAATTAGTATTCCATTCAGAGTGAACATTATAAACTCTTCCTAAGTATTCCTAAGAAGACGTAAAATCTGAGAGATGACTGAAATACAAACAGCTAAACTTGTACAATAATGCATTTCAGAACATGTTTGGAAAGGTGGATGGGAGTTGAAATGTATTGCATTTTTAAAAATTCTCAAACTGACTACCCTTGAAACTTTTCTTCGACTTTTTCACTCCTGGACGACTGAGGGATCAGTTGTTTGTAAAGGTCTAAACTAAAGTTAACGTATTCTGCATGTTTTTGCAATGTTTAAAACAAAAGTAACTACCTAACTAAATGTACTCATGTTAAATTAATACATAAACAAGATATCTGGTTGTTTGCAAAGGACAATAAACGTTTTCTAATTTTTATGATTTATGATTGCAATAAACTGCAGCTGGGACTGTGCAGTTCAGTCATTTGTAACCATTAATGATACTGTTGGGGCTTCAAACTCGAGAGATCCACAGTCAGTCGTCGGTCAGTAAAAGCATGTGGTTTGGAACAGAACAATAAAATGTGATTTGTTTTTAATAAGATAAGATAAAAAAAACAAAACAAAAACATGATTGATCAATATAAAAAAAAAATGTGGTGTCACTTTGATAACTACACCATAGTTTGCCTCAAAACATGAACAAAGACTTAATTCACAATGTTTACTACGCACAATTTAGGTTTTAAAAAATAAATAAACACTTTGCTTATTATGAATTCTTTGTTTATGCTTTATTAAGGCCAGAATAGTAGTTGTACAAATAAGTGTTAAAAATCTTTCTCTTTTTTGTCAGTCATACAACCAGCCTTACTTGTAGCCCTATTGTATTTAAACTCAAACTAACCATTTCTATATTCAGATGCACTTATTTCCTGGGATAAAATTAAAAATGCAGAGGTCAGGTCGACAACACCGTGTTCGATCAGTTTTCCTTGACACGGTGCGCATGAGCGGCCTGAGTGTGTGGGCGTTCATCCATGAGAAAAGGTGATGAAGGAGCGAAGCCAAGGTCAGATCTGTGTGGAGCGAGCAACGAGCCAAATGTTTGCACTGACCACACGTAGACACTCAAAACACGCTCCCCATAAACAGACAATACTGCAAGTGCAACCGAATATATTTAACCCAATTCATCTTTACTGAAACAAGAAAAGTAGGGACTAAACTAAATATCATAAGGTCAAAAACAGGACTCTACCAGGACCAAATTGTAATTTTAACGGCCGTAATTAGCAAATCGCAAAGGCTACAATTCTTGAAGTGCAACCATTTCCTCCACAAACATCAAAATATCCAGTTTTATTCTGCAAGTGACTAAAACGCAATTCAAGGCGACAAAAAATGCAACTAAAAGCAACAAAAACGCAACTATAGGCCACCGAAAGCGACAAACTAGACTAAAAATGACACAGACGCGACTAAAAGCGACACAAATGTGCATTAAAGTGACAAAAAACTGACTTAAAACGCTAAAAATGTGACGAAAAGAGACAAAAAACGCTAAATCTTCTCATCGTCTTTTTGTCAATTCTCCTGGTTGCGTTTAAAATGTGAACTTTGAACAGAATCTTATGATTAAAGCGTAAATTGGAAATCTATTCGCAATTGCAATTCTGGTCGTCCACAATTTGTCATTTATTTAATTCATCTAAAAGTGTAAAGAATCAAATTGAACATGTTTCTTTTATTTGTAAATCATTAGGATTACTGCATTTTGATCTATATTGTTCAGTGTTTCCTCAGGCACCAGAGACTATATCAATGAAATATAATATCATTATATCAAGTTCTGTTCACACTTTATATGCTGCCCTTAGGTATGATCATCAGAAAGCATGGCATTAACTTCCACTGCTATGCAGATGACACTCAGCTTTATTTATCAATGAAACCTGATCAGACCCATCAAGTAGACAGACTTAGTGCCTGCGTGAAAGACATAAAAACTTGGATGACTCTTAATTATCTGCTCCTTAACCCTGAAAAAACCGAGGTCATTCTGCTGGGCCCTAAGCACCTGCGAGACTCTTTATCTGACCAGATAGTTTCTCTGGACAATATCACTGTAGCCCCCAGCTCTACTGTAAGAAACCTTGGGGTCCTATTTGACCAAGATCTCTCGTTCAAAGCTCATATAAATCAAGCCTGTAAAACAGCCTACTTTCATTTGCGTAACATAGCCAAAATTAGAAAAATCCTGCCCAGAGATGATGCCGAAAAACTCATCCATGCATTTGTCACATCCAGATTAGACTATTGTAACGCCCTGCTTATAGCGTGTCCTAAAAGCTCTATAAGAAGCTTTCAACTGGTTCAAAATGCAGCAGCAAGATTATTAACAGGTACTAGAAAAAGAGATCATATTTCACCAGTGTTAGAGTCTCTTCACTGGCTTCCTGTTGAGTTTAGAATCAAATTTAAAATCCTCCTCCTGACTTATAAAGCTTTAAACAATATGGCCCCATCCTACCTCAAAGATGCAATAGTAGCGTACCATCCAAACAGAGCTCTTCGTTCTCAAAATGCTGGACTATTGTTAGTCCCCAGAGTCTCTAAAAGCACAGTAGGAGGTCGAGCATTTAGCTACCAAGCTCCTGTGTTATGGAACCAGCTCCCTGTTCATGTAAAAGAGGCCGACACAGTCTCTACATTTAAGACCAGGCTCAAAACGTTCCTCTTTGAAATAGCTTATGGTCAGGCCAGTTAGGAACAGAAATAAAAACCTACAGTTTTAGCTACGCTGCCCTTGGAGCAATTCTGCTGGGGGAAGTATGGCAGCTTGAACACTATCCTCTGGTTCTTCCTACTTTATCTATCAACAATATTTAATATTACTTCAACTGTAGTCTGTTCATTGCTGTTCACATGTTTCTCTTTCTCTCCACTTCCCCCGGGGAGTGGAGACTGTTTCAGGCACTGCGGCGGCTGCTCCAGTGACGACCCCCCCACCCCCATCTGTCTGGAGGATCGATCTCTACACTGGACGATCTATGCGCCACCCGCCTGGAGGAACTCCCTCAACCCTGGATCAGCCACACCTCGTCTGCCTGGACGAACTCCATCTACTTTAGATGAACTGTTCCTCATCTCCTGCTGGAGGATCTCTCTACACTGGTGGACTGCTCCTCGTCCGCCTGGAGGAACTCTTTAAAGCCACCTCCCTCTTGAGTGGTTCTGGCTCCACAGTCCAAGTGGATGCGTCAGTCCTAGTTCATCTGCAGCCTGTCCGTCCGTGGGAGTAGGATCTCTCCTTCACTGTGGTTCTCCCCGAGGTTTCTACTTTTTCCCATGGGGTTTTTTGTAGTTTTTCCTCGCCGCGAAGGAGGGTCAAAGGACAGGGGCATTCTGGGACAGTTATCTGAACTGCTTTTACCTGTGGCCCATCTGGCAACTGTTGTTGTGATTTTGGGCATTATAAAAATAAATTGATTTGATTTGATTTGATTTAACACCTACAGTAAACTCAACTATGAACTTTATACTTGTCCCTAACTTAAATTACCTGCAAAAACACAATTTGCAAACACAAAACAATTAATCCACAAAGTTTTGGTGGTTTCAGTGGTTCTAGTACGCCCAAGCAATGTTAAAAAAATAAAAAAATCTTCACATAATTGTCTTCAGACTTCTCCAAAACAACAAACTTTGCCATCTTAATTGACACTACGCTCTCACGTCCTGCCAACTGGCTCCGCTCACTGTTTGCACCATTGTCCTTCAGCGGCAAACGTGGCACGAGTCGCCGCGGCCCACCTCTTCTCTGGACTCTGGCCTGAGCACTACGGATTTAAACAGGACCGAAAAGAGGGAGAGGGAGGAAGAAAGAGGTGTGGGCGGCGTATCTTTATTCTCCGTCCTCTCATCTGACTCACATCCTGGACTCCTGTGAGGTCTCCTCCTGCTCTGCATCCTCTCCACAGCCACAGAGCCAACTCCAACCTGATGCCATTTTAACACGTGCAGCAGGCCAGGACAGGAATAGACGGGAACAGTCACAATAGAGATGCATGATCAGGTTTTTATTATTATTTATTATGCTTTTGTAGTCTTAAATGATAAAATATGTGGATCAAGGGCTGCAAGATATGGGAAAAATATCTAATTGCAATTTTTTTTTTTACCAGAATTGTGGGCCATATTTCTGATTTGTGTTTAAATCTTAGGATTCTGTTCAAAGTTCACATTTTAAAGTTGTATTGGGGAGTTGAGACAGGCTTTTATGAACTTGACAAACTAATAAAAGAATCACATGTGCTTCAAAACATGTACAGCTCTAAACAGAATAACATGCAGAGTTGTTTTTGTAGAGGAAATTACTGTACTTCAAAAATTGCAGCCTTTTGATTCCATTCACTGCAAAAATGTAATATCTAGCCTATCTTAAAATTACTTGAATTCGGAATAATAATCTTAATTTGGGTAGTTTTGTCCAGGTTTAATTTAACTACTCATGTGACGTAGAATTCAATGCATTTCAGACTGGTTACAGGATGATTTCTAGTGTTTGGCCTGTTAAATCATAGGCCAATCACAAACTGTCCCTGCATCAGAAGAGCAGTGCACCGTCTCCGTTATAAGATCATAAATGATGACGGCCCCCCACTGTTCAATCACTTTGAGCTCCTTCCATCGGGGCAGAGATAGAGATTTCCTTGTGGTAAGAAAAACTCTTTTGTGCCGTCCGCCATCAGGGAGTTGAATCAGTCTCAGTCACCCAATGTTGCTCAGTCCCATCCTGCTGTTGAACTATAAATGATTGAAATGTTTTTTATCTTTATGCCTGTAGATGAGCTTGCCAATGAATAAAGTAAATAAATACTTGGCACATTGGGAAATAATTTGGCTTGAAATAAGAAGAAATATACTGAAATAAGTCAGACGCATCCTTGACCATTGACTTTCTGTTCAAAACTGCAGAACTGATAAATCAAAATATAACTGAGCCAACTGTTAATGAGAAAACACCGTTGTAACATTGTTTAAAAACTCATAAAAGGTTATTTGACAGAGTAATGGGCACACTTTTGGGTTTGGGTGAAAAAAAGTAAACAAATTGAGTTCCAGAACATGTCAGTTTATTCTTTTTTTGCTTAAATACCTTGAAAAACATGCATTGTTACTCTGCTTGTTGCCATGGAGATGGATAAATTCATGGCAAACTCTGGAGATTATAAAAGTAACAGTGTACCTTCACGCTCTTTCACATTTACTGAATATTTATTGATTGACTGTATCATTGTTCAGGAAAAACATTCATTTTTATGCAGAATTGACACATATCTTTCTTCATGAAGTAGATTTTTGCTTTATTTGTCTTTCTAAAAACAAAAGTCCATGTTGTTATGCATTAATCAGGTCAGAGCCTGTTCTTGAGCATGATTCTAATGCTGTGTCATGTTATGCCTCATACAACAGACTCATGTAGGCCCAATATCATGACAGGAGAAGACGTAATGCCATTTTAACTTGCTGTAAACACTGTATGATGCATTTCAGTGGCTAATAGCGTCTGTTGTTGTTTTGGAGACTTGAGAGTTACATAATAATACCGTGCGCATTACATAATAGAAATGTCAACCCTGTCAGTAATGAATATCCTTCGGGACCAATTACATGTAGGTTTTAATCCTCTTTAGGTCAACTCTATACTGTGTTTGTGTGAAATGTTATGGAAGTTGCAAAAAGATTGTTAAGAGCAATTATTGTTCAGACGGAAATTATTGGTGCGATGATATTTTTGCAATGTATCATGGTAAATGTGTGTACGTCTTTGTTGAGGTTCAATTATAACACAGAATGTAAATTGTTTTTGTCAGGACCATACAACTATTATTTTATATATCTTCTAAAGGACTGGTTTGATATCTTCTAGACAATATATCTGCATCTGAATTTCTGAAATGAGACTAGATTTATGTGGTAATAAAAAGAAAAAGATAAGATTTGACCACTTAGGAAAGGTTAATAAATGAGGTGGGCAATAACGATGTTCAGAGATTATGTCAATCCAACAAAAAAGTGTTAAAATAAGACTTTAAATGTATTAATATTATTCAGATGTGAAATTACTGTAAACTGACCCACAGAAGTGCAGAAATATCTCTTTATATCCTTATTTGGCAGTTTCACACATTAATTTTTCATTTTAAACAGCTCTTTTTTCAGCTATTTTTACGTGTACTTGATATTCAAATTGTGGAAATCTTCAAAACTACATGCAAGACATTATCAAAAATTCAATACTCTACCCACCTCTATTTGTAAATCATTCAAAACTAGAGGATCGGTTGACTACATCCTGCGAAAGAAGCATATACGGCTAAAAATGGCTTAAAAAGACGCTATCAACATGTAAGGACTGTTCTGGAGCCATTTGACAGATGAGTCGGCCAACACTTGCTAAGGTCTTCACTATTTAATACTCTGAGGATCTGATCGGTTCTTCTTATCTAAGAGGTTTGACTTAACATATCTCAGCGCTAATGAAGGCACATGCCACAAACGAGAGATTAACTTTCTGATCCTGGGAGCGATGATCAATAAAACACATTACGGCCGCATTAAGTGAGCGAGACCTGCTAAAAGCTCACAATCTACGCTCATCTTTGGTTTACATATTAAACATATTCTACATTCTATTGTCAAAATCACCCCCAATTAGTTTGAACAATTTCTGAAAAAACATTAGATTAAAACATACATTTGATAATTGAGTGAGATATTTATGAGGATTTGGATCAATTATTATGTCTCACTATATTACACCGCAGTAGAGCAGACGTGCTGCCCTCCTTCCTCATACGCATGTTGTTTATGGACGTATTGGTTGGATGTCCATAACTCGTCACTGGGTTAATGGTTTTCACTGCGGCTCCTATTGGGCTGAGAGCAAAAGGAAGATCATTAGCAGGTTTCCGTTTTGGTCTGCCGCTTCCCGCATGCTAAACGTCAATGTGACTTAAATGGGATTTAAGTGATTGGGAAGATGAGGGCGGTCTTTAAAGAGAGTCATGTCATAATGAACCGGACCTGGTTATTGACCGCCGTGTGTTAGACATTTTTAATCTGTGGTGTTGAGTGGGTGTAGATATTTGTCAGGAAAGTCCACAATGATATCTCTCTGTAGACAATAAAAGTTGGTGTTTACATATCTGAGAGATGAGATGGGCATGATAGGCAGATTGATTAGCCAATAAGGGACACACACGGTCTTTCATTATCAAAACAGTTGCTTACGAGGAAAAAAAAACAAAAAACATCAAGTTCTTCATAGCTCAGTTCAGGTTTATTCAGTGTTTGCTCATGTGAAACTCTTCAGAGAAAAAAAAAATCTAATTCTCATACACTCTTTATTTCAAGACTGAATAACTGCGATACACACTTTAATTATAAAACCGGATAACTTGCCAAAATATTAAAGCACTAAAATACAAATATTATCTTGAAAGTAAGTGATATGACTGTGGTGGCCAGATGCACAGCACTTTCAACTCAAATCCTGCCTCATGCAAATTGGGGCTGTGTACCGCATTTCACTGTCAGCTGCAGAAAAAGACAGAGCGCTCCGCATGAGCCACTTACTGCTCGTCGCTGCTGCTCATTAAAAGTGTCTGTCGCGGTGTCGGGGCTTGTGTGATGTGAAACAGGAGGGATACGAGAAGGGCGCACATCCAGCGGAGCAGAGCGGCCTCCACAGAGCGAGAGCACACGGCTGCACAAACTCACAAACTCACCTCTGCTCTGGCTCTTTGAGGAGCGGATGGCAATGCTTGCACAGCGCCATCAAGTCCTGCCTTTATTCATAAGTGAACCTGGCGTTTCCACAGGTCAAGGCTCCTAACACCTAAGAACACCTTAAGATTTCCCGTGGCCCTTAACAAATGTATTCTGTAGAAAGGGCTTTATTGTAAAAAGGTTACGCGCTGACAATACACAGACTGTCCTCATACATACGTTACATATTGAAGATTGTATGTGGTTTGCTTAATGGATTTGAGAATGGCTGGAAAGACTTTTTCAGATGATGCCTTATCAACGCTACTAAAGAGAATAATGACAAAAGGGAGCTGGAGGAGCAGGCCGGGCCAGTGTTGCGCAGATATTGGTTTATCTCTGCACTGCTGAGGTCATCTAATGTTTTTTTTTTTTTGTAATATAGGACATAACATACTCACAATTAAAAATGTAGAGATAACAATTTATTTTATCCATCAGCACGGTGTCCCTCATTATCACGCTTTTAAACAGAGTTGCTGTCCCACATTTGGTTGGTTTGCATCAGATCACCCGAACAGTGACTGGATGAAAAATGCTGAGTATTTTTTCATCCAATCACATGTAGATAAACATCTAAATGCACCTTTTCTGTGGCAAAACATCCTGAATCTTGTCGGTAAGACGAACCATCTGGGCCGACAGGTGCTCGTCATCAACAGACAGTCATCTTTTATACGAGTAAACAGATAAATCCAACACCGAACATTATGTTTCGGTACATATGGTCAGCATAGAAAAGTGCCTGGAATACATGCACGTCAAAACTAATAACCTGGATGACTGAAACTCACAACAGACGTCCAATCAAAGCAGAGTTTTACTGTGCAAGCTCTGACAAACGAATGCAACCATTGCACAGCTTCATCGCTAACCTTCAGTGACAAGTGTTATGGAACTGAGTAATAAGACGGTGAATTGAATGTAGTCAAGTTGAATAACAAATTACATCACTCCCATCTCTGCAGAGAAGCCATTCACTGCTCCAGGCCGCTTGTGTGCGCCATTTGGTGAGAGAATATCCCTCAAAACCTAATCATCTTCTGTTTGTGCTCAGCTGTGATACATAATGCAATACAGAGTGTGTCCAGCAGGGGGTCTAGAGGGGCCAGCGCAGCAGGACGCAAAAGGAAGAAAGAGAATCGCACTAACTGACCGCACGGCGTGATAGTGTATGGCAGCAAGCAAAGGACACTGCTGTAGATTAAAAACCAATTTGACAAGAGGAGAATGTCACTTTTTATCTTTGCTGCTCGTAGACATCAAGACTCCTGCAAAAATATATCGCAAAGCGTGTAGCAAAAACACATAAGACAGGGTGAAGCGCGGGCACAGAATGAGAGAGAACGAAAGAGCAAAGCTTGAAAGAGAATAGAGGAGTAGAGGAGGCATGTCGAGAAGCGGCACTCAAAGAGAAAGCCAAGTAGAAGGTACGTGTCTCCATCCCTCCCAGCATCTTAAGAGGAAAAAAAAAGACTCTTTGAAACAACGTCCGGAGCTGAATCCAGTCTGGACGCCTTTGTTACAGAAGAAAAGAGCGCACAATAAAAGCAGACTGCGGTATACAAATGGGTGTAAAGATTAGTCATAAAGAAAGCTGACAAAAGCGGTTTAAATCTGAACAGTCAAGGTCAAAACAGCACAGCTTTGCGGAGTGTTTGACAGTCAGGCAACATTAAAAAATCATTATTATGTTTTTGAATAGTTTGTGGTGTACCATAGATAAATGTACAAAATATTTTCAATCTGGTAAGGACGATGTTGATCCAATTGCAGCACTTTTCACACCAAGCGCAGGAAGTATTTAGTGTCCAGCCACAAAACCATCTATTGCATTGTCTGGTGTAATACAAGCCATTACCGGTCAAGGCTAATCACCACTGACCTGTTGTGAAAGTACTGGGACGAAAATGGAGAAAAAGCTGTGGAATCATTTTGCTTGCTGCTCATATCTGCAGCAAAAACTTTATGCTGTACATTAGGGGTGGTCTCCCCATCGCCAAACTCAGATATAATACAAAAAAAGCTTGCACAACACAAAAAAACAATAAGTTGGATACATTCAGTTCTTTAGTCTTTTAAATGAATGGCCAATGAAAAATTCTCAAGCTAAAAACAGTTGGTTGTGTGTATTTTATTATTTTTATGCCACCGTGAAGCACTTGACGACCCGTGTCTGTGAATGGTGCTATACAGAAAGGGTTAACAAAATGTCCTGTTTTCTTCTGCATAAAAGTTGCTCACTCTGTAGTTTAGATTTGTTAAAACATTGTATTCTGAAACAAGTGATAAAAACAGCCAAAAGTGACAAAAACACAATAAAAAAAAAGACTAAATTGCGACTAAAACACGATTAAAAGCGACAAACACACAACTAAAAGTGACAAAAAAGTGACTAAGCGTGACAAAGAGCAACGAAAAGCAACAACAACGTGACAAAAATGTGACTAAAACACACAAAAGTGACAAAAATGCGAGTAAACGAATTTGGTGTCAGAAGAAATATCCTCTCAAACGCTCACATTTTTCACGCGGCATTCTTTTAATTTGGCATGTTTTTTTAGTCCGTTGTGATTCTCAGTGGTCCTGTTTTTATTTTTCATTGAATAATTAGCAGCCATGTTTGTTTACACGATGCACTTGTCTGATTGGTTAACAATTATGGAGGTTGAGTTACAGGTTCAGTCAATCAAATGTTATCATGTGTTATAAGCTGCACCCCATGAAAAAGCCCATCATCCAACTATACAGTAAAGTGTGATATAACTTATATTTACTGCTAATCCATATTTTCATTCACTCCGGTACAATAAATACACTAAAGGGTTAGAGGTCCTGAGTGAGTTGCTAAAGTCTGATCTACAACAAAAATATGTGTTCATTCTTGACATCTAAGAAAAGAAAATCAACTAAACAGCTGTAGAAAACAGAACACCACAGCTACGCTCCCATTTATCACTGATACAGACTTTAGAATCACACACAGCTGAATGGATTAATTTTCTGATGTTTTTATGAGTCTAATGAGGAAAATTAGTAGTTGTTCATCAGTTCGAGTGTCCTTTATCTCGGCCTGCATTCAACAAACAAGCTCTGCATAGTCACGGCAACAACAAAGAAACTTCCACTTTGCCAAATGCAAAACAAAAGCTCCACGGACAAACATTAGGCCTAAAAATGCAAAGAAACATATTTTATCATTTGTTCTGCCTATGATTTTGCCACTAAGTCTAAAATTAGGCCAGGATAAGCAAATTAAACAATATGTATTTGATTTAATGTATTTAATTTAAAGGTGAACTATATAGATAACTGCATTAAACATATCTGTCATATCTGTCAATTACTGGTTTCAACATTACTCAGAACTCCTTGCTTTCTTTCTATGAACATGATCGCGTCATAAATAAGACAAAATACACCTTTAAAATGTATTTCAATTCGTCAAAGTCTTATTCATCAGCGAGATAAAAAGCCTTTAGCTCGAATTGATCCATTGCCTTGAAACTGCACCTCCTGAAGGTTTTGTGAGATGACGACAAGAATAAGTTCATTACTGGTGAGTGGCTATAGTTGCCCTTGCTCGCAGCGTCAGTGCCGAGGCTGCTGCGCTCACCACAGAGAAGGACAAGACGACTTGAGCGCCTGTGGGAAAACTCAGTTTGCTAACAGCTAATGTCCAAGGAGAAGGGCCGCCGCTGGCCAGAATACAAATGCACTCAAACTATACAAACAACCGACTGGAGCAAATGATGTATGTGTTAAAAATACTAGAAATAGCTGCAGCAACAGTGGGCGTTTCATTGGCAGAGCAAAAACATTAAAACTAAATCAACATAATAAGAAAAAGATTACAGTGCACCATCACTTTAAAAATAGAACTGAAGCTGTTTGTGTTACTCCTTCACACCTTCCCGAGGCTGAACAGAAAGCAAAATGTAAAGCAGCTATTGCGATAAAAACTGGAGCAGGTAGTAGCCATGACATTAATGCAGGCATTATATTTAATGAACCTTGAACTTAGGCATTGACCAACAAGAAATGTTCAAGTTTCAACAAAAAATATATTTGGAAACTGCCCAAACTCTGATGGTAATCGGTTGGCTGCCTTCGAACAATGACTGGGCAATTATTAATAATATATATAAGACATTTTGTATGATGCATGATGCACTTTTCTCTCAATTTGGTTTCCCATTTCAAAATCATGGAAGTCCCATCCAACCTTCTATATCAATAAACTATACTTTTATATATACATTGCGTAAGTTGTTTTTTTTCCATTGATCAACTTTAAATAGGAGCAGTGTCTCAAAAGCCTTTGAAGTTGTTAAAATGCGGCTTCTACCACTCCCATGCACTTTGTATACTTGATTGATTATACAGTTGCATTTTTATTGTTTGTCACACATGCTTGAATGAAGTGCTAAATAAATAACAGAACACATTCAGCACAGCAGCGTCAGCCTTAATGCAGCAGTCAGCAGGTTAAGTGAATAAGCGAATCACAGTGCGCATCTGCTTTGACAAATGTGCCAAAAATTTGTCATGATATCCATATTTTGAGTAAAGCCCTGAAGAGACAGGCACAGTGAGCATAACTCCGCTTCAGTTCCACGCACCATTACTGATTGGCCATAGACTGTTTGATTAAAATGTACTAACCTTAACCTCGAGATTCACCAAAGTTTTGAACGAGGTTTATCAAACATTTTGATTGGCCCAGCTCTTCTTGACAGAACTGTGACCCTCTGAACCTGTGCCTCCCCTGAGCACCGACCATGTGTTACTTTGGTTGGTTGGTGTAACACAAACATATTCACACAATATATCTTGCAACAGAACCTTTCAGTATGCAGTGACAATAGTAGTAATACAAGTTTAATTTTGTTGAAAAGCTGTCAATTCAAATTCAAAAAGCACGTCACATATTCTGTCAAACGCAGCTAAAAAAATCTCGCCGCTCCAACAGATCCTGTAGATCAATATGACCATCGCAGACTGACACGCAGCGCTCATCTCATTCTAACGTGCTCCATGTGAGCGGCTTCTGTCGGCTGATGGGCTTTTTAAAGGGAGCAAACATGGAGCTTGCATCATTATGAGAAAACAGCAGTGAACCCACTCACCCGCGGCTGCCAGTTTTCATACTGCTTCTGGAGGTTCCCCCCGATCGCCTCCAGGGCTTTCTGTGGACTCATCGACAACGGATCTGAAGCAAAACAATAGATAGACATGTGTTGAGACAAAAATGACTTGAATTATACAAATGTTTTTATAAATGAATATTGTTTTATGTCATCAATTAGATATATTAGGTCATACAACTTTATTTGTGTATGAGGGCACTAGAAAGGCTGTCTAAAGGATAAATGGGATCCCTGTTTTCCAACTGTTTATGAAGTCTAATTATAATAATAAACTTAAGCAAAGTTAAGAAAACTAAGATTAAATATCAGTATCACAGTAAAAAATAAAATACAATAAATCTGTCTTTATTCATCCACTAAAATATACATTATGGCTTGGCTTATAAAAATAAAATACCCTCACAACATATTTACATAATTATGTAAATAGATAGAGAATGAGAATGAATATTGCAAAAGGACTGTGCAATACGGCTGCAACGATTAAAAGGTGCTGTACCCGATTTTTACTGTTTTGAAAAGTGAAAAACAGAACTAGTTCCTTTTAAACTCTTTTACAAGTATCGCTCACTCACTAATGCAGTCCCAGCATTCTAAATAGTCATGCTAACGTCGCACTTCCACCTTCTCGTAGAATAAACGTTCAATAAATAGATGCAGAGAAAGCACTATGGTCACTTTCACCTAAACAGATGCTTTTATATGTATTTGTACTGGGGCAATGCAGATTTTACTTTATTACATGCAAAAATATCTGGTACATGAGCTACTTCTGTTTTTCACGTTTCAAAACAGAAACAAATCAGGTAACTAAGCTTTAACTAAATAATAACCATAGCGATAGTTTGATAATCATGATCGTTAACCGAACTATCAACACATACAGAAAGGCTTTTTAAAACAAAGACAGTAGCATTATTAAACATAAATGTCAAAAAGAATAAAAAAAATCTGCTTTTTACACATCTACATTCTATCTAGAAGCCTTCAGTCACCATATTTCAACTTTTACTTGGTTGATAATGTACAACAGCAATAATCGTTGGTGACAGCCCAAGTGTACACAGATTATTTTACAGTCCAGAGTTCAGGAGTTTAACAGCGACAGCAGGTAATACCCCTGTGTCTCAGCCTGGCAGTAACAGTCTATCTCTAAATATACAGTCTAAATAATTTTACAGCCATTAAAATTGGCTTTGCACATAAAACAAACACTTTAGATAAACTGTTACTCCTCTTGACATTTTGTAAAATTACAAGCAACCTCTCATGTTGAAATATTGATGGTAGTCAATCAATACGGCTTGAAGAAATGGAAAGTATAGATTAAAACAGATCACATAGCGCTCATCAGGCGGAGAGGATGTATTGACAACGTAGGAGGAAATAATATCCTTCAGTCAGAAAAATAAACCACGGTTGTTTTTATAAATGCACTCGAAGCACAATCACAACAGAAGACTTAAGGGCCGGACCAATCATATTAGAATATAGACTTAGGACATCGTCTTTGAAGATGCCGAGACCAGCTAAAATCCAGTTTCATATATAAAAGTAAGCTTTGTTCACATCACTTTTATTGCCTCTACGATGGAAATATATAAATGAAGCCAGGTATTTTTTGCAGTATTGCTATCCATGCTTTTTCCCCAGAATGTTTGTGATGATTAGACAATGCAATAATTACTATTGTACTAAGTCAGATAATTATGACATGATTTTGACACTGTGTGCGTGTGAGTAATACGGCTGGGAATCACAGTCTCCTTCACAATTCCATACCATTGCTCAACTATTGCTCATGATTCTGCAAAATATATCATTATTTTTTTATCTTTGTTAAACCACAACATGGACAAAGTTGATTTGACATACACCATTTTTAATCATCAAAACAGTGAATATGTCAAATGTTTTGCATGAACAAGTTTCCATTTTCTAAACAAGTGACAAAATTGCAGCGCTGTCACAAAATAAGTCAGTATATTTTACCAAATACTTGAAGAGTGTGAAGAGTGTCAATTTTCCATGATTAATCACATGAGTTAACTCGTTAACTTTGACAGCCCTAATCCCAATATATCGATATTTCAGCACACCCCTACTGAGTATAATAAATTTATCTAAACGCACACAAAACATTCATGGATTAGGTTGGTGAAGTGTCTTTCTCAAGGACACGAGAGCAGTATTTCTTGGTCCATTTCATGCAGGTTTCTGTGTTGAGAGTTCTGTTCCACCTGGGCACGGCCCCCAAAAAGTGCACGTCTCGCATTGACAGCATCTGTAAAAAGACTCTACACTTTTTAGAAACTTTTAGAAGTATGTGGGGTCTTTAAAGTCCTCTCCAAAAGTTGAACAGTCTCTGGGGACGTGAACAAAACCCTCCCGATCATGGAGGCGCGCCTGTGCTTTTGTTGTAGAGGGTGCGCTCTGCTTTGCCCCACCATGACAGAGCTCCCAGGGGACAATGGGGCAAAAATATCTCAAAAAGGTACAAGCTTTGGCTGCAACATCAGGAAACTACGAAGGCCTCACGTATTAAAAGACCCTTTTCTACTATAAAGAGAGCCTGTACCCGATTTGTAGTCATAATTTCTTTAGCTAAAGTTTAAATATGGTGTAAAGATGGGGTCAAAATGAGACTACCAAGTGTGCTCTGCAGCTAATTATAGAGCGTTTATTCTCTGAAAACGAAGACTTGTTGTTTCAATGAAGGCAAAACTTGCTCTGGTTTCTAAAGTTGAGAAACACGCTTAGAAACTCGTCACAGTGAATAATTAAGAGGCTCAGAACAGGTAAGAAACTGAGGGATAACTTTGGACTGCTGCAAAACTGTTTAAAATCAACTTGTTCTGTTTTTAAGACAGTAAAACTCAGCTACAGCGCCTTTAATAACGACTGAGCAATGTTTATGTATGTGTATGTTTCAATCAGAGGCTTGCTTTTACCTGAAATGTGTTCATGACTGTCTAGTTAGTGATGCAAAAAGATTCAGTGGAGCCTTTGTATCCTGATTTTTATTGTTTTGAGATATATGGTAAAAGCATCTATCGAAAATGAGACCACAGCACTTTCTCTCCATTTATTTATAGAGCGTTTTAGCATTGTTAGCATGCTAATGTTTGTTAGCTTTACCCAGCACGGCACAACTCACTCAGAGACTCATGAAAAGTGCTTATAAACTCATGGCTGTGAATATTTAGCATGCTGGGACTGCATTAGGAAAGAGCATGTGACTGTTGGAAAGACTTTAAAATAAAATAGTTTTGTTTCTCACGTTGCAAAACCGTAAAAATCAAGTACGGCTCTTTAAATGGAAGGAACATTCATCCATTAATTTTGTTCATGCTTCAGTTGAACTACTGAAGACTGCTGTAACCTCTGGACTCTTGTTGCCAAGTGTTTTTTCTCTCCAAAAATTTATGAAAAGCAAATGATCAGTTGTTTGTCTCAGAGGGCTCTAATTGTCCAATGATCATTCCTTAATCCAAAAAACAACTGCACTGGATTTTAGCCCATCATTAAAATAGATCCCTTCAAACAATGCATTATTCATGAAAAAGTTTTGCACATTCACAGGCAAACAACAGCCATATTATAGTCTATTATGTTCCTTAAATGATTCTGTTTGCAGCTTTTGAGCATATAGTCACACCTCTTCAAGTCAATATCCTCGTTATTTTTACAAAGTGAGAACAGTTTGAACTAAATATGTGCCATAGCTCTCACATCATCATCGTTCATCATTAAAAACACTCTTTACTTGTTGATATTGATAGTTTCGTAATATTTGAACTCTCTCACCGATCCAGCACTCGAGGCGGGCGCAGGGGGAGGTCTTGACCACGTCCGGAGGGTCCACACCGACGTTGAGGCACAGCACCAGCGCCACACTCACCGTCTTCATCTGAAACACAAGAGACGCCCCGGAGTTAACCAGGTAAAGGACAAATACTTATGTCTAAAACGTTCAATGGAAGCTACACTTAAAATATGGGCATCTTCAAGTCTCTATTTATGTAAACGCTTAATAATACAGAGCCTACACCTTAATAAAGCATGAACAAAGACTTAATTTACAGTGAACAATAGTTTACTAACAATGATTTGGGCTTAGTAACTGCTTAATGAATACTCTAACCCTAACTTCTAACTCTAACCCTTTAAGTAAGTAGTATATCATTCTTAAACTATTTGTTCATTAGGAATTCTTTGTTTGTGCTTTATTAAGGCATAAATAAGTGTAGCAATTATAAAGTGCTAAACATTAAACATTCTGTATCGTTTTTCTTTTTCTTTCAAAGATTGTTTTGGGTCGAAGGCTTTATTTGACAGGACGGAGTTAAAGGGGAAGAGAGGGGGCATAGACATTTGGCAAAAGGTCGAGATCTGGAATTGAACCTTAGCCACTGCGCCACCAGTGAGTATCAGTATTCATTTTCCATTTTACAAACATTATCAGACAGAGAATATGAAATGTACAGAATGTGATTATACAGTATATTGTGTTAACTGAGCAGTGCATCGGTAAAACAAACGTTTTCTTTCAGTATAATCGAGTTATAGGGTTGTCAAAAGAATCGAAACCCTGATACTAACAGATACTATAGAAAAAAGTATCAAGGCTTACACAAGAACCAGTAAATACCAAGGATAATATATATATTTTTTAAACTATAATTACTAGTGTGGAAATTTTCAATTCTATGTCGAAGAATTTGTGTTAAATCTAGGCTTAAAACGGTTCTGTTTAGCTGTGCATATGATTGAGGGAATTTTATCTGCATTTTAATATTCTATATACATTTTAATTAAATTATTTGTGCTTTTATCTCTGCGTTGTGATTGCAATGTGTGATTGTAAAGCACTTTGAGTTACCTTTGTATGAATTGTGCTTTACAAATACATTGTGATTAACTGATTGATTGATTTAGTGTCGTGTCTTTTCCTTAGCGTCAAAATAACGTATAAAATGCTGTACAGTTCCATGAGTTGTAGTGGAGAGTGAAGCATGGGTTCACACGGTGTAATGAATGTTCAGAGGTGCAGTGACGATGAGGCCGGTCTGGACTCGTGCTGCGGCGGCAAAACTGATCCAAGGTCAGGTGTGTGACAAAGAACTCACAAATCACAGGTCAGAGACTTCACTGAAACACCTACGACAACCTCAACGTCAAACATGAGCCTTTCACCAAGAGGACTGAGGAAACTACAGAGTACAGCTTTAAAAACACTTCAAACAAGACGTCGAAGGAAGGAATAAGGACGTTTGCCCCCCATGCATCATCGTGAATCATCAGTCACATTTTGGCCATGATTTATATTATTGATTGTTATTTATTTTTATTTTATTTTATTTTTCATTACATTTATTTAACCAGGTAAGAACCCATGGAGACTGAGACCTCTTTTTAAAGGATCACACGGGGCAAAGTGAAAATAAAGAAGCACTGAGCACACAAATCACAAAAAAGAAACATTTATACAATTAAGAGACGTTCAACAAAATTAAAATTTACATTTAATGTAGAACTAAGAAACATTTTTGCCGTATTAAACGTCTTTGTAAGTCCGTGTGGTGGTTGCAAATGTATTTTCGGGCCATTTGAAGCCCTCGCCGTCGCCCCCTGCTGTCTCTGAGCGGAAAACCAGCTGTAACTTTCCTGATGCCGACCCAAAAACAACTCACCTGAGAAACACTGGCTCTCTTTTTTATATTTGGTGACATGAATTTTTCAAGGATTTGGTTCATTTGTTTTTTAAAATACAGCGAAAACCTCTAAGCAAGACCCGTTCACCCAACCTCATTTTATCTAAACTAATTTAGATAATTGTTACCACTGAAATATCTTTTATTGGCAAATATTCTTCTTCTTCTATTTTTTTGTGTGTGTATTTTATTTTATTTTTTTATTTTTATTTTTTTGCTTTTATTTGATTTATTTGGACTAATAATATTCAACAACGGCAGTTATTTCCCTTTTTCTAATTCTATTATAATATTTTTTTTTTTGTTAATACATTTTTATTGTATTTTTTTGGCTCTGTGTAGCATTTAGGAAACTGTGAATTGTGTAAAAGTGGATTGGATTCAAAAACATTATGCACTTAATAAAAAATAAAGTATAAATAGAGCTACATGGCTGATACATAAGTTTCAGTGATCTCAGCAGATTTTAGTCCTATGATAGCACTAAATAAAACAAAAAACAAATACAATCCCAGGTTTACGTATGAGCCGACGGAGCATAATGTGAAATGTCGGAAACACTCTTAGATATGAACAAGATTGAATATTTGTCTATAAATATTAATGCCTGACTTTATTTACAGTGTAGTGCGTCCAGGATCCGTCCGATTACATCCAGAGCGCGGTCCGTGTGGGTCAACAGAGAATCAGGTGACGACCTTTAGCGGGTGAAGCTGAGCGGGCCTGTGGGGGTCACGCTGTGTGGAAACTGGGTTATGTTCTTCGCCGAGATACGTTTGCTTTGCGCGAAACCCGGTGACGGAGGTAATTAAAACAGCCGGAGCCTCCCCGCTGACCGGAAAAAGGTCAGTGTGCCAGTGGGACGCAGCGGGGCGAGAATCGATGCACAGGTGTGTATCCGGGAACGTGACGCAGGGAACACATCACTGCGACTCGAAGGGCCGATCCAATGGCCTTTAGCTGACAATACTGTGTGCTATCCAAGATCCTGACCTGTATCCAGCTCTCATGAACACGTTTTCTGACTGATTACACCGCAATTTATAACACGAACTGAACACAACAATGAGAACGAGTCAGTTTCATTCATGTTTTGGGGCCAACAGCAGTTTATGTTGGATTGTTATCGCAATATTCAACACATCCAGTGGAGCAGCAGCAATTAATGAACTAATCGTGACTAATCATCTTCTTAATTTGATCATTGTTATCTGGACTGAAGAGAAGGGTTTATGCAGGTTTCAACAAATCAAATTTTAATCACTTTTATCATGTCAAAACTAACCATTCCATTGGGCAGCAGAATGATGAGAACTACTTTATAATATTCAAAAAGCTAATTTACATGAATTTTAAACCATGCAAATTTGTGTTTTGAACCCCATCTTTTACTTTTCAGATGATTTGATCAAAGCTATGTCTAGATTCAATAAATCCACTACATCTGGGATTAAAAATATATTTGAAAGTTAACTTTCAAAGCAAAAATTACTTCAGACGATAATTATTTGCTCTTATTTATGTTTATATTGATTCTTCTCATGGATAAATCTTTTTTATCAAACTGACTAGATTTAATGCCTGTGGGGCTTGAATTTAACAGCTTGTTTTTGCCTAAATCCATCTAATGCCTTTTAATGCTTTTTAATGCCCTGTGGAAACCCTGGAACAGACTCTAAATAAAACATTTTAAAATACCCTTCTATAACAAAGACAGTGGCATTATTAATTCAAAATATTTAAAAAAGAATAAACTATTTCATTATTAATAACTTTATTCATAAATATTATCTATCTAGAATCTTCAGTCACCATATTTCAACTTTTATTTGGTTAAAAATATATTTAAGTCTCATTGCACAATAATAAAAATAATTGCTTAACTAGTTGACTTATCAAATAAAAAATCATAGCCGTCTTGTCAACAATTGAATGAATCTTTGCAGTTACCTTCTTGATCTTATAAAAAGGCGTGCATATGTGAAATCGCAGTGTTCCGCTTGATTCGCCCATGATTTTTTTATCACTTAAGTTTGTAACAAGCCCAAAGAGTAGCTTTAGTAAAACGCTCACAATAACCTTTGTAAACTCACTCCACACTGTGTCCCGCAGAGAACAGAGGCAGGGACTGTAGTTTCACTGATAAAAGTAAAGCAAATGCGTTAGCATGAGGCACTGACTGCTCAAACTGCTGTAGAGCTTCATCATCAGCCTCCGTGTTTATCTGCTTTATGATCCTCATATGAAAGAAGAGCAGAGAACACTGTTACCCAGGCTCTGCAAAGTGACTCTACAAATGAATAATAAGAGGGGGGTAATGAGCGATGTCTTATCTCTTCACTCTTATCCAATAAACATATTTATTCATAATTATGAGACAGATCGTTTTCACAAATGTCTTTTGCTAGGTTCTTGTTAGTCAGGCCTCCTGCGCCTGAATCGGCCAAAATCAGTCTGCAATACACAATTATTAACTGGCTCCATTACATTCAAAACAAGCACACAATAACACAAATAATCGTTTAACTAGTCAACTTATCGATTGTCTAGTCAACTACTGAATTAATCATTAGTTGCCTTTAAAGCGTGATTTCCTCAACTTTTAAAAATGTTACATAGCAGGTTTTGGCAAGTTTTGTTCGGTGTAAAGTGGCAAACCCCGATGAAAAACACAGACAACTGACTGTTAAAAATGTTTCTGTTGCAATAAAGCTTTCTAATGTTCGTCCAAAATGATCAAGCACAAGAAATTAATATGAATCACGCATATTTATTGGCTGTTTTTTATCTGTCTTACTCATCCAAAAGAACTTTTTCTGCCAAGACCATGTGTGCCAAGAGCCTGACCTGCTGCGGGCACTCATGTACAAGTTTTCTGCCTGATTACACTGTGATTTACGGTAATAATAACTCTCATACAAAGTGAAGGGACAGCTCCATTACTCAAAAAGTCCTGCTTGATTTACTGAGTGTCTTTGGGCCAAAAGCAATATAGTCCACTCTGAACCACTCGTAGATTGTATTTTACAGATAGAAACCATTACAGGACTGGAACAGGGACAAATTTGATGTTGATTGCCTCAACTCTGGCCTCAGAAGTCATATAAAAGGCAGTATAACAGGAATGTATTTTAGATTTCTGTACGTGTAGAGTATAAACTTTTTTAGTTTATAATTACAGCTGATTCTAAAAATGGAGAGCTAATATAAAGGTGTAACAACATAACTATCAAATTCTCAATCCTTTTGTGGTTGAAGAATTTTAAAAACTAGTTCACTTCGACTGATAAGTTGCAATCATAACCTTTTAGAAACGAGGGAAAAAAACAACAACAAAAAACAATCAAATCCAAATATTGAACCTTTTGTTAGGAATTGGGTTTAAACATTTTCCATATTAATCATGTGGGTTTAAGTCCTTTTAACAGACAACAATTGTGCCTTTGAGTTTAAATAATGCCACAGTTTTTACTGAAAAAAAAAGTAATTATAGTTCCTTTTTCCTGACAGAAGACATTGAACTTTGTAACAGTTTTTGTTTCATGTGAATAGTCCCAGTAATTAGGGGGATATTAACCGTAAACCAAGACAAAACATCTTCATTTTTACAGCTAAAAGGCAAATTCTACCATAGATTTTGATCCTGTCCTCTAGTTTGGGTTTAAACGACAGTATATAGGGATTGTAAATGTTATGAACCCAAACCTACTGTACTTTTCCTCAATGTCCACCTTGAGACACTGGACAGTCATTTGAACGGGTCTAAAGAGCCACCAGGGCCTCCCCAGACGGCACATCTAACACGACACGAGGCTTCCTGCCCTGCGCTGTGGAAGATTTCACTTTTCATTCTTCAAAGAACAGCCGAGTGTTTCTGATGTCCCTCGACAAAAACAAAGAACAGACGCACGGAAAGTTCAATGAGGATTTAGACTTGCACCGGTGCAGGGAAGGATTACCTGCTCTTAAAGGTATTCCCTGTGTGTTTTACAACTTTCTCAGTGTTTCCCCTCTATATACTTTTTCTTATCCTTATTATAACAACTTTAAGATAATATTATGATCAGAAATGTGATCAAATATGCCAGTGAATGTTGTAGTTGAGGTTCAAATATTGCACAAAATGTTAATGGATAGTAAAAAATTGTCACAAAAATGCAAAAATATCACTTTTTTTAAAAGCTATTTTTGCCGTTTTTATAGCTCTAATCTACCTTCTACCTCTACTTTTCACTGGTCTAGTCTAATTTAAACTCATATTTAAAAATGTGTGTAAACCAGGAAGTACGATGATACTCGTTTTTGATCAGCAAAGATGACAAAATATGGTTCATCCACCACAGACTAGCAAGTGTTGCTTTGTTTTGGTCTGCTACGTTAAAATGAAAGTAAAGACGATGTTGTTTGTTTGCGCTGCAGAGAGAAAATAACTTTAGAGCAATGCAGTTCTTAACATGTCTGGAAATCAAACGCACAACGTAAATGAGATGTAGCCAAACGTGTGGTTATATGTGTAATAGCTGCCATTTTTCATTTCATTTTGATCATTTGGTAAACAGATAAATAGACCTTTTTACTAATTGATACTGGATTGCGTCTCTGGTTCCATGATATCTGTTCAAGGGAAGATTTGGCCTTTAAATTCAACACCGAAAATGGCAGCCAACCTTAGCAAAGTATAGTTAGAGAAGAGAAGGAGATGTTACTGTCACAACAGGTCAAATGTCAAAGTGTTGGAAGAGTGAGCTATCGTCACGTTCTTTTATCAACCAACATTGTTTACAGATGTGATTGTTGGTCGATCATTTTTTTTATTGCTCTTTTTTCACATCTTTGGTCTGTAACATGGCAGTAGAGCTGCACAATTAATAGAAACTGCAATTTGAATGGATGCAATTAACAAATCACAAAGGCTGCAGTTTTTGAAGTGCAATAATTTCCTCCACAAACAACAAAATATCCTGTTTTATTCTGCATAAAATCTGCTAACCCCGTAACATGTTCTGAAACAAGCGGCAAAAACACAATAAATTCACGACTAAGAGCGACAAAAACACAACTATAAACGATAAAACCCTCACTAAGACATAAAGCCTAAGTGTATAACTGACAAAAAGTGACAAAAAAGCTGCAAAACACAATTATTTTATTAGTTTATCAGTTCATATTCATGTTCAGTTTTTTGTCAATTCCCCTGGTTATGTTTAAAATAAGGACTTTGAACAGGATCCCATTGTTAAAACAAATCACAAATACAAAAACAATGGCAAAACTGGTCAGAAAAATCGCAATTAGATACAGTTTCCCAAATTGTGCAGCTCTAGAGGTTTGGCAGAATGGGATGTCCATATGTTCTTTGAGTGGACACCATCTCCTTGTAATAGTGTAATATAAGCTTTAAAAATAACCTATGAATGAGTGGATTTTTATAGAATTGTGTATAATTGAAAGAGAGTTTTAGTTCACCTTGGTAGCGGTGGTTCTAATTTTAAAATCCGACCCGACACAACCTTTAAACACAAACGAGAAGTCTGCATTTAAATGAGTCATAACATTACCCACCAGGGTGCAGTGAAGGAGGACCAGACTAACAATTATAAAAGGCCGCTGTTAATCATGCTTACAATTAAGAAGACAGAGACAGCCAGATAATTACATCCTAAAACAAACAGCACAGATGAAATTATGTCTTCCCGTCTCGCCTCCACTGAAGGCCATTCATAATGTGTTTGATATTTGCTGCGTGACAATAACACTCTTCAAGAAGGTGGTTTACAGATTGCGACAGCTTTATCTTTGACCTTTTGCACTTGGTTATTCTCAATCAAATTCAAAAATCCACTTTATTTTGGTTTGTTTTGTGGAGATTCACTGACCAGGAAGCAGAAAACGTGCTGTGAAGGCTCTTGAATGAGCCAAGGAAAATAATTTATTCATACAACGCTCTGGGAACAGGTGGATCTGGAGGTGTCCGCTTCCCACCGAGCTCTTGAACAGGAAAAACAAGCCACAGTCAGGCGTGTGTTTTCTGAGCTGAAGCAGAGGAATCTTTGACAGGAGGCATATGCTGCTCTGAAGTGTTCATTTGAGTTGGAGGTTTTCACAGGTTTAATTGTCGTTTTGTTGGTGCGTTTTCTATCCGCTGTGTGCGCTAAAGCAAGGTTTTTCAATTAATTGTTGGGTTCAGAAAGTTGAGTCCAAAGAAATAGTCAGGTTATTATGAAATTTCTGTAAAGGCAAGAAATCGAGAACGGCAAAAATGTATGGGCAATTTATCGGCATTTAATGATTTTTTGTATTGGCCCAAAAATGTCCCCAGTATTTAACACAGATGTCTTTTTCTAAGCTTCCCCTGTCTTCTTAAAACAGATGAATGTAGGGCTGTAAGTTTTTAGTCGATTAATCAGTCGATGGTGCCTTAAAGGGGACATATCATGCAAAATCTACTTTTTTGGCCCTTAGATACCTTTTATTGTGTACTGTGGGTGTCTGGTAGTGGCTAAAAGTTGAAATTAATCACTTAAGTAGCTGCAGAGATATATTTATATAAATTTTGCAACATATTTCTCAGTTCGTTCGAATTTCCGCATTATCTGTTACGATTTTTTGTCTATCACGCCACAGCTGAACTACTAAACAAGGTCAAGAGCCCGGCAGAGACCGCCATCTTTATTTTCCTCGTAGCGATTTTGTAGTCCAAGCGCAAAGATGTCAAAGGTGCGAGTAGACAAGTTAAAATGCTCTGTTCTTGGTTGTGTTACCAGCACAACTCATTACACCGACCGCCTGCATCCGAACAACTGAGGTCGGCTGGTTACGTTTTATTTTTCGTGGTAATGTACCACCGACAGTGGGGAAAGTTTAGTTTGTGTGCTAAGCACTTCAAAGAGGAGTGCTTCAGTAACCTCCGCCAGTACAACTAGGATTTGCTCAAAGATTGCATTTGATCAAGGGTCAGTTCCTTCGGTCTATGGAGGTGACGATATACTGGAGCGTTAAGTCAAGAAACGCTGAAACACTGATTATTAGACCTATTTTTATCCCGGCCATTCTTACCTGTGTTCTGGGCCATTTGTGAGGGATTAGCATTACACCTGTAGCTGCCCATCTTTTACTCGGCTGTTTTCCAGCTGCTTAGGCACATGTCTTTATATACACATATAATACATTTATTTTTGAGGTTTTCATAAGGCAGAACTCACATCAGACTGCTCGTAGCTGACGTTAGCATGTCGCTAGCATTAGCGCAGCAAGCGTAGCCCGCAGCACCAGAATTCACGCTGACTGACTTGACAGTAGCCTTTTCCCCGGACTGTTGTTGTAGTAAGATGGTAAAGTGAGGGTCCATTGGACAACCTGCTAATATCTTTCACACACAGTTAAGCTAACGGAGCGCAGGCGAATTACATAGTAGTAAACAAACCATTGAGATGCAGCCATTTGGAAGTCTTTGCCGCGGAGGATTGTCTTCTTCGATTTCTCTTGGTCTGTGTCAGACTCTGGCTCGTACATGTAAGGCTGGATGTTGATTTCTTCGCTTGTTTCCATTTTTCGATTGTCATTACGTTTTTCTAACTCTGAGAAGTTTTGGATCCGACAGACGGACTGTGTTTGGGACTACAACAATGGCTGAACGGGGCGGAGTCTGCATGCAATGCGCAAGGGAGGGGGTGGGGTGCGAACTAACTCATTTGCATTTAAAGAGACAGTGCCAAAACAAGGCGCTCAAAAGCGCTCCTTACAAAAGGGGTAAAAGAGAGGCATGTAGAAAGAAAATTAGGAGGAATTCAGACTGTAGATTGCAAGTATAGTTTATTTAGACCCCAGGTAAATGTTTTAAATGTTCAAAAGGTGAAAATAAAAGCATGATATGTCCACTTTAACTGACCAAGATTTTTATCCATCGACTAAACATTATGTCAGGATTATGAGGTTTTAGCAGAAAGGAGAAGGTGTGGAGAGAGTTGGCTGGAGTTTTGGTAGTTGATTGTGTGTTTAATTTTTTTTTTAATAATAATTAATAAAATGGATTATTTTAAGCTAAAGTTAATTTGTGAAGTTTAACTTCAACTTGGCTCCACTTTGAGGCCAGCAAAATTACATTTTGAGATGTTGATATTGTCAAATATTGCCCAAATAGCAAGACACATATCAGATATCAATATCAGCTGAAAAACATACATACATACATACACACACACATATATATATATGAAATTATTTAACAAAGGGGTTATTTTTAATAGACATTGGTATATCGGAATTCAAGCCGTGGCTAAAATGAGTGCAGCTTTGACCAACTGCCAATGCTCAATAATGATGGGGCTTCCTCACAAGGAAGAGCACGTCCCATCTCTATCAACCACCAAACCTCCATCAAACCAGTGACCTCGGTCTGTTTTCTGCCAACATGAACCTGACAGGATAAACAGTATTACATTTTAGTACCTGTATAATAGACTGTAAAGATTTCCAATAACCTGAGAATTGACAGGTGTTTGCCGATTGGATGAGAGGACATTATGGCACTGGTTGAAAAATGGAGTCATTATTGTGTTTGTCCAAAGTCAGTGTGACCTATAGGAAAAGCTGATTGACACTTAAGGATGCATAGGGGATAAAGTAAGATGTATTGCTCGTATATTTTTCCTGGATGTAGATTTGAGAGCAGCTGTCTTCTCGTTGGCCTGATGTGCTTCTAATTGGTTGCTGTCCAGATCTCATTATCAGTGGTAGCAGCAGACCCCAGGGCTTTTCCACGCCTCACCCTTTGCGCCCTTTTTAAGACTCGTGCTCGACCACACTTAGAGTCAATCGATGCTCTGATCATTTCATTTGTTAAACCTGCGTGAAATGACGAGTATTTAAGTTATGGGAGTCGTGGCATAGGACAAGACTGGCAGCGATAGTGGTGACATGACAGGGATGATATCAGCCTTTTTCTGGAGCTATACAAAATGTGGGCTGCAGGATTCATCACAATTTGAACAGATGCAATTGGCAAATCGCAAAGGCTGCAATTTTTAACCATAACTTCCTCCACAAACAGCCAAATATCTTGTATTATTCTCCATAAACTGCCAACCCTGTATTGCAATTAGATAATTTAGCCATTCCCTATTCCCTGTATAATTTAGCTATTCCTCCCACCACATTTTGTGCAAGACTAAACCTCACCAAAGACATTTAGAGTCGCGTGTTAGCACATTTCAGATGGATTACTTAAAGAATACATTGTAAGCCTTATTGTAACTATTCACCTTATTCTGGCACGCCCAGTTTTGCCGTTTTTTGCCACAGATGTGCACTTTTGTTGTAAACGCAGTTCCGTTTGACGAGAATTCCGTTAAAGCTAATGACAAACGAGGGAAAAGTCTCGCCTCTAAAATGTTACATAAAGTAGATTGATTTGTGTAAAATGTTTAATGAACACGAGCAACAACAAGTCACAACGCAACGATTTCCTGGTCAGTCTGAAAACGGCTTTTTAGTCGGTGTAGAACTGTTATTCAACCATATCCAAATTAGTTTTTGATGTCCCAAAATAGTCTTGTGACACATGTTTTAGTTTGGGCTTTGAACGAGCCGCAAATCAGAGCAATATTGAATTTGTCTGCATCATTTTTGATTCAGAGGCAGCTTGGACACTCACAATCATTACAATTAGTACATGGCATTATCAAAAACACTTGCCCCACGCTAAATATAAAAGCCCTTCAACTTCTCCAGCCTTCGCGTCCATGATGTGCGCACACTGTAGGGACACGATTTCAAACGAATTACAAAAACTACCGTCATAAGAAGTCCTTGTGCATTCATTTCCGTTTCCTTCTAAATACAGCTACAATCATCTGCCAATAATTGCACTGATACATCGAGGAAATGAATCTGTCTTTTCACTGCCGGGAATAGACTTCACAGAACTATAATCCATTAAAAACCTCACTGGTGTGGATCAGAGTGTGAGGTTAACAAATCTGTTACTGGAACCAACCTGTTGCCAACACTCAATAAAGTAATTATTTATCGCACTTACAAGTACTATCTGTGTCCAAAATCTATTCTGTGCCCAATGAAGTGTACACATTGATTCGTCTAATGATGCAGAAGATGAAGAGGAGAAAACCCTCGCACGACGTTATTACAATGAGCTCGGATATTGATGCTTTATTGATTTCATTCCAAAGAAGAAACAAACAAAAAAATAATAAAAAATAGCCAAGTAATGAGGAGGAAATGGTATTGCCGGCACACTTCAGCAGCAACAACACACTGACAAATACCACTGGAGATTTAGCCGCTCATGATTAAATGTAACCCGGAGGAAGTATCGACATAAACAGTCACAATTCATTCATCACAGTGGTATTTTGTCTGATTAAAAAACATATAAATAAAGTAATAAAAGAATTTGAAGCCTGAAGCTCGTCATTGAGGATTTGAAATGACTGACCCTTGATCTCAACTCAAACTCAATTAACTGCGTAGCCCCATTTAGGACTAACTTACAACAAAATTGGCAAAATGAGTGTGTATAAAATCATACACCCAAGATTTAAGAAGAATTTAGGGCTGTAGTCGACTAAAAAGGGGTGTGGCAAAAATATATCTAAACTATGAAGTCTGCCCGTGTTTCTGAACCAAACTGCAATCAAAAAAACACAGCTGCACTGGAAATCATGCTAAAACAACTATTTATACAGAAAAGTAGTAGTAAAAACTGTAGTTATATGTTAGATAAGTTTGATTTAACTCGAGATTCTCTCCAAATCTTCAGCTTCATCTTCTCGTTTTTGCTGTTTTTACTAATAAGTGTGAGTTAAGTAATATTTATCATAATTTTTGTATTTTTTACCATCTTAAAATAAGATGTGCTAATGTAACAAGCATTTTTTTCTTCTAATTTCAAGTCCAGTATCTTTTTTTCTTGTATTCAATTCTCAATTCTTATGTGTTTCTTATTTTAAGTTAAGTAAGAAACATTATGCTTGTTCCATTGACAAATCTTTAAGACAGCCAGAATCCTCAAATCAAGATAAATAATGCTTAGTTCAAACACTTACTTATTTATT
Organism: Rhinogobius similis; assembly: GCA_019453435.1. Classification (NCBI taxonomy): domain Eukaryota; kingdom Metazoa; phylum Chordata; class Actinopteri; order Gobiiformes; family Gobiidae; genus Rhinogobius; species Rhinogobius similis. The sequence continues at coordinate 16,177,225 of CM033622.1, forward strand.
CTCTTATTTAAGATTTTATCTTTGTTCTTTTATGCCAGAGAAAATAAATTGGTCGACTAATAAAAACACCATTGACCGATTAATCGACCAAAAGATTACAGCCCTGGAAGAATTATGCTTTTTTTTTTCAGGAAATTTGTAGATTATTCTTCTACATTTTGTTCATTGTAAACCACGATATTGATCTTAAATGGTTTAGTAATAGAAACCGGTCCATTGACTTCCTGCAGAACAGATAAGCCTGACAAGCCTCTTCACAGTGACATTTCACTGTAAGATTTTCATTCACGTTTATATATCGTTAAAAAAATGGAAATGTTTATACTGCTATATTATGTATACTATACTGTTGTTTGGGAGAATACACTTGATGTTTCTGTCTCTTTTTAAACTGCGTAGGTTTTTCCAATTTTGTCTTTATTCAGTGTATTAGTGGCTGTTTGTGAAGAAGTTGAAGTTGAAAAATGTAGTTACAGGAGGTAAACAGATAGATGACACCACACCAGGGAGTCAAAGGTTATGTATAATTTACTTTTATTTGTAAAATTAAAAAAGATTTGTGACATTAGATGAATTTGGCCCAGTGTATAAAGTATTTTGGCAAAAGAACTATATTTATCTCAACTTTAACCTCTTTTTAATAGATTTAATTACAATACACTTCATATTCAAATTTCGAATATTTCCAAAGCAACAATCAATGATCCTTTTTTTATATTTCTCCCACCTCTTATCCAACACAATCACAACGACCTATTGTCTACTGAAAACACTCGAGTGAAAATTATGACATGGAAACCGGATGCGCGGCTCTACAGTTTTCCTATTGTCCTGCGGCCATAAACATCCTGTCTATCTGCTGTTCGATCAATTGTCTTTGCGCAGGACAAGCACAACCTGGAAGTACCTCGGCGGCAGCAGTATTTGTGTTTGGAGCAGCACAAATGTGTGTCGGTGACAGAGCAGAGCGAGGCGATCCATCCAGTGTACGTCAAACCACAGTGACGTCAAAGTCCACACAAGAACCTGACTGTTAGATTAGAAGGACACAAGTTTGAAGACGGGTCAAGCCCCTTGTCAGCATTTATGGAACTTGATAAGCTGTAAAAAGTGATAAATCTATATGTGAGGTTTATTCATGTTTGCATTGTTTAGTGTACTAGAGCTGCACAATTTGAGAAAAATATCTAATTGCAATTTTTCTGAGCAGTATTGTGTTTTAATAATGGTATGCTGCTCAAAGTTCACATTTTAAACACAATCAAAATGACAGAAATACTGAGAAATTATAAAAAGTGATGTCTTTTGGAACGTTTGAGTCACTTTTTTCACATTATTGAGCTGGTAGCTACATATCATTTTTGTTGCTTTAAGTGTCATTTTTGTTGCTTTCAGTGTCATTTTTGTTGCTTTCAGTGTCATTTTTGTTGCTTTCAGTGTCATTTTTGTTGCTTTCAGTTGTGTATGCATCACTTTTAGTAACATTTTTGTTGTTTTTTTGTTATGTTTTTGTCACTTTGATTCAAGGTTTTACACTTTTAGACGAGTTAGTCTAAGTGTTAAGCTGCTATTGCTGTTGCGTTATTGTCGTTTGTTGCAGAAAATGTTTTAACAGATACAAGGTTAGTCAGTTTTATGCAGAATAAAACATGACATTTTGTTGCTTGTGAAGGAAATCGTTGCAGTCTTTGCAATTTGCAAAATTTGTCCATTCAAACTGCGATTTCGATTCGATTTCGAGTAATTGTGTAGCCCTAGAGTGTACTCTTTGGGCATCCATAAATCTACATAAATGTTTAGAAGAAGTAGAAAAAATAACAAATACAGTATGAAACAGACTGGTTTTGGTACGGGAAAATGAAAAAGCCAATTGAAAAAAGTTAGTATGATGCAGCAAAAATAATACAAGCAATTTAAGCAAACAAGAGGTACATAATGATCCATACAATGTTAATTAGCTCAGATGACAGCAATGTATTAAGCTCATAAATATAAAATCGGTAAAATGCAATTAATAAGAAAGAAAATAAAAGGAGAGAGAAGTTGCCATCTGTGAATTTATGACCAACGCTTTATCTTATCGGGTTGAAGTTCAGCTTTGTTTGCCAACACCACCAGCACCAACTAAAATCCTGGAAGACAGAATTAGCAACAAGTTAGAAAGAAAAGAAGAAAAAAGAAAAGAAAGAGAGGAACAGACAGAAGGAACGTAAAGAAAGGACAGAAAGAAATAATGTTGACTGTTAGTGCAGCAACAGTTTAGTAGCTGATATAAATAAAGGCGGGCGATATTGACAAAAATATATATTGGTACTCGATTTTCACACAATACTTTTAACGTTGTCCAAGAATGTGCTAAAATGTGACTGTGAATGGATTGGTTGAGGTTCAATTATCGCACAAAATGTGAATGAACCATAAAATGAACCACGAAAGAGCAGAAATATCACTTTATACCCTTGTACGGGAGAGTGCACTTGATGTTTCTAACTCTTTTTCTGACCAAAATACAATACACTCGATATTAATTTTTTGCACATCTCCAAAAGAACAATATTATCTTTTTTTTTTTTAATGTCTCCCTATAGTTTTTTGATTAGTCGACTAGTCAAACAAGTATTTCTATTCTACATTAAGATTTTTTATCTTATTCCTGCCTAAGTAAAGCATGTGAAAAAGCATATTTAAAAATCTGTTCCACTTTGTAATAATAAGGTTAAGGTCAGGAATTAGGGTTAAAGTATTAGTTAAGTAGTTACTCAGCCTGAATTATTCTTAATAAACTATATGTTCATTAGGCTTTGTTCATGCTTTGTTGAGACTAATTAAGGTGTAGTTATTATAAAGTGGTACCGTTTTTTTATATTATCCACCAAATAAAGGTTGAAATGTGGTGACTGAAGGCTTCTTGATGGAAAATGTTAACAAATAAAGTGTATTATTTATGAAAACCAAACATTTTTTAGACTTTTTTGCAATTTTGATGTAATAATGCCACTGTCTTTGGAATCAAAATGGTATTTTCTTATACGTTTTAGTCCAGATAACTAGTCATGTTTACTGGATTCCTATTTATTGACTGTACTAGCTTTGCAAACGTTTAGGTCACTGACTGTCTGACCTTGTCTTACAGTGAACAAGGCCGATAACCGTGTTGCAATCCGAGCGCTCTTATCACGGCTGTGCGGCAGCTGCAGAAACTTTAAACCCTCCTCCTTTGGTGCAAATAGAGTTTTCAAACGTTGAACCGCTCGCTCTGTCACAAACTATAAGGACAAAGGGGTCCAGTGAAGGCGGATTGATTTGGGCTCCTCCTGTGTGTCTGGTTCCAGCGCTCGGGGACGGTCTGTGTGTTTTCAGGAGTAAAAACTCTTGATTTCCCACAGTGCACCGCATCATTTATGGCCCACTTCAAACCCTCACGCTGCTCTTCTAACCTTAACTGGCTTCACTTGACAGCTTAAAATGATTCGATGGATGGAATACAACAGACAAAAACAGGAATATAAATAAAACAAAATAACACTCATTTTAGAATAACTTCAAAATAATGTTACTCAAGCAGAAGTACAAACTAATACATTAGGGCTGTGCAATTAATATATATAAGAACATGATTTCAATTGCTCTATTCAATTTCGAAATTACAATTAATTGCCAATGCACTCCCTCTGCCTCAAAACCTGGAGCAAAGGCACTTTTCTAAAACATTACTCAGTCTATACTTTCTCCACAGAATAATTTTGACAATATAGACGTAGATGTTCGATACAATTGTGATTTAAATTGAGTCAAATAATTGTGATAATAACTTTTGCCATAACTGAGCATCCCTACAATAAAATACTCAAATAAGACTCAAAATAAGTAACCCATCTGGATGTAATGTCTGATTAATAATTTGGTATTTATGTAATCGTCTGGAAAACATTAAAAAAGCATAAATACTAAATTCTATCTGAAGGAAAAGACCAAAAAACTCTAATTGTTCACATCATTTAATATTGTCAACATAAAGCTTTTGCCACGTAATCTATTTTTTTATTCAAGTAAGAGTAATATTACACTTTGGGGGGCAATATTGACAGAAATGAACGCCTCAGTGTGTTTTTGAAGTATCGCGAAAACAAAGGAAACAGCTTTTTAGTTTGTTGATGAGAGTAATTAGTTATAAAAGTAATTCACTCTTTATGATACAAATCTTATTGAAAAACAAAGAAAAAGTTCCCCAAAGTGCATACGAAACGTCCACAAGACAAATATTGTTTTTTCTAGCTCATATTGAACAATAAGTTGCTATAGTAATTATCTTGACAGGCCAATAAAAACAATTTCAGACAGAAGTGTAAGCTTAAGGGCCACTATTGAGTTCAGCACAATCTTGACTTTTTCTGCAAACAGTATAGCTCTGGTACGACTTAACTCTACTACCAGTCAACGCTGCTGGCTATAACAATGTAACCAGCTTCATTTAGCATGACTTTATGATAAACAATACCAATTTCTGCCCGACTTTACAACCCCTTTAAATCAATTCTACATTGAGTTTTAATGATGTCATCTTATTCACAGTTTCCCTGAAGCTGGACACTTTGCCAACATCCGAAGCGTAATTCTCCAGAGCCCTGGACGGCGGCGACATGTTAAAAATTAATTTGGGCGTATTTACCGAGGAGTAGCAGGGCTGGCCGGGGTTATAGACGACTACGAAGCGGCGGCCATCATTACAGCAGCTCTGTGAAGCCGAGAGGCAGTGAAATAATCAGGTTGGTGGCACCGCAGTGGATCAAACGGGAGCTTTATGAGAGGTGAAGGCGCTGGAACACACTGTAGTCATTCATGAGGGAGAGCTTTGAGGTTCCCCTGACGGAGCGCGGCGTGGCGAGCTCCGAGCAGAATCAAATGAAGTGTAGTTGTGATAAAAAAGGAGGGTAACGCCGTGATTTAACATCGAGATCCGCTGCTTTTAGGGTGTTTTCAACTGGTGTCATTAGAAAGAGGCAGGTTTATAAACGCTCTGTGTGATTAGTGAGTGTGCGGCTGTGGCAGGTTGTGCTTGGGTTGGAAGCATTCTGAAGTCTGTGCATCATTAGACAACTGTGACGCCAGAGTAATTCAAGCAATTTAATTCATATTTTGTGATAAAATGACAACGTCAACTTGAACACGATTAAACCAACAAGCTTCCATCAATCGCTAGTTTATGAAGACAGGTTTTACAAGCGATTAAAGGTCCTATACAATGCGTTATTTGGGCTTGTTACTTTCTGAAGGATAATTAGGGCTGCAACTGACGATTACTTTTCTAACGGATTAATCTAGTGACTTTTGATTAATCGATTAGTTATTTGGAATGCAAAATGCCGTAAACATCCGATTTTATACAAAATTGGCCCCAAATGAAGCTAAGGTTATCAACAAGAGAAGAAAAAAAAGGCGTCACGTGGCCTCCTTCGACTCAAAATGTGCAGAGTTAGTTAAATCCTCCGGCTACAGTAATCCTGACCAAGACGAGCACGATGTGGAGATGGGTCCTCGGGCACTGCTCCTGAGGAGATGGTCCGGGGCATTGAAGCAAGGGTCAAATGCAGAGGACAAATTTCCCTAGAGGACAATAAAGTGTACCTCTACCTTAAGGTGACACTGCTTGAATACAACCTGATAAAGTTTGCTTATTCAAAAGACCAACCGTATTTGTTTTTTATGTCTTTTTGAAGAAATTCTTGCTTTGTCCGACTCATAAAACCTCTTTTCTCAGCACATGGTATATTTTGGAGTGTGTAGTCCAAAGAATGACTGTACGATTAGTTGTGAGTAATCGATTAAGTTGTTTCGGCCTTAAGGATATGAAATAATGTCTACATCTAGAAATAGCTCAAATTTTATCCATAAAACTTGTCAAGAAAAACTCCATCAGACGGCAGTGCATGGAGTTTAAAAACACAGGAGTTTCAGAGTTTCTGTTACGTTTGGGAGTGAGAAACATTGTAAGCTTTGACGACGGAGAAGGACTAAATATTAATCAAACATCCAAAAAGCTAAACAAGCTCAAAATAAGAGAAGCAAACTATGTGCCCTTTAATGCAAAATAATAGTACACTTTTAGTTTTGCATTTATCGAACTGACTTTTGACCTTCTTCCAAATGAGGAAATTAACTTTTGCCTGATAAAGCCACTCCGCTAATCTCCAGGGGCTTTGTCTGATCCATTATCATGAAATCAGTGTTCATGTGCAAACGTGAGAAGACATGTGACAGATTATACAGTTATTGATGAAGCATGACCGATTGTCCTCAGATAAAAGGCACTGCAAATGTAACACGGCAAAATCAAACCTAACATGTTCAGAATGATCGTAACTATTCATCTTACACAATACAGATGGAACAAGACACATTTCCCACAAGACAAGACACGAGATTGAGTTCCCAAGAACAAAAGAAGATGAGATTTTGACATACTTTATACTGACTAAATTGTGCAGTTCAGTTCACAATACGTCACAATTATTATATTTTTGCTGTCATTGTAACCGTACATTTTTGAAAAACAGCTTCTCAAAATGTAACCAACAAGTGCTTAACCTTTTTATGTCTAGTCTAGTCTTATTCTCTGCTGGAGGGTTGCATGTCTGTAACGAAAAGAACTTCTCCTTGTGATGAATAAAAGTAATTCTGATTCCGTTTCAAGCCAAATATAAATACATGGAGTAAAAAGAATCTTGCGACATCATTCTTCACATGTGTGCACAATCTTGTGACAATTTTATCTCGTGGCACAATATGTCACCCCATTACACAACACAACAAACACACAGAAAACACTTTCCGAGAGAAACTACAAAGTGCACGTGCTTTTACAGAATTAACAGATCCAGAGTGCGGTGGCGGCCTTTTATTTGTTACACTTAAGGCCATAACCAAGCAACATATAACAGACGTTGAAGATGAAGATGGACAAAAGTTCTTTTCAACTAAAACAATGTCAAGGTTCAACGCTGAATCAGAACAGATTTGCTTCCTTTTATTTCAGCTAATTGCAATGACAAACGATAACAGTTCAATGCCCAGACTTTCTTTTAAGTGGATTATCTGACGATGTCTACTCATAAAACCTCATAAAAATGCCAAGCAGCACAACATCAGCACAACACCAGCACAGGACACCTCTTAATACTTCTACACAACATTTGACTTGGTTATTCACTTAAACACACTGTCTACTATTATTTGGCTTTATTAAATTCATTTTTTAAATTTTCCCTCATGCACATCCTTCTAATATAAGCAATAACAATGTATCATGGTTAATTATAGCATAGTTATAGCATAGTTATAACATAGCGCATGTATTAATCCTGATAGTCCTGGTCTCAACAGAAACTACTTGAAACACTGCTCCTGACCCCCGAGCCCCCCACAGAGAGCAGACTCACCCGGTCCTTCATCCTCCAGCTCTGGGCCAGAGCCTTGGAGCCCTCGATCTTCTCCGAGTGTCTTTTCTTCATGAACGCCAGCGGCAGCTTCCAGTCGTTCATGTCGGCCTCCTCCTCCTCGGCCAAAGCCAGCGCCGGCGAGTGCAGCTCCGCGTCCATCTTCATCAGTGCCCTGTGGGACGTGCAAAGTTCATCGTTTTAGAGGTCCTTCCGTATACTTTAATCGCCTTTTTGCCAATTAACGTCACGCAAGGCAGTTAGCGCAGATATCGCGTGGATATTGAAGCAGCCAGTGCCATTTAGGATCAATGAAACGGCTTTTCAATGGCTTTTCATAGCGGGAAGAAAGACTGTCATAAATCCAAGAACTGAAAGCTCAAATTCCCCTAAAAGCATGATTGAAACACTGATAACAATTTGGGAAGATAATGAATGTTTCCTTGTAGTTTACATTTACTTTAATTTGCAACTAGAACCAATTTGACGCGGTGGCAAAAATCAACAGCTACTAGAGCTGCAAGATTAATCGCAATCATATCGAAATCACAATTTGAATCAACGCAATTAGACAATAGCAAAGGCAGGACTTTTTGAAGCATCATATTTTCCCCACAAACAGCGATTTTGTGTTTTATTCTGTATCTGTAGAAACACATTGTGAAACACCAAGTTTGGCAGCTTTTGTCAATTCCTCGTGGATGTATTTAAAACTTGAACTTGAGGTCACTGAAACACAAATTGAATCAGAAATAGTTCAGCTCTACCGATAGCTTCGGTTTTATAAACGTGTATGTGGTCAAATAAAGTTTCCCAAAGAATGTTTCCTAAATAAAATCTGCTATTCCTTTAGTGTGGCCTATGTTTTGTATCTAAAAACATCCCATCCAAGTCCAGAAGGCTCTCCCTACGACTTTGGGCCTGCGGCAGTGTGAACCAGACCATTTCACTGCAGGATCAGTGCACCACTCTCAAACTCTCACAATCATTCACTGTGACAGTGTGGGATTTATGTGGCGACAAACACAGCACATGCTTGAATTTGGATGGTGTGACAATGACGTCATCTTAATTATTACATCTTTTAGTTGAGGGACATATGATTAAAGCAACAATAATGCGTGACAGAGGATAGCGTTGAATTCGTTCCATGTGCGAGTAGTTAAATTAATCTACTGTCTGACTGCATTCCACGGTTACTTTCTGTAGAAATGTGCAACGAACCATAATAATACACTTTATGGGTTAAATGTGTGGGAGTTTTTTTTACAGACTAAAGTGAAACATTAATAATTCAGATTATGTATCAATACATCAGCACTCTTCAAGCATCCAGTAAAATGCCAGTTTTTACTGAGGGAGCATTTATCCAAATTAAAGCTCTTATAAGCAAAAATACAAAATGTCCGTCAGCATTATAGGACGCGAGAAAATCCCCTTCAAAACAAAAGAAGGTTAAAATAGACTAGTATCACTTCTGTTTTTCAGTTTGCAGACTTTTTGTGCAACTTCAAAGAACACAATGATGACTCATAAAGTTACTACATCTATTTGAAGCAGAATTAAGAGTGGGAAATAAACACACAAATGAGCAATATCGCAACAGTTAGAATATCAAATCTATAATGAAAACTATTAATAATTACCTCAAAAAGAGATAGAAATGTCTAGCATAATCTCCCACCAGATAAAGTGATATTTCTCCCCTTTTACAGTCAATTTTTAGCACGTTTCTGATGATGCATTGTGAAAAAAGATATCATTTGAGTCATTATCGCCCACAAATCTTAACCACAATTGTTTTCCTTTAGTCTGAACAGATCACACGTTGCAGACCAAAACATTAAGCAGATAGGAAAGATTTTGACAACATAACAACAGAAAAAAGGCACTGGGATTGGATGCATGACACAAAGCAAAAAAATAATAATAATAATAAGAGTAAGCCATTCTTACAATCTGCAAAAAGCAACTTTAAAGGTAAAAACTTCCAAAAATAAAAATCAAGAGAATCATTTAAAGATCTGATGGCCATTACAGCAAAACAGATGTGTGTTATGAAACTTTGTCTTGTGTGGAGGAGTTTCACTTTCTCTTAAATCTGTGTTGATGTGGTGCAGAGGGGTAAAGGGGCTTGGTGCATGAGTTAGTTTGTGTTCCTGTACCTGTAGGAATTCATGTTTGAGAGCCTCAGTCCGGATCTGTGCAGGTCTCAAAAAGCCGGCTAGCCTGTTAGCAAAGCGCGGCTACTTTGACAGCTCCGTGTTAGCGCTGAGCACTGTCCTCCTGCATGTGTCGCTCCAGAGATTTAGAGCTGAGTTTAGAGCTGAAGCTGCGAAATGGCACAAGCAGTGAGACAGGTGAGACAGAGCAGATGTGCGGATGGCGCTAGTCCAGCAGCAGCAGCAGCAGGAGCGTGCAGATGGCAGAAGCAGCAGCGTGCAAACCTTGGTCCTTGGTGATTGTCAGCCCGCGGCGCAGAGCTTCTCCGTCTGCGGGCGATCACGGACACGGCCGCGCAAACTATCCGCGTCAGAAACTTGTAGGGAAGCGTCCAGAGCCGGTAGAGCAGGTCAAAGCCGTCAAAGCCCAGCAGGACGGGCGCGTGTTTGCAGGGGAATCCGCGGCTCCTCTCCCCGCGGCTCTTCGCTATGGAAAGCGGCAGGGAGCGAGGCCCATCTTCACACGGACGCTCTGCCACAGCCACACGCAGCACCGGCCGCACGATCGAGCACCGGGCACCGACACTGCTCTGCTGCGAGTCCGCGGCACGGCGAGACAGCGACCTGCGTTGGTTTGCGCGGAAAACGCACAGAATTTCAAGAATTTCTCCGAAGAGGCACTTGTTCAGCACTGCAGCCAGGGCGCAGCCATCTTGGGATGGACCCAGAATGCACCGTGAGCTGCGAGGAGGGCGTCAGACGTCACGACGCACGGCCTGGACGCAGCGTAAAAGCTTCACAAATTAAATGAATTTAGTTGAGAAAAAAGTATTATAACTAATCTGAAGGTACACTTTAAAGATAAACCAGATAAACTGGTTTGGGTTTGTTTGTTTTTCTGTGTCAAAGGCTATATTTGATATGCAACAGCGTAGCCTGGGGAGAGAGAGGGGGAGAGACATTCAGCAAGGGTCAAGGCCTGGAAGCAAACCCACACGTAACAACCACATGTGCAATGGCCTAAAACCACTGCTCCAATGGCAAGCACAAACTTTATGGAACTTTACCATATGGGACCCCTGAGCCCACACTGGACCCAAGAGCTCCACACAGAAAGTTCACTGTGAGGCAGTAGCCACTGCATCACTGCAGGTAAGGCTTTGGACCTTTGACCTAATAATCAGGTAAAAAGTGCTGACCCCATCAACTCAGCAGAATAATCCAATCTGAAGGGATCTCATATACCAACTACATTTTGGTCCAAATTTACCTCACCTCTCTAATAAACAATCTTCAATTATATTTAAGTACAAATGAGTTCAGTGGAACAGTTTTTATTTAGTCATCGGTACATTTATGCTGGATGGGTCTTACAATGGCTAAAAAACAGTGTATTATTACCAGTTTTGTACAAATGATTGTACAAGTGCATCCTTGAAAAGAAGTCCTTCACATTTTTAGCAGGAACACATCTGCTGCGGGAAAAATGTAATTGCCCTCAATTGCACTCACTCGATGGTCCTTGTAGTGGTTTTCAGGAAAAAAGAAAAATAGCTGATTTGTGGTAAATGGAAATTAGGCTTGAATCCAGCCCAGTTCTGTTGTAGCAGATAGAATAAATGAAGCAATCGTGACTGATCAAGTTGGCATACATCATTTTTAAAGTAATATTATCCAAAACGTTGTGCTGCTCACTGAAATAATTCATGTTTTCCTGAGGTTTTTTTAGCAATAAAAAATGCATGTAATTAAACAAAATCAAGATAATACACTCAATACCATGTAACATTTTGAGCAAACCAACAGTGGTGAAGCACTCAATTGTGTTACTTAAGTAAAAGTATAGATAAAGAGCAAAACAATTACTCAAGTAAAAGTAAAAATAGCACATAAACAATTACAAGTACCTGTTTAAAAATGTACTTTAAGAGTAAAAGTATTTCACAGTCACACATATTTTGAGAACTGTTAAAGCGTTAATTTAAGTGAGTTTGATAAAGAATTGTACTGATTGTTGGTCAACAGGAACAATTCCAATCAATGTCTTAATTTTATAGCGAAAGTTATGTAGTGGTGTTTGTTTGCTCACTGCTGTGGCTTGAACTAAAAACCTCTGGGCAGAATGTTACCCTAAAAATGCTACAAATAAATAAATAAAAATGTAGAAAGTACAGAAAAGTGCTCTCAAATGTAGTGAAGTAAAAGTAAAAAGTATCTACACACTACAAAAAATTACGTAGAGTACTTTAACTTTTGTACTTTGTTACTTTCCACCACAGCAAACCAGTAACACAAAGACAGCAGATTCTCCACTAGGAAAGTTTCGCAGCGCACTTTTAAACCTTTGTCCACGTAACTCTCCCCTTGAAAGCGCCACGCACTCATTTCTCAAACAGAACAGAAGTTTGCTTTTGATTTTTGCAGATTTCTCCCATCTGCCCCATAACTCTCACCACACCGTTTTCCATGTAGTCACCAGCAGCTATTACTGGGCCGAGCCGTGTCAACATGTTTACCAGTTTGTCCTCAGTCAACAAAGAGATTTGCTCAAAGCCCTTGATGACTTTAATCAAGCACAACACAGTCTGTCTTGAACTAAAAGGACAACGTTTGGTTCACAGGGATGAGTAACCGCAGCTCATTAGAAAACATGAAAATGCCGGAGCAGATGGAAAGGCCAGGACAATATCCCTCCTGGTGCCTTTGTCAGAGCTGTAATCATCGTCTTGGCCTCTTTTTTTTGCACCGGCGTTACGGAACTACGGCAATCTGGCACGTGTCACCGACAACATACAGGTAGAAGCATCCGGAGCTGAATGTGTGCCACTTGGATCCCAGGTTTTTAGTGTCCGGCGCGGCAGGAAATCAATCCAATCTCTGGGGTGTGATAGAGGTGGGGACCCGGGATCGCAAGGAACGAACGCGGGGAAAATTGGGGCTGTTTCCCTCCTCGTCTGTTCGTCCTCCAAATAAAAAAACGGTGGCATGACGAACTGGGTGTATCCGTGTTGCTAAAGCTAAAGCACAAAATCCTGTTTTTCCAAGAGGCTGATTGAAACACAAAAGCAGAGGGAATGAAAGGTGGGAAAGGATTTTGTGAAGGAAGTTTTGCGATCATGAAACGGCCTTGAAAATGGAGGACAAAGGAATACAGGAAAGATGAAGGAACTTGAGACAAATGGAGGTGGCTTCAATATTGTTGGCAAAATGTGAAATGGGTAAAGTTGGTCTATTGGTCAAATGTTGTTTTGTTTTGTTTTACCTTAGGCTAGAGCTGCACCATTTGGAAAGAAAATCTAATTGCAATTTTCGTAATTTTGCGATTGCGAATATATGTGCGATTTATGTTTGTAATAATGGGATTCTGTTCAAAGTTCGAATTTTAAACACGAGAATTGACAAAAATACTTAAATATGAACTGGCAAACTAATAAAAGAATCACGTTGAGTCACGTTTTTGTCACTTTAAGTCGATTTAGTTGCATTTTTGTTGCTTTTATTTGCATTTCCTCTCTTTTAGATGCATTTTTATCGCTTTTAGACATGTTTGTCTGCTTATAATTGCGTTTTTGGTGCTTTGAGTTGCCTTTTTCTTGCTTTTAGGCACATTTTTGTAGCTTTTAGTTGCGTTTTTGTTACACGTTTTATCACATCTCAAGGTTACCAGTGTTTATGCATAATGAAACAGAATATTTTGTTAATTGTGGAGGAAATTATTGCACTTATAAAACTGCAGCCTTTCCAATTTGCTAACTGCGTCCATTCATGTTACGATTTCAATCAGTTGTGCAGCCCATCATCATCGCTGTTTGTCCAGTTGTGGTATGTTGGAAATTGCTAATTTACATTAAGCCTTACATTGAATTAAAATACTTGCCCTTATGCTTTTGTAATGTAATTTTATCATGATTCTGAGCATGAGTTGTTATGAATACACAATTATTCTTGGTCTTCATGTCACTTGACTCAGAATATCTTACAATGTGGTGAACTCTGCTGTGTGGGCATGCCTCAATTCAATTTTTTACGTTTTGAGACTCGAGACATTTGATGGGCAAGAGTCATGAGGTCAAACACATTAGCAGAGACTTATCATGTCCATGGGTTTGATGGTTCAGTGAGACCGAGAGGCTGAACCACTTCCAGTGAATGAGAAAAAGGTTGATTTCCATTGATTTACACTGATATATGAGGGTCGCCGTTTGTCCGTCTTTAGATTATGGAGATGGATGAGTCTTGAATCCATTAAGACAAACGAAACGAGGTTGGATTTCCACTGGTGGCACTGAAATTCCACTAAGCTTTTGACTTCATGAAAAATGACCTATTCTTTGAACAAAATTACATACCAAACATTGTTGAATGATTGTTTTTGAATGTCTTGCTTGATCATCTCTATACTCTTCTGTCTATTACATGTAGCTTGTCCTCACAACAGAATCAGTACTCTCTTAAGCAGGTGTATCTGTCCAGTCAGGCGTCATACATGTCTCCATTTAGCCCTGGATCAATGAGTTCAGACGAGTTCAAAGACAAATACAATGAACGAACAGAAAAACAACTCCACAGCTGCAGAAAAAATAGGCTGTAATTTGCAGTTCAGCTCATAATGAGAGATAAGCACGGGTTGACCTTATGTTTTGAAGTGTTTTGTTCAATGTCAGTCAGTTTTTGAGCAGAACCCGAAGGCTCTTTTGGCTCTGGACTATAGACCGTCACCAGGATTCATTCTTGGCTTCACACTCATCATCTGAACAAGCTGACAATAAAAGCCGGGGTACAATGGGGAGATGTGTGCGTGGTACAGTGGAGTGGACACTATCTCTGAGCTCTGAAGCAGCTGAAAGGTCAAGTAGCACCGGGGCATTACATTGGGAGCAGATAATAGACATATAGTTGCGTCGAATCTGGAAAGTGTCACATAACCCTGTATATTTGGACAAGAATGTTCAAGAAACTGTGTTGGTACAAAAAGTTGTGCCTCTTTTTGGAGCTTAAAGTCCCTATGTTATGCACGTAAGACATTTTCAAGAAAACATTTACTTAAAACTGTATGCATTTGATCCCAGTTTAGTTTTTTTTTAGGCTTTTAATATATTACTTCCTTGTTGCAAATTATGACCTCGCACTCCTTTGCAACCACACCATTTACACACAGCAAAAAATGTATCTAGCCTGACTTAAAATGACTTGAATGTATAATTTTCTCTGGATAATGTGACAATTTAGCTTAAAATAATAAAATAAATGTGCCAAATGGGTAAGTAAAATCATATTAAGCCATTGCTGATAAGTTGGCTTGAAGTAATGTATTGAAACAAATCAGAAACTGTTTGAAACATGTAAACTTATGTCTAAATCCATCTAATAAATAGTCTTAATTTGTTAACTAGTCAAAACGTCGGAGTTTTTTTTTTTTTTTGCAGTACCCTGGGCCAACACTCATCTAATGTCACAGCTTGTTTTTATTTGACAAATAAAAATAAATGTGACACCATATTTAGTTGGACCCTTGTTTAAATGGTAAAAACAAAAAGTTGTTGATTTTGTGTAAATTGTGCACAATCTTTGGATGGAATGAGTCTCCTTAGTGTGATCTCATTCATTTGTTTTTATTTCCTCCAATTTTCAACTGATTTGTCTTAATTGATTTGATTTCAACTTGACTGATGTAAAACTATAATTTATATTTACAAAAAGTTTTAATACACTAAATTAAGTCAAAATTTGAAAATAATAAAAACCATCAAACTGTCATACAGACTTTCTTAAATAAGACTGTAAATTGTCACATTTCTACCAGCGATGTTTATGTCAAGAGCAGGATTTGTACTGCTGACCTTCTGATTAGAAAACGAGCACTCTACAAACTGTGCTACTGCCGCCCAGAAATTAAAGGTAATTAGTCTGTGGTATGAAAAAGTACAAAAGTAATTATCAACTGTCAATTATAAGTGTGGAAAACAACTGCTTTGCTGAAAATACAGTGCATTTACTCAACTAAAAGCATATTTCGATGACATTTTCAAACTAAAAACAACATGTATTTATCAACATAGTATTTAATCTACAGTATATACATGTCCAGTTACTTTTATATTGTAGTTATTAGCATATATATATTTTATTTTATTCATTGCTTTATGTTGCACCTACGCCGAAGCAAGTTCCTACGTTTGTGAATTTCACTGACAATGGCAATAAACGGTTTTCTGATTCTGATTCTGATTCTGATTTTAACTATTGCAGAAGATTGGTAGCACAAACACTGACGATGAATTTACAGAAGTTTCGAACACTGCCGCAGCAAACCTTCTGTATCCAGTACCTCCAAAAGCATTTATTTTTGCTTAATTTATCCGTGCTTTAGACTGGCACAGTGTAGTTGAACACGGTTTAAAATGCGAACATGCAAAAAAGCAGATAAAGCGGAATGAAGTTGAATGAAAATCCAGTTTAAGCCCGAATAGACACGCACGTACCCAACTCCACATTTGTTTGAGAATTACAATCATTGGTGTCTATTATGTGGCAAATTGCTGAATCAGAGCTCTGACAAATTATCAATAAACAGTCTATCTGTATTATTCAGTTTCCCGCTGCTCTCGTTTACAGTGGATTTAAATAAATGGGCGCGAGGTGCAACAGTGAGACGGGTACGGCCCGCTCTAACATTATGAATAATAGATCCCTGTGCTCTGAAGGATTGTGAATAATGATGCCGATGCTGCTTAGATCATGAGACATCTGCTCCATTATGCAAAACAAACCATTTTCTTAAAGCAACGGGGAAAGTCTAAAGTGAAAGAAATGTACTTGGTGGAGATCTCTGACGCAGGCTGTGCTACAAATGTAAGCAAATATAATCTTTATCAATTAGCAATGAGTGTTTGTTACTTCAAAATATCCATGTTTAAATGTCTCTTGATTCTCTAAATGTTTTTATGATTTCTGTGCTGCTATATTTTTGGCTCAGGTCGCCCTTGAGAAAGAGGTCTCGCTCTCAATGGGTTCTGGTTCTGAATGTTTAATACAAATAATAAAAAAGAATTAATTGGTTTGAGGTTCTGAAAGAACACTGACAATTCGCAATTTCTTCTCTTTTTCAAGACAAAATAAAACAGAGTAACACAAAAAACAGAAAATGACCAGAGAGAACAGAAAATAGAAAGAAAATGAAGGCATAAATTGTCCAAAGCAAATCATCCTGATGGTCAAGTCAAATGTATTTATTTATTTATATTTTATGCATTAATTTATTTTCAAATTAAGCGTGTATGCATTTTTTTTCTTTCTGTTTTACGTATATCAATTACAGTGGTGGAAAGTTACAAAGTACAAAAGTAACAGTATACTTTTTAATTTTTTAGGTATCTGTAAGTCGTTTTTACTGTGGATACTTCTTACTTTTACTTCTCTACATTTGAGACCAAGTATCTGTACTTTCTACTCCACTACATTTTTAACTGGACTGAAAAGTAGAGAGTACTTTTCATTTTTGAGGGTTATTTTTAGCTCGTTGATGGTGATATTCTACCTGAAGGTTTTGAGTTCAAGCTCAACAACAAACAAAGCAAACAAACATATAAACATAATATTTTCTACAAAAATTAAGAAATGACTTTGAATAGATCTTTGCTGACCAAAGTTAAGAAAAAAATCTTTACCAAATTACGACATGTATTGCGTAAAAATGGTCTCTGAAACACTTTTACTTTTTACTCTTGAATTCGTCGATGTAAACCCTCATTCGTCCAGGTGTGGTCCATCGTAGAAAGGGGTTCAGAGGTTGTCATCCGGACGCCGTTTAAAGATCGAGACGTTTCGACTTTTATCCAAAAGTCATTACTCTTGAAGTACTTTTTTTCAGGTACTTCAACACGTTTACTTGTGATACCTTTACTTTTACTTGAGTCATATTTTTGCATATGTAGCTTTACTTTTACTTGAGTAACAAAATTGAGCACTTCTTCCACCACTGGTCACTTATAATGTCAGTCCTTGAAAATGTGCCATTTGATTAATCAGTCTTTTCTCAGAATGATTTTGCTGCTGTTGGGTTTGCTGGACTTTTTCTCTTTGCCAGACGCTGATGTAAAAACACAAAAGACACTGAATGTGCTTCAGAACATCTGCCGCTGTTATTTTCTGCACAAACCATGCAACGGCGCACAACCCTGAGAGACTCTTTGCCCCTGATCTATGGAGACGCTGCAGCTGAAAACATAAGGCTTGTGCAGTAAATTCAGACACTTCTCTGGTCTGTGCAACTGCAGTAAACTGGAAGGACCCCGTGTCCCCTGCACAAATGCTTCTTGGGGCAAACGAACATTTAAAGACTTCACTTTGCACTGGAAAACCAAAGCAGGACATTACACAAAGCAACGGCGACCACAATAACCTCTGATTAAAATGTTTATTAAGGCATAGAAAATCAAAACTTTCAAGAGGAATAATATTATATAAATGCACTAATAATCTGGATAGCCATTCTGCTAAATATATTTTAAAAAATGAAAATAAAAATAGGAAGGAGAAGGCAACTGTTTGACAGATGAAGAATGGGAACAGACCACATCATGCTTGAAAAGAATTTAGTTGGAAAAATGCATCACTTTTTTATAAAACCATGTGCACATTATTCACAGGGAGCTACTGGTTGTTGGAGAAACTGTGGTTGTCAAGCAGCTCATCACTGCCATGTTTTTGGGACTGTACTGTTCTGGTTAATTATTTGGGCCACTCCTTTTTCTTTTTGACTTTATCTTTTACTCTGTGGACCTGTACTGTTTGTTTGTATTTCTAAAATTAGCATTTTAAAAGGAAAATTTGAGAAAAGAAAAGGAGAACCAAAATTATTAAGCATATTATCTTTGCAAGACAAAAGATGACTGTGTTCAGCCCTCAGCCTGCTAATAGTTTTTCAATTTCCGTACCAAAAAACTCAAAAATAAAAATGCATCTGCTTTCTATCCTTTCTGTCTATAGATTATACTACACTCTAATTTAATGTTATTTATGAAACTGAGAGCAGCACATGAAAGTAAAAGGTTTGACATTGTACACAGTGACCAGATCAAAAACATGAAAATCCACTTTAGTTGTAGCTGTTCATAGAAATGACCCACATTCTGTGCCACACGCGCACCTCCGGCCACTCCAATTCTAATATCTTAGGAGGAAATACAAAGTAAGAAGAGGTCAGTGAAGGAGGCAGCAGTCTTCATAGGCTCATGTCTCAGTCCACGTAATTGAGAGCTCTTCTGCTCTGCTCTTATTGAGGCACAGCTGCTCCCCCTGCACTCAGACCCCAGAGGAACTGTTGCCCCGTTTGCAGACTGTGTAAACTGCAGTCTACTGTTTATTTGGCCAGACTCCACTTACGTTTGTAGTCCATTCTCAAGACAAAATAGAATTGTTATGAAGCGGAAAATACAATCACATTATCATTATCGCTGCAGAAATAAGAACAAAAACATTTTACTAAACACAAAGTAGGTTTATTGTTATGTTTATTCTTAACAAAAACATTTACAACGTTCAGAAGACAGATCGATGTCACAAGATCGATTGGTATTAGCCTTTAGTTTATTTTTAATACTGCATTATCTAAAGCTGTGTTTTGACTCCCTCTGGTCCCTCAGCCTGGTTCACTTCAGAGCATCTCGGTTTGTTTCTGTTATCGGCGGACTGTGTTTCCATCAGAGGTCCAGGCGCGCAGAGATCCCACCTCAGTGACTCACAAAAGAATGTTTAGTAACTGTATGTTGTCGCTGTGAGACGAGGCTAAAGTTAACAAAGACACAACTTCTGGGTTATTGTCAGCTTTTTCTACTTCATTTCACTTTCATCCTCTCTTTATGAAATATGAAATATGTTGGGTTTGAAGAATGTTAGATGCATTATGCACAGAAAATATGATAGCTGTCTTTTGTTAAATTATCGTGTCTGTCTAAGTTATTGCGTCTGGAAATATGCCTTTTATTCACCAGCTCAAGTCAGCCTTTGGTGAGAAATGGTTATTTTGTCTTTATATTGGCTTTTCGCAGTTTTGTTCTCACTTGAGTCTGCGATCCCTCTTGTCCAATCATCTCGTTCTGAACCGGGCCGTGGTCTAAAGTGGGCCAGCTCACAATGGGAGCTAGTACCTCTCACGCCCCCCTTCATACCCCTCAAATGGGGCGGCGTGGTTTACTTTTGTGCAATGGAAACACCACAGACCGCACCGCTCTCCTCCAGCTGGAATTATGGAAACGTGGCTTAATTGTCTAAAAGCGAAGACCATTACATCTTCAGTTAGGATATTATTGTTCACCTTGCACTTCCCTTTTCCTCTATGAACTTTGGCCGATCTAGTTAATGGTCTAATTGGGTCTTCTGAGCCATGTCAGTGTCAGTGGTTTGGACTAAACACTCATCAAATATTCACAGACAATGAGCTCCCTTGGCTCCTTTAATCGCTGGCATCACTTTCCATTTGCCCCGTCCTTTGCGTTGTCAGGCAAACCACACAAGGTTTGTCCATTACACTGCAGTTATACAGTTCATTTGGATATTGTCAGTAATAATTACGTGTAACCGTGATACATTTCCAGATTTACTGTTCTCGTTTTGACCCAGTGTGCTAGATTTACCAGATTTCGCCGTCAGCTCCATCCGAAACACCACTCGTCTTGTTTTGGCCCTGATCCCTGCACAAAGTGTCTGAATCCTGGGAAATGTTGTTCCTGGATTGACTCCAACGAGGCCAACAACACAAGCCGCTTGATGAACAGCTCTGTCGCCGTTAAAGTGTTAATGTGCCGGCCCGCGAGAATTATGATGAGGTTATCTTAGCGCCCGCCGCAGCCCGTAATGCCAAGCGTATTTGTTTATGTCACTTTGGTTTTTAATGAGAGGGGAACGACTTCCGGAGTGACTGGACATCAATAACCTCAATGCAAAGCTCAAAGCGAGTCCAGGGCTTTTTGAACAATTGATCACAAATATAAAGGTCAAATGCACTTCAAAGGAGAGGATGACGCATAAAGTTTTGACTGACCTGCTTTTGGTCACAGTTGGCATTCACAGGTTCAGCCTATATTGGATTACAGCGCTGCGATTCTGAATTATTTCTGTCTTTCCATCTGCTCTTCGGTGTCCGTCGGGAATACAGGCCCAGCGGCAGCAGCAGCAGTCAGTGTCCCACCGGAGGGGCCCAAATGCAGACATCAGTGCAGCAGAGACAAGGCCTGGGCCGATGATGCTCAAATATCTGCTACAATTCAGCAGCTGGCAACTGTGCATGAAGATTATAACCTCATTTAGTATCAGACTTAGTTATTGTACTCGGTATTACATTTTTATGATGTTTTTTATATCTCACACTCAGTCTTAACTATGTTTTTGGTCTGGAGATTGTCGATATGACAGTGGTTCTTCAACTTTTCACAACAAGCACCACAAAAAACAGATAATATTTGGATCGGCAGATACATACTAAAGAATGTGAAGACGTTTGAGACCAGCCAGTGTTTTATGGAACATTTTCATACTTTAAAGGGGTCACAAGGGATGCTCACTGCAGTTAAGAAGACGTACCAAGCAAGAGTTTTCTAATTTTCTCACAGCAAAACTGGAATTAGGTATTTAGTTCCTCACTCTTGCAAACGCTTTAGCACACCATCAGTGGATATTAATGATGTGCTCAAGGGTTTGCCTTCATTTTCAAGCACGGGCGTAGGCTTCAGAACAGATTATTTCAGCCAGCAAAGTGGAACTCGTGCTGACCGCCCCAAGCACAGCCAAGCAGGGACAGGTGAGACATAATTATTCATTATTCATCATTATTAGATGCAGACAGCGTGCAACAGTCTCATTTTTGTCACATAATGCTATTTACAATATTCCTGGAGGGAAAACAGAACATTTACTCACTGAAAAAAAGATGGGAAAAAATAAATCCAGCTTTAAGGTGCATCAAACCAAGCCGTAGGTCACCCTTGAAAAAGACGTCTCGATCTCTATGGCAGGGCTATTCAGCTTAATTGAAGGGGACAGATTTTTCAGCACCATGGACTCTGGGCTGGAGGTGCACAAGACACCATCTTTAACAAAATCTGGTGGCACAAAATATCCCCCACACTGGATCTGTTTCAGTAACAATGAGTGAATAATTACAATATTTATGTAAAAATTAAATACAAACACTTTCTCAAATTGATTTCCTAAATTGCTTATTGCCAGGACTGAACCAGAATTTATAGATACCAACCAGGTCTGAGCCCGGACTAACTCAGACTCCAAGTATGTCTAAAGCAGAAATAAATGAAGACTAAACCAGGACCAAAAAAGTATAAACTAGGACTAAGCCAGAAAGAGAAAATGTATGATTTTATATTTGGAAGATGGATCGTGGGCCGGATCCTGTTGTGTGGAGTGCCTGGTTTGGCTCCCGGGCCTTCAGTTGAAGAGGCTATGGGTCCTTACCTGGTCAAATAAAAATTAATACATAATATAAACAAAAACATCTCCAGGGAGACAAGCAGGAGTCAGTCCCCCACTGGAAACATTACAGACTGCTAACTTCCTCCTGACAATCACAAACTCATGTTGATTAAAGATGACGAGTTAAATTGAGATACAACTATCACAGTCCACGGATTACTTTGTCATGTATAAAATGTATGCGATCATGCGTCGAGGCTCGGTCCCATCAAAGCGGTTTCAAATCTAGTCCACGGCTCGTTCGACTGTTTGAGCATGAATAGACAAACAAAGCGGAACACGTCTTTTACTGTAGTGCACTTTGTTGAGCCTCTACAGGAGCAGGATCAGTGAAAGTGTGCCATGTCGAACATGTTTTTCCTCAGCGCTCCCAAAACCACTGCTGCTGTTGTTTGTGCTGTGGTTGTCAGTTCTATGGCAGCTCCCTCGCTCCTCACTCCCCATCTGTTACTCTCTCCAGCTCTCTCTCCCTTTGTGTCCTCTCGCTCTTTCACTCTCATTTTCTCTCGCCCCGTATCCTCCTTCTCTCACTCTGTTCTTTCTTTCTTTCTTCTTCTCTCTTTGCTTTCTCTCTCTCTTTCTCTCTAAATGTCTATCGCTCCCTGCCGCCTTCTGTCTCCCTCCCTCGCTCTCTCTTTCTCACTTTCTCTCTTTTTTCTCTCTTCTCTTTCTTTCCTTTCTCTCTCTCTTTCTCTTACTTTCTCTCGCTCTTACAGTGTACTTCTCTCTCTCTCTCTCTCTCTCTCTCTCACTGTCATCTCTCCTTTCTCTCTCACTAACTTCTTTCTTTCTCTTACTCTTTCTTTCCTCTCTCTCCCTGTCACCTTCTTTCTCTCCTTTAACTCCCTTCTTCTGTCACCCCTCTCTTTTCCTTTCCTGTAAGTAGTGTACCTCACCTTAACTCTCACTTCTCTCTCTCACCCTCTCTTCCTCACTCTCCTCTTCATCTCTTTCTCTTTTTCTCTCTCCCTCACTTGTCATTCTCTCCTCTCTCTTTCCTTCTTTCCTTCCCCACTCTCTCTTTTGTCTTCCATTGGTCCTCCTTCAATTCGATTTCTATTCGACGTCTTTTTTCCGTCTTCCTCACTCCCTTTCACTTCTTCTCTTTCTGTCCCTTGGTTCTTTCTTTTCCGTCCCCTCTCTTTCTCCCTTTCTCCCTCCTCTCTCCCTCCTCTCTCTCGTGTTATTGCAGATGCGGATAAATAAGCGAGCGGTTGCTGCCAGTGTGTGAAATGGCTCGTATCTATCTCTGCCATTAGAAAGTGGCTTCTATTATAAAGCCTTGCATTATTCAGTGGGCCTGAGAGTGGGATCATTATGGATTTGAGCCTCTTGGGTGCGGAGAGCGGCTGACTGTGGGAACATCGTCAGCGCCGGACCAAACTGTGAGGTGTGTGTCAAAACACCACAAAGAAAGGCATGTCCAAGCAGGAGCAGCTCGTCACAAAACTGGGGCATGACACACTTACTTTACTTCCAGGAAGATAGACCTTTTCATTTTAGAAGAACAAATATAACTCTAAAACAACTGCAAATAGTTTATTTTCCTGTTGTTTTTAAGTGCTGCCAAAATATTTATGAATGATTGCAATACAATTCAGTTTAAAGGAGCACTATATTCACCTTATTCCGCCCCGCCCACTTTTTCCTCTTTTTATGTTTATGATTCACACTCTTGCAGTAAAGGGACTTCCAGTTTGACGCAAATGGCGATCGAGGGAAAAGTCTCTCACTAAAACATTATATAAAGTAGATTGATTTGTCTAAAATGTTGAATGTACCTGTGCAAAAACAAATCAGCAACGCACCGATTTCCTGGGCGGCCTGAATACAGCTTTTTAGTCCATGTAGAAATTATTTTCTGTTGAGCTCGTCTGCCCCATGTAAACTACAACGGAAAAAGATGGCGATGCCCACGACAACTTCCAGAATAAGGTGAATACGCCATCTCCTTGACAAGGCAGCTATAGCATGAAAAGAGGAGAAAGACATTGAGACAAACAACGTCTAATCCACTGGTAAACTAGCTTTTATTTTTATATTTTAATGTCACAGATTTGTAAACATATTTCAATTATCATTGAACTTTGTGAAAAATTGAACAAATGACAAAGGTTTATACCGCTATTTTTTTTTTTTTTTTTGACTCGTCACCAATTCTTAAATGAGTTCTCAGTTTTTCTTTTTATTAATAGCCATAAAACAGCTCAAAAATTATAACAGATAGAAAATGTTTAGTAATTTCCAATTTTGAGAGATACAGCACTTTAGCATATTGGCCAAATATATATAAATATATAAGAGACGCAATATTTTTCATGTTTGTGTGATTTATTGGGTATTTTTGCTATTTGAAATATTAAACATGTTCTCTTTAATAATATATTACTAGAATTTGAAGTGTGAGGGTTGTATAAATATATCATAACAGAATAGTCCTAAAAATGACACTGCAGAATATTCTACGTATACATTCGCTTTGTCACAATAAAAACAACATTCAGACCTGGAGGAGAGCTCAAATGAATCTTGATCAATTTTGTTTACTCTAACTCTAATTCTTGATTGACGTTTGAACCAGTCTATTCCGGTGTTTTTAGTAGAAACATATTGCAAATCAGGATGGAAGCCTTGTTGAGCATATGGCATTATCGCTGCACTTTTTATGCGTGGGATAAACCATGAATACTGAGGAGACGTATACAGTGTGGCGCTACAGGCTGCTCATTTCATTCTATTCTTACCCTCAAGAGGAAGCCATCGAAAACCAGTTTGTTTTACCCCCATTTGGTAAACAAGTATCTCATTTCTGTTGTGTTAACGATAACTTGTTGATGCATGTTCGGGCCGTGAGCGTTAATGGCCACATGTGCTGAGCTGGAGTAAAATTTGTTACCCGCCTGTCGTTGAAGGGCCCATGCAATTAGACAAGGCTATCAAGCATTAGTTCTATCCCGCCTTCAGCCCCGCACCTCCGCTGATTACAAGACGGGGGATCAATAATTAAACAAATTAAAGAAGACTGCGCGGTCAATTTTCATTTCATCGTAGCCACCGGGGGCATCAGCGTCACGCACCGGCCCAGGGAGAGAAAGAAAGACTTGGTTAAATGCGTTAGAGGGATAGTCCGAAGGCTTGTGTTGAGGTAATTTGGCGGAGAATAAGGTGGAAGTGGGAGACCGGGTGTTTTTTCGTGAAATTGTTTAGCAGCAAATCTTATAAATACAAGCTCAGGAAGTGACGAGTGCATGTTGCAATCACCAAATTTTAAAAAGTTCAATAAATGCGGTTTTTCCTTTTTACGCTTCTCGCTTAAATTCACTACATTATGGCTTTTCTCTTGATTAGTTTGGGTTGTGTTGCACAGTGGTTTTGCTCTGTTCTGTCTGGATGGTCTTAGTGTCCTCAGAATATTAAGCCCTCCTTGCTCTTCTCTCCATTTCCTGCTTTACTGTCCTATACAATGAAGTCTACGGGACCAAAAATCATTAAAAAACAGTTAAGGATGCCTTAGAGAACCTGTCACTGCATTATTTGGTGTGTTGTTGTTATTTTTTTAATGGACTATTTTTGTGTGTGCAATGTTTGAAAAGAGAGTTTATAGCGCTGTAGTTCTGTCATTTTTGTTTGATAGATGTATTTACAGTTATTTATGTTGTCCGTGTGTGTAAATACCTGTATATATGGCATGTTATTTTTTTCCTTTATGACGTGGATGATCTGTTTATCACACTCAAGCACATATGTGATAAAAGCAATGTGCAGAAAGTGTCTTGCCCAAGGACGCTAGGACTTTATGCTGATTTGATCTCTGTCAATGCTGTGTGGGTTCACATGAAACAAAATCTGGCACCACGTCCAAAGTCTCCTCTGTCAACACAAATAAATGATCTTGTCACAATCACCTTAAAAAGATGTTCCATTATTCACCTCCAAACTTGTCATTGTTGTTGTTATTTGAAAGGCCTTTAAGCTTTAAGATTAATATGACAAGTCTGTGGAGCCAATCACAAACAAAAAATGATAAGTTTCAATGTTCAAGTGGATTTCTGCTGTGGATATTTCTTTCAAACATGCCCACCATCTGAAAAATCATCAAATTCTAGTGAACTTAATGGTGGGCAAACCATTTACCCACTTTGCAAATTGTACAACAAATTGGGTAGTTGTTAGGAGACCTTTTACAGTAACATAAACTAAATGATGAATGAATGTTTGCTAAAGAGTAACATTTAGAAAAGAATCTAAGCTGTTCCTGTAATTGAATGTAAGTAGTAGGTATGGCAGCGGTTTGTTCTGTGATTCACTGCAGCTCACACTCTGCAGATACAGATTACAGCCTCACAATGACCAACACAGACAAGCAATTAAAATGAATGAATGAAATATGTTGTGTGTTACTGCAGCGAGGCCCTCTGGTATTACTGGATGAGCCCTCTTCATGGTCACTGCGAGTTATGTACAATTTGTTGTTTACTGTTTTACAATGTAAGTAGATAGAGCATTGTGAACTCATTGTGTACACTACCCCTGAAACATTCTGGACAAATAAGGAATTACACCGACAAAGAGCATAGAATAAAGTAATTTTAAAAACCTTTACAAATAAGACGGGCCTGAAATTTGTGCCTGCATTGACATGACTTATATATAAGTGTCTTCCATTTTGATCGCTTTCAAAATAAAATGAGTCAAAATAAATCATTATCTATTGGCGGTCTTGTACCTTTCCAGTTGAAAAACAAAACTAAATAAATAAATATGTGAATTTTACAGTAGTTTTTAGTAAAAACTATTTAGTAAAAGTAGCGCTTTGTAGACAAATGAGACCACTTTGCGCTGTAGGTGTTTTATTTCTTGTTAACCCAGAAGCAAGAGCTGAAAGCAGCGCTCTGATTGGCTGTGCTTGGGTGGTCCACTCAGCTTCACTTGACTGTCTGAAAAAAGCTGTTCTAAAGCTGTTTAGGTTTTGATTTTAGTGTTTGTGAGAGCCTTGGACCAGTTAAGTAGGCTAGATTTAAAGAAAGGACTTCCTTCTTTTGCAGTTTGAAAATCACATACCTCAGCTTTAATCAAGTGTTTTCAAAATTATGACATTCGTGAACAACAATTATAAACCATCAATTTAACCTTTTGAAAGACCCCAATAATCAAGGCTTCGGTCGCAACATCTTAAAAAAAAAACACTGCGCAGTTTGAACTATATAACACATCCTATTTTACCTCTGTACACTAAAGTAATTCTCACTTTTATCTTGAAGTGTGTACTCTATATATTCACCTCGGCGCTAGAGTGTGGGTCTGAAGCCTGGATTTCTGAGTGAAGCTGACTTCAAAGTGTCCGGCAGTGGGCCCTCGGTGCAGCGGGTTCAAAGGCAAGTGTCCTTTCGCTCCACAGCCTCAGAAGCGCCTCTCCATTCAGCAGCGCAGATGTGTCTCAGTCAGTTTAGGTCAGATAAAAAGCACTACTGTATCTATTTATATCAGCGGGATCTGACAGGTTATCCCGATCTGATCCATGGCAGCGTGGACCATCCTTTTCTTTTAGTTTATTAATGCACGAGCGGTGGGACTGTTACGTAACACGCTGCTGGGAAACAATTGGGCTTTCAGAGTACAGCGCCCCCTGGTTGTGGAAGTCGAGCATAACGGTGCCACCCCTGTTACTGTACATTGTATCCAAGATTGTGTTTTGAGTTGAAGAGCGCCTCTCAGCTCGTTACGCACGGACACAATGATCGCCGGAGAGCTAAAAACCATTACGGAGCAGGACACAGACCCTTTCCGGCTGTGGTAAATGGAGAGAGCGTGTTACTGTGCGTCTAATGGACAGGCTGGAGAGAGAACAGAGGCGCAGTGTGAGAGCCACGGGCAGTGCGCCTTTACGCGTGAGAGAAAGAGAAAGAGAGGAGGGAGTGAGTGGTGAGGGAGTGGGTAGTGGCGGGGACCCCACTGCGCTCGGGAAAGACGAGAAAAGGCATCATTTAAGGTGGAGTCGTAATTGTACGGTTCCCCCGCTACAGTAGAGTACATTAGACTGGCACGTGGTGATGTTATACTGTTATAAGAGACGTAGCCTAAAGAATATGGAGAAGGCTCGAATGTTACTGATGTACTCACACAGAAAACATTTATGTTCAACTTACGTTAACAAGTAAACCTTCAACTGTAACCGTAATGTTTGATGTTTCGTTGGCACCTTGTTATTTGTGGTCACCGCTGAAATGAAAGTCCTTAAGTATCAGAAATTGTCACTGTTTCCCGGTCTGCACGACGCACGAGTCACCCCGCACAATTGGAACATATTTATGAGCGCGTGTGCGTGTAGGACGACCTTAAAGAGGGCTGGTCCGTGTGGGTCTTGTTCAGCGGTGCCCACCTCCCCCTCTCCCCCCTCCTTCGCGCGCTGATGTGCGCTTCCCAAAGCCTCTATATAAAGTGCACGCGGAGCCGGGGCGCTCAGTTCAGTGGACAGCTCCGTGGTGCTGACGCCGCAGTTTCTCTTCACACAGACGAGTCCAGACCAAACCAACGCCATGGACGTCTTATCGCGGAAACTTTTTGTACTTTCCTCGTGGTTGTTTCTGGCACAGAGTACGACGCAAGACTTCGGACAGACGCAGTTCATTTGCCAATCGGTGCCAAAGGATATGGACTTGTGCTCGGCATCGATGCAGAACAGTGGACCGGCGGAGGATCTGAAGACCACCGTGATGCAGCTGCGCGAGACTGTGCTGCAGCAGAAGGAGACGATCATGAACCAGAAGGAAACAATCAGGGAACTAACGTCCAAACTGAGCCGCTGCGAGAGTCAGAGCGGACCGGCGGCAGAGGGCGCGAGCAGGCGGCCTGGAGGCAAGAACACCATGGGAGACGTGTCCCGGGGCACCACGGAGACTCTGACCCAACTGGGACAGACCCTCCAAACCCTGAAACAGCGGCTGGAGAATCTAGAGGTAGGAGCGCCGCAGTGTGCCGCCTTTCACTGGACCCACGTGTCTCTGTTCAGATCTGAGGGAATTGTTAAATAGGCGGTTTTAATACGTCATGTGTTAATTGTAGGTTATATCGCTCAGTAGACAATAATAGGCCTTATATTAAAAAGATGAATGTGGATGGACAAAAAGAAGCCGATAAAGAGGAAAAATATTGTGCTTTTGCTTGTTTTCTTTTTCATTTTTATTTACGCCAAGTACACTTCCCTGTGGTGAAACACATTATTTTCTGTAGAAACTTAAAAGCTTTTATTTCCCTGAAGCGCATATTGTTGTTTATCTGTGAGAGAAATACAAATTGCAGAAGTAGTTTAGATCCTTAGATTAAGAGTCGATTGCATGTTGCTTGTGTAAGGAAAAGTGTTTCACCGTAGAGTTAACAGTATTTTTTCGCAGCTTGTCGCGGTGAGTCTGAAGTGACAGCTTGTTTATGACTGTTTATTGCCGCACAAAGTGTCCCGTGTCCCGCTCTAACCCCGTGTTTGTCCGACGCAGAACTACAGCCGGGGGAACAACGGTTCTGCGCAGGCAAACAGCCTCAAAGACCTGCTGCAGAACAAGATCGACGACATGGAGAAGCAGGTGCTGTCCCGGGTCAACACTCTGGAGGAGGGCAAAGGCTCCAGGAACGACACAGAGCAGCGCAACCGCGTGGAGACCACGCTCACGTCTCTGCACCACCGCATCACGGACCTGGAAAAAGGTGCGCACCTGGATTACACACGACCTGCCGCTTTAGCTTGTGCTTTAACCCCGAAGGACAATGTTACATCATTCATTATGAGCGTATCACTCATGGCACCGCGGAAAATGCCGCAGCCCCTCGTTGCGCGCGGATTTGAGGAGGAGCAGAGTGAAGCTGCATTATTTTGCATATCTCAGAACCCGTTTGCTCTTTGGCTTTCCCCAGTTTGTGATTTATAACGTCAGTTTCTTCTTTAAAAAGTTTACTATGAGCGCGTTTGGAGCATATTTAGGCTACAAAGGTATAAACAAGTGCACAGGCGCGTGCACAAGGCTTGCATAAACCATAAAAGAGGAGCCGCCTACACAGACAAAAGGCACTGAAAATATCAACCCAATAGAATGTGCTTTAAACTGAAGGTCAAACCGACCTGCACAATCTAGGGCTAATGATGAGTTGAAATAGACAAATTATCTGACACTTTGCCTTTTGATTCTGATAAGCAAATGTGAAGAGTCTCTGAAGCTAATGGAAGTGAATGTCAGTTTGACCTCTGGACCACTGACCTTATTTGCCGTTATTTTACTACAAATTAGTTTTACAATTGATGCTGTAAGTTGAGAATGCTCGAATTCACCTCACTCCCACTGCTGCTTGGAGAGCTAAATGTGTAACAATGATCTCAAGAGCAGTGCTTTATAACCCGACCCCCGTTCACATGTGCAGGTAAAGATGGCAGACCCAGTGAAAAGTTCCAGCTGACGTTCCCTTTGAGGACCAACTACATGTACGCCAAAGCCAAGAGGAGCCTGCCCGAGATGTACTCCTTCAGCGTGTGTCTGTGGATCAAGTCCAACGCCTCCCCAGGAGTCGGCACGCCCTTCTCTTACGCCGTGCCGGGACAGTCCAATGAGCTGGTTCTGATCGAGTGGGGCAACAACCCGATGGAGATCCTCATTAATGACAAGGTAACAATCTGAACACCTTTGCCTGTCTGTATCAACAACTTCTAGATTTCAGCCACAGGTGAAACAATAAGTGAAGGGCAGTCGAATTGTGATTAATTGACTTTATCATGGGTCTATTCCTTATCAGAGGTCCACAACTTCACTCATAACTTTTTGAATGAAGCAGGATAAGATTATTCAGCTTCAGTTTTACTCAATAATATATAATCTGTACATTCCTAACACTAATAGCGTGCTTCTAAATCCAAATCTAAATCAAACAAGGCATCACCCAATAGTCTGGTTACATTATGAGTGTCATCGGTATTGCCGGTGTAATTGTGCGGCAGTGCAGGGAGTCTCATAAAAATAGAGGTGGGTGACAAATGTGAGGTGTTAGAACAGAATAGAAATGTGATATTGTCAATGATTCAGCAGGAAGAGACAAAACCTGTTGAGCAAAGCAATGCTGGAAAGGTATGTCAACGTTGAATGTATATCGTTTCGTGCCGCAGGTCGCCAAGTTGCCGTTCTTGATCAACGACGGCAAATGGCATCACCTTTGCATCACGTGGACCACTCGGGACGGCATGTGGGAGGCCTTTCAGGACGGGGTGATGAGGGGCAGCGGAGAGAACCTGGCCCCGTACCATCCCATCAAACCAGAGGGAGTGCTGGTCCTGGGGCAAGAGCAGGTGAGCAGGCGGCCGACGGCACAGGACACAACTGCTGCTGCTGTAATACGAGCCGTAGGAAACAAACAGCGACGTATAAGAATAGACTGTTTGGCATTTACACGTTTAACACCCATAAGTTACGCATGACGGTCAATACGAGCGTTGTAGCTGTGTCAAAACGACCACTGACTGAGCCAATAGGATTTTTTTCTCTTTTATCTAATAGCCTGAAGCAGTGATTCTCAAACTTTTGACAGCAAGGATCAGCTAAGAAAACATCAAGCCTTTCAAGTTCCACCAGATCCAAACCAGGTCTAAAAGAGAATGATTCTAAGTCTAAACTAGAGCGGAATCAGGTCTGAAATAGACTACACTTTTGCTTTACTAGTTTATATTTAAATGTCTAACCAAAAGAAGGACAAAAATGTAGATTAAATTGACTCTAAATTCCACCAACAATCAATAACTGCACTGACATTATTCAAAAATTTGGAAATGGACTTTGGACAAAATGAGGGTTTGGATGTCTTTTTACTGTTTTGAGTTGGTTTTCTCCTCTCTCTGGTCATGCTCTGTTCTCTGTGTTTTTTGTGCTTTACTATTTTACTATTTCAATGTTTGAAAAGTAAGATAAAGATAAAGCAAAGATAATTGAACTACAGAGAAATACACTTACCACCTAAACGAGCTCAAGTACCACAATTGAGGGAAGTACCACAATTTGAGAATCATGGCCTAAAGTACATTTTGTCTCGCCCTTAAATAGCAGCTTTTAGGGTCAAAATGAGACTGTAAATCGTTTTTATTATTCATGAACCAGGCTGGATGTTGGTAAAAACTTTGCTCTGGCCTCTGAAAGTTGTGAAACATGCTTATAAACTAGAAATTTGTTTGGAAAGTGAGGAATAAGTTTGAACCACTGCAAATCATTCAAAATGAACTAGTTTAAATGAAAATCAGGTACAGCACCTTTAAGTAAAAGTTGCAGAAAATCAACGTTTCATTCTCAAATTTTCTGCTGCTTGTGTGCTTAAACTGCCCCGACAGGATTAATTAAGTTTGAAAAACGGATGAATAAAAGCCCAAGAAACGATTTGTTCAACAGAGAAATGGCGGCGATCTTCATGGTTCAGACGGTTCATTACAGTTTATTACATAATATTGGACAGATGGCCGTAACACACCACATTAAGTCCAATAATAGACGAGGACTATGTTGTTAGGCTTGATAGGCTTTTATTGAAAATGGAAGAAGAGCCAGTTGAAATCAATGCTGCAAACAAAAGAGATCACAAAATCTTACAGCGTTGTTTTCCTCGCCACATGATGCGACACTTTTCCAGCCAAATCAAACTTATTCAGCGCAAATAGTCAACTCAATCCAGTTTAAATTGAAGTCAGGGTCGGTGTCACTTTAGTTTGAGCTGAACCACAAAGTTAACATGCCTCTCGTCTTGTGCAGGACACACTGGGCGGTGGATTCGATGCGACACAAGCCTACGTGGGAGAATTAGCAAACCTGAACATCTGGAACAGGAAACTGACAGTAGCGGAGATCTACAACCTGGCCACGTGCAACAGCAAAGCACCAGCAGGCAACGTCTTCTCCTGGTCAGAGAGCAACATCGAGATCTTCGGAGGAGCAACCAAATGGACATTCGAGCCGTGCCGTTCGAACAACTGAACTGGACAGAACTGAACAGGCCTTGCCGTATTTTCTGAGCTTTTGTCGTTTTCTTCATTTTGTTAGAGACTATTTTGACTTTCAGTGAAGCTTCAATCTGGGATTTCTTAGGTATTTATGTGCAACACTTTTCATCTTGAAGATATAAAAAAGAAACCATTGTGGGATTTTCTCCAACTTTTTCTTCATGGATGTTGAAAAGCACACCTCCGCTTTTTCATTCCGGCTTATTTTGTCTTGGACTGGCAGCTGGCAATCCGCGCCTTACATTTGGACGATTCACAATGAGGGATTACATAAGCACTGCTGCCGCTGCTCTGCCTGAGGAGCGGAGATTACGCTGTCCGTCACATTTCTGTCAGTGTTCCGGAGCTGCTTGGTGATGTCTGACGTTCTGGGACCCCCTGCGCCCCTCCCCGATCCCCCCAGAGCCCCGCCCTCTCGATAAACGGACGTAACACGCACTTAAGTTACTGCACAAGTACAATTGATCATGATTGTTTATTGACAGAATGTAGAAGTTATTTTGCAACTTAAAGGGGACATATTATGCAAAATCAGCTGCAACTGAGGCTCAGAAAATGACTGCTTTCATCTACCCCCTATCCCCGCCCACATCCCTTTATGAAGTTGTTATGATTATTTTGAAAATGTGATACATGTAAGTTCTAAAATGTTGCACAGCTATTTTTCAAAAATAAAAAGGAAAATCTGTTGCTTGTTACGGTGAAATGTCACTATAAAGAGGCGGGGCTTATCAGATCTGCAGTTTTGAGCCGGATGTCAATGAACCTGTCTCTATTACTGAGCTGTTTAGATCAGTTTCTAGTTTACAATTAACACAGTGTAAAACGATGATCTACTTAACTTATACTTCAACACTAAATTGGAAAAACTTGGAAAAAAAAGCATCGTATGTCTCCTTTAATTTATTTAAAGGTGCAGTATGCAACTTTTCTGCTTGAGTGTCTCCATGTAGAAGTTATTGCTTTGTTGGAATGTTTCACAGTATGACATAAAATCTATTAGTCTTACATTTACTTTATTAAAGGCTCAAAAGCACCTTGATAAAACATGTATTATTACTTACTTTGAGTGAGGTCAGCCCGCCACAGATCTGACCTGTAAATGGCCTAATGGCGTCACCATGGAGATAGATAGGTTTAATGCCATAAAGTGGATAGCTTTCACGAGAAGTAAACAG
Source organism: Rhinogobius similis (assembly GCA_019453435.1). Lineage (NCBI taxonomy): Eukaryota > Metazoa > Chordata > Actinopteri > Gobiiformes > Gobiidae > Rhinogobius > Rhinogobius similis. The sequence continues at coordinate 16,211,498 of CM033622.1, forward strand.
GTTGGAGACACCAGAAAAGTTACATAGAGCACTTTTAACCATTTCATTCAAACCTAAAGCGAAAACATTGCTTTATAAAATGTATTTCATTTCATATTTCGTCATAGATTTACATGATTTATTCCTTTATGTATTTACCGAACAAGTAAGCCATAGTCTGTACCGTTCTACCTTGTGACGGCCTTGACACTTTCTTTTACTGCCAATTCCAAATCCAACTTTCGATCAGATTTCCCAGCATTTCCCTCCGCACTGTTGCCTCCTTATGACTTGTACCCGTCCCGCCCCGTCCGGATCTTGCACTGTGACTGCTGAGGAGGAGAGAGAGGAGCTGCTCGCTGAAGGACACTGCAAAGTCAGACCATGGTCGATTTGTAATTGTCGCTTTTCTTCTTCAAGTGTCTCTGTTGTAAGAATGTCGTTAACTTTGCCAACATTGCTACAAAAGCCTGGGTGCCTTGGGCTGGTTCAAGCGTTCAGCACATTATGTTTTTCCGTTGCGATGATTCAATGTTTTTCCGGTTAGTTGTTGAGTTTTTTCGAGCTGGGTTGAGTTTCTTGTTCTTCTGGTAAATGTATTTTGGTTTGTTTTCGGACACGTGTTTTGGGCAGGTGTACTACGCTGTATAAGGAATGTTACAGTGTCTGTATAGTAACAGCATGAATGAAAGAGTGCTGTGGAAGCATTGTTGAAATCTGCTTTACTATCTCTGGGTCTGGGTTTTCTACTGTATTGTTATATGCTACAAGCATGGCAAAACTGAGAGATGAAGATTTAATTTTTGTAATAAAATTGTGATACCTAACGTCGTGGTGCACTGGCTTTGGTTATGTATAATTTTATTCAAGAAACGATACAGAATTTGCAAATATAATTTCCACCAGGGCCGTCAACAAAAATTCTCGGGGCCCAGGGGCAAGAAGCCTCACTTGGGCCCCCTCAAATGCAGATTAATAGGAAGAAGGACCAACTCTGTACCCTTTTTTCCACAAATTACAGAAAATACTTGAGGTTTAATTTGGATTTGATAGCAATCACTTCAACATTTACATGTTGTAATTTGCAACTTGCATTTTATTATTTATTCTTTAAATCTCTTACAACATAACATTGTAATGAGTAAAAAATATGACAATTTTAGCAGAAAGAAACTCAAGAGGATGGTATTTCAGTGTGGATTTTATCTGGGCACCCTGGTTTGCCGAAAACATGAGGTTAATGTGATGTTCCTGGCAATAAATCTGTTGAAGAGGCTCCCAACAACTGACAAGTCGCCCTGATGACTTCACAGGTTTGGTCCGTGCAAAGAGCAAGGGGCAACACACAGTAACTACAACTATAACAAATACACTCTATATAAAAAACAAAATCCAAGTAATTATATCAACCTGGAAAGACTCCGACTGAAATAAAGAGGAAGCATAAGGAGCTTTATTGCTAGACATTTATTTCCCTTGGAGCCTGATGGTTGAAAAGGATAAACATTGCAAACATTACCAATTAGTCCATCTTAATGACTTGAATTCAGAATTTTAATCTTGATTTGGGAAGTTTAAACTAGATGAGAAGTAAAATTTCAACACTTAATACTTAACACGTTTAATAGCCTTAATAAAGCATGAACAAAAACTTCCTAATTAACAAATACTTTTTTTTAGGCTTAATAACTACTCACACCTTCCTAACCCCATCTTCTTGATGAAGCAGTTACAGTCGGACTCATTCTCCGTAAACTGTTTGTTCATTAAGAATCAATTTCTCCATGCAAAGGCCAATCAATGTGTACTTATTCTGAAGCCGTCTTTGCCCCCCATTACATATTGAAACAATCTGAAACAAGTGTGAAACAATTTATGTCCATTAAGATAATATCTCAATAAAACTTCTGAAATTAAGATAAATTTCAAGAATTCAAGTCATTTTGATCCAGCTAGAAAATATTTTTTAAGACAGGATGCAGATGAGGTTTTCTTAGCTTTAATTTACGCTGAACATTGCTCTTCTCTGTTAAAACTACACAACATCACGTTGGTACAAACCTTCTCAGTGGACCCCTAATACATCATTTTGTGTATGATTTATTTATCCAGCAAATTCATTGTTTCATTGAGTTTTTTTTATTCACTATTTCTAAAATATACACCCTGTAGTTTTTACACACACTTAAAAATAACTTGCTAATTTATCGAAGTCCTGTGACACTATCTGTTTATTAGGATACAATACTGTTTTGTATTTGAAAAAAACTACGAGAACAATCTCACACAGATCTTGAAACGTACAAGAAAATACACTTAACTGCAAATTATAATGAGTAGTTTTATTTGTAAATAAGTCGACTAATATGTGAGCAATGACGTCCCTCTTTTTAAAACGATGCTGGGGCCCCAGATCTCATGATGACTGTAATTAGTCTCACGCTTTACTCAAGCACATTACATTTTATTACAACAAAAATAGATTAAACCGTAGAAAAATGCAACTGAGAAAAAGAACCATCACACGGGGGCCCTTCCCTGCCGTGGGCCCCGGGTAAACCACCACCCTTTACCCCCCCATTGCGACGCCCCTGCATAACATCATAAATTCAATTATCAGTGGGTCGTTGAGACGTTAAATGAAAATCTAGTATCCGCTCTAGTGCTGCAGACCAACTTTCTACACTTTGAGCCTTTTCAGGACCTTTCAAAAGTGCCACATGTCATTTTCTTCTTTTAAAGGACCAAAGCGCATCTGTTCCGCGCAGCTCTTTCACCAAAGGCCGGATCTGTCCAACTTCAAACGCGGCGAAGGTCGTCAGGTGCGCCCTCAAAACCCCACCATAACACGAGGACGTAGCAGGAGCGAGGCCTTTTAGCTGACTCCTGGTTCTCTCTCTCCCTCCTCCGTTTCCCGATGCTGCTGTCCGTGCATTAGCGGCTGTGGCGGAGGAAAAGTGCCTACTCATATGCTCCTCTTCAGAGTGTCCCAGTTCAAGTGAGTCCAAGCCTAAACTAACAGGACAGCACTTGCACCGTCTTCATCACCTGTTGGCGCAGTTACTTTGAGGACGTGACGGTCGCGGAATTTAAACAAGGTGGATTTGAATGCAGCGCTACTGTACGAAGAGGGAGGGCCACGTCTGTCTGTCTTTGTGCCTGATTTAGTCAAACAAACTGTCAATTTGAATCGTAAAGTCAAGCACGGATTGGAAACGAGGCGAAAAGGCAACGTCATGTTTGACCTTGAAGAGAGGTTCTCTGTCCTGACTTGTAATAAAGTGAAATGAATGAATAAAACAGAAGATTTGTCAGGACCCTGCAGGAAGATTGAGGGAAAGGAAGAGGAGAGCAGCACTTGTAATGAAAAATAATGTATGACCAGTTCATTACAGCTTTAGTGCAAACTGTTCAGTCTCAAATTTGATGAGAATGAGATTTAAAAGATTGAGGGAATTGAATTATGTGACTGGTATGTAACTTAGGTGCGCTATGTGACTTTTCTGGTTGTTTTCAAGATCGTTTGTCACTGTCCATGAGTTTCAGAATAGTGACAGCTTAGGACTGTTGCCATAGCGATTCATACAAAACAAAAAAATCCTCACAATGTTGCATCCCTGAATGGTCAGAATTTTGTTCCAGGAGCCTGTAGCTTAGCGTTAATTTTATTTGATTATTGATTCTTTTTTAGAATTTTCTTAGCAAATGTTTTATTTCTGATAATTGTTCCATAATTATGGTAAGGTTAGGGTCAGAATTAGGTTTGGAACATTTAATTTGGTTAAGTTCAGGGCTTTGGAACATGGAGCTCTAGTCCTGCTGCACAACAAAATGTCAAACATGTATGAAGTCCCTGTAAGAGGAAGGTGAAGCCCATGAACTGCAAATAAACTCATCCATCTCCATGGAGACGATCAGGTGACGCTCACAGGTGAGGTGCAGGTTTAGGGTGCATGACAGATCTGTGGAGAGGCGACCTCATTCACGGTAAGATTTTTTTTGTTGGCAATAAAAACATCTTGACTAAATAAACAATGCATAGCAAAAGAAAATCTAATTCTGTCAACTGGGCAAAAGTTTTTATAAAGTCATTTCACTACTCATCAGAGAAATGGAAAGTCACTGTCTTATATCTGTCTGAAGGGAGGAGCTAAGTTCACTGAAACTAACACAAACAAGTTTACAGTCTGGACATGACTGTCACAGGTCGAGTCAGTTTCAGTGAGTTTGCTCCTGTCAGAGAAACTGAAGAAGCAACTGAGATAAGCGGCAAAACCTCTGGACAACTGAGACGTTATACTGTGGAACATTCCAGGCAATGCAAGTGCACTCTCCGACAGAAATGTTACATAGCGCACCTTTAAAGACCAGCACAGTTTGCTCCACCAGCCTTTTATGACGTGATTTCAAATGATCACTGACAACACTTTGACATTTCTCACTTTGAAGAGCAGTGAGCAGCAGACATGACAGCTTTACCAGTCAGAGGTCATTTAAATACTAATGATTTTTGGATTTGGGTGAGCAGAGCGACAAATCCACATTTCATAATTCATCGTTTGGCAGGTGACGGCGCAAAGCAGCTCAGATCGCACAGTAAAGCCTGGTCCTCCTCTGCACACTGCACTGATGCCCTCACGCTCAGAGCAGAGTCACATTACAACTGCTCTCTTCACTGCCAATGAGCTAAAAGTACATGTTATGAATGTTGAGATCGGTTAATTAAAAGGGCTACATTTTTGGTGTAGTTTCAAGATATTTCTCACTATCTTTTTCTTGTTCCGTGCATAATTATCTGTCACAAGTCAGGTTAAATAGACTTTTCACTTATTTAGTTGACTGGATTAAGTGATATTTTCGAACTCAATTGACAAACCATTCGCTTGAAAAACAAATACAAACAAATCTATCATCTAACGAAACAAATCTCATTAAAACAAATCAAAACACAAACAAATCTGAAGACCAAAACAATCTAACAAAATACAGCTCATTAAAAATAATTCAAAACAAGATAGAAAACTGAATTTCAAACTATTTTCTGTGTTGACAACTTCTTTTGTTCTGAATTTAGGATGTAAAGCCATGAAACAGCAACACCAATGATAATTAATCACTATTGAGGTCACAAAACAGCAAAATAATATGTCCAGAAAAGGCATTGTGGGTAAACTGTATGTGCATGTTACATAATGATCTGCTGACGAGGCACATAGTGTTCTGGGGCAACACTTCACCTGCAAATGTATGAAACGGCAAAAACAAGAACCAGGACAGGTTTTATTTAGTATTTTAGCATGTGTTAGTTGTAAGATGACATGGTGAGACAAAAATGGGTTGAAAGGCGTGCAGGTAATGGTTTTTGGATCTGTTTAAGTGCAAGGATTAATTATTACAACCTTAACATTGTACTAAGCCATGATGCAAACAAATAAAGACGTGGCCTTTTGTGAGCTCCTGATCTATTGAAATGCTGGCGACAGTGGCTCAGTTGTTAGAGCAGGCAGATTTAGGAGGATATGTCTTCTGCATTTAAAGCAGCAAGTAAGTAACTTTAGCCGCAGCTCTCTCGCGAAAATACACTGCTATTGAGACGCAAAAGCTTTTTTTAAAGATTGAAATGAGGAAGTACAATCTCATACAAAAACATTTCACATCGCCAACTATAAACAAGAGCCAATGTTTCTCAGGAGAGTTGTCATCGTGTTGATGTCGGCAAATGTTGCAGGGCAGGTTTTCAGCCAAGAGGAGAGGGGGGCAAACTAAGGCCCGGGGTCCACATGCAGCCCTTTTGGTATTTTGATCCGGCCCGCAAAGCATTTAATAAAAAAAATGGATGAGTTAAGTATGGCATATTTTTCCCGTGAAAAATTGTAAAATGTGGTAAGGAAAAAGGGACTCTTCAGCATTGTATGTGGCAATGTGAAGAACTTCAGAAGTTTTGGAAGGAGATCGTGACATTGATCTCTGATTTGATTGAAAGCGAAGTGACAATGGACTCTAAACTCTGTTTATCTTCCCCCAAGACTTAAGAGGAAATAAAAGAAGAGGCCAAACAAGTCATTGCTCTGAACTGGAAAGAAATCGAAAGACCCAAAGTAAACCAGTGGATTAAACTAATGTCCAGCAATCTGGCACTGTAGAAATTGACCTATATTGCCAAAGGAAAGCTTGATGACTTTAAAGACATATGGTTGCCCTTTTCGCGTATTGTAAAACATTTGACATGTAGAAACTAATACAGTAAATGTCAATTGAGTGGAAAGTGTTTTTTGGGGAGGAGGGAGGGTTTCTCTTTCTTTCTTTTTCTTTTTTCCTTGCCATTACTGTTTGTTATTTTGTTAAGGTGTTGTTCTGTGTTATAAAAATGTTAAAATTCAATAAAAACATTTGTGAAAAAAAAAAGTATGGCATATTTGTCATGTGTCATTTTAGAGTCACCATCGGCACTGCTCCCACTAAAATAAATAAAGGTAATGATTTTTGCTATTCTTTTGTAGTTTATTTTTGTGTATTTTGGACATTAAGTCTATGTGTAATTGTATGTGTGTGATATACTGTAGTTAACAATATCCAAACTGTAAATGGTCTGGCCCTCAGGCAAGTGTAAAAATCCAATGTGGTCCTTGAGTCAAAAAGTTTACCCAAACCTGGCCTAGAGACAGCAAGGGGCGATGGCGGGAGCTTCAAACGCCCCAAAAATACGTTTACAACCACCGCACTGACTTCGAAAGACATTTAATAAGGTAGAAATATGACTTAGTTCTGCTTTATGTGGCGTACACTTAAAATTGGACCATTATCTGATAGAAATGTCATTATAAAACATTTGTTCTACTTTAAATACTGTAATCCCTCATTCATTCAGGAAGTATAGTCTGTGAGATAGAGGCTAGCAGACAGCAATAACAATTTGAGATTGGGCTATTACGATAGAACTACCTACAGCACAGACCAGTAACTTTAGATTGAAAATTACTTCTGGATGTATGTCAAAACGTTTCGATTTAAAAAGATGATACATTTGAAACCTTTTCTACCATAAAACAACTTCACCCAATTACTAAACAACCAGGCTTTTTCTGAAAACAAAATTCAATGAGATGATTAAATAGGGTTCTGACAGTCGACTAAGCGCGTTTCTTTTTTCTCTTCGACATGTCAAAACAGCACACGAGAGGGGAACATTTTTACAGATGAGGAGCCCTGAATCCCGCCCTGGGAGACAAACAAGATTCATGGTGCGGTGTTAAACCTAAGCCACGGGGAACAGGGGGAGAGGAGGAGGGGCGTGTGCTTTTTTTTTTTTTTTAGAGATCGAGTGGATAGAGACGTGACATCTTCTCTGACATCTCATTAATTCATAAGATGTCCCCAGTGGCAGCAGCAGAAGCAAAAAAAAGAAGAAAAAGTCGCAGTTCTTTGTGTTAACACCGGGTGACAAAGTGGCGCTGTGTAATGAGTTGGCTGTGAGCGGCGGCTGGTGATAGTTTGCATATTCACACAGCTTTTATGTGGAGAGCTGGTGCTTGAAGTGGTCAAGAGGAGATGACTCATGTCTGAAGAGAAAAGAGAGACAGATCAAGAGAAGTTAAGAGAAATGACCCTCGGCTACAATAGAGGAACACAAATACTACTATTTACTATATACTATATGCTATACTATATACTATTTTATTGTAGCTTGTTCAGAATTCATACCTGTTTGATTCTGTTTCGATGAGGATTCACTTCTTTCTTAAAATGACAAGAAAGTCCAACAAAATGATTGAATGTCATGTTATTGAAGTCGTATAAAAAAAATAATGTACTGTTAAAATAAATGCAAGTTGCCTAAAGTGCGGCTTAATATTTTTACATATCAAAGTGTACATTCACACTCGCACTCATCAAAACCACATCAAAACTGGGACTAAACTGAGACTAAACCCAGAACTAAACCTGGACTAGATCAGGATTTGAACAGGAAAAAACCCAATCTAAACAAGGACAAAACAAGGCTGGAAACAGGACCAAACCTGTTGAAAGGTTTGAAGGCATGTACCTTTGACTGCAGCAAAAAGGCAACAGCAAAATAAATTAATGGGAAATGGACTGGGTAATACTTTCGCAAAATGTTACTTTAACGTTGCACTTAAACATGGACAAATTTAACAAATAGTGGGACAAATGGACTGACCTCAACCCTATTGAGAACCTCTGGAGCCTCAAGCCAAAGATCTATGAAGCGGGAGGCAGGTCACATCCAAACAGCAGATCCAGGAGGCTGTTCTGATCCTGCAAAGAAACTCCACAAACTCACAAGTTCAATGGATACAAGAATTGTGAAGCTCCATCAAATAAGCTCTCCTATGTTCAAATGTAACTTGACCTGTTCAGATGTTTTGATTGAAATGGCTTTGTTTTCAGTAAATATGACCTGCTAATGCTTTTAATTTAACAAATGACCATTTTCAGTTCTTTACAACAATAACATGGTTTGAAACTGTTGTGCATGATAATTTGGAACAGTGGATTTTAAGTTTTTATTTATGAAAAAAATGCTGTTATCATAGAGAGGTTTGTTCAGTAACATTCAAATTGAACTTAAGGCTGATGACCTGAAAATTATGATGACTGTCGTTTATATTGACGAATTGGCAAAATCAGAGAAAAACATCTTTCACACAATAATTTGAAACACAAGTGATAACTAAGTTGTGTAAAGCGTTAGGCGCCATCTACTGGCCTACACTCAGTACGCACCAGGGCAGACTGCAGAGAAACATGTACATAAACTTTATAATAAACTTCTTTTTTTCCAGAATGAGAGATGGATTTAAGGTACTCAAGAGCATGTTTAAATGCTAATGACAATACAAAAAATGCATAAAATTTTCCTTTAATCTAGGTCTAAAGTAGGACTAAACCAGGTCTAAAGCAAAATTAAACAAGGACTAAGGATCAAACTGGGAGCAAACAGGTCTAAATTTTTAATTAACTTTAATAGAGATTTTGTTGTTGTTGTTGTTACAATATTTAAAGTCTTGCAATAGAAGCTGATGTTTTATAAACTCACATAATCTACTAAAGGTTCGACCGCTTTGCACCTGTTATGCCACTGACTTTTCATTTCATCCAGCTGTTTACAATGTGCAGTACTACCTGGCATTATTGCAATCTATTTAAAGCATATTGTAAAAACCGTGCTGTTCTCTTCACCTCTCAGCTCCACGATCAGATCTTCTTGAGCCCGTGGGGAGAGGAACTGCTGTCATTCCTTGGTTCTGTGAGCTGGTACCTGGCCTAACGATGGGATAATGAGGTCCCGGTCACTGCTGTCGAATGTAAGGTGGATGAAGAGTGCAGCACATGAACACTTCAGGGCCAGGCTCCACTGTGGGATGATTCTTTTCCCATTCTTTTTTACCTGGTACTTAAAACAGTGTCTAAAAATATCACTTAATCTTACACGTGAAGCTCCCATTGGGTTTGCAAGTCCAACCAAGGCCAACAGACGGAAATGTAGCCAGGATAAAAATAACCAGTGCACGTTTAGAACTGTGAGATATCTGGTTCAAGAGCCAGTGCTAACTGTGGAGCAGAGAAAAGAGTGAATGACAAAGAATGAATGCACGAGGACTGAATGGTGGAATCTATGGGCATCGATCTATGCACATACATTCAGAGAGATACAGACCAATGAGTCACCCATGGGATATATATGGACACAGCAAGGAAAAGGGATCGTGGTCTTAGTGAAGTTTAGTTGTGGGTAAGAGTTACCAATAATAATAACTATACCAAAAAACAGAGCAAATTGGTCTCAACTCAATGCAAGAATGTCTGGATCTGGATCTTCGTTCTATCAAGCAAGAAAATCTAATTACATTGTAATTTGGGGTCAATTTTCCCCGAAAACATCTGACTAAAATGACCCACAATCTAAACTGAATCTGAACCCTTTGGAGCCCAAACAATGGCTGGACTCTTTGTGAAGCTGAGACTCGGTAGTTTTGGCCTCTGAAGTCCGATTTACTCAAATCATTAATTATAGGGCAAATATTATGTAGAATCTTGCTTTTTTGAGCTTGAACATTGTTCCATCATCAAAGTATACCTGGAGTTGCATTTAGCTTCATTCACGCTGGTTTGATGAATGCTGGTTAGAAAATACCCCCCAACCCTCACAAACACTTCTGAATTCCTTCGATGTGTGACATTTTTCGATGTGAGACGTGGCTCAGAGAATTTTCTCTTCTGTTTGAGCATTTTTGATATCTAATCACGATCATTCCAGCTTAACATACCAACAGCATGTCAAACCATTATACATGTTATACACATATGTGTAACTGCCTCTGCAGCCAGTAGATGGAGCCACAGCTAAGTTAGTCCCCGAGGCTGTGATAAAGTTACATTGTTCTTTGTAAAAAACGTTTTATATTTTCTTCTAAACATAAGATGTCAAAGTAAAGATATCCAAGAGCATGTTTTAAGATAAATAAGAATACAAATATTTGTTCTTTAAGCGTGAACAAGATCTGCTCAGAGGAATATCCTAGTTTAAATCCTGCCCAGATTTTATTTGGTAAATATAGTAAATAAAATAAATAAAGTAAAAAAATAAAAAAAGTCCAGGCGGAATACACATAAAAGTTCTAAACACAGTATATGGTTTTAATTTTAGGGTTGAAGAGGGTGTGATCCCTCATTTGTCCAGGAGTGTTCATCATAGAGAGGGTTTCAAAGGCGATGTTTTGAAAATCAGGACGTTTCGACTTTCATCCAAAGGCATTTTCAGTCTGTTGAACTGATCTGAGAACTCTGGTTTTAGGCTGCTCTGAGCCAGCCCTGCCTCCAGGGGGGAGTTTCCTTTGTTAATTTATTTGTTTACGCAGCCTAGTTTCACCTGAAACCAATCTTCTGAATGGTTTATTTGACTGGAAATAAGAGGGCTATAGTTTTATTTTTATGTTTAATTTGCTCAGGAGCTTGATAGCTCCCTTTTGTAAAACTGTGGGCAAAAAGGAATATATTAGGAAAAAGTCCGAGGGCTCACATGATCAGAGCTCGTTCAGTTGTGTTCTCAATGTTGCCTTCAACAATATCACATTTTTAACATTGTACCAAGACATGAACAATTCAAAGCTTAATGCTAACTTACTTATTCAAATGAACATTTGGCCGTTTAAACACTGATTTATAATTTGTATGACAAAAAGAACAAAATAAAATGTGATACTGGACTCAACACAACTCCACAGGACAAGCCCAGAAGAAGAGCAGAGCTGGAAGCAGGAGTGAGGGAAGCGACAGAAAGACTAATTGCTCCTCTCAGCTGCGGCTCACTGCACTCAGCTCCACACCGAGGCACTTTCACTTCAACAAGAGGTCACCGCCGAGGTCAGAGGTCAGCCAGGTAAATACTGAACAACGCTGTGATTTGAACTCATTCAACTCACACAAAGAGACATGAAAGAGCTGAAACAGCCCACAGGGAACTGTAAGTCTATGCACTGTCTTGTGGTAAACTGAACAGGAAAAGTCTGGGGCAAGAATGTCTTTTAAACTGGTTTCGAAAGTCTCTAGAGAAATACATACATATTATAATATACACTCTAATTATATGAGGTTGTTAAGCGTTTATTTTGACTAATAGAAATGTGTAATTAAATATTGACTTTGTGATCGGTCAGGCAGATAACTCAATTAAACAATATTGACTTTAGTTGTATGTATAGCTTCAAAGACAATCATTTGCCTCGGAGGTAAAGCAGGGTCAGTCTTTACTCTCCTTTCGATTAAGCTTATCTTGACCAAAAATATCTTTTAAAACCACAACAGCTGGCCCTACTGTCACAAATATGTTCATGTATTTACTGAAAGAAATATTCAAAAATACTATAAAGAATCGCAAGAGGAAGCATTTGAATGAGCGTTGTGCCACAAGGAAAAGAAAATGTGATATGAATTATTCAATAAACATGTTCAATTTGTACACTGACATGCCGTAATCTTGAGCAGTGTGGGAAGAGATTTTTCAAGGACAATGAAAACTACAAGATATGCTGGAATCAGTCTGAGTCTAATCAGACCTGAAAGCTTGGCACAGACTGATAACCCACTTGTTGCTTTTGTAAAACAGAAGCTACACGTAGTTCCTCGTACGACCTCCTCTTCAGATCATGTCCAATTTCTGCAGCACTTTTCATTCTGCAGTGAGAGCTTGTCATTGAATAAAAGCTTTGGGGAGGTGTGTGTGTGTGTGTGTGTGTGTGTGTGTGTGTGTGTGTGTGTGTGTGTGTGTGTGTGTGTGTGTGTGTGTGCGTGTGTATGTGCGTGTGTGCGTGTGTGCGTGCGTGTGTGTGTGTGTGTGCGTCGCAAACAAAACCGGACACGGGGTGGGCCTTTCTTTGGTCCACGTCCGCTGTTTGAAGTGAGTGTTAGAAGTGGAGTCCTGCTGAGATATAACCACAGATGCTATGCACAGGCCTCTAGACGTTCACTCTGCTGCAGTTTTTGAGAGTTTTTTATTCGCTGAAATCAGTCTAGGAACTCGATACTCGATAGTAGATATTTACTTATTTTATTTCGGATTTTTAAAAATAGCTATGTGTAATAATGCATGGAAAAATGTTGTTTGAATGATCAGTTTCATAAAAAGGCTTTAGGTTTCTTGCCCTCTAAATGTAACGATGGCAATTTATTTGGTTAAAAATGGCAACATGACACCAACAAGTAGATACTTCATAATTTAAATGCTGAAATGATTTGAGTTTGTTTAAAATATAAGCCGCATTGGCATCCCACTTGATTTCAGAGCTATGTATGTATTGGGGCCTCAAAACTCCTGGTATGGACACAATAAATGGATACTTTTGGAGCATACATTCTCTTGGCAGCAGGGAAGACCATTATCAAGAAATGCATGATGCAAACTGAACCAAAGATCAAACACTGGACACATATTATAAGTGACATTCGTAACATGGAAACCATGAGCTTCAGACTGAATTTGAAAATGAACTTATTTAACAAACTTTGGACTAAATGGGCCTTAAAACGCAGGACGATATGATGTGAGTTTGTCTTCTTTTATTTTTATGTCTTGTGTTATTATTATTTGTGTCATTTTCTGTGCTTTATGTTTTGTTTTAAAATGCTAAAAATTGATCAAAAGAAGAAATATAAGCTTAAAAATGATTATGTAAATAATGTGAACAAATGAGAAGAGTAACCACAACATCCAAAACACCACTGAAAATGTGAAAACCATGATGTGAACATTCTTGATTCAATTCAATTCAAATTTTTGTAGTGCCCAAAATCACAACAACAGTTGTCTCGATGGACCACATTGATTTCAGTTGAAGATAAACTTAAAGACTAATTTATAACAAGCTTCTTCTTCCTTATGTTAACATTTTCATAAAGGTCAATTAACATGTGTATTAATAATTTCTGTTTTTAATTTGAATATTGAATGGACTCTTCTCACTTTCTACTCCTTTCAGGTCGGGCAAACACTAAAGAAAACTCAATGGATACAACTGAGCTGTTAATGTGTTGCAGCTGAAGTTAAATCAAGTCGTGAAGCTTTGTGATCGTGCATGTGATCATGTGATGCACAAAGTCCACAAGGAGAACCAACAACAATGTTAAATATTTCTTTTTACTCAAATAAAGTTGCTGTGATGCTCTGCTTCCAAACCTTCACTGCAAAATGTACATTTTTTGTAACTAAAAATGATACATGCATTTTCGCTTCTTTTTTACTTGCAGCCCACTGAGTTTATGAAAAACAGCTTTTAATCCTAAATTAAAATTATAAATAATATGTTCTGATCTCGTTGTAGTAGTGTATATGTATATAATGTATTTAACTTTTATTCTACACATATTTTATTTTGCATGTCTTTATTTTATCTTATTTTAGCACAATCTATACTTTTTTACTTTTACTATTATTATTAATATGAGCATTATGATTATGATGATGATGATGTGTCTTCAACCTATTCAATATATGACAAGTTCACAGTCCTTTCACAGAGTCTGTAAACTTCTGTAGCCACAGCTGCCCCAGGGCAAAGTGACAAACATGTGGCTGCTATCCTTTAAGACTCATGCCCAAGGACACAAGGGAAACATGAATAGTACAGGGAACTGAACTGATAAAATATGATTAGCTGGTTAAATGCATCCTCATTTACATATCTTAGCTCACACAATCGTCTTATTGAAAAAAGGACTGAGGAATAATACATCTAGAGTCATTTGTTTATATTATTTAAGTTGAAGTTGTGTCTTGTCATGTGAAGGCATTATATACATTTCTTCATTACACAAGTGTTCTGGTGCCTCAAGGTGAACCAACACAATCATAAACATGATTAAAACGTTCTTTGCAGGAAAGTAAAAACAGAAGTTTCAGATTTGCTGCCATGACAACCATCTCAGCACCAAACTGTACCCTGCTGCATCTTCCATTCTGCGTCCATTAATAAATGTATCTATTTTCACTCATTGTACATGTCCAGCACTACAGGCGTCTTATTAGACTGAACTGTATGTTTTATCTAAAAATATATATATTTTTTTTACAATTTAAACACTTTAGTTTGCTTTAATAGACTTATTTTAATCCTATTTTTGTGTTGTTGTTTTTTTTTTTTGTCCTTGGAGCTTTTGTTTTGCTCAAATGCACTATGTATGGCTAAATGTAAACAGCAAGTAGTTTCCCCGTTATTGCACCGGCTGTGCGGAGCTTGCTAGCTTGTTTGCTAACAGCAGTTGGAGATTTATGACTGAACAATTAATGTTTATTTATTATTAACACTCGAACTTAGAAACTCATGTAAGCAAAGAAAGCAATGAGTTCAACTGTGTGTGATCCCAAGTCTGTATCAGTGATAAATGTGAGTCGCAGTGTTCTGTTCCTCTGTTTTTCTACAACTCTTTACTTGATTTTATTTTCTTAGATGTCAAGTACAAACTAAATATTTTGCACAATTGCAGACTTTCGTATTTGTTGTCTGACTTTAGCAGCTCTTTCACATTTCAGATGTGTTATGAGCTTTTACAGGAGAAAATGTCATTACTCTCGTGTGTTTTTGTCACTCACTGCTAAAATCTGAATGTTGTGATGTCATCTGCATAATATCTATTGATCTCGAATACGTCTGCTGTTGCTTTTCTCGTATTTTACTGATGAAACACTGCGATCTCTTCTTTGTGGGACAAATATGTTTCCCCGACTGTAATACGATTTCATTTGTTTTCTTCACAAACTGCCACTTGACTGGTGCAAAACTCTGATTACTATCCAACCAAAGAAAGTTAAAACTATAATTATGGGCTTTTTTAACGAGTCGGTTGAGACATTCAGTACAATCAGGAATCACAAACTCTGATGCAGGTAATGTGGTACGTGCTCTGCGACCTAACCCCTAGGCCACCGTGCAAAACCCACGTGCCTTTGTTCATTAACGTGCATTAGTCTGACCTGCTGTCTCGACCACATGCAGGATCCAACATGAAATATGCAGGAAGTGACTCATAACAGCGGGACGTTACCGAGGCGACACCTGGGAACAATGGAGGGGGGTCGGGGGGTGGGGCTACAGTCGACGGGACGCGTGACCTTGTAGTAAAAGGTCATATCAGGTGAGCTCCCTTCAGGCACAGACACACAGAACAGACAGATGATCAGAAGAGTAAAGAAAGGTACAGACACAGTAAATATCAAGTGAAGGCTGAAGGGGCTCGCGTCAGACTGACAGGATTTGGAGGGGAGTGTGTTTGGTGCAGGTCTGGCATTTGAGCAAACACGGTGTGAATCATGATGTGGAGTTGTTTACCAAATGTATCACAACAAACGGTGAAGAAAAAAGGTTATAAATGGAGGGGAGGATGTGGTGAAATGTTAGATGTTGTCATTGTTGTGGTAAATGGATGCAGCTCAAAAATACAGTGAAAATACTTTGAAAAGTTGTTAGCTTTTGATCTGTGAATAAAGTACTCTGATTAGACCAAGTAACGGAATATGTTACGAAATACATGTTAAAGGACACATATTCTGCTACACTACTTTTTTTTAGCTTAATTGTGTTCTAGCAATGTTCTGTCAAAAGGAATGAGGAATGCTAGTTGGAATGATAAATCCTCTCCTCTCTGTCAAAAACACTCCCTGCTGAACTCCCTCGATCCGTGAAATTTTCAGACCATATATGTCACTTATCCGAGAATCTTCTGCTGTGTTTAGTCCTTTAATCATCGCCAGACTCATTCTGAGCATTTCTGCCTCTAAACACGATAACTGCTGCTGCTAACCACATCATAGCGTCTCTTAAAGAGATAACATAATTAAATTGTATATAGCGCTAGACGCCATCTGCTGTCTGAATACACACAGTAAGTGCCAGGGCAGACAGCAGAGCAACGTGTTCATTTAGTGCATAATAAACTTTTTTTTTTTTTTGTTTCAAAACATGAGATGGAAACTTTAAGATACACAAGAGCAAGGCCAAAAACAATATGAAGAATGCAGAATATTTTCTTTTAATGCCGGTTTTCAGAATTCAGTAAATAAATACATTTACCGTACAGTATTCTTCCCATCACTGATCATGTTCACTACCTTTTAGTGAAATGTGTCTAGCCTCATATGACCCTAAAGACGTTCACCGACCTGAAGGTCAAACCACTCTTAGACCATGCATAATGTGATGATCGAAGGGGCCAGTGGTGCAGACTGACCTCTTTGCCTCCGTCAGTCTGCCCCAGGGCAGCTGTGCCCACAGCAATCGTTTATCAAAGAGTGAGAAGTGAATGAACAATGCACTATGTAAAGCTGCTTTGAGCATCTAAAGTTTAAAAATGTATTGTTATAGTTTAAGTTTTTGTGAAACCATTCATTTCAGACCTGGATCATTATGAAATCATCACTTTAGCTCCTGACAACAATTCAGTGTAAAACAATGGCCACCGGCTTTTGTGTTTCATAATTAATACAAATATTTAGAAGTTAAATGATGCTAGCCGACTTCATCTGCTCCCATGACACCTTTTTGAAACAAATGATGTGATTTGCCAAGTTTTTAATGCATAATAAATACGTCCAGGTGTTGCTAAAAGGTCAGACAGTCCATTCTGTCCATCGAGTCTGAACTGTGAAGAGCAGACACAGGGGATTTACTGATGAAAATGCATTTGAAGTCATTGTGTTGAAATAAAGTGCAAAACATTGCTGAATAAGATGTTAGTGAAAAGCAGCCGTCTTACAGTATCTAGCAATGCAAAAGCTCACACATATTAATCACTTTCTTATATATTTTGGGGATCCAGAGTGAGCATGACTGCTATTAAACAATTATGTTATATTGCTTTAAAATACCCCACAATCCACATTTAATAAAACTAGACACAAGACATAGTTACTTATTACTAAAGCCATGTTTTGATTGGTTCACTTTGGAGAGGATCAGGACAGTCCATTAGTGTCTTCACCACAATAAGTGAACTGTACTGGCCTGCTTTAGGGTCTGAAGGGTCAGGAGGAGGAGTGGTGGCTTCCAGAGCATGCTGGTGTGTTTTCGGCTCCATGAGTGCTTTAGAGCGAGATATTGTAATAAACACCCAATTCCAGCGAGAAACTATATTTGTAGAACCAACAAACTTAGCAAAACAAAGGTAACGCACATTAGCATAAGCTGTTTCCTGTCCATTGACGCATGGCACTCGTGCCAAGACCAAAAATATTATATTTCCATAATGTAACATAATCTAAACCCAAAGCATTTCATAAAGAGACATGGAAACAGGGTATAGAGGCTCAGACAAGTGAAATAAATGCAGAAAATCTGGTGATAAACCAGAAGTTATGTCTTGTTAACTCTAGCTTTATCCATGTCCAAACTTGGAATTACTAAACTTTTTGTATGTGTGTGTGTGTGTGTGTGTGTGTGTGTGTGTGTGTGTGTGTGTGTGTGTGTGTGTGTGTGTGTGTGTGTGTGTGTGTGTGTGTGTGTGTGTGTGTGTGAGGTGTGTGTGTGTGTGTGTGTGTGTGTGTGTGTGTGTGTGTGTGTGTGTGTGTGTGTGAATTGCTGAGAACAGCCTTTAGAAGAAAAAGTATAATTCAGGCCCGTATTATATTTTATTTACTAAGAAAACATTGGTTATGTTTGGGTGACGTCAGCTGCTCAGCACAGAAACCCTGGCTCTGTTCATGGAAACACAGACCATTGACAGAAGCGTTCTGACAAACTATTAGCAGCAGGTGGAACGCTGTAAAAACTCTATTTTATGTCCACAAATGTCCACATCAGCGTTATTCTGTATGTGTTTCAGCTTCAGAGGCCTCATTCTCACAGCATTCTATTTTTACACTTTTTCACAACCTACATCTTCTCTCTCTGGGTTCTGTGCTGAATCCCAGGGCTTTCTAGTCCTGCTCGTCTTGGCCTCTCTGGGGAACTGTCCCTCTCACAAATGGCCTTCCACCAGTGTTTCCAGTGGGTAGAAGTCTCACAGTGGTTTGAAACGGCACAAAATAACTAACATTATTGCAACAAAAGGAATTTGTGACATCCAGGGACAAAAAGGTTTAAGTTTACTGCATATATGGGGTTTGGAAGGCGCTGGTAGAAGGTGCGATCACATACAAGGTTAACAACATGAAAGTCTCGGTGCCACTGAGATTAAAAGTGTGAGAGGTCCCAGGAGCTTTGAGGAAGAGAAGTAAGAATGGGAAAAGAGCAGCGGAGACAGATGAGGTGACAGATGACAGAGTGAGAGGAGGGAAATGAGGTGACGTGAATGGAAGATTGAATAAAAGCAGCAGAATCGGGAGACAAGGGAAGCGCCGGAGGGAGAGGTTAGAAGCTGAAGAGAGGGCAGCTTTAAAGGGGAACTATTTTCTTACGCCTTGATGATATAGAATAAAACATATATCTTGCATTTATTTAATTTAATTCACTTCAATTTGATGTTTACACCAAAAAATATCATGTAACGCTATCATTCCAATGGTGAGTGGACTTGCCTCTCCGCAGATCTGACCTGGACTTGTTCTTATGGTGTAAAGTGCTTGTTTCCGTGGAAATTGGTAAGTTTAATGCTATATTGTGAAGAAAAGGTGTCAAACTCCTGGATGAATGAGGAAAAGCGTTCCTGGCAAAGCAATAGCATCTCCATGGAGACAAGCAAGTAACAGAAAGTACACAGTGCACCTTTAACAGCGCTCATGAATGACTGTGACCTTAGTGGTGATAAAAAGTCGATTAATGTACAATAATCAAGCTTAAGATTCTAGAAATACAGCCCATTGATTGACATATATCATCCTGTTCGCTTTATTCTGCCCACCCACTTTTTCCTCTTTGTGTTACGGATCGGCACTTCTGCTTTGGCATTTCTGTTTTGGCATTTCTGGTTGGAATTCTTTTCACTTAAATATGGAGGAAGTAGTGTGCCAAAATGAATTAATTAAAAATAAGTAAGGTGTGTCGGGCCACCGCGTCCCGCTAAGCGTGGGCCTTCAGGCAAGTTTAAGAAAACGTCTCGGGATCTCGAGATCCTAAGAACACTCTGAGAACACAGTCCGTCGAGCCGAATGCAGAACACATAAAACATCTGTAGATATTTGCCACCATTGGCATCTCCGGAATTTAGAACAAACTGGCATATTTATGCGACTGAGCGGTTGTCATGTCATGAACTGTAATATTGTAGTTCTCTGGTCCTCATATCTGTGCTGTGATATGATAGACCCCTCTGTAGAGGAATGGACCCGACCAGAGCAGTGTAAGTCCCGCCTTCTGATTTTGACGAGTGAGTCTGACAGATTCTTTTAATGCTGAACAACTTCATGAAATCCTGAATTCATTAAAAACAACTTTTTAAGATTAAGCTTTAAATATTTCTTTACATTATTTAATGACACTTTTAATTAATTCATTGCACATTTAAGAACATCATTGAAGATATAATTATTCAAATGTATATTTCATTAATTCAGTGTACACATTTAATGCATGATTGACATATATAATGAATTATGAGTTGTACTTTTAATTAATTCATTTTAGCCCACTACTTCCTTCATATTTAAAGATGCTGGACCTGACTGTGACTGTTTTGAAACTTAAAAAACAGTACTAATTCATTTTAAAGTCATCAGTCACATGTATCGCTCCCTTTCCTAAAAAAGTCCCAGCATCTTAAATATTAACTGCGAAGAGTCTATAAGCACTTTTCACGAGTCTCTGGGAGTTTTGCCCGTCATAGTAAAGCTAACAAACATTAGCATTCCAACAGCGGATTTCCTGCTTCTTGTAGACAAAAACGTAAATAGAGGCAGAACAGCGCTGTGGTCTCATTTTCATCCGAATAGATACAATATAGCTCTATTGGGCCAAAACAGATTTTACTTTTTACATGCAAAAAAAAATTCAGAAAAGTAAAAATCAGGTACAGAGCCTTTAAGAGGAGAACGAGGAAAGTTTTGCCCTAAATTGTGATATAAAGGTGGATTAAATATATGTGCACCATTATCATCGGCGGCTTGAAAACAGCTTTTTACTTTGTGTATAATTTATTTTCTCTTGAGGTCGGGAGCTCTAAACAAATACAAGCAGAAGTAAGAACACAATTCATGGCGGCGCCTGTGGAAACGTCTGCAATAAGGTGAAAAGGAGTCTGAATATGAGCCAAAACCAAAAGCCCCTGACATTACAAGTGTCCCTTAGAGTAGAAATATAGATTATATAATTTCACATTTTTTCCACATATTTGCAGAAAATTGGACACAATCCATACTTTTACAAGATGTTTATGGGTTTGAATTCCTCCTTGTGAGCTCTAAACGCACTTTATCACAAGCCTTTTACCTTTACTGCCGCATTCTTTAAAGGAAAAATATTATGCATTTTTTTGTATTGTTTTTAGCCTTTAAACCTGCTCTTGAGTGTCTTCAGTTTGACAAGTCATGTTTTAAAAGTAACAATAAACTGCTTTTACTGGCTGTTGAGGCAATTACACGCATGTAAATATATACCCACAATGCTTTGCAGTAAAGAGTGGATCTGACGAAGTTGTAATTGTGATTAGACGACAGCAAAAGATTCTGGGACAAGTGACGTCAGCATCATCTACGTAGGATTTTCAAACGAGCGTTCATCAAACAAACGTGACTTAAGCTGAATGCTGCTTCGGGAGTGTTTTTGATGACGGAACAATGTTAGAACACGGCTAAAAGTTCAACAGGGTCAATTTTCCTTTTAAAAAAATTGATCTTTGGAGTGTATTTAGTATACTTGTGAAAGATCAGGTATGGCAGGTATGTCTACTTTATTAATCCATGTGCAGGAAGTTTGCCCTCTGCATTTGACCCGTCCTCGCCTTTAATACCACTGGGTCAAACTGTCAGGAGCAGTGGGTGACCATCTCCAGATCTTCAGCTAAAGACTTGGTCAGAAAAGGAAGGATTTTGCTTATTGTGCATGTTTAAGACAAAGTTTCTGCTATTTAATTTTGCTTATCCACTAAGTAGCAGCTTACATTTGCGCATTTGATAGACTTGTCTCTTCACTTCTCACTATTTCAAATTATAATGTCATGATTATGGTGAGAAAAAACATCACAATTTAATGTTTATTCACAATTACTGATGACCATCTAATTGTATTATATCCCTGTTGTCTAACACATTATTTGCTCAAGATTGAGACCAGTTTTATGAAATCAACCTTTCTGCATGACAAAATAGTAAATATGATACAGATAAAAAAGTCATTTTCATTTAGATTCAGATTTAGATTTGATCTATACATCGAATGAAAACAACTATTATTTTAGCGCTTACTGACATTGACATTTGTACAAATTAAAGATGTTTATATGTTAAATTAAATTGCTTGTTTAGAGTGCAATGTTCCATGTTGTTTATCTGGTTTTCTACAACTGTCTACTTGATTTTCTTTTCTTAGATGTCAGATACAAACTAAACATTTAACACAGTTGCTATCACACTTCAGCGGCTTTGTTTGTTTTGAGCTTTTACAGGAGAAAATATCATCACTCACCATTGACTCTCATGCGTTTTTGCCACTCACTGCTAAAATCTCGAACGCTGTGATGTCACCTATAAAACGGACTGGCTGTTTTTAGCTCAACGCTGTTCTCAGACATTCAACTTCTGGAGACAGACGGAGATGTGAGTTTCACTACTGTATCTACACCAGTGTTGGCTCACAGTTGCATTGGAGGATTTTCAAAAACACGTCTACTTTTGCACAGGGAGGACGGTGCCAGTGGGTGCACATACATATTCTATCTTTAAAGCTGCCTTTCAGAGGAGCGCACCACCCAGCCCTTTCCCACACTGCCTCTCTCTCCTCTGCGCGTATGCCATATCGCCGCAGCAGCACTATGAATAATTGAACGCGCCTGAATCGGGATTGAGAATTTCTGGTGCAGCGTGAGAGGGAGGCGGGCGAACAAAACAAAACAAAAACAAACTAAAACAGGAGGAAAACACCGTCTTTGTCTTGTGCGCATTGTGCCTGCTACACTCGCGATGAGATTAACACACAGTGCGGAAGGAAAGCGCGTTACGATTTGAATGAAGTTGATGATTTAGCGTCTGCGGCGTGTTCTTGTTGTAATTCGCCAGTCTTTCCCGACCACAGCCGGAGAGTGGGATTGCATCAGAGGGTTTTCCCGGAGGACCAGAGGAAAAACAGATGTAGAGGGTGAAAGTTAGAGATGCTGCAGTAGTCTCTGTCACAACGTGAGCCATGAATCCTGGACCACTGTCACAATGTGGGCCATGAATCCTGGACCACTGTCACAATGTGGGCCATGAATCCTGGACCACTGTCACAATGTGGGCCATAAATCCTGGACCACTGTCACAATATGGGCCATGAATCCTGAACCACTGTCACAATATGGGCCATGAATCCTGGACCACTGTCACAATGTGAGCCATGAATCCTGGACCACTGTCACAATGTGGGCCATGAATCCTGGACCACTCTGTCACAATGTGAGCCATGAATCCTGGACCACTGTCACAATGTGGGCCATGAATCCTGGACCACTCTGTCACAATGTGAGCCATCGATCCTGGACCACTGTCACAATGTGGGCCATGAATCCTGGACCACTGTCACAATGTGGGCCATGAATCCTGGACCACTGTCACAATATGGGCCATGAATCCTGGACCACTGTCACAATGTGGGCCATGAATCCTGAACTACTGTCACAATGTGGGCCATGAATCCTGGACCACTGTCACAATGTGGGCCATGAATCCTGGACCACTGTCACAATGTGGGCCATGAATCCTGGACCACTGTCACAATGTGGGCCATAAATCCTGGACCACTGTCACAATGTGGGCCATGAATCCTGGACCACTGTCACAATATGGGCCATGAATCCTGGACCACTGTCACAATGTGGGCCATGAATCCTGGACCACTGTCACAATGTGGGCCATGAATCCTGGACCACTGTCACAATGTGGGCCATGAATTCAGGACCGCTCTGTCACAATGTAAACCATCAACCCTTGACCATTGGCATTTCTGGTTGGAATTCTTTTCACTTAAATATGGAGGAAGTAGTGTGCCAAAATGAATTAATTAAAAATAAGTAAGGTGTGTCGGGCCACCGCGTCCCGCTAAGCGTGGGCCTTCAGGCAAGTTTAAGAAAACGTCTCGGGATCTCGAGATCCTAAGAACACTCTGAGAACACAGTCCGTCGAGCCGAATGCAGAACACATAAAACATCTGTAGATATTTGCCACCATTGGCATCTCCGGAATTTAGAACAAACTGGCATATTTATGCGACTGAGCGGTTGTCATGTCATGAACTGTAATATTGTAGTTCTCTGGTCCTCATATCTGAGCTGTGATATGATAGACCCCTCTGTAGAGGAATGGACCCGACCAGAGCAGTGTAAGTCCCGCCTTCTGATTTTGACGAGTGAGTCTGACAGATTCTTTTAATGCTGAACAACTTCATGAAATCCTGAATTCATTAAAAACAACTTTTTAAGATTAAGCTTTAAATATTTCTTTACATTATTTAATGACACTTTTAATTAATTCATTGCACATTTAAGAACATCATTGAAGATATAATTATTCAAATGTATATTTCATTAATTCAGTGTACACATTTAATGCATGATTGACATATATAATGAAATGAATATAAAGCGCGTTACGATTTGAATGAAGTTGATGATTTAGCGTCTGCGGCGTGTTCTTGTTGTAATTCGCCAGTCTTTCCCGACCACAGCCGGAGAGTGGGATTGCATCAGAGGGTTTTCCCGGAGGACCAGAGGAAAAACAGATGTAGAGGGTGAAAGTTAGAGATGCTGCAGTAGTCTCTGTCACAACGTGAGCCATCAATCCTGGACCACTGTCACAATGTGGGCCATGAATCCTGGACCACTCTGTCACAATGTGGGCCATGAATCCTGGACCACTGTCACAATGTGGGCCATGAATCCTGGACCACTGTCACAATGTGGGCCATGAATCCTGGACCACTGTCACAATGTGGGCCATGAATCCTGGACCACTGTCACAATGTGGGCCATGAATCCTGGACCACTGTCACAATGTGGGCCATGAATCCTGGACCGCTCTGTCACAATGTGGGCCATGAATCCAGGACCGCTCTGTCACAATGTAAACCATCAACCCTTGACCACTCTGTCACAATGTGGGCCATGAATCCTGGACCGCTCTGTCACAATGTGGGCCATGAATCCTGGACCGCTCTGTCACAATGTGGGCCATGAATCCTGGACCACTCTGTCACAATGTGGGCCATGAATCCTGGACCACTGTCACAATGTGGGCCATCAATCCTGGACCACTCTGTCACAATGTGGGCCATCAATCCTGGACCACTCTGTCACAATGTGAGCCATGAATCCTGGACCACTCTGTCACAATGTGGGCCATGAATCCTGAACCACTCTGTCACAATGTGGGCCATGAATCCTGGACCGCTCTGTCACAATGTGGGCCATGAATCCTGGACCGCTCTGTCACAATGTGGGCCATGAATCCTGACCACTCTGTCACAATGTGGGCCATGAATCCTGACCACTGTCACAATGTGAGCCATCAATCCTGGACCACTCTGTCACAATGTGGGCCATCAATCCTGGACCACTCTGTCACAATGTGAGCCATGAATCCTGGACCACTCTGTCACAATGTGGGCCATGAATCCTGACACGCTCTGTCACAATGTGGGCCATGAATCCTGGACCACTCTGTCACAATGTGGGCCATGAATCCTGGACCGCTCTGTCACAATGTGGGCCATGAATCCTGGCCCCCTCTGTCACAATGTGGGCCATGAATCCTGACCCTCTGTCACAATGTGGGCCATGAATCCTGAACCACTGTCACAATGTGGGCCATGAATCCTGGACCGCTCTGTCACAATGTGGGCCATGAATCCTGAACCACTGTCACAATGTGGGCCATGAATCCAGGACCACTCTGTCACAATGTGGGCCATGAATCCTGGACCACTCTGTCACAATGTGGGCCATGAATCCTGGACCACTGTCACAATGTGGGCCATGAATCCTGGACCACTGTCACAATGTGGGCCATGAATCCTGAACCACTGTCACAATGTGAGCCATGAATCCTGGACCACTCTGTCACAATGTGGGCCATGAATCCTGGACCACTGTCACAATGTGGGCCATGAATCCTGGACCACTGTCACAATGTGGGCCATGAATCCTGGACCACTGTCACAATGTGGGCCATGAATCCAGGACCACTGTCACAATGTGGGCCATGAATCCTGAACCACTGTCACAATGTGGGCCATGAATCCTGGACCGCTCTGTCACAATGTGGGCCATGAATCCTGAACCACTGTCACAATGTGGGCCATGAATCCAGGACCACTCTGTCACAATGTGGGCCATGAATCCTGGACCACTCTGTCACAATGTGGGCCATGAATCCTGGACCACTGTCACAATGTGGGCCATGAATCCTGGACCACTGCCACTGTTCCGCTTCCTCGGCACCACCATCACTCAGGACCTCAAGTGGGAGCCGACCATCAGCTCCATCATCAAGAAGGCCCAGCAGAGGATGTACTTCCTGCGGCAGCTGAGGAAAGCCAAGCTGCCAGCGCAGATGATGGTGCAGTTCTACACGGCCATCATCGAGTCCATCCTCACCTCCTCCATCACCGTGTGGTACGCTGGAGCCACAGCCAGGGACAAACAGAGGCTACAGCGCATTGTGCGCTCTGCTGAGAAGGTGATCGGCTGCAGCCTTCCATCTGTCCAGGACCTGTACGTCTCCAGGACTCGGGGACGAGCAGGTCGGATCACAGCTGACCCTTCTCACCCTGGACACGGACTATTTGAGCCACTCCCCTCGGGCAGGAGGCTACGGTCCATCCGGACCAGAACCTCCCGCCACAAGAACAGTTTCTTTCCCTCTGCCGTTGGACTCATGAACACTCTGTAACACCTGCCACTTTAACCATATATTATATAAGAACAATCTATTTGCACTACACATTTGCACATGGCACTGTCTGCCAACTGTACATTCTGTATATAGTCTATCTTAGTCTATTTTATTCTTAATTTTTATGCATGCCTTTTTATATATTTTTTATATTTTACTCATCGCTTTATGTTGCACCTACGCCGAAGCAAATTCCTATGTTTGTGAATTCTCTGACAATGGCAATAAACCGCTTCTGATTCTGATTCTGATTCTGATGTGGGCCATGAATCCTGGACCAGTGTCACAATGTGGGCCATGAATCCTGACATTGTCCTGGAATCGGTGAAGAAGAAATCCATGGCTGAAATAACCTGGTCATTCAGGATGTTCAGTGGATCTCATTCTTTGGGCACATGATCTGAACCTAGACCTGACCAACTGCAGCTCCCCATAACACTGCCCCCTACAGGCTACAGGAGGCATGATATGTGCATCACGTCCCTCTCTGACTGTTCCCGCTCTAAGATGATGGTTTCTCACTATCCTTCCAGTTTTTGACATTAAGTTGGACAGTTCTTAAGCCAGTTTTTGTAGTTTGTGCTTCTCCTCAGATGTGACTCATGTTAAATTGTATACAATGTCAAACGTGCACACCCTCAAACGAAATAAAAAGATAAGACGTCTTCTCTGCTTGATGCCAGTGACTTGACCCTTCCCAAACACACTGACATCTTCTCCACGACCACGGGATTTGTCTTTCCACGTTTATTACAGAAATGAGAAGCCACGTACTGCATCAGACGGGTTTAAGTACCGTGTTGCAGCTGAAAGATAATCACCCACGCAGTCTCACTCTTACTTAGTTGAACCCAGGTGTCAACTTTTTCAGTCCGTGCGTTATTCCAATCATCATATGCAAACTGCAAAATGTATTCAAGTATATTCTTCTCATTCCCACTGACATAACAAGGTTTTTCAGACACAGAAGATGAGACTTACCTGAGCGTCTTTTAGATCTGCAGCCCTTTCCCTGTGAAGTTTCCTCTGGGTGTTGTCAGACCAGCCCAAAGACACTATACCTCCATCTATAGCATGTGGATTAGCTCATATACGCTCCACTCCAGCCTTAATTGGCCCAAATCTGCCATTCCGAGCTCCCCGCCGCACGGCCTCCTGGGAGCGGAATGAAATAAGTGACATATTAAAGTAGCAGTGCCTCCGCCTCGCGCCTGCTCCCTCGCACCTGTCCCGCGCTCAGCCTCTGCTCCATCTGGGAACGGCGCCAGCCACAGCGCGCAGCCGTAATCAGGTCGACCGTGGATTCTCATCAGAACGTAGAATCACACGAGGAGGAGTTCTGACTAATGATTATAAAGGAGCTCTGAAATATATGTAGCACTGACCGCACGGTGTTGAGTGTTTTAAGTAGAGAAGACTTCATCAGACAAATGTAAATAAGAGAAAAGATTATTGAACAGCACCGGGGGTAAATGTATGAAACAAACATACTTACTTTTCTGCTTTTTTGTCTCCAGTGATTTATTATTACTTTTCCCGCAAACGTACGTGTCTATAGTCAAGTTACGAGACAGATCTGTGGAGAGGCGACAGGAATGCAGGGTTTTCTTTACTTTGCTGTTCAAAACGTATCGAACGGAGCAGAACAAGATCAGAGAACGAACGGGAGGCAGTCAGATTTGTAAGAATGTGGGGTTTTCAGCCAATAAAAATGAATAAAAGAACAGAAAAGCTTGTGGGCTGATTGAACAGGTCGAGATTTTCAATTTTCTGACAGCAAGAGGCAAGAGCAAGGGACAAGGTGGAACATTTTGAGTGTCCTGCAAAGCGCTGTATGAGTGATGAATTATTAACTATCTTCCTGGTTGAATTTACCTCCAAGATTATAGAACGTGAACTCCTCCCCTTTAACCCTCGGGAGATGGAGAGGGGGGAACAGGCACTGAACTCTGTAATTTAATTAATACATTTTAATTCATTTATCGTTGGATTTATATAGTGCCTTTCAAGTCACCCAAAGCACCTAACGACAATATCAACTCCTCATTCCTGTAGCCAGAGCTGTCCTGGGGCAGACTGACGGAAGCACGCACCAGATTCATTCAAGTGGGTGTTATAAATGCAGTTGTTAACTTTGTGCATGTTTTTTGGGAAATCTTTGTAAATGTGATTATGCGGAGTGTCAAGCTGGGAGGCAGAAGGTGCATGAGTATATTTTTAAACAGTTTTTTTTTTAACATTATGCAGTACAAGACACGGTTTGCATCACCCGACACGTCACCTGAAGAACTGGGTTGGCTGCCACTCAATGTTACCTGTATTTACAGCAAATCTATTTAATGAGGGTTAGTTTTCCTCAGACGGAAACTGTTAAAGTAGAGTTAAGTGTCACTTTCTCGGTCATGTAAAGGTGCACTGGGTAGGTTTTCTGCTTGTTGCCATGGAGAGGTTATTGTTTTGCCTATTCATGGTTTTCAGCAAACGTTTGAGGACTTTTTCCAATACCAAAGATATACTTTTTTTTTAGTTTTAAAGTGTTAATCACTATTTTAAAGTGTTAATCGCTATGGCAACAGTCCAAGTTCTCGTCATTCTGAAACCCATGGATAATGTTCCACAGTTTTAACAGATTAAACGTATCTATTTTCCATCAAGACAAGGGAGGCACTAGGTAAAGTTACCCGTCAGATCTGCATGTTTGGTATTTGTGAGCAATAAATAAACTTGAATTTCTATTAATTAAAGTTAAGCTTGATTAAATTTTATGTAACATTCAAGACAAATCCGTAGCATCTCCATGTACAAGCAGGCTGCAGACGATCCATTCAAAAATTCCTTAACAAATTCATGGAGAAATTACTTTGTGTCATTGCATCGTCTACAGGAAAGTAAGGCACACTTTGTTTTGGTAAAATTCTTGTTTCTGAGTAAACAGTAACCACCCTCCCCTCTCTGTAACTGTCGAAGCCGCGGTGCGCTTTGCCATTTGGAGTCTATATGAGCTCAGTGTTTTGCTGCTCTATTTGCTCCAATACCTTTAACAAATAACCTCTGTCCAAGCGGCGTGTCCCTCTGCGCCTCTGTGTAAACTTTATTCTGCTTTGTCACCGCAGATGTTTCACAGATGTTCAAAAACATCTAAAATACATGTAACTTATAACTATGTTGTGGTTTTAATGTGCTGTAAAGTCTAAATATAAAAAAACGTTATCATATTACCAACCCTTTCCACTAATTTCCTGCTGAAGAATTGAAACAAGTACGAATTTGTTTACGCTGTCAGTGCTGTTTGCGGTTGCTTTTATCTGTGTATGCTTGTTTATGTTTGCTATATCACCTCAAAGAGCACAGTTTTATGGTGTTAGTCACTCTATTTACAAAGTGCTCATGTGTTTCCCTTGACGATTGATAAAGTACACTTGATTTATGCATTGAAGGCTTGATTACTACAATTTAGAGGCATAGTTTATCATTTTTACGACTAAATATTTGCACCAAACACATGAGCAATATATTATAAAGCTTGTAAGTTGAAATAAAACATTATAGTGTCCTGTTGTGGAGTAGCAGACCTAGGAATTTTGGGCCCCAAGGCAAAATTAAGCACAGAATAGCATCTGTTCCAGCTTCTATAATGATCGGGGGGCATGTTATTGGGGGGCCCTTCAGGTTGGGGGCCCAAGGCAATTGCGGCCTGCTGCCTAATGGTAAATCCGCCACTGCTGCTGTGTAAAAGCGCAGTCTGAGTTTGCGCTCGGAGCCGCCCTACAGTTTCTGAAGATTGCAAATGTTTTCATCATGTGCCTCTCGCTCTGTTGTAAAAGGTTATTGAGAAGCGTTTCAAGAACAATTTCCAGTTGAAAAATTGCGAGCCTCCATATTTAAAAAGGCGGTTCTTAGTTGACAGATAGAAAAGTTTTACAATTTCACTCCACGACTGTCACTACATTCAAACAACTACTATTATCAGCAAAATCGAATCGTGTACGAAATCTGCACCGTCTCATATCAAGGTGAGCCCTTCCTTCTTTGCCAGAGGTAATAAAACAGACTTTAAAAATGTGAATCGAGTAGACTTTGCATTCCATCAAGGCCTGTTCTCCAGCAGGTATTCACTGAGAATATTTCGTTCTGAGTATTTCAAGTATTTCAAGTCTAACATAGTTTCCTGGCAGCCTTGGGATTTGCAGGTTTTTAGACTTTTAAAAGTAAAGTTTTGAATACAGGCACTAATTCCATCTTTCTCTTTAAAAATATTAGTTTTAGTGGATGATTTATCTTCCAGTTCCTCGATTTAAAAAGCCTTTCCACTTGAAAAATAATGAATAACACTTGTACATTTGACATTACACAGTGCAACCTTAAAATTGGTGTAAAATAAAAGTCTTGGGGTGTTATGGATTAAATATATTTATGTCATTGATAAATTACTCTGATATAAATGACCAGATTCAACTCATAACATATCTTATAACTCGAAAACAACCAATATTTGAGGTTTAAGCATCAAAACGTCAGTGCTATACTTTTGTAGTGTTGGAAAAGTCACATTATTTGAAGGAAAATGCTCATTTGAGTGAAACAACAGCTGGCAGTATATTTAAATACACAGGAAAATCACACCTGCAGATGTTGCTCCTGTCGCGCAGCTGTTCAGGTTTAAACATAGAGCGCTGCACACAATTAGGGAAAATGAAGCCAGATTTTCTTTGACTAAATGAACAAAATTAATTTGGCTGCATTGTTTGAATCTAAATCAACGCAGAAGGAGCCAGGAGAGGGGACCGTAATGCTTAAATAATTCTGTCCTGGGAAAAACACACTCACTTCGCTCGATGTTTTACTGAGCCGTTTTGTTTAAAGACGTTGTTATCAAACCATCCAAAACAATGAATATTTCTATCAAGTTGTGATCCAAAAGAGTCTATAATGTCTTACCCTGATTTATATTTGGATGGTTAGTGTTCTTCTGTGTGGTTCAATTCATGTTCTGACCAGGATTGTTGCGTCCTTAGGCAAGACACTTTACGCACTTTAGCTATAAATGAATGTGATTTGTGTGAATGATTGGCAGCCACCCTTCTGTCGCACAACCTCAAGCAGTTTATTTTCACCAGGTTTGGTGTGAATAATGTATTAATAATATAATGAAAAGCTTATTTGATGTACAAAAACACCGCGACACAGTACATACATTTTATAGTACACTTTTGAATGGAAGTTGAAATGTATTAATATAAAAAAATAAACAAGCAACATTGTCCAGATCTGTTACCTTTGAAACGCTTTTTTTTTTTTAAGACCATGGACGACTCCTTGACAAATTAAGGATTACACTGACTATATACATTTTACATAATTCATATTCTTAGATCCTGGACCATGTTTTAAACACAATAAAACAAGGTCTAAACCAGATCTGAGTCAAGACCGGCGTCTTAACCAGCAAAATCCAGAAGATGATGAACGAATCATGAGTTCATCTGATCCAGAACATCACCGGGACAAAACCAGATGTAAAGTGACTTAAAGATCCATATGCAACTTTTCTGAAGAGTCCAACACCTGTTTAGTACTTTGCTTATTGTATTTTCCGCATTTAATAACCAAAACACTAATGCACTTTACCATTGCTTTTAGTAATGAATGTATTAAAAATATTTATGTAAAATATATACGTAAGATGTGTCTTGAGCGTCTGTGTCTTGTGTCATTTCTCAGTTTATTGAAAGTTCCACATGGCTTTAAAGCAGAACTAAGTAACTTCACCCACAGAGCTCCCCCTGCAGGTCTGTTGTGAATATACACTGCCAGTAAAAAGACACAAAAACGTTTCTTTCTTTCTTTTTACCCTTCCTTTTTATTGAAATAAGGAGGTACAATCACATACAAAAACATCTCATGTCACCAAATATAAAAAGTGACCCATGGTTTGTCAGGAGAGTTGTCTTCAGCTCGGCATCAGGAAAGTTGCGAGGCTGGTTTCCCACGCAGAGACAGCGGTGGAGATGGCGAGGGCTTCAAACGCCCCAAAAACACATTTACAACCACCACAAAGACTTACAAAGATGAGTAATATGGTAAAAATGTTACTTTCTACTTTAATTTGATCAATCTCCATGGTGACAAGCCACCAGGCCAAGTCACATGTCAGATCTGTGAAATGTGTGTGAATGTTTTTTATTTTGATGGTAAAATATTAAAAACAGTTCAAATCAAATAAATGCAAGTTATAATTTAATGTCATACTGCCTACAGCATTGCAGGCAAAGAAATAACATCACCATGGAGACCAAGAGGTGGCAGAACTCACCAGAAAAAAGACATTTAGTGCTTTTTTTTTTACAAGGACTGAATCGGGTCCAAACCAGGACTGAGCCAGCACTAAATTCATGTCTAAAGGTCTAAATATGACATTCCCAAACACATTTACACATAATTTATGTCCCCGAACCCCAACAGAACCCTAATGTTTGAGTAAAGCCTCTGCGGCCCCCAAATTATTACATAACACTAAATATAAATAAGTTTGCATTACATAAGCGCACAGAGGAGTTTCTCTTCGATCTGCGACTGGGGACTGAAACCTGGCAGATGATGGAAGCAAAAAGACAAGAACAAAGAAATCATGATTCAGCAGCAGAGGCCGAGCCAAGCTGAAAACTCACGGTGACGAGGCGAACGAGAGGAAAGAAGAGGAGAGCGCACCAGGATCTCCTCCAAAATCCTCCAGAAATCCCACAGACCCCGGGAGTTTAATTCGTCCTGATACAAGCTGCGTGAAGGGATCTGGAGATAATCAGGAGAGAATGCAAATGAACAATGGAGAGAGGCTCGGGATGTTTCAACAGTGAAGGGCGAAGGGTCCTGAAGAGGTCAAAAGCACTCAAACTTAAGGAGAAGATGTGGGTTTTATTTAGAGAAGAAGAGATAGAGCAGTGGCGCTTCATGTTTATCTGTTGAATGTTTTATGTTGTAAAATTTCTTTCTTTGTTTAAATTGATTCCATTTGTCTTCCTGGAGCCGGCAGTAATTAAAAACACAATCAATCAATCCTTTTTTAAGAATAATCCGAGTAGAATTTCCGTCCTTAGTTGTTCACATTTACAGTCATTGGCAGATAAAAAAAAACATTTAAAACTCAAGATTGTTCTAAAATGATTGCTTATTTTTGAGTAGACAGATTTCAAAAGGAATTTGGAACCTGAAATCTGCCTTGAATAATGAAAGACTAAATAAATTACCCATCTAGTTACGTATGTGAACTGACAATTATTTTTGTATAACAATTACATAATTGTACATTGAGATTTTAATACATTATCAAATAAAGGTTGAAATATGTTGACTGCAGGCTTCTTAAAGTGTGTTATTAATGAAAATCAAATCATGTGTATTCTTTTTGCCATTTTGATTTACAGTTTTTCTCTATTGGTTTGGCTCATTTCTTGAAACTGAAATTACATTTTCAAAATAACATGGACAATCCTCCAAACCTCTTTTGTTCACAACAGAATGGAATTTCTCATTCATTTGATCAAATGGCAGATGTATCAGTTCATCTCTCAATTGTCTCAGTGCATCTTTGCAGATGATTAAGTACAAGTCGCCTATCACCAGTGCCCATAGCAATTATTATTGTAAGCAAACCTACAATAGGCTAGAACGTGTCTACAATAAAGCACACCAGAAGACTTTTCTCACGTTATATGTTTGAAAACCATAATATGTTTTAATAGTCAACTTTCGGAGCACTGTTGAGTGCACAGAGCAATTGAGGACGGGGCTGCTTACTTATTTCCCTGGAACTGGATGGAATTTATGGTTAAAAATCCCCTAACTTTCTAAAACTACTTAAACCCCATTTGTCAAATGCTACATAATATGTACAATAGTGGGAAATCTACAGTTTCACACTTTGTTGTACAACACGACCTACAATGTACCCGTGCCACTGATGGGGCTTAGGTTTATTAATAAAAGATCATAATAAAAGATCAAGAGTTTTTTTTTTTTTTTTTTTTTTTTGTAATGCAAATGCACTGAGCACCTCGACTCATCTCATCTGAAATGAGTCCAGATCCTCAGACCATAGTCTGTACATATCAGTGGACAGACTCAGGGTCCGATGGAGATGGTGGTGTTTTGTGAGCGGAGGACGGCTCAGTTCCACCACTTGAACCATCTCCTCTTCTTCTTCTTCTTTTTGTCCAGCTGGTCCTGGAGCTCTCTGATGGTTTCCTGGTGCAGTGTGTTTTCTGCCACCAGGGCGTCATGAGCTTTGGAGGCTTCCTCCAGGGCAGTGGAGAAAGTCTCCTTCTGCGCGCCGATGTCCATCTGAAGCTTAAGGACTTCGGCGCGCTCTCTGCTCAGGCAGGCCTCAAGCTCCTCGACCTTGGTCATAGCCCCTTCCGTTTCCTGTTTTTGCAGGAAAAGGTCGGAGTTGAGGACAAGAACCTGCCTCTGGAGCTCCTCTTTCTCGGCCTGCTGTTTTTGGAGGAGGTCTTGGGCTGCGGTCAGATCTCTCCTGTTTTCCTCTCTGAGAGTCTCCACTTGCAGCAGGAGAGCCTCCATGGATTTCTTCACCTCCTCCACCTCGTCCTGTTTCTGGATGGCAATCTCCTGCTGCTTACGAGAAAACTCGTACAGATTGTTGTTTTCCTTGTACAGGTTTCCGACGTGAGCATTGATCCGCTCTCTTACGAATGCCAACATCTCTTGGCCAGACTCAATAATATTGTCCTTTTCCTGGATCGCATCCTCCAGCTCCTCTTGAAGAGACTCGATTTGGAGTTCAAGATCCCCGTTTTTCTTGACCTCCTCCTCGAGTTCTCTTATCCTCCACTTCTGTTTTTTGTTCACGTGGAGCTGCTCTTGGATAGTGCGTCGAGCTTCGTGGAGCCGCTCCAGGTCCTGCTCCTCTGCTCGACTCTCCTCCTCGGAGCGTTTCTCCAGTTGTTTTTGGAGCTCCTCAACTTGTTTTTGGAGAATTGGGATCTGGTCCTCCTCCTCCTCCAGCTCCTTAATTCGCTGGGCCTCATCCGTGTTGAGGTAGACCAGCCTCTTGATTTGTTTCTTCAGATCCCGCACCTCCTGGCTCTCCGTCGGGTCTGAAGGAGCCTGACGGCTCATATTGTATCGTCGGTATCTTCTTCCGTACATCTCTGACCGCTCTGTCCGAATGCGAAACAAGAAATGATCTGAAGTCTGAATCTGTGCCTTATATAGGCCAACTCATTCTGAATCATGACATCACGATCTGATCATGATGTAGAACACGTGTCACTGACTGTAAACAGTGTATTAGTATTAGTATTAGTATTAGTATTACTATTACTATTAGTATTACTATTACTATTACTATTACTATTAGTATTAGTATTAGTATTAGTATTACTATTAGTATTAGTATCAGTATTAGTATCAGTATTAGTCCTAGTATTAGTATTAGAGTTTTGAGAGTGTAATTTCTGTTTCAAGAAATGAGCCAAACCAATTGAGAAAAAACTGTAATAATGACACTGTCTTTGTCATAAAATGATATTTTTGAATGTGTGTAAGAGACTACAGTTCTATTTTTTTTTTTTTTTTTATAGTTGACTATTCACAATTTGTCAATTAATTGTTGCAGCTCTATAATTAAACTGGAGGTTTGAACGGACATTATATCCAGGTTTTAAGTTGACGTGAAGTAATAGTGAAATTTAACAGTATCCAAAATGTCAAAACTTCGTAAATCTGGCTTCTCTAATTTAGCCTTTATCAATTTTTTATATATATATATATATTTTTTTTTTTTATTTAATGAGGTCTATTCAAGAGTTTCTATATCAAAAGTATGTCTAGCTCTTGGGTATTTGTATTCTGATTCTGTTGTTTGTTGAATCTTGAATTTGATGCAGTGCTGCTGTGAGTTACGCTGCCTCCTGTCACTTTTGGATCGTGATCAACAAGAGACAAAGACAGAGAAAATCAGTGTTTGGATTTATGTAAGAGAGATGTAACAAATCCAAATAGCCATGAATATTCAGCCTGTGTCCCTGTACAATTTAATACAGGGTTTTGCACAAATGCAGACAAAATGAGACGAGGTTTAGAAGGATTACTTCAGAAATAGCACATGTGCACAAGTCATGTTGCTGCTAAACTCATAGCTCCTCAATACACTGCCACTTACAACACACTCAAGTAGAAACATGACGGGTCCCACAGGTGTCACTGTCTCCCAAACACACCTCCTCAAGGCAGCCCCCATACACGGCACTGAAGGATGGCTCAGACAGTCCACTTCATTACAGAGAGTTAAGAACTAGTTTTAAATTTCATTCAGGAAATAAATATACTGTAAACAAATAAATATGATATATCTTATTTGCCTTAAAGTATACAAAAAAGTATTTAAATACAAACCCTAAGCAAAAGTGCTGCTGTTTAGCTGTATACATACATCCACAGACTCACACACCAATAGAAATGTCCACCTTGTGACCATGTTACCTAAGTATATCATTTTGCCCAGTTATGTGTAAATGGACAGCAGTTAAACTGTGTGGTTACAGTGCTTTAAGAAGTGAGCGCGGCGGTGAATCAGCTCCCATTCTCTTTTTACTGAAACACCTGAGCCTCTTTCTCTGGCACTGCTGCTGTCAGACTTAACGTTCTGTTTGAAAGTCTTATACTAAGTGATCCTGGTGTACCTATTTGTCTTTGTCTTTATAAATCAACATGGGAACAACAATAACTGACCAATCAGGTGCCATCTGCCACTAGTGGTTTGACTGACAGCTGGTGCGCTTGTTGCTAAGTGCCCGCCCCAGTGGGTGAAACCAGTGGCGTGGGTGGGAAGGTCCATGTGCTTTCAACAGTCTCACTCATTCGGTTTTCCAAGTATGGAACTCTGTTCCAAATTAGCTACTAAACCTGCTAGCTACCATTGTCTTGAGTTGACTGGAGCGTCACTTGGTCCACTCAATCACAAAGACTGCGGAGTGAGTGAACAATGCAATGTAGAGCACTTTGTTTGTCTTGAAAGACGCTGTGTAAATCCTATGCTTATAATGCCATACTGCGGAACATTCCTGGATGAGCAATAATATCTCCATGGAGACTTGAAGAGATGTTATTGGCTTTAAAGGCTAGTGGGCTAGCTACAACCACTAGGTCTATAGTAAATGCACCACACTTAAATCTATCTCTATGAAGACACACACCTCCAGGTCAGATCTGT
Organism: Rhinogobius similis; assembly: GCA_019453435.1. Classification (NCBI taxonomy): domain Eukaryota; kingdom Metazoa; phylum Chordata; class Actinopteri; order Gobiiformes; family Gobiidae; genus Rhinogobius; species Rhinogobius similis. Next base: position 16,249,225 of record CM033622.1, read on the forward strand.
GGAGAGGCGACCTGCTCACAGTAACAATGCATGTTTTTCAATTCTATTCTTGAGAAATCAAAGCATGTTCATAGGAACATAGAATTCCACACAACGCAATCACATCTCCCTGGAGTCAAGCAGATAGCGGACCCCTCATAAGAAAAGTGACATAGTGCATTTTTAAAGAACACATTCTGTTCTTCTGTGCTCTTTCCAAGTTACTGCTGTGAAGCTCCACAGAAACACAACTTGACCCTCTGCCTCTCTCTCTCTCACACCTCTCTCTCTCACCTCTCCCCCCCCCCCACACACATACAGGCATAACTTCATTATCCGGCTCGGCATGGAGCACTCTCGTGTGCACATCTCCCCTGAGGAGCTCCTGCCTTCCTCTATCCTCCACTAAACTGCACCTACCGCTGACCTTCACCGACCCTCAGCTCGCACACTTTTGTACCACACTCGCAGTGAAAGGACTTTTATCAACTTAATACACTTTGGAGAAGAAGAGGAAACTTTCTGAAAGCCCTGCAATATTAAATGGCAATAGAGAGGGGAGATTCAAGAGGAAAACATCCCACGAAGGACATGAAGCTTTGTGTTGCTCTGCCGTTCACTAATCAAAGCCAGGCTGAACTCGCAATAATGTATTAAGCCCAAAGTGGAGCTGGGAAAATAGCAAAAAGAAAATGTTCACAGAAAAAGGACATTTTAAATGATTAGTGTCTGGGCCAGAATAGTCAAAGTTATTGTGGCAATAAAAGAGATCTTGCAATATTAAAGACAGTTAAAGTTATAGCCAAGTCTGAGATTTGGCCCTTACAAAGGCAAAAAGATGAGCATTCTTGACCTTTGACTGGTTTGATTGAAGGTAGATTATACTTTAAACCACAATTTCTGATCAGTTTATGCCAAAAGGTGCTTTCTCTTCTTCCTCTCCTTTGCCTTTGTAACATGTTCATTATGTATAGTATAATTACACAAAATTATTTTTATTTGTTATCGTACATATCTGGTTTTGTTTTGCTGTGCTGCTTTGGTCCTCCAGCCTTCTTCTGTATTTTTGTTTTATTTCTTCTTCGTGTGTCCCCGAGTGCACCCGTATAAATACGAGGGTCGCGACTTCCTCTTCCCTTTTGCAAATCCTGTGTTGGGAAGAGGTAAGTCATCATGTGTAATCCTCTGTTTTAAGTGTCTTTCTGTTATTATTTTATCCTAAATTATCATTACTATATTGTTATACTGCCATTTGATTTTATATTGAGCACCGATGTCGCTCCGTAACCGTACTTTATTGATTGGAAGAAGATATGCGTGGAATGCTAACCATGTTAATTGTCTTCTCCTGTAGTTTTGAGCTGGACCGACACGTTAAGCACATGTTAATCATATCCCTATTATTGTCAACCAGATTAAACGGAGAGCGCCTCCAAACGTCCCACTGTGTTACGTGCTCTTTATGCACCACACCGCAAAAATCTACACAACGCAGAAGTACAACGGTTACACCTTTTTAAAACGCAAAAACAGTTCTCAAATGTTGGGTGAAAGGTGTGAGCTTTAGAAACTAACAGGACAGTTGGCGCAGATATCTTTTCCATGATTTCACAGAGACTTTAAACTGGCAAAGACCTTCATCAAAGTAAGTAAATCACATAAAAAGGTTATAAATATTTAGTGCAGCACTGCCATCGCACACAGGGAACGTTTCAGACACTTACAGGACATGTTTCAGTTGTCCATTCTGTTTGACCCGTATGCTAATCACCAATGCCTATAACTTATTAGTATTTTCTACATAACTCGCTACGACAAAGCCAAAGCCAGGGTTATGAAACGTAACGGTTCTTTTGCACAATGTAATTAGTTGTTGTATAACTGACAGAATCACAGGCAGCTGACAGTAAAGATTAGGACTGTTCTGATGTTTGAACAGTTTACACAGATTTCCTTTGGAGTTGACATTAGGACAAGAACATAGACGGCTGCAGGAGACGCACAGGTCACGCGTCTAGCATGAACCGATTGCAAAAGAAACGCTGAATATGGATGCGATGCACTAAATTATGGTTAAAGAAGAATCACAATTTTCTTTTTTGATCTGAGAAAAAGTACATTTTCATGAAAGATTTTGAGTGAAATGATTGATAAACGTGATGTGCTGTCAAACATAAAAGTTATAAAAGAATGGACTCTGTCTGGCGATAAGCACAGACCCGTGACGAACAGCAAGATCAAGATGATATACTAAATTGGTCTCCATGGAAACAGTATGACAGCTGATTATTCTATTTGTGAAAAAATAAAGTTGGCAAATGGCAAGAAAAAGTGACTTAGAAAGAAAGAAAGGTGTCAGACATGTGGTCATAGAAGACAATGAACATCTGTTGCTATTCACTTGAAAACTTATTATATTGAATTTAAAATCTTAGAATGTGAATGTTTGAAAATACTTTACATCGTTGCTTTTGTTAATTTCCACATGTACACATTATCTTAAACAACAGAAAGAGAAGAGCTGCAGAATGATAACACGATTGTAAAATGTACACACAAACTAAAACTAAAAATAGTACCTATATAACCACAAAATAACCCCCAAAATTTGACAACTTTTGACCTGAAAGTGACACAAATGTGACTAAAGCGACAGAAATAAGACTAAGCGACACACATGACTAAAAGCGACACAAATATGACTAAAGGTGACAAAAATGGAACTACAAGCAACACAAACGCTACTCAAAGCGACAAAAACGTGACTAAAGCGTCACAAACGAGACTAAAAACAACAAAAACATGACTAAAAGTGACACAAACAAGACTGAAAGTGTCATAAACGAGACTAAAAGTGACAAAAACATGACTAAAAACAACATAAATGTGACTTAAAGTGACAAAAATGCAACTACAAGCAAGACAAATGCTGCTTAAAGTGACAAAAATGAGACTAAAAGCGACACAAACAAGACCAAAAACAATAGGAACTTGACTAAAAGTGACAAAAACATGACTAAAAGCGACAAATGTGACTTGAAGTGACAAAAATGCAGCTACAACCAACACAAACGCTACTCAAAACAACAAAAACGTGACTAAAGCGACACAAATGAGACTCAAAGCGACAAAAATGTGATTAAAAGCAACGCAAACGAGACTAAAAGCGTCAAAAACATGACTAAAAGCGACACAAATGTGACTTACGGTGACAAAAATGCAACTACAAGCAACACAAACACTACTCAAAGCGACAAAAACGAGACTAAAAGCGACACAAACGAGACTAAAAACAACAGAAAACTGACTAAAACTGACTCAAACAAGAATAAAACTGACAAAAGCATGACTAAAAGCGACACAAATGTGAGTTCAAGTGATAAAAATGCAACTACAAGCAACACAAACTCTACTCAAAGCGACAAAAATGTGACTAAAGCGACACAAATGAGACTCAAAGCGACAAAAATTAGACTAAAAGCGACAAAATTGTTCCAAAAAGTGCTTCTTTTAACAGTTTGTCCGTTCATATGTCAGTCTTTCTGTCAATTCTCCTGGTTGTGTTTAAAATGTGAACTTTGAACAGAATCCCATAATTAAAACATAAATCTAATCGCAATTGGAATGCTGGTCAGAAAAATCACAATTAGACATTTTTCTCAAATTGTGCTGCTCTTTTTGAGACTGCAGCATGTCATTTTACTCTCACACAACTCGATACAGTATATGCACTTAAACCTCACCTTTTCTTGAGCCCAAAGCCTCCCTGAAGCATCAAAGCAGCACTTCAGACACAGAAACAAAGAGGGAGGCGTCCTGAGCCTCTGCCTTTAATCTCCATCCGTGTGTGAACCAGTGGCAGGTACAGGCCCATAAACTAGAGCAACAGAAAATTAAATATTTCATGTGACTCCAGGCTGATAACGCGATGGGGACACACTCCTAGAAACACTTTTTGATGGCAAAGGAAGAACGAGAGAACGAGGGGGTCTGTAAACGCTGTGTGTTCCAGTTTCTTCACAGCAGAGACTTGGACGTGGTTTTGTGTCGCGTCGCAGTCCGAGCTTTGTGTGTTTTCTCTGACGGAGTGAAGGGACGACTCATTCACAGAGTAGTCATCCCATTAGCTTGTGGTGTGCTGCAGGGACTGAGACGAGCTGCTGTTGCAAGAACCGGCTGAGCAAATGACCAACTGAGATTTCACACAGACCAACTGGGAGATTATGGAAAGAACAAAAGAGCAAAACTGCGACATTGTAATGGTTGTTTTGGTAATATATTTTTTATGTAAAATGACTTGAATTCAGAATTGTTTGTGTATTTAGGCTTAGACAAACTTTATTCATATGGTAGAGCTGCACAATTAATCGAAATTGAATCGAAATTAGCAAATTGCAAAGGCTGCCATTTTTGAAGGGGAATAATTTCCTCCACAGACAACAAAGTATCCTGCTTTGTTCTGCATAAAAAGTGTTAACATTGTACTTGTTCGGAAAAAGCAACAAAAAGAGTCAAAAGTGACAAAAAATACATGTACTGTTGTCAAAAACGTGACTAAAATTACCAAATACATGACTTTAAGTGACAAAAAACTTGACTAAAAACGACAAGAATACGACAAAAGGAAACAAAAACGTGACTAGAAGCAATAAATACGCATCTAAAAGTGACAAAAACACATCTATATTTGTAAAAAATGTGACCACAAGGAACAAAAACATTCTGAAAACACTCGATTGTTTAATTATTTTCTCATTTCAGTCTAACTTTGAACAGAATGCCATTAATAAAACATAAATCACAAATCTAATCGCAATAGCAAAACTGGGCTCTCACACTTTTGAATTGCTGCATCATCCTAAGACATGCACAAGAGAGTAAGAGTAAAGAGGCTCATGCATGTCTCATTGTTAATAACTGATGTTTTTAGTAACTGTTGTTGTTGTTTTGTTGCGCCGACTTTTCTATTTGACACACAAGATCCCCTTCTAAATATAAGCTGCACTATATAAGGCAAGGTGATCGTGAGTGTGAATGAACAGCCTGTAACTGTAATTAAAGTCTGACTGAGCTGTAAGAATACACGTTAACAATCTTCATGTGGGAATGAGTCTGTATTTATTATCAATGATTTTGGTACAAAGCCATGAAGATGTACTTGTTATTGTACTTTATTTATTGTTCTTATCTCGTAATAACACATTTTTATTATTATTATTTTAAAAAACCTTTGTAGACTCTCAAATTGCTGTACATTGTTTTATCATACATTGATTTACTTTTATTTATTTGTTTTACAGTTCTACAGTTTACAGAGCTCTGGAGTGAAAATATGTTTGTACATTTCTTATTTCAGAATATTTGGGACAAAACTAAGCCAGCCTAAATATAATTGGACAGCCATAGCCTGAATAAAGGCTAGATAAGAATATTTTAATGCTCTAAAATTAATGAATAAAAAATAATAATTCAAACTTATTAAAATGTTTAAATGTCTGTGATTATTATTATGTTTAATTAATTGCTCGGTGCTATTAATTTAAGATTCAAGGTAATAAAATATATGAATTATAAATTAAAAAAAATAAATTGGTTGGGTTTACAGTACACAAGGCAAGGTGGGTGAAGTGTCTTGCCTAAGGACACAACAAAACTGGTCCAATCTGGAATCAAGCCTCTGACCTTCAGGTTGTTGGACTGGAGCTCTAACCACTCAGCCACAGTCTCTCCAAAACTCTGCAAAATGCATTTCTAAAAACAACTTTATTTCTCCACAACTTTCCAGTTTGTTTTGGCGAACGCTTCGGCTTCAAAGAACTTAACATCTAATTCTCGGCACAAACGGCTCAAATCGACATGTTGCTGGAGAATCTGCTGGTTCTTCCCTTTATAGTTTTGTTTTCAGACAGTTCAAGAATGTCCTGCGGTGCGTTCAGTGTCTGTTGGTTTTCTCAGTGCCAATCAGAAAATGAAAAGAGCCGTTTCACTTCATCTCCAAGACCTCCACATCACTCTTTGTCATGACAGACAGAGAGGGAGAAAGACAGAAAAAAAAGAGACAGACGTAAAGCTTTTGGACGTCTCCTCATATTTGTCCTGGTGAAAGCTTTCAAAGACCCTTTATTTCAAAAGCTGTACTTTTGTCTCGTGTTTCTCAACAGTGATGCTCTTCATGATGTCGCACACTGCAGCACTGAGGGGAAATGTCAAGGCTCATCACCGGACACTGCTTTCTATTTAGAATATTTCCACTTTCTTGTTTAGTGTCTTACCTGGTCGTTCGTCCTACACAAAAAGCATTCGCCCGTCAAGACAAAATGTTAAGGTGCGGCTTTTGAATTAAATAAATAATTGTAGAATGTGCTCAAACAGATTTACATTTGACTTTGAAATTTTGGCAGCAGGTTATTTTCAGAGTCTACTGTTTAGCCTTGGGCCTTGCATTTTCTATTTACAAATGTCTCGAAATGAAAAATTAATGACTCATGTGGGTGTATTATTATCATCATTGCCAGACAAGAAAAGGAGCACCCTAAAGTATATGTTGATTCCAAGAAAGCATAGACTGCAATCTGCTTTTTTTCTATGTATTGGACATAATAATGTGCTTATTTCCAAATTCCAAGTAGTTCCTGGAGAGTATAATGTGAGATTGTATTCTGTTGGTTCACTTCCGACTCCAAATAAACACTATAAAAATATGAAATGTATTGGTAAAAGTGACATATTTACAATCCATAAACAACTTTTTAAAGAAAATAGGTCATGAGATGTATTTTTACCTTGTCAACATGTTTCAGCTGTGAGCCTCTTCAGAACTGTCAGTGTTTAACATGTCATACATCAGCTGTAGTTACTTCCTGAGGCGTTGTTGACCTAATGGACCTGGCAGGTTTCTCTGACTGACCATGCCTCCTCAGTCTGACCACGCCTTCTCAGACTGACCACGCCTCCTCAGTCTGACCATGCCTCCTCAGTCTGACCACGCCTCCTCAGTCTGACCACGCCTCCTCAGTCTGACCACGCCTCCTCAGTCTGACCATGCCTCCTCAGTCTGACTATGCCTCCTCAGTCTGACCACGCCTCCTCAGTCTGACCACGCCTCCTCAGTCTGACCACGCCTCCTCAGTTTGACCACGCCTCCTCAATCTGACTATACCTTCTCCACGATCACACCTCCTCAGTCTGACCACACCTCCTCAGTCTGACCACGCCTCCTCAGTCTGACCACGCCTCCTCAGTCTGACCACACCGCCTCAGTCTGACCACGCCTCCTCAGTCTGACCACGCCTCCTCAGTCTGACCACGCCTCCTCAGTCTGACCACGCCTCCTCAGTCTGACCACACCGCCTCAGTCTGACCACGCCTCCTCAGTCTGACCACGCCTCCTCAGTCTGACCATGCCTCCTCAGTCTGACTATGCCTCCTCAGTTTGACCACGCCTCCTCAATCTGACTATACCTTCTCCACGATCACACCTCCTCAGTCTGACCACACCTCCTCAGTCTGACCACGCCTCCTCAGTCTGACCACACCGCCTCAGTCTGACCACGCCTCCTCAGTCTGACCACGCCTCCTCAGTCTGACCACGCCTCCTCAGTCTGACCACGCCTCCTCAGTCTGACCACGCCTCCTCAGTCTGACTATGCCTCCTCAGTCTGACTATGCCTCCTCAGTCTGACCACGCCTCCTCAGTCTGACCACGCCTCCTCAGTCTGACCACGCCTCCTCAGTCTGACCACGCCTCCTCAGTCTGACCACGCCTCCTCAGTCTGACCACGCCTCCTCAGTCTGACTATGCCTCCTCAGTCTGACCACACCGCCTCAGTCTGACCACGCCTCCTCAGTCTGACCACGCCTCCTCAGTCTGACCACGCCTCCTCAGTCTGACCATGCCTCCTCAGTCTGACCACGCCTCCTCAGTCTGACCACGCCTCCTCAGTCTGACCACGCCTCCTCAGTCTGACCACGCCTCCTCAGTCTGACCACGCCTCCTCAGTCTGACTATGCCTCCTCAGTCTGACCACGCCTCCTCAGTCTGACCACGCCTCCTCAGTCTGACCACGCCTCCTCAGTCTGACCACGCCTCCTCAGTCTGACTATGCCTCCTCAGTTTGACCACGCCTCCTCAGTCTGACCACGCCTCCTCAGTCTGACTATGCCTCCTCAGTCTGATCATACCTCCTCAGTCTGACTATGCCTCCTCAGTCTGACCACGCCTCCTCAGTCTGACCACGCCTCCTGCTGCCTGGTGAAGGGTGTCCCACGTGTGAGATAGAAGGAAGGCTCCTTCATCACGGTTGATGGCGTCTGTGATCTATTAAACTGGCTCCGCCTGGAGGTCTCTGGAGAAGTGAGTCCCATGTGTGAGCCAAAGTAAAAGCTCCCTCCTCTGTTGATGTCCGTGTGCCCCACGGGGTCAGTTTGATAGATCTGTCAAGCTGACCACGCCTGAGAACGTCTGATCTAAACCTATTTTAAACCATATCATAACTTTAACCCATGTTGTTGATCTAATAATAAATGATGGAGACGTGATTTTTTTTTTCCCAAAACAGTGGGCCCCCATATATTGAGTGTGAACAGATAAATACTCATCCCAACACACATCCACTTCTGTACAAGCCCCTTCTGTTGGTCCCACTTTGTCTTGTGTCATGTCTAGTGAGTGGATGTCATGTGGAATTGTAATGTACAGTACCTTTCTGTTGTTACGTATCGTAAATAACAGGCCACTGAACTGGTTTGCTTTGAATCCTACAGCTATACAGAGTGATTCAGAAATGTAAAACCCTCACACAGCTCGCAACTTTATATTCCTCTGTATTTTTTGCCACATGACGAGTGCATTGAGCTCTGAAAACAATCTGTGCTCCATGTTACAACAGCACATCCACAGTATGCACCCCCTGATGTTACACCGGCCGGCTCTATCCTGTCCACGTGACCTTTAACCCCTCCCGCTGTTCGACTCTGCCCCTTCTGACCACTGCTATTCTTGTCCGAGCCCTGCGGAGTCAGCCACCTCCTCTGTTCTGCTTGTCCACTCACTTCCTCAACACAGATCCAAATTTAATACGGTTTTCACTGCCAAGTCTGATGATCTGGTACAACTGAACAATTAATTACAGTACGGTTTTTAATTCCCTCCAAAAACTGATACAAAGGTGATGTCTTGATCTAAAAGTTTCAATGTGAATTAAAGCCGCGAAGCGGCGATGGTGGCCCTCGCCCCGCCCGCGACCGCCTTCCCACGCGGCCTCGGATGGTCCAAAACCGCCCCGGTGCACCGTCCTCCTCCTCTGAGAGTCACTCGGGCCCCGTAACCCCTCCCCCCGCTCACGCCGGGTGGCGTCCCTATAGAAGTGCATTGGCGGGCGCTGCTCTCCAGAAGTGACGAAACCGCTCAAAACACGGCTTTGATGTAATTTACTTTTTCGATCGAAATGCTCTAACTCTGCCGAGTTTCACTGACTTTGCTCGAAATAATTTTGGCCTCTCCATAGACTTATGACTTGTCTCATAGGAAATGCATGGGGAATATGCGTGGCCCCTCAGGCCAAACGATCCAAAATAGGACATCGGTGTATTGGACTTTTTTGCAACGTTTGGCACTGAAAATCAGATTCCAAGATTTTGTGGCAATCCGAAAATGTTGGTACTTTTACATGACCAGCAGGGGGCGCTATAGTGAAAAGTGCTCATGTGCTCCTGTGTCTGTTCTGTTTAATATTTGATTCGGCATCTGTGGTTACAGTTTGTGCTCTGTACGGCAATGCCTGTGGCTTGGAGAATAATTTTAAGAAACAGGAAATTAAGGCGATTTGCGATGGTGAACCACGGCTATACCGTAAACGCTATCTTCAAAACTTGGTTTTTAATAGAATTTCAATGCGTCCAGATCAGGAGCGTGTATGTTAGACTGATGTGGGCCCAAAAACCTAGGACCCTTTTGCAATGGAAAAAAAAAACTTAAAGTAGCGTCTAAAATTAAAATCAATATGGCCGCCTTGCCGTTTGTCTGATCACGGCGCACCAATTATGTTTTAGGGTCGTATTTATGTGTACTATCACCGTGCCAAATTTCATAGGCCTCCTCCAAACTAAATGCATCTCCCTTTCCATAGGCCTGACACAACAGGTGGCGCTGTAGAGGCTGTATTTGACTTGCATGAAACATATGGTTATGAACCATTAATGTCTCTTATTTGTAGACATTGTATTAAGTTTGGTGGCTGTTACTCACTGCTTAGTGGGTTTTTGCTGCCTCTTAGTGTGAAGACAGTCTGACTCCCATAGAGAATGCATGGGAGCTCTGGAGGACCCTAGAGGCAAAAGTGTGAAAAATAGGCCATGGGTCCCATTAACTTTTTTGCATCTTATATAGCAAAGAATCATGTCCCAAAATTTGGTGTCAATCGGACAATCTGGACACTTTTAAGTGAACTGTAGGGGGCGCTATAGTTATTAGTGGTCCTGTGCTCCCTGGTCTATTTTGTGTAATATTCAATTTTCCATCATTGGTGGCAATTTGGGCTCTGTAGGCACAGTCCAAGTGCCTCTGAGGGATAAGTACAAAAACAGGAAATGATGGCGATATTTGACAGGAAGTCACGCGCAAACCCTAAGAGATATCTCCAAAAATTGGTTTTTTATTGAATTTCAATGCGTCCTGATCAGGAACGTGTATGTTAGACTGATCTAGGCCCAAAAACCTAGGACCCTTTTGCAATGGAAAAAAAAAACCTTAAAGTGGCGTCGAAAATTAAAATCAATATGGCCGCCTTGTCGTTTGTCTAAGCACTGCGCACCAATTATGTTTTAGGGTCGTCTTTATGTGTACTATCACCGTGCCAAATTTCATAGGCCTCCTCCAAACTAAATGCATCTCCCTTTCCATAGGCCTGACCCAACAGGTGGCGCTGTAGAGGCTGTATTTGACTTGCATGTAAAATGGTTTTATGGGGCATTGATTTTCCTTAACAGGAGTCACTGTATTAAGTTTGGTGGCTATTCCTCACTGCTTAGTGGGTTTTTGCTGCATCTTTGTGTGATGAGAGCCAGACCCCCATAGAGAATGAATAGGAGCTCTGGAGGGCCCTAGAGGCAAAAGTGTGAAAAATAGGCCATGGGTCTCATTGACTTTTTTTGCATCTTATATAGCAAAGAATCATGTCCCAAAATTTGGTGTCAATCAGACAATCTGGACACTTTTAAGTGAACTGTAGGGGGCGCTATAGTTATTAGTGGTCCTGTGCTCCCTGGTCTATTTTGTGTAATATTCAATTTTCCATCATTGGTGGCAATTTGGGCTCTGTAGGCACAGTCCAAGTGCCTCTGAGGGATAAGTACAAAAACAGGAAATGATGGCGATATTTGACAGGAAGTCACGCGCAAACCCTAAGAGATATCTCCAAAAATTGTTTTTTTATTGAATTTCAATGCGTCCTGATCAGGAACGTGTATGTTAGACTGATCTAGGCCCAAAAACCTAGGACCCTTTTGCAATGGAAAAAAAAAACCTTAAAGTGGCGTCTAAAATTAAAATCAATATGGCCGCCTTGTCGTTTGTCTAAGCACTGCGCACCAATTATGTTTTAGGGTCGTCTTTATGTGTACTATCACCGTGCCAAATTTCATAGGCCTCCTCCAAACTAAATGCATCTCCCTTTCCATAGGCCTGACCCAACAGGTGGCGCTGTAGAGGCTGTATTTGACTTGCATGTAAAATGGTTTTATGGGGCATTGATTTTCCTTAACAGGAGTCACTGTATTAAGTTTGGTGGCTATTCCTCACTGCTTAGTGGGTTTTTGCTGCATCTTTGTGTGATGAGAGCCAGACCCCCATAGAGAATGAATAGGAGCTCTGGAGGGCCCTAGAGGCAAAAGTGTGAAAAATAGGCCATGGGTCTCATTGACTTTTTTGCATCTTATATAGCAAAGAATCATGTCCCAAAATTTGGTGTCAATCAGACAATCTGGACACTTTTAAGTGAACTGTAGGGGGCGCTATAGTTATTAGTGGTCCTGTGCTTCCTGGTCTATTTTGTGTAATATTCAATTTTCCATCATTGGTGGCAATTTGGGCTCTGTAGGCACAGTCCAAGTGCCTCTGAGGGATAAGCACAAAAACAGGAAATGATGGCGATATTTGACAGGAAGTCACGCGCAAACCCTAAGAGATATCTCCAAAAATTGTTTTTTTATTGAATTTCAATGCGTCCTGATCAGGAACGTGTATGTTAGACTGATCTAGGCCCAAAAACCTAGGACCCTTTTGCAATGGAAAAAAAAAACTTAAAGTGGCGTCTAAAATTAAAATCAATATGGCCGCCTTGTCGTTTGTCTAAGCACTGCGCACCAATTATGTTTTAGGGTCATATTTATGTGTACTATCACTGTGGCAAATTTCATAGGCCTCCTCCAAAATAAATGCATCTCCCTTTCCATAGGCCTGACCCAACAGGTGGTGCTGTAGAGGCTGTATTTGAGTTTCATGAAAAATACAGTTATGACCCATTAATGTCCCTTAAAAGGAGTCACTGTATTGAGTTTGGTGGCTGTCCTGCAGGTTTTAGTTGTTTTTTATTGCAGCCTTGTGTGAAGACCACAACACGGGCCAACACGGAGACCCTGATGCATGCTTTTATCTCCAGTCGTATAGACTACTGTAATGCCCTGCTCTCTGGTCTTCCCAAAAAGAGTATTGCAGGTTTGCAATTATTACAAAACTCAGCAGCACGTGTCCTGACTAAGACCAGGGGGCGGGATCACATTACACCGGTTTTAAAATCACTGCATTGGCTCCCCGTGTGTTTCAGGATCGATTTTAAGGTTCTTTTACTGGTTTATAAATGTCTTAATGGTCTTGGGCCTTCTTATCTTTCAGAACTGCTTTTACCATATGAACCCTCGCGGCCCCTGCGCTCCTCCGGCAGCCGGCTCCTAGTCATTCCCAAAGTCAGGACACACACTCACGGCGAGGCGTCTTTTCAGTACTATGGCCCTCGTCTGTGGAACGGCCTGCCGGAGAACCTCAGGGCCGCAGAGAACGTTCAGGTTTTTAAGAGCAGGCTCAAGACCCACCTTTTTAGTTTAGCTTTTGACTAATATTTATTTATTTTATTATTTATTTATTTATTATTTACATCGGTATTTTAAATAATTTATTATTTTATATTATTTTATTTATAATTGAGGCTACTTTTGATGTATTTTACATTCAACCTTAGGTCCTAGTGTTTACTTTACTATATATTTTATCTTTATCCTCCTTTATCTGAATCCCTTTATTCATTTTAGACTCTCCAGTGTTTCCTCTGAGGGGCCCTCTGTACTGGGAGCGGTGGTCGTCTGTGGCCCCTGGGCACTGGCTCATTGGCCCCAGGGGGAGGTTTGGTCTGTGCCTGGTCTCTCCTCTGGGTTTTGAGTCTGTGTCCTCTGGCTGCAGGCGACTCTCTGCTCCTGGTGCAGACGGCTCCTCTGATGGTGCTCTCACAGCTGGTTCACCTGCATTCAGCCTCATGCCCATTATCTTATTGCATGTATGTGTGCGTGTGTGCGTGAATGTGTGTGCATGTGTGTGTGTGCGTATGTGTATGTGTTTGCATGGAAGTTTTAATATAGGGATGGTTGGGCCGGGGTGGGGGTGGGTTTGGGGAATATGTATATATGTGTATATGTATGTGAATAATATGTGAATTGGAAAGCACTTTGTGTTACAATTATTGTATGAAAAGCGCTTTATAAATAAAGTTTGATTTGATTTGATAAGACAGTCTGAGTCCCATAGACAATGAATGGGAGCTCTGGAGGCCTCTAGAGGCAAAAGTGTGAAAAATAGGCCATGGGTCTCATTGGCTTTTCTGATCAGGAGGCCGTCTAGGAATTGTGTGCAAATTTTCACTAATAAAAGTCAAAGTAATGTTTTTTCTCCCCATTGTAATTTAGTGTGCTCCTACAGGTGGCGCCGTAGGGTTGATTGTTATTGTGCGCACATAAATGGATTCAGCAGTTTTACGTAGACGAGTGTTTCAAATTTCATGTTGATCGGAGAATGCATGTGCGTGCAGGAGCTATTGAAATGATTTTGAGAGCACTCTTTGCACCCCTGGTGGTCAACGGTGATAAATGCACCATATCACTAATTCAGTTTTTTTCATGGCGCCCTGCACTGGACATATTCCCCAAGTTTCATCCAAATCGGACAATGTTGATGTTTGACTTAATAGGTAGGGGGCGCTAGCGAGTACTTTTTATTTATTTTTATTAATGCATTACATTCAGATCATAATTACGCACTCGTGACTGAAATTACAGCTCTGTCAGTCCAAGCGTGTAGCCGTGACATGCGATCGGAAAAACAGGAAACAAAGGCCTTCGTCGATGGCGAGCCACGGCGAGACCATTTGAGATATCCGAATAAAAGTGGATTACTATTGAATTTCAATCCGTGTAGATCGTCTACGTATAAGCCAGACCCATGTCGGGCCAAAACTGTAGGACTCATCGGAGCTCAAAAAAAAAAAGTCAAACTGGCGTGGCGACTTCGGTCCAATATGGCCGCGGCGCTTGGGTCCGAGGGCCGCGCTCCAATGTCATGTTTTGCTCGGGTCACTGTTCTCTATCACTGCTCTGAGTTTCGTGCGCGTCGGGCAAAATTTGCTCGTCCCATTTCCCATAGGGGTCCGATTCGGGCCGGTGCTGTTCGTTCGGTTCGGGTCGGACGCTCTCGAGACGCACGAAATACGAAATTTTTTTCCGGGCCGATCGCGACTATACCCCCATTGAAGACTTTTCGTGCATGTTTACTGGGTCAAAAAGGGCCGCGAAGAGTAAGAAAACGGACGAAATAAAAAGAATAAGTAAGAAACGGACGAAGAACAATGTCCCTCGCCAGTTTACTGGCTCGGGCCAATAATGGATTTTGTTCAAATTTGGTAAAAAAAAAAAAAACAAATCAAGCTGCACACATCTCTTATGTTGTACTTTGTTACCTTTCTCAGGAGAGCAAATGTAAAAAAAAAAAAACAAAATAGCTGTACTCTTGACGTATTTACATTTGTTCAGTACAGATATTCAATAATGTGCATTGTCCCTAATAAAGAAAGAAAGAGATTAATAAAAAAAAAAAAGAAAAAAAAAATAAAGAAACAGAATCTTTTATTTTTATTCATCGTATTTATTGAAAACTTAGTGACAAATAACTAATGACTGGCACTACTGACTACAGCAGTGGTGGAAGTGCAAAAGTAAAAGTTTTGAAGCACCAGTTGAAAAAAGGAAGCTGAATCAATTACTTTATTTACACATAGAATTTATATTCACATATTTTTGTCAAAACACTGTCTTTAATTCAAAACCTTTAGGCAGAATATCACAGTGAACTTGATAAAAAAATAACCCATCTCAAACTCTAAAGAAAAGTACTTTCTACTTTTCTGTCCAGTTCAAAAATGTAGAATAGATACCTGATTTCAGATGTAGTGAAGTAAAAGTAAAACTACCACTAGAGTCCAGTCCGCTCCTGAAATTGAAAAGCTTTGGCATGTTTGGCATCCATCTAATAACAGTTTGACAAATGGGGCCGTAAACAGTATTTTGTAAAGACCACATCTAGCTATAACCGACCCCGAATCTACTCCTTTAGCGTTGGCTTTTCTTTAACCCCATGGGAAAAATCCCACAGTAAAAATAGTCATATTAAGAGATCAGTCGAAGGCAAGTGCTGGGCATTTATGATTTATTTACACAGCTCTAAATGTAAAAAAGGTGAATGACCCAAAACTGTAATGAGGACAGAGTATAAAAAGAGCTGGTTTGACCCACATTTTGTTCAAATGCGGAGCGAGTGATAAAAGGCCCGGATAAACTGATGGTTTGCTCTGGCCCGTGACTAAAAAAGAGGTTATTTTAAAAGCGATTGAAAGTGCGCTCCGTTGGCCTTCATCCCCTTTAAAAACAGTCCATCTTCAGAGCCTCGTAAAGTGCAGGAGGAGCCGTCCATTAGCTGAGACCTGGAACACAAACCACAGTTCGACTGCGATTAAACTATCTGACATATTCTCCTTGTAATGATAAAGGTGAACCGTGTAATGTTTCTGGTGGACGGTCTGCCACCTGCTCGTCACCAGGGAAATGTTACCGCTTTGCCTGAAATGTCTCACAATATGGCATAAAACGTCATTACGAAGTTAAGAATCAGGTTCTCATGTACTGGTAGAGGTGGGCGACATTGCCAAAAATGAATATCTCGATATATTTTTGGAGTATCCCGATAATGATATTTTGTCAAGCCAACGGAAATGTCTTTGAATGTGTTAGTCAAGGTTTAATTATCAGACAAATGTGAAATGTCTGTAAAAATGAATCACAAAAGTGCAGATATATCACCTTATACAGCATCAATTAGCATTTTTTCCTTTAAATAATATATTCGATATTCAAATTTTGCATATCTTCAAAACAACATTCATGATAGTATCTAAAATGTGACGTATTGTCTGTTATTGGTAAAATAAAAGTGTTCATTTGTAAGAAAGTAAAATGAAATATAGACGCAAGCGGCAATGATCGGCCCTCGCCCACGCCACGCCGCCGCCCCGCAACGCCAGAGGGGGGCGCTTACGCGCCCCAATTTCCCTCCTCATAAAATACCTGCTGCCAAATCCGTGGCGCTACCGCACCTCCTACTGCTCATATTTCACTGAAAATGTGTAAATATTGGTCAAAGTTTGCGGCTGCGCCGCACAAAGACTGTAATACTTGTGCTAAATTCCTGGATAACTTTAGATGGCCCACTCCTCAAGATCATTTTCACCAAATTTCAGGATGGTCGGGCTTACGCCCGAGGAGGAGTGCGTTAAAGTACAAAGTTTCATTGGAGCGATTTTGCATTTTCCCCATTGGAATAACATGGGATTTTTCCGTCATTTGTACAAGTTTGGGCAATTTTTGCGGCTTCGCCGCATGGAGACCATAATAGTTATCCAAAAAATGTGGATAACTCTTGATGTCCCACTCCTCAGGATGAATATCACCAAGTTTCAGGTTGATCGGGCTTACGCCCGAGGAGGAGTTCGTTAAAATACAAAGTTTAATTTGAGCGATTTTGAGTTTTTCCCATAGGAATAACATGGGTTTTTTCTGTCTATTCAAAAATGTTGCCGAAATTTGGGGCTTTGCCACACGGAGACCGTAATACTTATCCCAACAATTTGGATAACTTTTAGTGCTCCTCAGGAAGATGTTCACCAAATTTCAGGTTGGTCGGGCTTACGCCCGAGGAGGAGTTCGTTAAAATGCGTAGGAAAAAAATATGCAAATTTGAGACATTTGTCGATTTTCCCATAGGAATAACATGGGGTGTCTTGGTCATTAGTGCGGCTGCATTACAAAATATGACATGGGTCTGATTGGCTTTTTTGATCGGGAGGCCAAAATGGAATTTTGTGCAAAATTTCAAAAAATTCTAAAAAACTAAATTTTTTGCTCCCCATATAAAAGTTTGCTTTAACCTGTAGGGGGCGCTAACGAGCCAAATTAAATTTTTTCACCTCTAGTAGGTTTCAGTCAGGGGGTTTAACAACTGATTCAAATTTGATGAAATTCGGACTTTATATGTGGAAATGGGAGCAAAATAAAAAATTTAAAAATTTCAGGAATTCTGGCAAATTTTTAAGCCGCCAAGACAGAGACCATAAAACGTAGGTTCCTGATTTGGATAACTTTTAATGCCACACTCCTCAACTTCATTTTCACCAAATTTCAGCTCGTTCGGGCAAACGCCCTAGGAGGAGTTCGTAAAAGTACGAAGTAAAAAAAA
The DNA here is from genome assembly GCA_019453435.1 of Rhinogobius similis. NCBI lineage: Eukaryota > Metazoa > Chordata > Actinopteri > Gobiiformes > Gobiidae > Rhinogobius > Rhinogobius similis. The sequence goes on from CM033622.1 coordinate 16,267,028, forward strand.
ACCGCTGAGTCAGGTTTAGCGAATTTAGATCCAATATGGCCGACAATTGGTTGAGTGGACGGCATTGCCGTAATAATATTTTTTGCTTGTCTTGTCACTATCTACCTCTCTGCCAAATTTTATGATTCTACGATCATTTTTTTTTTTGGCACTTTCCTATCCCGTAATGCATTTTTTGTACACTTGGGGGCGCTGACGCGCCACATTTTTGAATTTTGAAAATCGGAAATAGCCAGAATGTACAGAGGCACGATTTTTAGAGGTGTGCAAATTTTCCTGACTTTTCGTCAGTGTTCACTGGGTGAAAAATAGGGGGGTTGGTCCTAAGAAGAAGAAGAAGAAGAAGAATATCCGATGCGAAAACAATGTTTCCCCTTTTTTTTAGTTCACAAACTATACATTTTCGGAAAGCGCACGCGCTTTCCTACGTTTTGGTATGGGTCCCTGGTCACTGGGAGACACTTTCGAGATTTTTTAGTGGGCTCCGCCCACTTTCTGTTAGTGGCCCTATTTACAATGGTAATGTTCCATTTTTACATTACATTGTTATATGCACGGAACGTGCATGAGTTGGGGAAACGACACTGGGCGACTCAGCGCACAGGCGCTGCGTGGGGATGACGACCACTTCGGCGCCGTCATCCCCACGTAAAGCGCCGCTTAGTGCAAGATTTTCGCACGGGCTTCGCCCGTTTACAGCGATAATGTTCAATTTTCCCACTACTAATTGGTATGCATGGAACGTGCATGAGTTGGGGAATGTGTTAGTGAGTGTTTGGAAGCGGGCGAGCGCTACGCGCTCGATTTCGTGCGCACTTTGTGCGCACTTTCGCAGCCGTGCTTTGCACGGCACTGCGAAACTAATAGGCCTCTCGCCAGCTTGTGGCGCTCGGGCCTAAAAAGAAAAGTGTATTCTTCTGCTTATCGCCATGGAATATTTCAGGGAACGCAATAATATCTCCATGGAAACAAGCAGGTGGAGGATCCGTCACTTGCTTGTCTCCATAGAGATATAATTGCACGTTACGTAGTGCACCTTTAGAGGGAGAGAGGGGGGGAAAATCCGTTGTTAACTACCCATTCACTTTCTTCTCGAAGTAGGTCAATAAGCCTCACCAGGCCTGATCATTTATAAGAGTTGTATTACCGTAATGAATTGCTTTTTCTCACATAGATTGTATAGTTCTGATTTCCATTTTTAGGTAATTTAGTGATCAATCTTTATCGCCTCAGTAAATCAACGCTGATGGGAAACCAAGATTATTTGTGTAGACAAACTGACCAGGATTAGCTCAGAAGCAAACAGGTATAACAGAGTACAATTTACACATCTGATATATTGAATGTTGACACCAATTGAAACTCTTATAGATCGGTTCCAGGGTGTATTTAATGACCTGGAGAGGCTGACATAGTTCAAAGCAACCGCACGCAGCAGTGGAGCATAAAAGTACATTAAAGTGAGCGGAGGAGAACAGCAGGAGTCAGCCCACGGTAAACAGAGCTGTGCCTCCAGAATAACTTTGATAATAGACTTTACAGAAGACAGCGCCAACCTCGAACGACTACAACAACACGACGAACCTCACTCTGGGCCTTGAGAAGTCCACCGTCACAGCATGACGACAGGAGCATTAGGAGAAGACAAAATGTTTCAAGAAAGTCATACTGTGCTCCAGAAACGTTCTTCCATAGTGTGCACAGAATGGAAGTGAAGCACAAAGGAGCACTTGACAATGACGATCTTCAAACACGCAATCATAGGCGGAGAAGTGGCTTCAGACAAAGCATGACTGAGTTAAGAGCATGTCATGGTATGTAGAGAACCTTTTCTTTTTTCTGGCTCTAAGGTTTTATGTGACAAGACGGCCATAGCGTGAAGCAAACTCAGATGAAAAAGAAACGGCAAAATGCAGATGTAAACTAATGAAAATAATCGTTCTTTACCAAACGCTGACTTGATATTCTAAACTGTGATATTAGGGAGAAGCAATATATCTGTATTCCCTCAACTGGTTCATCTGTATTCAGCCTCATGTATTTTATTGTGCGTGTGCCCATGAGACAGAGCATGAGAACGGTCTTTTCGAACTAAATAAAAATAGAAAAGCGCTCAAAATAAATAACGATAAAAATATTGATACTTACATCGACAACTTATAGGCAAATACCTCAACAGCACAACAAATATTGGATATTGGTATCCCTAATTAGTTTTAAAAACAATGATGCAATCAAAAGCAAATGTTTCCTGTGTCAAACTGTTGATGAAGAGTTTTCATTGTTAGTTTTGTCTGAAAATATTGCCAACTGCAAGTGAGAAAACAAGAACAGAAGAGGTTTTGTCTTGTTGCATTCTCTGTTGAACACTTGAAAAAACAAATAAAACTAAATACTGGCCAATGAAGCTGCAAAAGATAGTTATAAAAACAACAATACCACAACGCTGACAGTAAATATGTGGGTTTCTAAAAAAGGTTTCCAAGAGTCAAAGGTGAAAATAGGATTAGATCTATTGGGCGTCATTGATCAGATCAGTTTAAAGGTCAACGTTAAAGGCACTGTACTGATTTTGAAACTCTTAAAAAAGTGTGAGAAACAGAACTAGTTCATTTAGAAAGCTCCAAAAAGTTGATTTTACATAATACCCACACTTTAAATTAAATTGTTTTAGGATTGTTTGTGTTATATTAGTTTTGAATGCATCCCTCTTGTTCTGCAAAGCCCTTTGATTACTTTTGCATGAATTGTGCTCTACAAATAAACTTGCCTTACCTTCAGAACAGTTGAAACGGTGCTGCCTAAGGGTTCACACTGACATGAATGAAAGTCACTAATAGACCTTTTCAAATGGCAGCCCTCCAGCATCCATCTGTTTCTCTCACTTCAGTTCAAATAGCTCCCGCGTGCATCACCTGCTCTGAACTGATTTAGTCTCCAAATGAGCTCGTCTTTGCCCCAAGTCGACGCCACGGGGCAACAAAACTTTACACAGCTGCCCACGTACAAGATCACACCGTTATTTCTTTGCAGCGACGGCGAAACCCCGACCATTAGCAAGTCGTGCCATTATTTCGCTCGCAAACAGCTGAGGCTACTGTCTGCCTCTCCAGCCCTGTTAGCAACACTACACCGAGCAATTTACCCCTCAAAGGCCGCCCGGGACATTTCCACAACATTACCGGAGCAATCAACATGGGCGAGGGAAGAAATCTAAACACGGAAAGAGGCGAACGGCAAAGACAGATGAAATAATCGAAAAAGGGGGAAGCAGACGGAGAGATGTTATCATGATCGGGGTGGATGTGGAGCGGCCGGAGGTGCTGAATGGGCAATAAAGAGTGGTATAATACAGCTGTAATTCCCGTAGACAAGACATTATGTAAGAGAGGAGCTGCCGGGTCAGGGAGAGGGATAAAGGGATGAAAAGGTGTGTGCACAAAACAGCAGGAGGAGGAGATGAGTAGACACAATGTTCCGACACAAGCACTATTGGACTGGTGGGGCGTCTTGGGAACGTCGGAAATGTTTCCACGAGGAGAGATTTAAACGGACAAATGAGTGAGGTGCATTAAATAAACTCACAGGCTTTGGCAGAGAATAGAATACAATATTAGACTAAAATTAACGTCTTCAGGGTGAATTCTCTACAGCTGGCACACACTATTAGAATTGGGACCAGATTGGGACTAAACTTGGAACTGAAATACCACTTCTTTTGATGCCCGAGTTGCTGACATTTTTGACATTTTCTCACATGTTAGCAGGTTATTTTGATACTTGAATAACTGAATGGCATCTCTATTTATGCTCACTGTATTTAAATAAAATGTTGAATTGTTTGCTCTTTTCCCTGAGCAATCTGTAGGCCGTTGTCTCACGTGAATTTACTCTGATTCACATGTATTTGTCAAGATGTTTGTGTGTTTTTCACATATTTCATTTTGCGACGAACACAAAAGAACAGAACGCACCTGTAATTACTTCTCCAGAGGACTAAAACAGAACCAAACCATGTCCGCATAAGGAATTAACTGCAATGTAGTGAAATGTAAATGTGAACGCAGTCTTAATATATTTTTGGGATACTTCTGAACAACAGCACTACTATACAGTGTTTTTTTTAATTCATCAAAATGTGCAGAAACATGCCTGAAAACAGTGAAACAACAGTGAAGGGACCTTACATTAAAACCGTTCTAACAGAATTTGAAGTTTCTATTTTTGCAGCTTTTTGACATCTTCAATTCTAGATGTTCTAATTTTACAAATGACCAGTTTTGTATTCTCTTGTAGACAATACATAACCCATTGCTCCTTAGACCCTGCAGATGTCAGTGATAGAAATGATAGATTCTGGGGAAATATTTCAATCTGGAGAGAGTGAAGTGATCTTACACATTGCATGCAGAGGATAAAGAGGCTGAGGAGATGGATGGTTTTGCTGCGGTGCTGCAGATGGGTTAAAAATGGCACGGAGTTGAAATGGCATGACGAAGGAGTGGAGCATATTTGAATGGTTTGAGATGACTGGTTGATAAGACAAATTCACAGCGTCAAATGGCCGTCAGTGACCCACAAGAGAGTGTTGCTGGTTTCATTTACAGATTCTGATGCAGGCCTGAGCAATATGTTGAAATATCAGTATTATAAATTAGACTATAAAGAATATTGTTGAGTTAAAATTGCCACAAAAGAGCTGATTAAAATTCGAGAGGGCAATCTAAGAACGGACACAAGTCAAATGTTTTATAATGAATTTGTTGGTTAATTCATGTTTTGTGTGATATTTAAGCACATTTGTTCAAATCTTTAAGTATTTGCACACTCCTGAGTCTTTGGTAAAGATAGCAAAATCCTACCTGTTGCACTAAGACATAGTACGTTTTTAAAATCCAAACTTCAAACTTGTTAATCTTAAAATATTGCGCATCCAATGTAAAAAAAATAATAATACAAAAATAAGCCATGTTCTTTCATTCACCTTCATTCAGTGCAGATACAGTTGTCGTTGATGGAGTTGTGTTACAGTTTGTTCCACTGTGGACGTTTTGTGCAGGTGCCAAATGTACAATGTAAGCAGATGTACAGCATTTAGTTTCTGTAACATCATCTTTGCAGGTGTAAACCACAGCACCAAGAGCACAAGACACTTTTTATAAATGTTTTGTATGCTGCTTTCACAGACATAACTGGCAGCACATAAATACGTCTGGTTAACTCTGACTGATTATTTCATACTTTCATTCATTAAAAGTTGGGTATTTGATCAGAACAGTTGGCAGTTCTGGTCATTATAATCACCAAAAGAGAGATTAGGCAAAAACAAACCAACCAAAACATATGCTGAATTATCTCTCACTGTTATGGAAATTGGAAGACACCAAATTGTTATTTTTTTTCTGATAATGTCTGGAGTCTGGGAAACAAGACAATGGGAACAAGACTAAATTGCTTTCCATTATCATGTATAAGTTGTGGTTGGCTCTTCTGTTCGGCATTATATTTCAAAACAATATAAACTCCGAGGTAAAAGACCACAAGCTGAAATTAAACCGTGATTAAAAGGAGAACTATGCGGGGGTGCGTTCCACAGTATAATTGGCATGCAACTTTTTTTTTCCCTTCCAATATTACCAATTTCCTTACCTCAAATATACCTTGAATACATGTGTTCTTCTTGTGAGGGGGCCTGCCTTTCCACAGCTCTTACTTGTAACTTCGTCGTCAACACCTTGTTTCCATAAAAGCAGATACATTTTATAGAATACTACGAGCAAAGCAATAACATCTCCATAGAGACAAGCAGGTGGCGGACACTATAAAGTTACATTCCACAGTTCAATTCATTCCATAGTTCATTTCAATTCATTTTTGTAGAGCCCAAAATCTCAACATCTATCATCTACTAACTCAATAGAAACAAACACAATATAAAATGGATGTGGCATAAGATTTACTTGATGTGACGATGATTCAGCATTTCAAAACTTCACTTGAAGATGAAAGGTTTTGTGGTTGTCACTGAATGTGGCTTGTTTCTTTTTAACTCGGCATGTGGCAGCGTCACCTTCAATCCTCCACATGTCAGGCCTGTCTCTGCAATTCTAAACCTTCAGTCAACAACTATGGGCCACTTATGCCTTCTTTGATTTGTGGAAATGTCTTGTTTCATTAGATTTTTATAATGTACGTCCTTCTAGATGCAGATGGTTGTTCTACTGCAACTACTACTTGTACTTCTGGGACGTGTAGTGAATATGTCTTCATGTTTTCTCTCTTATTGACAATTATTTCTATGATATGATTTAGTTTTGATGATATCGACCGTCTATAACCTTCCAACAAAAACATACAATTTACTGCAGCAAACAATGCTCTAGTTATGAGTTTCAGAGACAATTCAAGGCAGAAGTTCTCAAAAAGTCATTCAAAGCAGACAGAATACATGAATAAATTACCTCTCATGTCACAGAATTACAAAATAAATGTTATTGTTAGCAAAATATTTGAGTAAAAATGCTTGACTGTTTCTTTAAGACCCAACTTTGCAGTGCTTTTGCTGCAGACTTATGACTTGAGCAATTAGTTGTGTATAGCTCTAATAGCCAGTGATATATCTTCTGTAATTAGATAGAGACATAATGATACATGAGAGGGATACTGTCGGATGCGGCACTAATTGTAAACAGGGAACATTATAATTTATATTAATTCAATAGGGGTTTGGAGGCTTTGCAGCACAAAAACATGTTTATTGGTCTGAGAAACAGTCACAGCGGACAGAAAACAGTGACAGTACATCGTCTGTTCAGCCAGCATCGAGATTGGCTCAAGTTTCTGCTTTTGGACGCACCAGGAGCGGTGTGTCGGGCAGGATCATAGTGTTCTCCACTGAATCAAAAACCCAGGCTCTTTGAAGGATGAAGAAAGAGGAAATCTGCAGAGGGTAGAATTATTGATGCTGGGGCTCCAGGTACAACTTCACAAAGAAAGATAATGGAAACTTTGGGTAAACGAGCAGCCAGAGTCGTTTTGCAATGACAGACAAACTTTGACCATACCCTCTCTTTGGATTGTTATGATTAAAGTACAAAGTATACCTACTCTTGAATAGTTTGCAAAAAGTATACTGAAAAAAACACGTCGCATTTTTCCACATCCGCTCTGTTGAACTCTGACTGTTGTAAGAACAGGACTGACTGACTCCATCCAACTGCTAATGCACGCTATTGTACAATGCATTTACCCTTTTAAGTCAGTGTTATATAAACACCACAATTAATCAGCACAGTAGATATAAGCAAATGATATAAGCAAATCTTGTCATCACACGACGAGCCCTTCTAAACAACAAAAAGTCACAGGTTTGGAATTGTTTTACCAAATCTTCTTTATTCTTCTTTATTCTTTATTTATTTATTTATTTTTTGCAAAATAATTTAAACTGTAAAAAATCATGCACATGAATATTTGTGACGTGGTGGTTTTGGGAGAGCTAGTTTCATGGTGCCTCATGGTTTCATGGTTTGATAAACAGGTATCCAGCTTTAAAAGCACGATGTATCTTTTCTCGACTAAAGGTTCTGTCACCTGCTTGTCTTCATAGAGTTATTGCTTTGCCAAGATTGTTCAACGTCTTGAAACTTTGTTATTTCCAGAGATGTTATTGGTGTTGTTTGTCTTTTCATAGTTTTAAATTGTTCAATCTGGACCCCTTTGTGTCCGAAATAAAGTTTGGAATGAAATAAAATGGAGTTACATGTCACATCTGTTTAGAGGTGATTCACAGTAAAAACGCTCGATATCAAGCTTATTTTGAACATTAAAACATTTGTATTTGGAAAAATTGTAATATAGATACGTTTAATACCATTCTGTGGAACATTGCAGTTAAATAAAGTTATACATCTTTAAATCCAAATAAGTGCATTGTTTTTTTTTATTAAGAGTTGTGCACCATGTTCCCAGTTTATGCTCAGCTAATGTTTTCTTGACGTCATTGTAGTTTTTCTGTCAAACGTGATAGATCCTGAACCTGCTTGTTACGGCGTGTTAGATTGAAACAGAATACTCATAAAAGGGCTTCATAACATCATCGCGCACCAAAGACAGCTGGCGCCCAGATTTATGAACATGTAAGAAAAATGTAAATGTGGACATGACGCCACGGCGCTAGCCTGCCCGACCCCCCCCGCTGACTGAAACCATCCACACACACGGATCCCCTGATGTCAGCACATTTCTGCAGCGTAAACGGGTCGGGAAGGTGCTTAGCCATGCCTCTCACATAGTACTCAAGGGTCATAAACATTAGCAATTTCCCCTGCATTTCCTGCTCGGCGCGGCAGACGGGAGCGCAGGACGTCTTAAGCCCTTCAGTCGGTGATAATGTGGCGTACACTTAGACACACACAGGAGATGAATCACGACGCAGGGGCAGGGTTGGGTGACAGGGGGCGCCGGAGTGCTGACCTTACAGTCCTTGGGTTTTTGTCAGTAAGCTCTTGTGAAAAGTGGATACGTAGTGCATGCCAAAGTAATTTTATGAGGGGCGCAGGTGGAGATGACTTTGCATGTTGAGAGCGTTTGAGCGAAGCATTCGTGAGCGGTGAGTGAGTGAAATGTTTTTGATGTTACGCATGTCACAGGAAGTTACATTTATTGTGAGAAGTAGTGCTGCAACAATTTATCAAATATTAACCATGACTTGTCGACTACAAAAAATAATCAGTTGTATTTTGATAATTGTAATAATTATCTGGACAATGCAGAGTCTAAAACACTAACCAAAAGACCCTTTATCACAAAAATGTAATCAAAAAGTAAAAAAAGAATCAACAATTTCAGATTTTCTTCCATAACTCACTTATAAATATTCTCTATAAGACTTCAGTCACAATATTTCTACCTTTATTTAGTTGATAATGTATTTAAAAGTGTCATTGTGCAATAGAAAATATTGTCTGACTAATCGACTACTAAAATAATTGTTAGTGACAGCCTTACTGAGAACCATTAAGATTATTTTCAATTAAATGACATGCAACTTGTGACCAGAGCCACCATGATCAGATAAAAAGAAGTGGCAATTATTAGCTGCAACAAATTTTGCAGTTTAGATGCCAAGTCATGTCTCTGTATCCTCTGTCTGCTGTGATAGCTCCAGCTCCTGTATACTGTAAGTACTATGAAGCATGCATCGGGCTGCTGTGCTGCAGTTAGTCAAGGTTTCTGCATTTAACCCTATCAGAAAAAACAACAACAAAACAATCAATAAATTAAAAAAAGCAACTAAAAAAAAATCTGATCATAAATTCATTTTCATTCATTTCATTCTGTGAATGTCTATGAGTTGGGCCAGTTGCGGTTGCGTTGCTGGGTAAGAAAGTGTTGATGTTATTTCTCTCTTTGAAGATAACATATGCCCCTTCAATTGCAAATCCCTCATTGTCATGTGTGTGATTTTTATGAGTTCCCGGACAGGACTCATGGAAAATCAACGTGCTTGAGGCAAACTGGTTGTGCGGACTTGACTTTTTAACAGCTCACCAAGAACATTAAAGTTTGTGGATGCCACTTTCAGACAGGGAAGCCGCATCGCAAAGATGTTGATTTTCCTTTCTTTGTCCCTTCGATGATTACATCCAAACACACAACAGTCGTGGCCTCCCATTATGGACCAATTTCATTTTAAGATCGATTTGCGTTAACTAGATCGGTGCCCATGTAAACAATGCCTCTTCAAATGAACTCTGGCTAAAGCTCGCGTACTCACCAGGGATCTGGGCCCGCGCACTAACAATGTGAAAGGACTCTATTACAGGAATGGTTTAGATACTAGTGTATTTTTACAAAAACAGATCAGTGCCAGTTTCCTCTTTGCAGTAAAATACATTTGGCGCTTGAAAACATTACTGTACAATCAAATTATTATTCCATCCCTCCTTGACAAAATCCAGTAGACATTAGAAGATGGTAACAAAAAGAAAAATATACTTTTTAAAAATATATACAGTACACTATAGTACATTTAAGATTGGTACAGAGAACTAACCATTTGTTCCTATAATTATACATAGCAAAGTACATGAAAAACAGCAATGATTCATGTCACTATAGTACAATGTGTTCTTTATGTATATTATGTATATTGAAAGGAAATTGTAAAAGCATTGTTAATGAGATTGCATTGCTAATATAAAATGCAATATCGCCTGTGGTTCCTGTGATGGTAGCAGTGACTGTAACCTATACATATATTTATCAGTTTAACAGCAGCTGCTTAACAGATTCAACTCACGCAAACTCAAAACCGACTTGTGAGGAGACATTAAATTTAAAGGCAACATCAGCGCCGTTCTGACAGGAGCAAGTTAAGATCAGACGCTGGCATTTTACAAACTCAAAACCCGTGGTTCAAACTGACACCACTGGATGTGTTACAGGAGGTGAAACTGAGGAGCAAAATAAAACAAGTGACTAGCAAAAGCAGGACGAATTTGGAGAGAGCGAATAGGCCGACCTTTATTTATACTTTTTGGAACGCCAGCTGTTATTGTCAGCAATGAGCCGCATTTGTAGGTTTCAAGCTTTGGCAACGATCCATAAAAATTGTCCAAACAAACTCATTTTTAATCATTTAAATGAGTAAAAGTCATTGTAAAGTCATTCAATAATCCTGAAACGCATGAATAGGTAAGGTTAGCAACTGAACTAAAAAAAAAAAAAAAAAAAAATCTGGTCGAAAAACAAAGCACCTTCAGCGTATCCAGAGGGCATCTTTTAATTAAAGCTGCATTACCTGATATTCAAACCGCAAAAGGAGGATGTAAATATTTAAATCAAACTTATTCCGCTCTCATAAACCCATTAACACATCAGGAGCTTTTTTTAGGCAGTGTGAAGCAGGGGTGGACTACCAACGCTCACTCAATCTTAGCGACGTTTACAGAGATTTCTTTCTGGTTTTGCAATCAATAAAACATGTTATAAAGAGGTGCAGACAACGAACAACAATCTGATTTTGTCACAAACTACTGCTACAATAGACAGGAAAAATTAAATAGACTAATTTTTAAAAAATGAAGCACCCTAGCTTAATTCTGAAATACACGGTCCCAATATCTGGTAAATTTGTCCATGTTTAAGTTCAAATAAAGGTCAGTTTTTGAAATCTGACAGGATCAGCATTGACGGGCAGGTATATGTGTAGTCCTTGATAGTCAGCTCCATCCCTGTCATCCCTTTCCCCGTTATTGCTTTTTTTCTGCTTGAGCTAAAAGTGCACTCCACAGTTTTACATCTAAGATACATTGTTTTATTGTAATGTCAGTGTTGAAGACAGTCTGCAGTAGGGCTGTAATTTTTTAATTGTTTAGCCGATTAATCGGTCGATGGTGTCTTGGTCAACCAACATTTTTATTAGTCGACTGTTCTTTTAATTAGATCAAAAGGATATATATGACACAGCAGCAAAAAGAAAAATATACTAAACAAGTTATAGCTAAAGATGTTGGAGTGAATCATTAGAATTGTTTTGTTTCTAATGTATAAATGCACTCTTAACTTGTCCTATTCTGTAGAAATAGTTGTTTTTGCATGAATTATTGTGCAGTTGTGGTATTCTGAGTGAAGTTTGGGTCAGATACATGGAGATACTTCATGGTTTTGATTGTGCCACTCCCCTTTTAGTCGACTAATCGGTCGAATGCGTATGTCTTTAGTCGACCAAGAATATCTTTGGCCGACTGCAGCCCTAGTCTGATTGATCTCAGTCCAGTATCAATGACTAACAGGGCAGTCCCAAAACACGTGCTAATGCTGAGTCGCATGATAGCCAAAGTTTCTACAACTAGTATTTCCCTGAATAATGTGCAGTTTGAGATTGCTGTGTAGCATTTGCATAGCATTTGGTAATCTTATATAACACATTTTTGCTAAGGACAGAGAATATTTCTGGCATTGTGCACATTAGCAGCTTGGTTACTAATACCCTGTAGCTTAGCTGGTCTGTTCACTGGGAGAAATTATTAGCAAAAAATACGGTCTTCCATCCACTGCAGCGAAATGCCAGAAGATCCGTCTGTCAATGTTTTGATCAAGACAAGGAGGCAGTGTATGAGCTACAACATAAGTAATACATATATATGACATTTTCGGTGGTCAGACAACAAAGATGACACATAAAGTTGTTTTTCATTTTCTTCATACCTGGGCAACAACAAAGCCTTGTGTGCTTTTCAGAGAGTTGTCAATCTTTGAAAGCACCAGAGTCTTTCAGCTGATAATAAATTCAATGCAGAGAAATCCAGTGTGGAGTGAGGGACACTGCTGGTTCCTCTTGATCGGGCTGTCCACATTTCTGTCTGTCTCACACTGCAGCTTTACCAATATCCACCAATCGTCTTATAGAGTGAATAGTGATGGGGCCGATTCGACTCACTGCTGCGTCTGGCAGGGGCTTGCTGCTCTTAAAAGTGATGGAGAGCAGGCATGTGTTAGACAAGAGAGACAGGGCTGGAACAATAGGAGAGGCCATGGAATGTATATTGTAAAACTAGCAAGAAAACGCAGATCTTGGGTTTGATGGAAGGATACAGCAGTGTACAAGATCTGATTTGAACTGAGAATGGAGGTAAATACTCTTTCCATTGCACTAAAGTGATTATAATGTATTTTAAAAAACACTTATATATTTTTTATTTGTATTATTTGGTTCTTTTTCGCAATGGTCATATGACAAGATCCAGAGTGAACTGGGGATCTTGTACGACAGAGTGCCTAAAAAGTATTTTACAACATTGATATTTTTATTAAGGGTGCAAGTATTGATCATTTTGCCAATCAATTAGTCTACCGATTATTCTTTTGACTGATCGATTAGTTGTTAGGAACTGAAAAGTCGTGTGATTCAATATTTTTTTTACTAAACTTTACCAAGATGAAGCTGAAGTGAAGCCGGTTGAAGATCTTGGTGGAGAGCATTTATGAAAAGAGTGTTTCCGCGGAGAATAAATCATTACAATCAGATGCAGACTCATTGTTTTATAATTTAATCTATACTGGAGCAAAATAGATTTTCCTTTATTACATGAAAAAAGGGTTTAATGCAGCAGATAGTTAAGTATATTAATCGACATGTGTGCTTACGTATTTTCAATGCGTCACGATGCGGTATATCGTATTGCTGTAAAATCCGTCATATGTTGCTGTATCGATAAGATTTGGTAGTTCAGGAGTAAATGCTCTTCCCATTGAGCTACTAAACCTACATGTCGAAACAAAAAGTAATTCTGGGTATTTTTACTGAACTCCTGTGGTCAGAGTAAGTTGCTTTGACCCCATTGCCTGTCTTCTTGTTTATGGGACACTGCAGCAAACAACTGATATAACCAACACTGAATTATTCACAACTGTCTAAAGCACCAGGAATTACACAAGTGCAGCTGTTCTTGCTTTTTACCTGCAATCTTTAAGTGTAATTAATAAAATATGAGACATCTGAAAAAAACATAGAAATGCAGAGGGATCGTTCACCTGTATTACTTCTCTCCAGATTTGATAATGCCACTGGGGTCATCACTGTGCTCTATGACCCAAAGATAATGGATGAGGAGAATATTTGGCATAAAAGCAACACCCATTAACAAACTTCATTCCAGGCAACGAGATGGATTTTTTTGCTTCATTCAGAACTGTATTATATGAAAAAGCGAGAAGATTAAATAAGAAAAAGACATTTGTTTATTGAGGGAACGGTTGCTTAAAATGCAGGAGCGAAATCATTAAGGACGAGAACTTGACAGAGCAGCTGAGCCCTGACGATGAGGTGAAGTGAAAAGGGCGAGAAAGGTCCCTGAGCTGTGGCCTGTCACGAGCGCAACTGCAAAACGAACAGAACAAACCGCACCACTGCCCCCTTCCACCCACAAGACTTCACATCACAACCAGAGGAACATGCGGCGATACACAGTCAAGCACTTACACAGTCTGGCATTGAACTTTCCTGACTTACATTTATTTACTTATGTTATACTGCTCCACCTAGGAAAACATACACTCTTACGGTGAGCGGGGTCGCCTCTCTACAGATTTAACCTTAAAGGAGACATATTATGCTTTTTCAGGTACTTATAGAAATGACGTATTGAACTATAAGTAACTTAAGTAGATTCAGATTTTACATTTTGTTCAATGTAAATGCCAATACTGATCTAAAATAGCTTAATAATATAAAAAGGTCCTTTGATTTTGTGTTCAAAACTGCAGCACTGATAAGCCCCGCCTCTTCATAGTGACATCTAACTGTAACAAGCAGCGGATTTTCATTTACATAGTTTTATTTGTGAAAAATGGCTATATGACCCTTTGGAATCCTTTATTTTGTGTATTTGTATCACTCAGAATCTTAATTTAAGTACAGGGATGTGAGCGGAAAGTTTGAAAAGCAAACAACTAAACTGTTATCGGTCAATAAAAGTCAAACAGATTGACCAACATTAATCAATGATATTTTCTATCTCCTAATGAGGGATTATACTGACTTATTTCCCATGAAGAAACAATTAGTATCGCCAAAAAAACCTCAAATAACAAATATGTTGTTTTAAAACTGCAGCCCTCAGTTCCTCTTGTGTGTAAAACTGTGTCAAAATGGTACTTACAAAAGTCACAGAAACTCCAAAATGTCCCTAAAGCCATAAAGACCCAATAAATTTGCCACCAAAACTAACAAACTGAATAGAAAAAACAACACTAGCATGACGTCGTAAGCCTGAAGTGTCACACGTTGATTCAGGGCTCATCTCAGTCACAAATCACAGCGTTGCCGGAGTCTCCTGTTTTCTCCGATGCAAATGAGCTACAGAGAGTGTGATGCATGGAGCGTGCTGAAGGGTCCGGGGGGCTTCTCCGCGTCCCACACCAGTCATGTTGATGTACGCTGCGCCCACGAGAAGAAATGAATGACCTGAGAGACGAGCCCCGCAGAGCACCCATGGGCCCTAATGCACATACAGCATACAGTCCCAAAGTGAGTGATGATGGGTGCTGAGGAGGCAGACGGTGCAATGGAGATGAAGTCTGTAATCATGGTGTATTTATTATTATTACCGATGTATACATGTGAGAGTGTACTCAAAAGATGTCTTCAACTGTGACAATGTGATATGAATATTTGTATTAGAAGATCATATTATTGCTTCACTTTCGACGCATGCTAAAATGTGAAATTCTTTATGGAGGTTCAAGTTCAGGTTGTGAGTTTCTATTCTTTTTATTTTATCTTTATCAAATTTTAGCTGCTTTTTTTTTTTAATTAAACAAAGCTTTAAGCGCATATGACAGTTTTTATGATTTTCTAATTTGACTTTAATCAGTGGGATAATACCTGTTGTTGAACTTTTAAAACATATTGATGACATCACGCTGTGAGACTTAGATTTTGATCTAAAAGGGACATTTTTCAGATTTTTAAACATTCATTCAACAAAACAAAGGTGCTTTCATTTATTTTCATTTGTCAAATAATAATTTCTAAAGTAATTATGGAAATTCCTAATGTGATCACAATATAACCAAAAAGTATAAAACACAAAAAACAGCCAAAATGCAATACAATGAAATATTTAACAAAATCTTGAATATAATTATAATTATTATGTGTGACAATGAGTGCAGTCCAACCTGTCACAGCATTTCTCAAATTTTTCACTCCAAGTAACACCAAAGAAAAGATTTGGCTTTCCGAGGACCACCAGATCTTAACCAGGTCTATAACAGGACTTTTCAGGTTTACTTTCAGGCTAAACCAGGTCTTGAATACGACTGCGAACACCTTTGTCGCTGTAGCAAGAAATTACTTGAATAATCTTTAAAATTTCAAATCTATAAAATGTACTCAATTAAGCAAACAGTAAACACAAAGGAAGCAGTGTGAGCGTGCCACCAGTGCTAGTACCACTATTTGAGAAACACGGCTGTAGACAACATACCACTAAATAAACATTAACCAAAACAGAATAACACTAAAGGTTAGTATGACATAACTGTTGAATTACAGTCATTTAAAATGTAGATATAACTCAATGCCTAGTTAGAAGTATTTCTTTAAAAAAAATAGTTTCCCAGGCACATTTATAGAGGCCTCTTTCTTCCATCTGAGGTTTTGACATCATCACATAGATAACCATGAACATACCTTGTTGCCTTGAGCGGAGATAGTATATAAGCCGGGAAGGACTACAGCACAATAAAAACATACTTAAGGACATATATAGACTCACGGGGGGAAATGGAGCGGTGTAGGACACACGAGAGACAGATAAGCAGGCCTCCCTGGCACAGATCAACATGTTATTACTGTGGAGCATGAACCTGTGAGCTGCATTCAGGATGGGCTGAGGGCGAGAGAGGGATGGAGAATGTAGAGAGCAGAGGAGAGAGAGCAAGGGAATGTGAGAGAGAGAGAATACAGTCAGACAGGTATGCTACAAGTCTCACCTAAAACAAAAGGGATGTAAATTATTGGCCTCGTTGTCAGTCACTTTGCAGTCTAATAAGACGAAAACTGTATACTAAGGCAGCTAATATTGTTCTATCAATTGGTCCATATCAAAGGGTAGGCTTCACACTTAACTGGAACTAAACTAGGACTATCTCTGGGTTAAACCATGAGAACAAGACCAAACCAAATCTACATTAGGACTAAAATGGGCTCAATTTGTGAAAGAATAAGTCATAATGGCACCATAGTATAGTTAGTAGTAGGAGTAGTAGTAGAATTAGTTAATGTACCCAATTTTTTGCATGTAATAAAATAAAATCTGATTTGTCCCAGAACAGATATATTGTATAAGCATTTATTCGTGTGAAAATGAGACTAAAACTCTTTCTCTGCATCTATAGAACGTTTTATTCTACGAGAAGCAGAGGGTGCGTCGTTAGCATGCTAATGTTTGTTAGCTTTAGGGACGGCAAAACTCACACTGGGCTCAGAGACTCGTGAAAAGTGCTTATAAACTCATCACAGTGAATCTTTAGGATGCTGGGACTGCATTACGTAGCAGATATATTTATCGCACAAATTCGGTTATTACTGTTATTGTTTTCATTCACTATTGCTAGAATACACCCTATAGTTTCCACACACACCTAACCAAATGGTTATCAACATCCTGTGTAGTTACTGGCCAATATTATGATACAGTAATGTTGTGAACAGTAAACTACCAGAACAATTTCACAAACATCTCAAGATGTATTATGACACTCAGCTGTATTTATCAATGAAACCTGATCAGACGCATCAAGTAGACAGACTTAGTGCCTGCGTGAAAGACATAAAAACTTGGATGACTCTTAATTATCTGCTCCTTAACCCTGAAAAAACAGAGGTCATTCTGCTGGGCCCTAAGCACCTGCGAGACTCCTTATCTGACCAGATAGTTTCTCTGGACAATATCACTGTAGCCCCCAGCTCTACTGTAAGAAACCTTGGGGTCCTATTTGACCAAGATCTCTCGTTCAAAGCTCATATAAATCAAGCCTGTAAAACAGCCTACTTTCATTTGCGTAAATTAGAAAAATCCTGCCCAGAGATGATGCCGAAAAACTCATCCATGCATTTGTCACATCCAGATTAGACTATTGTAACGCTCTGCTTACAGCGTGTCTCTATAAGAAGCTTTCAACTGGTTCAAAATACAGCAGCAAGATTATTAACAGGTACTAGAAAAAGAGATCATATTTCACCAGTGTTGGAGTCTCTTCACTGGCTTCCTGTTGAGTTTAGAATCAAATTTAAAATCCTCCTCCTGACTTATAAAGCTTTAAACAATATGGCCCCATCCTACCTCAAAGATGCAATAGTAGCGTACCATCCAAACAGAGCTCTTCGTTGTCAAAATGCTGGACTATTGTTAGTCCCCAGAGTCTCTAAAAGCACAGTAGGAGGTCGAGCATTTAGCTACCAAGCTCCTGTGTTATGGAACCAGCTCCCTGTTCATGTAAAAGAGGCCGACACAGTCTCTACATTTAAGACCAGGCTCAAAACGTTCCTCTTTGAAATAGCTTATGGTCAGGCCAGTTAGGAACAGAAATAAAAACCTACAGTTTTAGCTACGCTGCCCTTGGAGCAATTCTGCTGGGGGAAGTATGGCAGCTTGAACACTATCCTCTGGTTCTTCCTACTTTACCTATCAACAATATTTAATATTACTTCAACTGTAGTCTGTTCATTGCTGTTCACATGTTTCTCTTTCTCTCCACTTCCCCCGGGGAGTGGAGACTGTTTCAGACACTGCGGCGGCTGCTCCAGTGACGACCCCCCCACCCCCACCTGTCTGGAGGATCTATGCGCCACCCGCCTGGACAGCTGGATTAGCCACACCTCGTCTGCCTGGACGAACTCCATCTACTTAGATGAACTGTTCCTCATCTCCTGCTGGAAGATCTCTCTACACCGGTGGACTGCTCCTCGTCCGCCTGGAGGAACTCTTTAAAGCCACCTCCCTCTTGAGTGGTTCTGGCTCCACAGTCCAAGTGGATGCGTCAGTCCTAGTTCATCTGCAGCCTGTCCGTCCGTGGGAGTAGGATCTCTCCTTCACTGTGGTTCTCCCCGAGGTTTCTACTTTTCCCATGGGGTTTTTTGTAGTTTTTCCTCGCCGCGAAGGAGGATCAAAGGACAGGGGCATTCTGGGACAGTTATCTGAACTGCTTTTACCTGTGGCCCATCGAGGCAACTGTTGTTGTGATTTTGGGCATTATAAAAATAAATTGATTTGATTTGATTTGATTTGTCACTGGGATAGGCTCCAGTCACCCGCGACCCCTAACGGGAATAAGCGGTAGAAAATGAATGAATGATGAATGAATGATTTGATTTGATTATTACTGTATGAGAAAATACACTAACTGCTTGTTTAATTAGTTAGCAATGACTTTCCACTTTATTCTTAAAGGGGTAATGGGGTCCTCAGATCTTTCTCTGAAGGACTCAACTACATTTTATTGCAACAAAAACAGTATAGATAAATATAGAAAATGCAACTGAGAAAAACCATCCCACTCTTTAGAGAGCCCCTCCCTGTCCCCAGTCAGACGCCCCTGGGTGAGTGAGCGATGTTCTGTTTTTCTGTAAAAATCAGGTTCAGTGCATTTAAGTTCCTTGTGTAAATATGTTAAGTATTAGTTAAAAATGCTGGGCAATTATGCTATATGTAAATTTATTTTGGCTAGATATATTTTTGTGTGGATCAATTCCCAGCTCCAACAGTTCTCTTCACTCGTCTAATACAGACGATGGGTCACTGCGTGTTGTATTATAAAAAGATAGATTTGCGATGGACAATTTTGCATAATCCAATTTACACTTTGTCAAATAGTTTATTTTATGTGGCACCTGTTTTGACCTATAACTCTACATTTAAAGTGATTTGTTATACAGTACACTTGAAACCAACTCTTCTTTAGCAGATCACAGTTACAACAAACCGTGCCAAAGACCTCATGAATAGTTTAACACTCACTTCATTGTTACACAACAGGAGCTTTAGGTGAGAATCTCATTTGTGTCTGAGGGCCCGGTTCAGCCTCAGAGCAGCGTAATCCCCCCACTCTGTGCTGCAGCTGACGGGAGCACCTCTCCAATGAGACCGTCCTGGCTCAAGACTCGCAAGGCGGGACTTCACATAACAACCACTCAATGAAAACAGAAGCCTTGGCCTCAGTCTGGTGCTGGAAAATCTAATAAGCGATGTTCACAGGACGGTACAAGCTGCAGCGTCCTCATTACAATGGATCGGCCCCAATTGATTTGTCTTTAGAAGCCTCGGGGAGAGAAAAGGGCCTATTGATGTTCTAGTTAAGAGTGAGTGAGGGAATGTGAGAAGTTTAAGCCAATGGTGTGGAGTGTAGAAAGACACCTCGATGACATGGAAAGACAGATTTCAGTTTAAGATTAAGGTTGGTGTTATTGTTTGAAGTTTGTCTACTGCATTTGACCCATCCTTCAAAGGTGTGGGGTAACCAGTTGAAAGTAGAGAGTGATGATGCAAGAAGGAACAAGGGCTGTGTTCAAATTTCAATCCAATTAAGATACAGTCATTTCAAATAGTCAATGATCAGCTCAGCTCTTTTTAATAGAGCAGTTTACAGTTGAGTAAATGCACATGTTTAGAGAGGAGAGGAGGACTATTTTTGGGTTAAGTGGCTCCAATTAAAAGTCTGTCTGCATGTATGTTCAGAAATTCAAAACTGAAAGCAATTTTTACTTTTGTTTAAAACGGGAAAAATAACAAAGTGAATTAATTCATTCATAATGTAGAGGAGATGCTCCATCACATTGCTTAACAAGAGCAAAGACAGACTTTAGGATGTACACTGTACTGAAGAATGTACTCATAGAACTATAATAAAACCTGGAAGATGAATCCAAGATGGCCGTCCTGTTTATCCCTATGGAGAGTGCTCATTGGCGCATGACCCCAAAAAAGTTTCTTACTTCTGCATTTACTTCCTGATACGGACGCTGACATCTTTGTTTTACTTCCTGATACGATGGCTGCCATCTTTGCTTTAGGGCGCCACGTGACGACAATCCCCCACTTCATATAAAAACGGTAATTTCGGTAATTTTAGAAATGGTAGAAAAGAACATTTCCTTCTATTTTATTTAAATACCGATAATAATTCAGTCCTGTCTGCAATTATAATGAGCAATTTTAGAAAATGGCTGGTTCCAAGAGGCTGCAGTACCTCACACGGCCACTAATCAATCTGGGACCACAGACCTTATCCAGTTCATTTAATACATCCATGAATGTACTCCAAGAATGCTAATGGTAGCTGTGGGCTAAATGCTAACGCGATTCTTGCACGGCCCGATCTACTGTATTTTAGCATCTTCAGAACAAGGCTTTTCTGTGATGATGCCATGTCAACCCCAAATCCGTTAAGACTCTATTGTGACTTGACATGAATTAGTTGTGCTTAAAATATATATAATTTGCCATAAAATGTCTTCAAAGAGGGAAAAATGTGTGTTTTCCATTGAATCATTGGAGGATTTTCACCCAGATCGACGATGACGCATTGCCACCTGTATCCATTACTGTGACGTCAAAACTCTGCTATGGCCTCTGAAAGTTTAATATTAATTAATAATAATTAGAATGCTTGTAATGCATTAACTTCAGCTGTAAAAGTAATGAGTCTGCATTTTTTGTATTTGATGTTTAGGCGGAAATCCAGGTCCAGTTTTAACTGCTCCACACTATGAAGTGAAGCAGCTGCAGCTGACGTCAAGAGAGATAACCCGAGAAAATCTAAGCTAAAAAGTATCCTCAGCCCTAGAGGAAAAGGGCTGTTTACTAGATATTTTTTGCCTCCCAGTCAGTCAGTGTAGATAAAGAATGGGACAACACTAAGAATTCTCTAGATAGAGGGTTTTACCAGTGAAACGTCCACAAGGTTTGAGACAGAGAAGATCATCAGCTGCAGGATCATGGTTTGTGAATGGACCTCACTGTCTGAACTCACATAATACGTAATATCACATAATATCTGACCTAGTGCTGTGCTTAAGGGCCAGTTCAGGGGCCCCTTTGGAGATAAACAGGGCCATTCGTCAGACACAGCAGCCTTCCCCTGTCGTTATAACTCAGGAGGCGACAGGGCGGGACCATCATCTATCAATCAGGCAGGATCTTCCACCACACGCAGGAGACAGGAGGAACAACAGGGAGGCAGGAAACACGGCCATGGGGACACGCTCGGGCACTTTCAGACCCAAACGAATGAGCATTAGATGAGCAAAACACACACAGATCTGTCTGGATCAGAGCAGGCACACTCCACTGGATGAATCATCTGCTTTGAGAGTGGGAGGCGTTTAGGCCAAGAAAAAGGCAATGGATTAAGGCAAAATGACAGCTTTCTGTAAAATATCAATACTTAGTCCAGGTTAAAGACTCACCTGGCTTTCTACATCCATGGATTTAAGAGTGATGAAAAAATAGCTGTTTACTTTATCTAAACTAAGATATCAATTTGAAACTTCTCTTGTAGTTTACTCACATAAATGTAAGAAAAACACACATTACAAGTTTATCATCATGTCATGTTTTCATGTAGAAATAAGGAATTTTATGTGTAAAAGTGGCCAAAATTACACATATTTGGGACACATAAAGCAGAAAGATTATTGAAAATAATCGAAACTTTGCCTATTTTTAACTCAAAACTTCAATAAATCAGTTTTAGAATCAAAAAATTCTGTACGTTTGGTCAAAATCTTGTTGAGTCAAAGATTGTACAGTTTGATGTGTGTGGGATCTACTTTAAGTGGTGATCCTTATGTCCCGAGGGGAGAAAAATGCATTTTATGTCCCATAGAAATTTACGGATGAAGTGGATTAAATGGAATGGAAGAAAAATAGAATTTTTAAGAGCACATTGCACAGGTTTGTTGTTTCCACATCAAATCCTATAGTAGAGAGAGCAAACTGACCCCCCCCCCAAAAAACAAAACAAAAACATTGTATGTAGATGTGCGTAGAGTGTGTGACAGGGTAAGATGCAAAGGTTATTGTTGTTTTATTTATGTTACGTAGTCTTTTTCTCTGGATTGTTGTGCCACAATCTACAGAAGTACATTTAAAATGTTGGAAAATACTTCATGACGTGTCCTTTGTAGTTTGTAGTCAACTTCCTGATTAGAAATGTTTTTGATAATTAAAAGCATATAAAAGCAAGGTTACATTATTCATTAAAAGTCAAAAGGAAGCCAGCAATCTTGAAATGAAAGTGGAATAAAAGCTTGGGGATATTTAGTTGACGCTTCAAATAGCAAATTGAGGCCACGTTTTCATTTTGAATTACAAAAATATTCATGTTGAACTTTGAACATTGCAAAGAATGGGTTATGATTGTTAGTGCAACTTTGATGTAATGTTTCTTGTTCTCAAAATTATTAGTGTTTTCAAAATATGTACTTTCAAAAACATTTCATTAAAAAAATCTATGTCTTTTAATATTTGCAAGCTGATTGTGCTCATTTATTTTCATTTCTTAACCCTGTTGAGGACGAGTTGATGTTTTTGATGATATAGATTTGGTTATTGATTTGTCCCTCATCAACACGGCAGCATTATTTGCCTGAGCGCCGTGCTGATGTCAGAGAGGTGTTAAGATCTTTTTTCAGACCTTCTAGACACACTAAAAGGTGCTTCAATTAGAGGTGTCTCAGTTATTATTAGCATTTGTAGCTACAGTCAGAGAAGAGCTGTGGAGTCATACTGATTGTGGAGCTTCCAAAGATAAAGCCAGGAATAAGTTAGTGGGATAATAGGCTTAGCAGATCAAAAGCAACAGACCAGCATTCTCATTTATGAAGCTTTACGCGGACTTCTTACTAAAGGTGTGTGTACAAGCAAAATATACACATTCACAAATTTCCAGAAACTCACTCTTTGACACGCAAAGTTCAGAGTTGTTGGACTGGCCCACTCATTTCAAAGTCTTTTTATAGATCGCAAACGTAATGAGGAAAGTCTTGCTAAATACATACGCTTTATAAGTAAAACCCCGTTCGAGTAACTTCAACAAGTCCACAATGTTGAAACAAATGTATGAAATGAGCTCAATAAACATGTCTTGCCTGTTCCTTATTAGTCAGAGCAATTTGAACTCTGATACAACCTGAACAATAGGTACTCTGTGAAGTTTTTGGCATGAAATAAAACACATTGGCTTTACCGTGCATGCAAAAAAAAAAAAAAAAGTATTTCATAAAGCACAGAATGTATTCAAGAGTTCATGTGAAGGATTTGAGACACACAAAAAATGAATGAAGGCAAGAAATGTGGATCCAACTAGTGGTATATGCTCCCCACATGTTCAGTGTCAGCCCACGCATCCACAAGAGGAAAAGTCAAGCTAAAGGTCAGAGTCTGATGGGAAATGCAGAAGGTGAACATGAATTGATCAGGTGAGTGTCCACAGCTCTGACTCATGTGTGAAGGCTCATGACGGTGCTCTGTGACCCAGTTCAGTGTCTAAACATGGAATTTACCGCCGCTAAAGACGTGCTTCTGCTGACGAGAAACGAGGCGCTGAACACCGTCAGTGTCAAGAAGGAGTATGTCGCCAGGAATCTGACTCACCTGTTTGAGTCGGTGCAGTTTGAATCAAAGTGATTTCAGTCAAGGGGTGGCTCTGGGTTTTATCTTTTTTAAACAAAAGAAGGAAAGTGGTAAAAAAGGTTTCAAAGGTAGTCATTTTTGAAACTTTTTCTAGCATGGAGCACTCCTGGACGAATGAGGGATCACACGGACTGTTTCCAAAAGAAGGTATCCACGCAATCAGATGTGTTTGGAATTCCTGTATAAATTGATTTCTGGTGGCATTTCCTCTCCTTTAAGTCATTGTAAAGAATGACAAATTAAAGCCAGCAATAGACATAAACCAAAACCTGTATTAAGGCCTATCCAGATAACACAATGGACCGAGATTCAGTGCAGAAAACTGTTTAAGGATTCAGCCAATAAATCGCTAGCCAGTGTTTCTTTCCACTTTATTTTTTAAAATGCTGTCACAGTTTTGATCAGTCTGGATCAGGTACATCTTCACTTTGTGTTAAGAAAAGTATTTGCACGTATTGGCTGTTTCAGCAGAAATTCAAAGTAAGAGTTACGATATTTATGTATATGGGAACTAGTGTCACAATATGAAAATTTCAACTCGACACTTTCAATGACTAAGGAAAAAGTTCAGTACGCAATGCTGATTTTGACACCACAATGATAAAATGTGATTTTGAAAGAATGTTATTTTCTACACAGTGCACTACTTTCTTAAATATTTCCATTTGGTCATATAGTAGATCAAGACTATTTTAAAACTATTGAGAGGAATTAATACTTTCAAAGAGCATCTAGTTTCAATGTTTTAGCATCAATTCTGGGTATTGAATTAGGATAGAAAAGGCTGCATCAACTTTACTTTTAGCACTCTATAAAAGCCTTAACAAAATGTAGAGAATCCAAGCATTAAGTCACTTTGAATTATGTTGACGTCGTTCAGTGGTGTATCTATCCTTTGTGATATTTTCTTTGTTTCCACTTGAAAATGATTGTGTTTCTGTCACTACCTGTCACATATTAAACAAATCTTGTTTGTTTCGGCTTGATTCCTTCACACCGTCTCCCCCCTTACACCTTACACCCATTTATCCGTGCCTCCCCTGCCGTCGGTGCCCTTTCCGCAGGCCGCTCCATCCCTCACGCGGGACTCAGCGATTGTTCTCGTTATCGCGGAGGAGAGCGCGGAGGTTCGTGTCAGCGCGGATGTGTCTGACGAAAAGGCGGCGCGGTGAAAAATGGGGCTGAGCTGGCAATTTATCAAAGTTCAAGACGGACGGGAGTGAGGGGGAGGAGGGGGAGAGACATGGGGACAGGAGTGAGAGAGGAGAAGAGAGAAAGGAAGACATGGAGAGAGGGGGAGAGGAATGAGGAGAGAGAGGGAGAGAGAAGAGAGGAGGACTGTGGGAAGAGAGGAGAGGAGAAGGAGAGGAGAGAGGAGAAGGGGAGGAGAAAGAGAGGAGGAAAAGGGGTCCGAGAAGTGAGGAGTGAAAAAAGAGAGAGACAAGAACAGAGTAGAGAAAGGGGGAGGAGAGAGAGAGAACGAAGTCAGGAATGAGGTAGGAGAAAGGGGAAGGAAAGAAAGAAAGAACGGGGAGGGAAGGAGAAAGGAGAGACAGAGAGAAGAGAGAGGAGGAGAAAAGAGAGAAGGACAGACCGGAGAGAGAGTTAAGAGAGAGGGAGAAAGTGAGAGGAGTGAGGAGAGCAAAGGCTAGAGAGACGACAGAGGGAGACAGGAAGAGAGAAGCAAGGAAAAACAGGAGAGAGAAGAGAGGACTGAGAGGGCGAGAAGGGAAGAGAGGAACGAGACAGTGAGGGGAGAAAAAGAAGAGCGAGAGGAGGACAGAGAGAGACAAGAAGAGAGGCAGGAGAGAGAAAGAGAAGAGAAAGAGGTGAAGAAAGGGGAAGGAGAGAGAGGGTGCAAAAAGGAAAGTCAGGAAAGAGAGAAAAAGAGGGAAGGGGAGAAAAGAAAAAAGGAAACGAAAGAGAAAAAAAGAGACATTAAGATACAATAATAAGAAATGAATACAAGTCAATTCAACAGAACCCAATGTGTCACTGCCTGCTGTAAAGTTAACGCCTCAGATTCTCCACGGAAGAGCTGAAGGAGGTGTCTGGGAAGAGGGAAGTCACCAGTAGTAGTAGTCGAAGTCAATGAATAATGGATCAAAATACAAACGCTATATTTTATTTCCTAATTCAGCATAAACCACCGAAAATTCACGAATCCGATCAACATTTTTTTATCTGTTGACTATTTTTGGCTTCACTTTCAGCCCAGCCGCTTTCTCATTTATACATGTATGCAGTTGGTCTTTCAAAACCAGATTTTCTCTCTTCTCGCTCTCTCGTTTGTCTCGTGTTGGCGTGGAGCTGGATGACAGAACGCCGATAGGAAAAAAGACGCAGAAACTCTCCACAGTCCACTGGTCTCCTCCATTTTAACTATCAAACTGTCTCCTGATTCATCTCCCTCGCCGCTCGCAGATACTAAATCTCCAGGGGCCTTTACACGTCTGACCTTTACGCCGCTCATCTAAATGTCCAATTCCCTGCATAAATTCACACCTAAACACACAATGATAACCAAATTATTATCGCCAAATGTTTAGAGAGAAATTCAAAAAAGTCTTTAAACTATTCCTGGCTGTTTATGGTTGGCCTACAGCTAATAATGAGTCCATCTGTTAACATTAAATTCAGTTTAAACTTGCCAGTGTTTTATTCCGTGGGCAGAAAGGAAATCTCCCCTCTCAAAAGAAAAAGATTCAATGCAATACAAGTGAGACTCCAAACAGTTTTAGAGCAAAGTATTGAAATATGGTAAAGTAATTTGCTGTTTTTATATTTCATGGAATATTTGAAACATTCTGACTTTGGTGGCAAACTAGGACCAATGCCATAGTGATATTAAACAAAATAGTCGATATTTTGAATGGGTAAAAGTGCTACAAATAGTGTCCAGAAATAAAAAGAAATTCTATGAAAAGGTCCAGTATCCATCTATATTCGGATTCAGTTTTACTTGACTATAACATCAACCTGCACAGAGACTGCAGGTGGAAATTTGCATATTTACTAGAGCTTGGCATCTTTCCTTTTTTTGGTCAGTGTAACATCGTACTCTGTCCCTTGTACAAATAAAACCAAGTCCTACCATAAGAGGAAAGGTAATGTAACTGAAACATATAAATTAGTGATGATTAACATTGTAGTTAAGAAGAGGTATTTTTAACTGAACACATTTGTAAGTGTTTGCTTGTGATAATAATACAATAATAGGCTGCTATGGGCTTCTGTCACCGCTTCTGGCTTTGAAGATATTATGTTTTGACTTGAAGTTTGAATTGCTATAATCACGTCACAACCTATATCTAGTCTATTTGCACTGCTGGTTTGCACTATTGTTCTGATTTTGTGTATGATAATAGTGAAAACGATTTATCTTTACACATTTTATTTTGAATGCCCTTTTTTGCATAGTGTATGATTTTCACTATTATCATTATTCAGTGTTGCATGTTGTCGCCGAAGCAAGTTCCTGGTTTGTGAATGTTCAGTTCTCAGTTCACTAACAATGGAAATAAAATCTTTCTGATTATGATTTATTTTTATTTAAGAATGTTTAGGCTAAGCTTTATTAAAAAGAGACTCTAAATCTCAGTGGGACTTTCCTGGTTAAATAAAGGTCAATATATAAACAACTGGACAGGACAGTGCAACATGAAATGGGGAGAATGATTTGACAAGACAAGACAAGATTTGTCGGAGCCGGATTCACACTCACAACGCTGCGGCCTGCCATCACAGTAGGCATGTGTGCTATCCACTTGACCACCAAAACAAGTATTATCACATTTAACCACATGGTAACATAAAGAAAGTTTTGTTTTGGGATGAAAATTACATTCTAATGTTTTTCATTATGATTGTGGTATACATCAGTATCGAACATAAAGCTTAATTCTTATATAGAAGTTTAACATTGTATTGTGCATTACTTGTACTTCTTTCACGTCAGACATAACAACACCACAAATGAATGGGGCGTCTTCACAAAGAGAATAATGACTTCATCTTTACACCTGCTTCGATTTCTCCATCAAACAGAATGGGTCCATAGTGTTTTACTGTGTTCTATATGAGACCAGTGAAGATGATAAACTGCGTGAGAACTGAAGCTCAGCGAGTGGCCATGATGCACTGACATTTAAATTACTGTAAAAAGGATGACACAAGCATTTAGGCCTTTCGCTGCAGAAAAATACTGTTTATCACGCACACTGGCCGTAAAATATTACAGTAGTTTATCACTTGCAAATCTGGGTTGCTTCTTCACACATTTTGTCCACTTCAGCTGCTGTTTTGTGCAATGGCTGAAAAAAAAGGAGCTGAGAAGCTAAAGACATGAGCGAGAGTCTCCTTTTTGACTGTCCAAAGCCCAAATAAATGAAAAAATGCTGCAACTGATAATCCCGATTCCAAATATAAACACTTTATGGCTGTATCTCATCATTTACTAGTAGCTAGGTGTTTTAATTACAAACATATGCACACATTATAATTTGAATTGTCCAAAATATTTGCATCTTTATCAATGAAATAATATTTTGGTGTTGATGGGTAATAATAAAAGCAGTTTATTACGTCAAACATTGGCCGTGTTTATTGTTTTTGTAGCTTAATATCAAAAGTTGAATTTTCTAGATTCTTGATTGATTCTTTAAGAGCAGTATCAAAAAAAACTGTTATCAACAGCAGAAATAAGGGTGGGCATTATTGACAAAAATTCACTGAATTCGGGTTCTGACCAGAATCAGGAAGTACGACCACATTAGTCTGTGCTCAGGTCTCTGCACTGGCTCCATGTAGTTCAGAGGATAGACTTTAAAGCAGCTCTGCTTGTGTTCAAGTCTTTTCATGGCCAAGCACCAAAGTACATCTCTGACATGTTAGTGCCATATGAACCATCTCGCACTCTGAGGACCTCAGGGACCGGCCTCCTGCTGCTGCCAGAGTCAGGACTAAACATGGACCGGTCTCCTGCTGGTGCCTAGAGTCAGGACTAAACATGGGGAACCAGCATTTCAGTTTTTTGCAGCTAAAATCTGAAACAGTCTCCCTGAAGATGTGAGACAGGCCTCCACACTGACAATGTTTAAATCCAGGCTAAAACTGTTTTGTTCAGATGTGCACACGACTGAAAGATCTATTTACACTCTTCTATTTTAAAGTGCTTTATTTTAAAATGATTCTGTATGTCTTTGTGTTTTGTAATTTTAATGCAATTTTTCCTGTTATGTAAAGCACTTTGAATTGACTTGTGTACGAATTGTGCTCTACCAATAAACTTGGCTTGCCTTGCTAGCCCGATATTTTTTTTGAGCATCATGATAACGATATTCAGACGATATTATGTCAATCAAACATACTGTATTAAAACATGTCTTTGAACATATTTCTTGATGTTTAATTATCAGACAAATGTGAAATGTCTGTAAAATTTATCACAAAAGTGCAGAAATATCAACTCTTATTTGAAAGATTACAACCTCACTTTTTGTATAATTTTTAAGATGTCAATGTCAAAGAGTTTTCTTCAAAACAAAACTCATGTTATTTCTGAAAATTCTATATATATATAGTCCTCCCTTGTGTGTGCACTTCTGCAGGAGGAATTACTACAAACAGTCCTTCATGCCATGTTTCAACACACTCTTAAACCAAACGAAGAACACGTGAACACTCCCCCTTATCATACACTGGCTTTGTGTATTTTTATGAGTGATGAATCTTGTATGTGTTGTCTGTTTTTATGGGATTAGCTGCAGCTGCAGATGTGCAAATCAATCTATGTTTTACAGGCAATTAAGTTTATCTTATCTTACACATCCCTACTACACCTCGCTAGTTGTTGTAAACATTCGAGCGATGGCAAAACTGCTTCGGCCCCTAAAAGTTGTGAAAGAGGCTTAGAAAGTCATCAGGGTGAATATTTAGGATGAAATGAATGCGTGAGAAACGAGTTTGGACCGCTGCAAAGATGGTAAAAAAAATTGGGTACAGTTGTTTGAAGTGGGTCGGTTCCATTTGTCAAAAAAATATAGATGCCAAGTAGGTTCTGAGGCAGCGCCAAGATAGAACAGGAAGTTCTAGCACAGATTATGATTATTATAGGTAGAATGATCATAAAAAGAAGAACAAAATGTTAAATTAATAAAGGTTAGAAGCAGGTATGTAGTTTCATGTGACAGTGAGAGATGGGTCACAGCAAACATGTACAAAATTGTTTGTAAGCGGGAATAAAGGAACTTAATGAACTACAGCAGAAATGTCCTTGAATCTTTATCTTCTTTTGTAACAGTCAGCATTTTTGTCTCTGTCTTTTCACCCGACCGGCTAATACTTTCAAAAGCTGATCATCTGAATAGAGAAAAGGAATAATACGCTTACCTTGTTAAACTAAATGTCTTTGTGTTTGTGTTGATTCGTTATAAAAGAAAGTACATTTAGACCAGGAGAAGGATGTGGAAAAATTAAGAGCCATGGCTTTGAATGAACAAAAAGCTTTATGAAATAGTGAAAGAGATTTAGCGTCGGAGTTGTTGTTCAGTTGAGGTCGGTCTGGGCCTTGTGCCTGAACACCGGAGGCTATAGTCCACAGACACAGCAAATTCTCAGTGAGCCAAGGATAAATGGCAGACAATTCTATGACCAGACTTTTAATCCATTGGCAAAAAGTCTAGTAAGAACCATTTGGGACGCCATCAACATCATGCGCATACATAGTCCTGCTCAGGGTTTCTGACCAAGATCCTGGCTCACAATTTGGACATGGTCCCCTTTGTATCCACTGCAAGTTTGATAATATTTGGATATTATTAATTGAATCTAGGGCTGTGCATTCACACAAATTTAAATAAAATCGAGATATGATAATTTCAAATCATCAATAATAATAATACATTTTATTTATAAGCGCCTTTCAAAACACCCAAGGACACTGTACATGACAACAAGAAATAAAAACAACAGAATAAAACCCACAGTACAGAACTGGATGATGGTGTTGGAGTGAGTTATGTGGTGTAGGATTGTCTGAACAGGTGAGTTTTGAGTCTGGATTTGAAAAGTGGAAGGGTGTCTATGTTGCGGAGGTCAGGAGGGAGAGAGTTCTAGAGCTGAGGAGCAGAGCGGCTGAAGGCTCTGTCCCCCATTGAAACAAGACGGAAAGAGAGGACAGAGAGCTGGAGAGAGGAGGAGGACCAGAGGGAGCGAGAGGGAGTGGAGATGTGGAGGAGGTCAGAGATGTACGGTGGAGCCAGGTTATGGATAGCTTTGAAAGTGGTTAGGAGAATTTTGAAGTGAATGCGTTGTTTTATGGGGATCCAGTGAAGTTGTTGGAGGATGGGGGTGATGTGATGGTGGGAGGGTGATCAATGATCAGTTTGGGTCTGTGATTTGAAAGAGTCCATACTCTGAATAATAGATTTGACTCGTTTTTGTGTTAAATGACACTGATTAAAAGTCTGTGTTGTTTAAGAAAGTATTATTGAACATAGGGCTGTAGTCCATAAGTATAATGTCTGAAGCTGGCAGCACACTAAAGGATTTCAAAATCTTCAATGGTTTTAAGACGTGTAAAAAAAAAAGTGCAGACCACAGACATTATGAATAAGAAACAAATACACAAGGATATGAGGTGAGTACATGCACTCCTATTTAAGAGAAAGAATGAGACACGTGGATTAAATCTGTTTGTTAAGGCCACAGGAGGTAAGGAGCTGGTTATATCGACTCCTTGTAGCTGTGATGTGTTTGCACAGTCTCTGTGTTGGTTTTGTAGGAGCCTGGTGCTATATGGCTGCTCTGACTGGCTGTTGTAAAGTTCCTCGCTTAAAATGTTGGACGGAACCCTACGATTTGACCAATGGTCGTACCAGAGTCGCACTGACCCACAGACATGAGGAGAGCCATGAAAAATAATCTGTTACGAAAATTTCTCGCCTCCCTGAAGTCATGGAGGGGTAAATCAGGCATAAAGCTGGCCACATCCCCTTTTAGTCAGTATTCGATGCATTTGCTTGTTTTGAAAAAGAAAAAAATTGTGATGAATTGATACAATGAAAGAAATATGATTGTTTTGCAATATCACCCGACTCTTATGTAACATGAGTATTAGCAAATGGTAAGCAAACACTGAAGAACAGCCTTGATAAAAAGTTAATAGACCTGTTTTTATTTGTGGTTTCAACAGTCACTGAGTCATAAATACAACTTTTCAACATAGTGTTTGGGTGGATCAAATTCGCTGCATCGTTTTATTCAATACAACATAAATATATAAGCTTAGAGACTGTGACACTGCACTTAACACTCTTCAGTCAAAGTGGGTTAACTCAGAGCGACAGTTGGTGCAGAAACAGCTCAGCAGTTTGAATATTACCTGCAGC
Organism: Rhinogobius similis; assembly: GCA_019453435.1. Lineage (NCBI taxonomy): Eukaryota > Metazoa > Chordata > Actinopteri > Gobiiformes > Gobiidae > Rhinogobius > Rhinogobius similis. Next base: position 16,299,621 of record CM033622.1, read on the forward strand.
AATAAGCCTCTGCTCACTGTTATAACTTTTTAATGAGAGGTTCACTCCCAGCAGAGCTCATTGGTCCAACCTTGGGCCCACTGCCTCCACAACATCACCATGACATTTCACAAATGCGTTTTAAAGGGCACAAAAGTTTGGATAACAGCGGGAACTTGATTGAGACAATCTCCATAGATAAAACTCAAGTGTTTGGTAAAAAGTTTGAGGCCAACCAGTAGAGAAAGGCTTTGGCTGCATTTCCAGTTTCAATGAGTTAGGTGATATGCACAAAAAATAATATCTTGATGATTTTTAAAATGCAAATGACAATCCTCAGACAATAAAGCCACTAGAAACACGCCAAACGTGTCTGCTACAAGTATTGCAAACAAAGAAAAAAAAAAAGAAAAAAAAGAATGGACCAGTGCCAAAATATTGCTCTTAAAGATTACACTGCAAGTTTCTCTTCTTTTCATTTTCACTCAACTATTTTTTGCAGCTTAAAAAAAAATAAATAAATATGTATTTGTTTTAAATAGTTTCATTATAGATGATATATTAGTAAAGCCTTTTAACATAACTTTAGTGATGCATCATTTATGAGTCAAGTATGGAAATCAATTAACTTAATATTTATTGAACAAGAATAAAACCTGGAATTTTCAAATTATCATATTATTTTAATTCTACTTAACGTAAATTTTTTAAAATGTTTTTTGGCTCTTGTGGCTGGAGGTAGTATGTTTCTGGAAACCTTTAATGACAGGGATGTAGCAGGAAATTCTAGAATCCATGGTACAAACCACACAACACGTCCTCTTCTAAATGCACAATAAAGACTTTGGAGGGCCCCTTTTTTCTTTTCTCTATATTTTTTACAGATGGGTATGAGTCTGGTCACTGCATTAATCTCGTTGAGTTCAGATCTTAGTGATTGACAGGTGGATTAGCCAATCAGGGATACATGGTTCTTCTATATCAAAACATATATGGTTGCTTACGGAACAGAAAAACATTGCGTATTTCTGCAGAATCAATGAGCAAAGCGTAAAAGGTGAGTGAAGTTTGATTTGATTCTAAATAATAGATGACCACTGAACTTGTTTGTTTCATATGGGTTTGTAGCACGGTTCTGTTTGAGTTTGACTCGAGGCGCGACGGAGGACGCAGTGACCAGACTCACTCTTTGTAAAGAACTGAAGAAGTGTATTCTGGATCCCAGGTAATGTTTACCCTTCTGTCCGACGCCCCTGCTCAACGATATAAAACCTTTGATCCAAACCACAGTTAACTGATAAAATGATAAACTACCCTTCCAAAAAAAAAAAAGATAATAATAATAACAAATGAAAAATTCAATCACTTTTTGCTGTTACGAAACCAGAAAGAAACAACCAACAAGCTCCACCACTAAACCAATGCAATCAGAAGCCTAACCTCTGTGGGACGGATTCAAAATGCCCAAAGCTTTCACCTAAGACGCCCAAAAATGAGAGTGCTCTTTCTTTGATAAATCATTGCAATCTTTCTCTGCTCCTGGCTCAGTTTGTCCTTTAGATAAAAGAAAAAGTCCTGATCCCGAGCCCACCAACACTTTGTACAAACACAACCTTTTAGAGAAAATCAAACCTGCAGCTTTAGCAGACGCAGTCGCAAGCAAGACACAAGCAATAAGAATTCATGATTGTTCTTGTCGGATTTTAGGGAACAAATTCCAAAAGCTTAACAAAATGTCATGTTTAAATGCCAAGGTCATGACCTTTTGTATTAGTATTTGAGAGCTGGACCAACACCTCCTCACTAGTGCACACAGAGCTGCCATGAAAATTATGAACATTCATCGCTGAAGAGTTTACAATATTTTTAGGTTGAGTATGTATTGTATGTGCACTTGTGGAGAACATTTTTCTTTTTTTTAATATGCCGTTTTAAGAATTTAAGTGTTTAAGTGTGTATCTTATTTGGTTAGTGTTTTAATTAGGGATGCTCCGATACCACTGTTTTCCAAATGAGTATGAGTACTTGATTTTGAGTACTCGTCGATACCGAGTACCAATACCGATACTTTTCTTAAAAATTCAAACTCCACTTAGTTACATTTGAAAATGCTTTTTTTCTTTAATTTTGACTAAAGTAAGTGATAATTACTTACATTCAAGAGTCAACTTTAACAGCTAAGCAGCTTCTTTTGCTTTTATTTCACTTTTCTGTGCCTCTGCGCCACGTTTTAACATCTCTATATGAAATATGTTAGGTTTGAATAGAGTTGGCTGCCATAGGCATAGGCATTTGCCTTTATATATATTTCTTCCTGCAGTTTCGTTCTCACCTGCGTCTCTGCGTTCTCTTTTCTTCCCTCTTGTCCAATCATAAACTGGTCCGTGCTAAAGTGAGCTGCACCCTCTGAGCCAGTACCTCTCATGGCCCCTTCGGACCCTCAAACGGGGCGGTACAGTTCACTTTTGTTCAGTCCTGCTTCGCGCTGTACCACGCTAATGGAAACATGACTTTAGTCAGTCTCGTTCACTTTGACAAACTGCCACACATCTCAGCTCCTCAGAGCTTCTCGCACCAGCCGCCCTCAGACTGCAGCTGCAACAACGTCACGACAGCATGAGATGAGATGAGATGCCGTAAAATTACCATAAGCGATATCGAGCGCCGGTATCAGATGCTCTTCAGTGAGTACGAATCCGAGTACGAGTACTAGCACCTGGTATCGGTGCATCCCTAGTTTTAATTACAACGTGGTTCATTCAGGAAAGAGCCTTTAGGAATATTGTGGGTTTATTGTAATATTTTCTGTAGCATTTCACAGCAGTCACATGTATCGCTCACTTTCATAATGCAGTCCCAGCATCCTAAACATTCAGCGCAATGACTTTATAAGCACTTTTTACGAGTCTCTGAGCCAGGAGCGAGTTTTGCCATCCTGGATAAAATTAACATTAACAATTAACATTAGAATGCTAACAGCTTCTTGTAGAATAAAACACTCTATAAATAGATACAAAGAAAGCTCTGTGATGTCATTTTCTCCCAAATAGATTTTTTTTAAACAATATATCTGTACTGGAGCAACACAGATTTTACTTTATTACATGCAAAAAATCAGACTCATTAAACTAGCTCTGTAGTACAAATCAGGTACAGCCCCTTTAATGTGTTATTGTGAAGAATCTAAAAGCACCAAAAACAGGAGTCAAAGCACTAACAGAAATGAATATGAAATAGAGACAGATTAGCCTTAAGCAAACTACTGTTCTATTCATCCATGAACACTAAATCCACAATGAAACTTGTGCTGGTATACGTAAAAAAACAACAACAAAACAGCACAACAACAAAAAACTCTTTACTAAATAGGCAGATGCAATAACAGAAACACTAGGTCTTAGGCATTGAGAAACACACAACAAGACCATTCAATCTAAAGCATCTTCAAGGTTAAAGTAAAGGTTAAAGTAGTTTGTTGATGTACGACTGATGATAATTAAGCTTCCATTGTCCTTGCTGCTTGGACAGTCCTATACTCCATTAGTTATTCATAAATAAATAATAAAATAAATGCTAATACAAATGAATACTTTAGTGTTTGCACATTCTTCATCTTCAAGCTGGAGCTGCACCTGTGTTATGTAACAGATGTGAGAGAAGTGTCCCGGATCTCTCCCGCTCTTTGTTCCTGTCATTGATTTTCTGCCTCCCTCTGCTCGGTGCTTCCTGTTGTTCCCGGTCTGGATGTGTTCATCTGCTCTCCTGACACTCGCCCTTTCATCCGCAGCTCCGCTCTGACTCAAACTAACTTTAACTCCTCATCCTGCACCAAACAGGACCCAGGACAGTCGCAGCACTTACCACTATCTGTAAATGTGCCATACGACGATGTAACTGTGAGCGCGATGTGAAAAGTGTGATGGAAGTTGTGCTGCATGGTTGTAACGCTGCAAGGACAAAATGACTTTCACAAAGCCATGATTATCATGTATGGATAAAGCTGCATTTATTTTTGAACTTGTGTGGCATGTTCATTTTATCAGAGACAAAATAAAAAAAACTATTTGTTTTTCTTAACTTAATCGCCTTCCTTTTTTTTTTAACATGGGAAATGGGTTTTACTAAATGTCAAGATAAGAGGAACAAAAAATAAAGCACCACACTAATCTGTATTAGTATACAATACTAGTATGTAAACTAGTATTACCCAATAGACTCTGTGCACAGACTTTAAGTTGGTTATTTACTATTTACTTTTTAAAATTGCCTGTGTCAAAACACGTTGGCTCGTCACATGTAAGAAATAAAAGGACGTCTGACTTTGATCACTTTTTGTAAACAGTAAATTTTTCAACAGTAAGTTTTATATTACTAGCATAGTCATGTTCACTACTTGCTAAACTAGGAAGCCTTGTCCTTGATGAGCACCTGTTTTCACGTTGTTTTTTTTTACAAAAAAAAAATACCGTCTGAAGCGCACACTTTTCCTGTTCTAAAATAAATAAATCCTTAAAAATCAGGCAGTGAACAGGTGTATGTCACTGACAACATGTTAAAGACTTAAAGACTGCCCCAGCGACACTTCTGTGCTGATAAATGGTGGTGTTTGTGGGTCAATGCTAACGCTAATGCTAATGCATAATAAAGATAAAAAATAAAACAAATGAAATTTTTTATAAATGGAAGTAATCTGTATATTTAAAAAAAAAAGGCTGTGACAAAAGAATTAGTTTAACATCACAGAGCAAATGAAAAATAAATAGAATTCTTAAGGAATATTGACCAAATTTACTAATCATTTGCACATAAGCAAAATGAATAGAGCTTGCTAATAGTTGCGATTTGAATCTCTCTCAGGCCGCAAAGCACATTTAGCTTCTGAGATCGTATGAATATGCAAAATGTGCAAAATTTGAGGAGGAACCAATACATTATTCATCTGAAACCTCGTCAGAAGTTTTTGTAAATTGTCAAAATTATATAGTGCTTTTCCTCCTCCATTGGAAACACTGAACAACACAAAACCATTCACATGCACAAGTGTTATATAGTGGCATGTTTAGTGCATTACCCAAGGAATATGCAGATAGTTCTAACTGAGATTGAACTGCCATCTTTGTATAACTGGCCAAATGCACCGCAACTGAGCTACAGAGTTTTTAGAATCTAAATGTATGTATTCCACACAATTTATTGCACAGATAGTATCAATGAAGGCCTCCTGGAGCCATCATAATGCTATAATACTTTGTCTTTAGCGTTTGTGAGTGTGTTCGATGCTCCTCAGAGGTACCATTTGTGTGAGAGAGCAGGAGCGCGAGGGTAAATCCGGGTTAAGGCCAGGAGGAACCCGCTGCAGCCCTGCACACTCAGCACAAATCCTGCCCCGGACCGCTGCATCTTTGTGGGAGAGGCTGATCAAAGAGTGTGGAGTGCACCCGGAGGATTCAACGCGTCAGGGAGATCAACGTGCACGTCCCATTTTGTTATCCCGGTGGGCTTCACTTACGGGACGCTCCAGTGCACGTGGTGTCCCCAGGGTCCGAGTAGATTCGATTCAGTGCACGCCACAAACCGAGAGGAGTAAATGATGTTTGACTATCTCGCTTCAAGAGAGACACGGTGATCTGTGTGTTTGATCTGTAATGAGGAAGGTATAGGAAGGGTGAAGGCAGTGGAGAAGGCTGTTGTTTCAAATGAGCATCACACCTTCAAAGGACTCTCCTCTCTCAGTTTGCTGTTCTTTTGTCTGTTATGTAACTCTGATTAACCTAACACCGCTTCAGCTCACTCCTGACCTTTTAAGACCCCTTTAAAAGTGTATCTGTTAAGTACAGGGCTGCGCAATTAATCAAATTTGAATCGAGCTCAAGATTAAGTAACTTAAAAAGTTCTACAGGCAAGGCAAGTATATTTGTACTTTGTACACAATCTTCATTTGCAATGAAAAATGCAAATGATGCAATGAAGAATGTGGTTTACTTTGGAGCAGATTTCAGACTCATAAACCGTACCATGTTCGTGTTTAATCAAGATTAATAGTCTGTATTGATGTTTATGTTGAGGAAATGAATTAAATTTGTTATAATAGGACAGAATTGATTGATCAATATGAGGAAAAATCTTATTACATTTATTGTCATATCACCATTAAGAGATTTTTACATTACATTATTAACTGTACTGCATCTGTACATCAGGCGTTTCCAGGCCAGTCAAACTCCACACAAACAATCACCCATGTAGTTTTTTATATGATGGTATATGGATAAAAGATGAAGCGATTGGGTGTCTTGTAATTTAAGACACACAATATAATAATAATACAGTATTTATAGGAGTATGACAAAAGCTTATGTTATCAATTACATTTTCCCAAGGGCCAGAATGTTTGTCTACGTACTATGGGGTAAAAAGCTTGTGAAAAGAAAATAAGGTATCTTTTAAATTAGTTGTCTGTATTGCTTCTCATTTGCTGGCTATGCATGCAGAAACATTTATGATAAGAACATAAATTACAAGACGATTTTCATCAGTCATGGCCAAAGGCAGGAGAAAAGCATGCTGGACTATGATATTTGAGGAGCACTGACTGACAAAACACACAATATTCCTGCAAGCATTGAATAGTTACTCCAGATGTAGTCTCTCAGGTCAGAGAAGATATGAGTGCCAGATGAGAGCTCTGGGGGACCTGACGATCAATACTCCACACCCACAATCAATGACACAATAACACAAACTGCATAAAGGCAAGGTGCAACAAGTGCCAGTGACAACAGTATGGAGAGGAGAGACGACTAAAGCGCTTGTTTAACTAGGGGGACCACCTGTTCATGTAGGCGTCTGTCATTTATGTAGAGAATGTTCCTTTTTTTTGATGGTGCCAAATTAAGTGTATAAAAGGTGAGAAGAAAACCAAATATTAGCAACAACACTTTTTTGTTGTACTACATGGTTGCATGTTGTGGTTTTGACCAATCGCCCAAAACTTTATTTGAAAGGATGGCAGCGTGAAATGGGGGAGAGAGAGGGTATAGGGCTATAGACATTCAGCAAATGCTCGAAGCACATTCTACTGTTACTCCAATCCTCTGAGTATGTTCTTGGGAGATAAAAACTGAAAACGATATGGTGTTATAGCAGCTTTTATTCAGTGACCTTAATGCATTATGTCTTACAACTAGGGATGCATAAAAATTTGCTGTATTGGGTATCAGCTCCAACATATTGGCTCAGCATTAGAAATTGATTCAATAAAACTATCGGCTGGCCCTTGTTGGTCCAGTACAACTCATGATGTTTGAGGTTTTATTTATACAAAGCTGCTCTGGAGTTTTTTAAAGGATAAAGAACAGTTACACAACCCATTTGGATTATTTTTGTCATACCTTATTCTCGTTTTAGTCTCTTCAGAGGTATCAGTTGATATATCGAGTATCGGCAGACACTTAAAGCCCTAGTATCAAACCTGATCTGAAAAACTATTACTGATTGTTACCCTGTATAACACTACACACTACAACTATGTCGGTCAACCAAGAGTGAAAGTGAAACCTGTACAAAACTGGAATTCAATTTCAAAAAATAGAAAACACATTTGCTAATGGAAAATAAGCAGTTTTGTTTTTTAACCTCGTTATGTGCAAAACAGATTCAAGCTATGATTATGGAGCAGAATTGTATAAGCAGAAACCTTTACGCATGTTTACAGAAGAGCATTTAGTTTGTTCTGTGCTCCTCAGGAAACAACTCCCACACTGTTTGCCTTCTCCGCTCTGACTACAGCACTTCATTGAATCAAATTAGAAATGATTAGGGCGCTTGTCTTTGCTTAAGGATTTTGGGAGAATCCTTGATGAGTCAGAGCCTGTGGTTATTTTAAGACGTATAAATCTCTCCTCTGCAGTTTCAGAGCACCACACGTACAGTTAAGTGTTAGTTTACCTAATCTGCACTTACCTCATTGTCATGTGTCTGCAGCTGGGAAGTGAATGCGCAGGTATTCTCTGGAGCGAAAATCGGCCTAAAAATACAAAAATGAAAAAAACACATTGTTAACCAAAGGATTTGATTCAACATTTGCTAAGAACATGTGTATGAGAAACTAAAAATTATGTATAAAAACAAAATCATTTCCCTGGAGGATCAATAAAGTATTCTGATATTTTGGACAGCCACATAAATTAAACATGCATTAGCTTTTCTGATGGAGGATACGGCAAATTCATGTTTCCAAAGAGCAAACAGCAGCAAAATAATCAGAATAGCCTTGGATATTGTACTGTTAATCTACTCGTATTGAATCCTTTTGATCATTTCATGGCCACAAGTTAAGTTTTCATTCAAGGTTTTCTTTGTTGGGTTTCCAGAGCAGCCTAGAGCTTTTCTGAAAACTCTGGAACTTGGGCGGGGAATGTGCTGGACAATCATCCATTCACGTCCTTTTTAACTGTTCACAATCATGGTTTTAAATGTGACAAATCCACAATTTCATGAGATAAGACAGACTTTCATTCAAATTGATTGGGAGGTAAGAAAACATAATCTCATAAACATAACTGCATTCACTAGAAGAAACGTCAATAAGTGCCTGACCGAAGAGACTCATTCTTTACAAATCTTTAACTAATTTCCATGTTACATAAATCTGACCAAGCTCATCTGTATTATTAACATCATTATTAACAATTTTTCAGACTGGAATGCTAACATTTTATTTCCGCATTCATAACCAACCCAAATATCTAAAATTAAAGCTGCATTACTCAATCTTTCTCTTCAGCCATTAAAGTATATAAAAACAGTACTAAGGCCAAACGGATGCCAGTTTTTAGCTCAGATCTTGGGAGTAAATTAGGGACTGATTGTGTGAAAAGAGGCATTTGTTTTTCTTGTAACTATGGACGCTGTGCAAGGAGCTAGCCATGGATGCGACCACATTTTTACACCAAATGCAGCAGAAGACCTTCAAGCTGCACTGAGACCTTTGACTGAGACACGAAGGCGACTGGAAAACAGTGCAAATGTTTCTGCAGCTGAATCTGAATTTCCTCCAGGCTCAATAAAGTATCTATCTATTTATCTATCTTTGAGACAAAATCCGACTGTGGGGTGAAAGCTGATTGACTGTCCGTTGGTGGTCCCTGCTTCATTGTCCTCTCTGAAAAATCAGTTCTAAAGCTGTGCATATCTCCAAAAAGCATGCATGTGAATACCAGCAAGATTCTGTGAGAGCTTTAGACACAAAAATCAGGTGCCCCTGTTTTAAGACGCAGCTTGAATATTTAAATACGTGATGAGATACACATCAGTTCCTTCTTTTTGATCAGCCCTTTGATTTCATGAAGTCGACAGAGATCATAAACCTGGCCTGCTTGGATCAAACCATTTATCTCACCCATCTCTGCTCTGTTACGCCATTTAGATGCAAATCCAGTAAGCTCTGGAGACTACATGATGTCTGCATGAGTGACAAGCAAGGAACATATACAAGATTACACCCATGTTCAATGAATCTACGTCACAAACAGGTATTTTCCACAACAGAATCAAAGAAAGCCACCGCCCAGGACTTTTTATGGTCACGTTGTTGTTGTTGTTTTGCCAATATTGTAATCCCCAGAGGCTGTGAATTAGCATAGCAAGCGACGTGGAGATGGCAATGGCTCACAATTCCAGCAGAAAGAGGAGAGGAATTATAAGCATGTACAGATTTGACTGACAGGTGCGCGACCCTAAACATATTTTTTAGGTCTTTTTTAGTGATCGATTTATGAGCTTAAATGTCAGCAATGTCAGAATTTGTGCTGTGTGAATCCTATGACATGATTTATTGTGGGAAGGTTGATTAAATTCCAAATGTTAAAAGGTACTGAAGGCATGATATCAGTGTTGTTCTTCAGAAACCATACTTTACGATTGGTAACGTGTGTGAAGAGTTGTGGGAGCCCCAGCATTCACAAATACAATGCAGAGTTACATTTTAGCTAATGTTCAAATCAATTTTATTACGATAATTCATGTCTTGATTTGTTTATAATTCTTGTAATTTGATTTTTAACACACTTTTCTTGTTCTATAACATACTTTTTATTACTTTTTGTGTGAACTGAGCTCTACAAATTTGTCTGAACGTTGCAATGTCTGAATGTGCACTGAAAGGGGAAGATTTTTTTTTCTTAGCTCTGGAGAAGGAAATGGACTAAATATCAGGATTATTTTACAGCGCACAAATAAAACAAAACACAACTCTGGGTATGTTTTTGATAAACAAGGACACAAGGAGAATACACTATATTTAACAGCTAAAATGGAACGTTTAGCACAATACACGTCGACTTCTTATAAACCTATATTTACTTGATATACTCATCATCAAAGTAAATACACTGTTTGTCTGCAGGAGTTTTTCCACGCACAAACGCACACTCTGATACACACAGTTGTATAGTGCTTCTGCAGTGGCCTAAGGCAGCTCTTTATCGTACATCCCCAAAGCACTTAAAGCCCTGCAGCACTGTCCATCTGCCCTCTCTCTTCACTCCTGACTCCCACACAACCTCTTCCTCCACAAATATGTTTACAATACTATTTCTCCTTCTGCGGTTATGTAGAAGGGTTCAAGTTAATGCGCCGTGAGTCCAATTCTTCAGACGTTTTTTTGGTGTTTGGGGTCGAAGAAGAAAGTGATCTGAAACGGTCAATTCAAATGTTTCATTGTTTGATTTTTGACTGTATGTATGTATGTATGTATGTATGTATGGATGGATGGATGGATGGATGGATGGATGGATGTATGTATGTATGTATGTATGTATGTATGTATGTATGTATGTATGTATGTATGTATGTATGTATGTATGTATGTATGTATGGATGGATGGATGGATGGATGGATGGATGGATGGATGGATGGATGGATGGATGGATGGATGGATGGATGGATGTATGTATGTATGTATGTATGTATGTATGTATGTATGTATGTATGGATGGATGGATGGATGGATGGATGTATGGATGGATGTATGGATGGATGTATGGATGTATGTATGTTTGGTTGGTGTTTACTTGGTCTCAAGTCGGGATGGTGTTTTGGAATTTTTAAAGTCAACTGCATCTAATATAAATAAGAAATCATATAAAGTGAACCCCTTTGACTTTTCTGTAAATATGTTTGCTTGGGCTATATATTTTCCCCTCAATAATTAATGCTAATTGAATCGGTTTATGCGTTTTCCTTTTGATTTTGTGTCTAATTTACATTTAATTTAATAAAATACCAAAACCTACTAAGGAATACATACAGCCATACAAAAAAAAAAGAAAGTAGTAGCATTGCATAAACAGTCCAAATGTATCTAGTAGAATTTATTTTGTGATTTTAAAATGGGAAACGTTGTGCACCCACTTTACCTGGATGTGTCTGGTTTAAGAAGACACATGATAGCTCCTAAATGCTCCTGCTCTCTCTCTGTCTCTCCATACATAAACATTTTCCATGACCAAACTTTTTTTTAGGCCTTCATGACTTCATTCATCTTATCTTTGTCCTACACATGGTTTATCCACCTCTTTTGGACTTTATGGTTGAGTCCAGAGTCACAAAAACACAGTATTAACATTTAGACAGCCTCTAGTCCAAAGGGAAGTTTTCATTTTCTTTTTCAAATCTGCCCGATCCGTTTTATACATTCACACAAACGTCTTGGTACAACTGGCACCACAGAAAAAGCCTGGCTGCTTTAGCACAAAGAGCTGAGAAAAGTCCATATTTGTGTAACATGAGATGCACCGGCTCTAGTCCTGCTCCGTCAAGCAGCTGTTTCATAACCTTTGAAGTCAAAAGATGAAGTTTCACATATCAAAAGAAAACTCCAAACTCAAAATTCAAAAGATCATTTTGGGTTGAAAAATAAACAGATCAGATGGCAATATTTCCTGCATCTGCAAACAAAATACAAAACCTCCAGAGTAAAGTGGTGCATACATTTTAGAAACTTACATTTAAAAAAGACCTGAAAAGATTAGATTACAAGATGATGCTTCTATGTTTACATAACATGTCGGTCTGAGGAGATGTTAAACAGACCTAAAAGGGCAGCAACAACCTGTGATAAATGTTCTTTATCTTAGGCTTATGCTGATGGTTCTGCGAGCCTCAGTGCTATGAATATTTTTAGTTATATTCAAACACACTCTTATGTAAATGTACTGCTGTGTTCAGCACCTTTGACTGTGCCTAATGGAAACATTCTTGATCTTGGTGTGAATAGCAGGATAAATAATGATTACATTAACAGGAGAAGACAGTCGCTGATAGTGAGTAATGGGGCCTCACAAGCTTAGGTTCAACTACATTTACAAAGTTCACTCAGTTTGTAACACATGAGCATACTATAGTGGGTCTTCTGTTCTATGGAAAATCTGCAAACTAGCTTAAGGTCATTTATTATAACAAAAAATGTTTCAGCTATATCTGTTTGTGGAAGTGGCAAAATCCACTGTTAGTTTGAAATAGGAGAGGTATGGAAGTCTTTGAATCCCATTTAACCAAACCCATGGCCTTAGAAAGAGAACAGCGCAGGAGTGCAATGGAAACACTGACCGAGTGTTTCAGAGCCAAAGTGCAGATGGACACAAATCTGAAAGATCTTCTGAAACTTTCTTTGAGTTGTGTGTATAAAACTGAAGGACATTGAGAGGGTGTAAAAACGTCAAACTTCGACTTTCAGAATCAACAGAGAATCTTTGAGGTAGACAAATCTACTCGGTGTTCATTATGCTCATGCACTTAAAAGTTGTTGCATAACACATGTATAAGTCTGCAGACAAAACAAAAATATGAAACAGTCAAAGTGCTGGTTGCAGATACTGGTATTAGTGCATTTCTTGTAATCTCCCAGTTGCATTAGATGAAATTAGCTGTAATATGTTGTATAATGGGCTATAATCGGCTGACCTTTCACTCTAATGGACTCCTCTGAGGATTTCTGTTTGTCCACTATTGTCCAGGTTACACTTGTGTTTCTGCAGAGGTGACAGCCGCAGAAAATACATCAGCTTCAGTGAGTTGAATAATTCAAGGAGTGAAGACAGAGCAGCAGGAAGAGGAGACACCAGACAAACTCCTGAAGGATGGACCAGCGAAAAATGGAAAAGTTAAAGCATAAAAAGTATTATTTCAAAAAGGTTTTTGAACCCCCTCTTGACTGCTTCTTTTGTTATGTAACTTTGTTATGTAGCCCCAGTATGTAATTTAATCTACGTAAGCAAACAAGCATCCCTACTGAGACTGAGCTTGCATCTCCACAAACCTGGTTCTATTTGGCCTGGAGGAGCCTCGTCCTGCTGTTTCCATGGAAATGCTCATATTCCACAGTACCCAAAAACCTTTCTATTTCCATGTAAAATGTTCAAAAGTATGGTTTTAACTTTCTACTTCTATTGAATCATGCAGGTGACTAAAGGTCAGATTATACTTTCCGCTTGGACTTTCCGCTCGGAAATCTGACGTGCAGAAACCTGGATGTGCGACATCTACAGCATGTCTGGTCCGCACAGCTTGGAGTCATATAAATGCAAAACTTTGGTGTCTTCCACCATTTCCCCCTATTTATTTCCACGCTCTTCCATGTAGTTAAAAATTTTTACCTGACGCCAACGCAAAAAATCTCATCCGGGTCATGTTCACATAATTTCGCCGCATGGATACATAAAGCATAAATGAAGCTTTACACTGTTACTTTAAAGGTGGATGATGTAACTTTTCTTGAAGAGGGTCCACCACCTCCATGGATTATTATGTTATTACATATTATACATTATATTGGTTTGCCTGGAATGTTCCACAGCATTGATTTAACAGATCTCTCTCCACAAGCATGGCCCCCACCAGGCCACGTTACAGATCTGTGGAGCGTTCATCTCACTCACAGTAAGAATGCACAACTTTAAGCGATAAAACACATGATGACGGGGCAAGAGCCACTTTTTCCCATTGACTGCATTGTACTTTGCCATGAAATATCTCAGAGGTAAATTCACAAATGCTGAACCTGACGATTTCTCTTTGTGATTCTCTCTAAATTATAGCTGCTTAATGCCATTGTGGAACATTCCTATAAAAGTGACATAGTGCACCCTTAAAGACAAAGTTGCATTGCACTGTTTGAGACAAGAAAAACAAAACTGCGAAATAGAAGAAACGGAAGGAGTTCTTTTGACTACACACTCCAGAAACAAAACAAGCTCAAAACTAAATTCAGACAAATATCATACACTTTTATAAATATATTCCAAACACTTCTATATCCTCAAACTTCACCTCAGCAGAATCTCTCGAAGCATAAAGCCTTTTATTGTGCTCCCCGTCGAACAATCACAGTGAAACTCCATCTGTCTGTGCAGTCTGGGAGTACAGCTGGTCTCCACACAGGGGCCGACCCAAACTCAAACTATAGACGCTGCACCGAGGAAATGCATTTGTTGAGAAAGGCTACATTCATTTTGCACAAGAGCTATCCTTAGCATCTGCAGCTGCTTTGTGGGAGGACTAGGAATATTTGTCTGTTTTTGCGGTTTGTGTTTACTCCATTATATGCTATTAGAATTTAAATCGTTCAGTTGCAAACCAGTAAATGTCTAAAATAACAATAAAGTTGCCAGCCCTAAGAAAAATCTGTTTCATAAATACTGTGTGCTTCTTACTAGGGATGTAAAATTTTATGAGTGTTATGATTATTGTGAGAAGAAAGATTTAACTATTGTTCACGATTATTGACACCAAATCATTCATTTTCTTTCATTCACATCCTCCTCCTGTTATGAAATCAAACTTTCTGGATGATGAAGAAATGTTTCTGTGGCAAAACCAGACACAAATAAAAAAGCTATGTACATTTAGATTTACTTTTTCAGAGTATAAGTCCTCATTCAATTTTTTGTTTATATGGTGACCTAAATAATCACAATTATCGACAAACCAGTCAATCTTGACATCCCTACGTAAACCTAAGTAAAGTGTATCTATACAGCACCTTCCACAGACAACAAAGTCACAAGGTGCTTCAGAGTAAAAAATGTAAATACAGAAAAAACAAAACACACTTACAACAGGCAATACAATACAACAGTAAAATCAGTCCTTTGGTCTGCTGAAGTTAAAACGCCCGAGCAAAAAAGATAAAGAAAGTTTTGATTTTGCTTTTGAAAGAGGCAACAGAGTCTAATGAACGCAGGGAGAGCGGCAGATCGTTCCAAAGTCTGGGAGCCACAGACTGGAAGGATCGGTCTCCACTGGTCCGAAAACAAATCCAGAACAATTTTTCACAGTAAATAATCAAAACAAAAACAAACTAGATTATGTCTCTTTAAGTTACATACGCCTGACTATAGTTGATTTGTCAATATTTATAACAGGCTTCACTCTACGTGCTTCATCTAAAAAGGGATGGGCAATAAGCAAAAATAATAATAATATAATATCACAATTTCTTTTTGCTAAAGTCACAGTTTTGATTTAATGTCAATTCATGCAGTTAGTATCTTTTCCTCTGGCGTTACAAGGAAACTTAACCTAGTGTTTCCCATAGATTCTGCCGAGATTATGGTAGCAGTAGCACACACAATCTACTTTCTATTTTATGTAGATGTTAGAGGATAAATGTCACTTATTGCCTCTAATCAATCTTTAAACAGTTCCTTTTTGAATGGTGTTGCTTCTTTTTTATGTTTATAACAATAATACAACAGACAAAAATATATAAAATATAAAAAATATAAAATCGGACTATGGGGGACCAGCGTAGGCTCTTCTATAATGGGAAACACTGCTTAACCCATTTGCTGCCTCTGAGAGTTTGCACTTCACTGTGATTGGTTAATTCCACCTGTCACTCACTCAGAGCATGAAGGAGGCTCACCTTGCTCCGCCCGCCCACATTTACATCTGCCTGCTACAGACCCACTCATCTGTTCGTGTTGGCATTTCCAGTGTAAGAAATTCCATTCATTTCAATGGAGAATTACAGAAATGTCCTTAAAATATTAATACAAAGTAGGTTAATTGGTATTCATGTGCACCAACAAGTCAACAGTGTTACTTCCTGTCAGCCCTACATACAGTATATAACAAAAACATTTTAGCTTGTATTTGCTTCATGTTTTACTTTATGTACTGTATATTACGGTTTTTCTGTCACAAGTGACTAAACTTTACTTCAGGGTCACTAAAAATGTTGGAGAATCTCATTTTTACTTGTCTAAAAATAAAAAAATGTAGGTCAATTATTATTTTCGCTACCAAAATTATCATAATGGGCGCATCTCATTGGGCTTCATAGAAAAAACAAAAAACAAGGTTAATGATCTGAGTAATGGCATGTTGTGGATTATACTGTATGTCAATTTTGTATTTATATGTGAATTTCTGTTTACCATGAACACAATGTGACTGAGAATGTATTTTCAGTTTGTTACAGAGGGAAAAGATTGTGTCAGCAAAATCCTCCACCATACTAATGAATATTTGAATAATATTTCACCCCCAGAAATAACACAAATGCAAAGATAGACTGAAAAGTTGTAGGCAGCGGACTTTTTCTGACTCCCCAAGTCCCTCAAACTTGTAATTGAATATGTTCTTTTAACTAGGGTTGTCAAAAATAGCTACGATACTCAATTAGTAACACTACAGAAACAATACACTGATTTGAACAGGAGCTGATACTGAAAAAATACAAGGAACAGGCAGTTTTTAATAGCTTTTTAACTTTTCTGGAAAACACTTTCAATTAGCCTTATATGAATTGCGATACAAATAAAGTTGCCTATCCTTTCAGAGCCTTCAGACAGAGGCCATAAGGCTGTTATGAGCGTCTCCTCCCGCTCCTCTGAGTACCATTAGCACAGCACGCCTTCCCATCAGCCCCTCTGTTTTTAGAGGAGGAGGAGGAGAACTGAGGTAATGGAGATGATGAGGGTTGGGAAAAACAGGCTAAAGAGATGGACTTGCTGTTTACAAACATACAGGAGAAAAAAGAAGATTGAATAAAGGTTTATGATTCACTATGTGCGTCGCAAATACAAAATGTAAATGTAAAAAATGTAGACAAAATTCAACAACAAAAACAAGTTTATTCGACACCTTTCTCTTTCAAAATCTATGAGAATAGTCAACAATCAGATCATGCAAGTTTAGAATCAGATACTTTATTGATAGCCAGTAATATTTGGTGTGATTTGCTTTGGAATAGCATTTGAAGGAACATTTTTATTACAGTGAACGAGCGAGCAGTGTTTCCCAACCTGGGGGCAAGGATCCTCAGAGTCTGTGAGAACTTATTCCCAGCATTTTTACGAAATTGTTCTTTGTTGTGAATTTTACTTCCCTTAAAATGTTTTCTTAGAAAGATTTTGGACAAAATACCATTCCAAAAAACAACCCAAAAAAAAACAATAAAATATCTGCTATTGTTGCTCATAAACAAACAGATTCATCACCAGAGTTAGGGGGTCCTCAGAATATGAGACAAAGCTTAAAGGAACCCGAGACAAACACTGGTTGTGAACCACTAATGGGAGAGGTCAGAGGTGATTTAAGGCTCTTTGTGTGATGTGTCGGTCGTGGAGTGTGTCTATAGAAGAGGGGGACAGTCCAAAACATTCAGACATGAACAAAATGGTGTGTCTTGTCCAATAACAAACAACTTCCAACTTTTAACTTAGTGAACAAATGTCTATATCAAGCTTCTGTTATTATAATATTAATATGGTACATTATTATAACTGTTATTATTATTATTATTTTGTCATTTACTGATATATAACTAGTTTTGGAATAAAAGGTAGGTATACATTTTGTTGTGTGTACCTGTGTTTGTTCCAACAATAAAATAATAAAATAAAAATATTCAGACTTTTGACGGCCATTTTTTGACTCCAGGCATTTGTTATTAGCTTATATTAAATCCAATAAAAATAATCTTAATAAAACACTATGTAATTCTTCATAGTTTGACAGGTATTAAACATCTTGAACACTGCACTGCGCCATTGCAGTCCCTAACTTTTCCACTTAAAATAAAGTTGTTTTTAGGGCAGCGCAGTTCCCCGAAGGCTGAATTCATTTATATATATTTTTATACATTTTCCTACAGCGCGTTGGGTGAGCAGACAGCTAGGTCGGGGCTGACAGGGTGAGGGTACGGTGTTTGTCAAAGGAAATTAGCTCAGAGTAAATTGGGTTTCACTCGACTTGTACTGCTGTCTATTAGATCTGTTAAGTGACTGTTGCGGGAAGAAAGACGGATGGGGCGGAGGCTGTGGGTTTGAAAAGGTCATGGAGGCACTTATAGGCCCAGCTGCATGTTGTACATATGGAGACAGAGCATATAGTCTGGTAATAAAAGCATTTGAACCCACAGACAGAGGTCACACTGAGGGCTATCATGTGAAAATGATATGACATTAGCATGAGATTGTGTGTGGATGTAATGTTATCATATCATCTAACATGAACAGCAGCTTTAGACCATGCTATAATCAAATATGTAGCCTATGGAAAGGATAGGATTCTTTACAATTACTGAATTAAGCCCATTTACTATTACTGTGATAGTAGTAGTTATAAATAGTAGCTACCATCACTTGTGGAAGAACATTACTGGTTTGGTTGTTTGGTTGTAAAATTTCCCTGAGGTAAAATGCTGGGATTGAATAAGAAAACAATCTTAAATGTATGCAGTACTGTATGGTATTGTGAATCAACAGAAAATCAAAACATACATACTGTATAAATATTTTGACTGTTAATGGTGCATCTTATCTTTAGATGAGATTAGATTAGCCTTTATTGTTACTGCATTTGACCCATCCCTCAGTGCTCCTGGGGCAACCTGTAGGAGCAGTGGGCGCCACAGAGCGGTGCATCTCTAGATGTCGTATGAAGCTGGGTCAGGACTACTGTCGCTGGGTGATGGTGGGAATCAGAGCATCCAGAGGAAACCCACCCAGGCACAGGGAGAAACATGCCCCACACAGAATGGCCTGATCCAGCCAGGGAGTTGAACCTGCGACCTCGTAACTGTGAGGCGAGAGTGCTCTGCTGCTGTGCTGCCGAGTACCTTTTTATCACTCATTTACCGCTCATTTGACATTTTACACCAGCTCTTTATTCAAACCAGTCTCTTGAAAAGTCATGCCATTTATTAATACTGGAAAATACCTGTTCTTGATTACAATCAAAGACAAAGAAAGAGTCATTTTAAAGTATGGTTTGAAAATACATTAAAAATACACCATGACTCGATCCTTTTGCAATTCAAATAAAGTTAAATAATGTTTCAACAATCTCAGTCAGTACACTGACAGTATGGTGTTATTCCAAATGGTTTGAGGTCAGCTGCACTGCACTAATGATTCAAAGTTATTTAATACTGCCAACTCTTTCATCACTGGAGTCAAAAAGAAACATTTAATAATGAAACATCGCTGAGCCATTCAGAATTTCCATATATACTATATACTGAAAATAAAAGGATCATTCACCTCAATGTACTGAACTTTTCAACCCTGACATAGAAAAAGTGAATCAATGTACAGGTGAAGATATAATGCCATGGTGGTTTTTGTTCAGAAGTAAAGCAGTTTCTTTAAAGCAACAAAACCATCATTCAGGTGATGCAGGAACAAGGTTGCTGAGCCGAACTTGACTTGGCTGGTGCAATTAATAGAATTTTAACTGAACTGAGATGCAGTCCTCAATGATCAGCTTCTGAATCATGAGTTCAACATTTTTGGTGATTTTGGAGTGTTCCCTTGTCGAGAAAGAGGGTCTAAAGGTCAAGGTCAGAAGTATTTGTATAACACATTTATACGTGCTATTAATCATAGTGCAAAAAAACAAGAATGAGCTACAAACTATTAAAATAAGAATGAGATAATTCAGACAATATGCTAAGACATGAACAAGAGCATTTATGAAGCAAAGTACTCAGCTTCTAGTGAAAGCCAGTGCAAAGAAAATGTGTGCAATGAGAAAATGTCAGGAGACTGTGCCGTTGTAATGTTTAGTGGCAGATTGTTCCATGATTTGGTGCAGCCACAGAAAAGTCAGGGCTTGCCTTGGGATAGTTATATATTTGCTTGTTTACTGGAAATGTTGGCCAATCTGCTCATCTTCTATTGAACAATGACAGTTTCATTGTTTGATTTCTGTTGGTTACATGAAGAATGTTGTGAAGGCCATGCTGCATGAGGTAACTGCACCTTTGATTTTGAGCTATACAAAAACAAATTCAATTGAAATGAATACAAGTTGATGGCCCTCAGGTATGGCATCTGACATTTAAAAAAAACAACGTAATCTTTGTACAGCCGAGTCACTATGGCAACCCTGTACCGAAAAAAAATATAGAAAACGCTTTCTTCAAATAAATGGTTACATGATTGAAGTTACTATCATCCATCACAATGAATCGTTTATCATTCTCACTTTGCCCTTGACGCATCACAAACCTTGCCAGAAAAATGTCATTCCAAAAATATAAAGGCTAAAATTGTGTATTTATTAAAGCACTCCTTCTTTGACCTCAGCCTGTCCGTTCTGTCAATGGCAAAGTGACCACCAGGGACGAGGCGGTGAATAGGCGAAGGCAGGTGTCCACGCTGCTATCAAATGTTCGCTTGGATTTATCATTGGGGGGTTGTGTGTGCGTGTGCGTGCGTGTGTGTGTGTATGTGCGTGTGTGCGTGGGACGGCAGAAGAAAGCGAGAATTGAATGGTGAGAGTGCGAGGGGCGTGAATTAGTTTGTGTGCTTCTTCAGACGGAGCAGCGCTGCATTCACACATCAAGCATGAGATCATCCTTTATCCTCCTGTATCTCTCCGGTGCTCAGGAGGAGGAGGAGGGGGCGGGGCTAAGAGGCTGACGGAGGAGGAAGATTACATCAGTCGTAATGGAACTTTAGGAGAGAAGAAAGTGGTCTAGCAGGATCTGGACAATGGTCATTCAAGCAGCTGTGAGGCTTAAGCAAAAGGTTAATAAAAGTGACACAGTGGCATGAACTATCGAGCGATAGTTCACACTCACAATATGGGCACATTTGGAGTCACCAACGCTAATAAAAGTTGCATATACAGTAAGAGCCATAATAATGTGCATGTTATATCGATATATTTTGAAGACAATATGTTGAGCTTTTGTCGTACAGTCAATTAATCGGTCGATGGTGTTTTAGTCGACAGTCTACAAATTAGTTAATCTACATTTTAAGTATTTACAACAGCAGAAAGGAGAATGCCTAAAGTGAGTCAGCTGAAGATTTGGGAGTGACTTGTGAGTTTAATCTGCCTTTTACATATAAACACAGAGTTTCCAAGTAGAGCTGTACGATTTGGAAAAAAATTTATAATTGCAATTTTTCTGTCCACTTGTGTGATTGTGATTAGATTTGCAATTTCAATTTTTAATTCTGTTCAAAGGTCACATTTTAAACACAAACAGGAGAATCAACTATGAAATATGAACTGACAAACTAATACAAGAATCACATGTTTCAAACCATTTTAGCCACTTTTAGCCGCGTCGTTGTCACTTTTTGTCATGTTTTTGTCACTTATAGTCATGTTTTTGTTACCTTTAGTTACATTTCTGTCACTTTTAGACATATTTTGTTACCTATGTTTCAGAACATGTTTAACAACTCTAAACTAAAGAGTTTGCAGTTTTTATGCAGAATAAAACAGGATATTTTCATGTTTGAAAGAAATTATTGCACCTGCATTTGCTAATTGCATCCATGCGATTTTAAATAACTGTGCAGCCCTAGTTCCTCGTACTTTTCTGTATAAATAGTGTTAATAGTGCTGTATTTGGGTCCCCAAAGACTCTCAAACTTGATTGTGTGATTTTTAATGAAGAGATGTGATGTCAATTGCTTCTGTGACATATTTTTTTTATAATCATTGCTATTCAATAAATTTTTTTTAACCAGAAGAAACAGTATGTTTCCTTAAAAACAGCAACTCCAAAGTAGGAGAAGGATGTTTGGGACGCCAACATATCCATCCTCAAGAATGAAGCCAGCAGTTTCAGTCGGTTTTTATTGCCAATTTTATTTTATTGTGATCTAAATTTGAGTTTTTAATTGTTCAAGTTTAAAGATGCAGCCACAAATGATACTTTCAGTACTCCTGACTAATTTATTTTTTGTTGCTGGCTTTGGGGAGTAAAACAGGGTGAATGAGCACTCCATCAACTTTCATTATGCCTCCTTTTTTATATCCACGATATGTTCTTCTTAAAGACAAATTAAATAGGAGATGTATTTACCTTGGCTGACCACGCCTCAGGAAGTAACGTCAGCTGATAAATGACACGTCACAACCACCGGGGACAGTTCTGAAGACGGCTCACAGTTAAGCAGCCGAAACATGTCAACAAGGTAAATACATCTCCTATTTAATTGTCTTTGTTGAAGGTGAGTGAGCCATCAGTAAGATATTTCATTTATTCCAATGTAACAGATGTAATATAGACATGTTACCAGCATTCCACATTCAATAAATTAAACTGATTTGAAAAGTTAGTTTTGTTTGGCAGCATACATCTTTAAATTAATCACTCTTAATAAATGCTTAGCCACATGTGTGCAAGAATATGGCATAGTATCTATCTGTAAATGTAAAGCACATCTGCTCATTCACCTGCCACCTGTTTGAAGCACAGGCACAACCTGCTCTTTTTAAAAGCTGGATACATTTCTTTCCCCTGGTCACTTTAAACCAGGTCTGCAGCTGTTTCCTGTAGTGACTTTTTCATTGGACCAAACCACAACAACACAGAGCACAGCACCTGCAGCCCCAAGCTTTCATCACGCCTTTAAAACTCACATCAGACTTTCAACTTTGTCTGACCTCCTGTTCACATCCTGTCCACTTCTTAGCTCTGCAAACTTCAGTGGTGGAAAGTAAATATCCTCAGTTTTCATTATTATAAAGGAACCTTATAAGATTTAGATTTTTAAATTTTATAAACATAACCTGTCCCCTGTTCTTAATTACAAGTATTGTAGCTCCTCAATGACAACACTGCAACACGGTTTCTCGAGTACGGGCGCCTTTATTAGCCTTCACAAATGCCGTAAACGCCGTGAAAACTACAGGACACAATAAACAGCACAATTAGACACTCCATCTTGATTTGCTAACGCTAACTAACAAGTGAAAAATACTACCTCGTGGCCGCCTGTCACTTCGGAGGTCTTTAGGTAAATATGGAGTTAACTTGTGCAATTTCAGTCTGTGTACATTAAACATTATAGTCAGCACAACTTACATTCAGAAAGAAACAAAGGTTATAGGACATTTACAAAACAAATACCTTGTGCAGCTTGTTAGCTAACATTTGAAAGCTGCTTTAGACGTAGCTCTCGCTCTGACAGTCTGAGGCATGTGAGGGCGTATGTCGCGTACCTGTCGCCCGACAATCTCACAAAGTCACGTTAAATCTCGCGTTGCTAGCGGAAGTAAAACAAACGAACCGTACAATATTTCGAAATATCGTAACTTATGCAAAATAAAGACAGGGTTTAACTTTGTGATAATAATATAATATTCAACAAAAATAATCTTTCTTTTTGAACAAAAAATAAACAACTTTTATAAAGGAATCTTTTTATGCCACTTACACTCCCACCAAAATCACCAAAACTTTCAACGTGATTTTCTAAGAAGTGTCTGAGTCTTGACTATGTGCATGAACTTTATCAGTCTCTATTAAAGTCACAACTTTGTGAATAGGTCTTTCAATGTGTATTAGTCTTGTTTGTAGTTTTCCTTTGTCAAAAGTGATGTCACTGGTCCTCAGCTTCACCTTTCGGACTTTTCCATCTATACTTTGGACTGCTTCTGTCACACGAGCAAGTTTCCAATCACATCGTGGTGCATTGTCGTCTTGTAGAATCACAATGTCGTTTACTTGGAGATTACGTGATGCTTTCTGCCATTTTTGTCTCTGTTGGAGATTTAACAGGTATTCTCGCCTCCATCTCTGCCAAAACTCATTCGCTAAGAACTGTACTCTTCTCCACCTTTTGTTCAAATACAAATCTTCTTTGGAGAACTGTCCGGGAGGAGGGAGAATTACTGACGACTTCATTGTTAATATGTGATTTGGCGTAAGTGGTTCTGGGCCAGTGGGATTGTTGAGATGTTCAATGCTGAGAGGTCTGCTGTTGATGATTGCCATTGTCTCATACAGAAGTGTTCTTAGACTTGTAGTATCGAGTCTGCTTGAGGACTTGTCTAGCATCGCTGTTAGTATGCTCCGTACTGTTCGAATTTGGCGCTCCCAGACGCCTCCCATGTGGCTAGCTGCTGGGACATTCATCACAAACTCACATCTGAGTGCTCTTTGGCGTTCTTGATCCATTCCTTTGGAGAATATTTTATTCGAGCAATGAATTAATCATGTAGATTTCTTGTAATGTACATAAAGCCATTCATTAAATATAACAAAAAAAAGAAGAAGCAAGACAAAAGAAAACATGTTTTAAATTAACAAATAAATACTTGAATACCTCAAGATTTTCTTAATTATCTTTGCTCGAAAAGGAGTGGGATGAAGTAATACTTATTAAATCCCACCCCTTGCACACAATTTATTAAATAAATATTTTAATATGCTTCCTGTACATACATCTTTTACGTCAAACTGCTAACTACCCACATATACACTAAGATAAGTGTTACAAAACAAAATTCATTATAATTCCTATTACATAATATATTTCCAAGCCAAGCTATCAAGTAGGAAAAAGAAAGAGAAAATAAATAAATATATATATATATATATACACACATACATATACACACACATATATATATATACATATATACATATATATATATATATATATATATAAACATACATACATACATACACACACCTTTACAGTTCATACTCAGTTTTATACTGTGAGAATATCATGTGTTTATGCATGCTTTTAAATTTGTGAATGTTTTTGCATTGTTTGTGCTGTTCCCCAAGACTATTCCATAGTTTTACACCGCACACAGACACACAAAAACTTTTTCTTGTTGTATGTATGTATGGTGTTTACTTTAAAATTGTTGTCCTCTCAGCGGATACTTCCCTCTCTACGCTTAAATAATTTTTGTATGTTGCCAGGGAGAGCATTATAGTTTGCCCTGTACATTAGTTGAGCTGTAGAATATTGAACAAGATCATTTAACTTTAGTAATTTTGACTGTAAGAATAATGGGTTGGTGTGCTCTAAATATCCAACTTTATGTATTACCCTTATTGCTCTTTTTTGAATCGCAGAGATTGGTTTTAATACAGATTTGTAGTTATTGCCCCACACTTCAACACAATATGTAAGATATGGTTGAACCAGAGCACAATAAAGCATGCGAAGTGAGTTAGTATCTAGAAAAATCTTGGATTTGTTTATTATTGAAATGCTTTTAGCCATTTTGTTTTGTATATGTCGAATGTGCGACTTCCAGCTGAGTTTGTTATCTATTATTACTCCAAGAAATTTGATCTCTGTTACTTTTTCAATTTCAGTGTTATTTATGTATATTTTGGATTCAGCTTCATTATTACAGTTGCCAAAAAACATTACTTTAGTTTTACTAAGATTTAAAGATAATTTATTTCTGTCCATCCATAATTTTAGTTTGATCAACTCGTTGTTCACAACATTAATCAAATGATCATAATTGTCACTGGAGTAAAATATATTTGTATCATCAGCAAATAATATGTATTTAAGTTGATCAGATGTTTTGAATAGGTCATTGATGTACAAGTTAAACAGTTTAGGGCCCAAAACTGACCCCTGGGGGACACCACAAGCAACTACAGAACAGGAGGATATTGTTTCTCCCATTTTTACAAATTGCTTTCTCTTATGTAAGTAACTTTTTTACCCAATCTAGCGCTTACTCCTCTTACCCCGTACAGTTCAAGTTTCTTAAACAATATAGAGTGATTTAATGTATCAAATGCTTTCTTCAAGTCAATGAAGATTCCAGCTGCATATTTGTTTTTATCTACAGCATTAGTGATTTCTGCTACTGCCTCAATGAGTGCCAAGGAGGTGGAGTTATGAGTCTTAAACCCATATTGACTGTCATTAATTAATGCATGCTTTTTGATAAAATCCTCTAGTCTTTTATTGAATAATTTTTCGAGGATTTTGGAGAATTGTGGTAAGAGAGAAATTGGTCTGTAGTTAGTGTAGAGATGTTTGTCACCACCTTTGTGTATTGGTATTACTTTTGCTTTTTCATTTCTGGTTGGGAATGTACCAGATGTAAAGGAAAGATTGAAGATATAAGTAAGAGGTTTTAATATGCTACTTATTGTGTTTTTAATTATCACCATATCTATATTATTACAGTCCGTTGATTTTTTATTCTTAAATTTGTTAACTGTTGCTTTTACTTCTGTTTCATCTACAGGTGTCAAAAACATAGAGTATGGGTTTTTCTGCATTGTTTCATGCATATCTTCTTCACCCAAGTCAGGAATAGTTCTTGCAAGATCAGGTCCCACTTTAACAAAGAATTCATTAAATTAATTGGCAACACTGCATTTATCATAATTAACTCTGTATTTATCAGCAAAATAATCAGGATATTCTGTTTGTTTTGATTCTTTCTTGATCATGGTGTTTAAACTTCTTTGGCATTATTATTGTTTTCTTTAATAATTGTTCTATAGTATGTTTTTTTACTGGCTCTTAACACCTCTGTTAACTTATTCTTGTATTTTTTGTAGCACATTTCTGCCTCTTTTGTTCTTAGCTTGATAAAGTTTTTGTACAGAACATTTTTCTTTTTACAACAGTTTTTGAGCGCTTTGGTTAGCCATGGGCATACAGCCTGTTTTTTTATTTTGTTTTTTAGTATAACAGGACAGTGTTTATTATATAACGTACTGAATATGTCCATGAATTTATTATAAGCATTGTTAACATCTTGCTCTCCCAACACAACCCCCCAATCTTGTACCATCAGTTCCTCTTTTAATGCATTTATCCGTTCCTCTGTTTTGAGACGTTGGAAGTTGCTTTGCATTTTCATATTTTTTCTTAGATTCCCCCCATCATAAAGTGTAAAGACCGGTAAGTGATCACTTATGTCACAAATTAGAAGACCACTGGTGGTATTATTATTAATATCATTGGAAAAAATATTGTCAATGAGGGTGGAACAATTTGCTGTGATTCTGCTTGGTCTTGTGATCCTTGGATATAAAGTCAAACTGCTTAATTTAGTAATAAAATCGTACGTTGCTTTATTTTTTGTATAATTTAGCAAATCAATGTTCCAATCACCACAAACGAATAAGGTTTTGTTGTTGTTTTTATCAAAAGTTTGCTCCATCCATTCACTGAACTGTTCAATGCTTGACCCAGGTGCACGATAAACACAACTTATTATGACATTGTTGCTCTTTTCAATCTGTATTTCGATTGTTATGCATTCCATAACATTCTTGATAGTTGTTGTCATTCTGTCCAGTATTTTGTATTTTAATGTATTTTTAACATATAATGCCACTCCTCCTCCAATTTTGTTTAATCTGTTCATATAGTTCAGCTCATATCCTTCCAGTGTGAAATTGATACCTTTCTCCTCATTTAGCCAAGTCTCCGTTATTGCAATGACACTAAATTGATGATTTATTTGCTGCAGATATTGCAGCAAATAAATCATCTTTCATCATATTGCATCTTTCATATCATATTGCACCTTTCATTAAGTCTGAAAACTCTCTCCTGGCGCCCATGAAGTTTGTCCCTTGGTCGCATCTTAGTTGTCGAACAGGGCCTCTTATTGCTATGAGAGTTCGAAGGGCGTTGATGAAAGCATCTGTTGTTAAGTCATCTAGGGTTTCAATATGCACTGCTCTTGAGCATAAGCATGTAAACAATAGTCCGTATCTTTTGACTTCCTTTCTTCCTTCCTTTACAACGAAAGGGCCGAAACAGTCAATGCCGCAATAGGTAAACGGAGGAGCTGTTTCTGTTCTCACTTCTGGTAAATCTGAGAACTTCTTCAGACGTTCCAGCAGTGTGCTTGGTTCTTTTGTCTGAATGGTATGTGTGTGACCTTTACGAAGCTCAGGATCTGCCTCAAGTATTTCTCCCACCGTTTCTTTTCTAACTGGAAGATCTTGTTGCCAAAGAAATGCAGGCCCTTGTAACCAGTTTGAGTCCTTAAGCTGAGTTGCATTTAGGCCTCTCGAGGCGTGATCAGCTGGGTTGTTTTCGGAGATGACATGATGCCATTGGTCGGGATTGGTACTTTGCCTTATTCGTTGGATACGATTCGCAACAAATGTGTGGAATCTTTTGGCGTCGTTGCTTATGTAGGCTAGAACAACTTGTGAATCAGTCCAATAAAAATCTTGAAGATTTTCAATTTCGAGCTCTTGCTTGATTACGTCTGCGCTGCGGACTGCGGTCACTGCGGAAGACAGTTCAAGCCTTGGGATGGTCGTTTGTTTAGTGGGTGTAACTCTTGCTTTACCCATGACGAGTGAGCAGGTGATCTTTCCTTCTTTGCTTATTGCTCTGAGGTATGAACATGCGCCATAGCCATTGAGACTTGCATCTGAAAAGTTGTGTAGTTCATATTGTGTAATATCGATGTTTTGTGAGTAGCTTCGTGGGATTTTTAGAGCTGCTAATTTGGGCAGGTCTCGAAGCCATGATTCCCATTGTGGTAGGATGTGCTCAGGGAGATTGTCATCCCAGTTGACTTTGTCTTTGCACAACATCTGGAGTATTTGCTTTCCAATCAGTATGAATGGTGCGACAAACCCAAGGGGGTCGAAGACTGAAGCGACTGTCGAGAGTACCCCTCTCCTTGTAAGCGGGTTTTCTTTGACTAAGACTCTGAATTGGAACTCATCTGCCTCGATACACCATTGTACTCCCAGTGCGCGCTCAATATGGGTTTCTCCAAGAGCCATATCTTGATTCTTAGGTTGAGCTTGTTCTGCTTGAGGTATTGCTGCAAGCACTTCTTTACAGTTCGACACAAACTTGTGCAGACGGAGATTGCCCGTCTTACAGAGAGCTCTTGACTCTTCAACTAGCTGTATGGCTTCAGCTGTTGACGCCACGCTAGCGAGTCCATCGTTGACATAAAAACCTCTTTGGATAAACTGGATGGTCTCTCCGCTGAACTTCTCTCTGCCTTGTGCTGCGAGATGTTTGAGTCCGAAGTTGCAGCAACCAGGGGATGAAGCTGCCCCGAAGAGGTGGACTTTCATCCTGTACACCGATGGTTTGGAGTTCAGATTGCCTTTATCCCACCAGATAAACCTCAGGTAGTCTTGATGTTCCTTGATGACATGGAATTGATGGAACATTCTCTCCACATCACACATTATGGCTATGGGACCCTTTCTGAATCGGCACAACACACCGACCAGTGCGTTGGTGAGATCTGGTCCAGTCAGAAGGTGGTCGTTGAGAGAGGTTTCTTGAAAGCGGGCTGAACCATCAAAAACCACACGGATCTTTTCGGGCTTGTGGGGGTGGTACACCCCATGGTGTGGGATGTACCAAGCTGCTTCGTTATCAAGCTCCTGCTCAGGAACCTTTTCTGCGTCTCCACGAGAAATTATATCCTCCATGAACTTGACGTAATCCTTATAGTATCTCTCGTCCTTTCTGAGGCGACGTTCCAATGAAGAAAGTCTGTGTTCTGCGTATTGTTTATTGTTTGGGAGATTAGGGCTATCTGTTTTGAATGGAAGTGGAAGTTCATAGTGACCGTCTTCCTTCTGTCTTATGCCTTTGTTCACCTTTGACATGAACAGTATGTCTTCTTGGGAAACTGGATTGTCATCTGTTGAGTGTTCAGCGAAATCTGCTTCCAGAGCCTTTATCACATGCAACGGAGTGACTTCTTTTACTTGGGTTCTGCACACAAAGTGTACTTCTTGCTTGAGCTCAACTGATTGTTGTACTGCGGGGCTTACTTCACGCACAATAACTCGATGACTGGTGCCAATAGCATCACCTTGATTGTGTACTTGATACGAACAACCAACAATGCTCCAACCAAGGTCCGTTAGTTGTGCGTAAGGTTGGTTTTCTGTGCCAGCCAAGACTTCTCTTGGTAGAAGGGCTTGTTGGCAGTTGTAGCCGATGAGTAGGCCAACCTCGCATTCCAGCAGAGGGGGTAACTTGTCTGCCAGCCTTTCGAGATGAGGCCACTTCAGGGCCGTTTCAGATGTTGGGATGTGCGACTTGTTCGCTGGGATGAACTCTCTTGTGAAGACCGGTGGCAATACAATTCTCTCCTTGCTGTTGTATCCTCTTACTTGAAGGTTTGACAGCTTTTCACATGGTATTACTGTTAACTTGGCAGACATTGTCGATAACCGTAAATTGGCCTTACTTTTGTCTGTGTCAAGGTCTTGGGCTACTTCATCCAAGATGAAAGACGACGCTCTGCAGTCAAGGAGTGCATACACAAGTACCTCTTGACTTGGGTTCTTTATAGACGAGACCCAGACAGGTAATATGGATGACGTTAAAGTACTTGGGGTTTCTTGAGCAACTCTATTTGTCGTTGCAGTAGCTGGTGTGTCTTTATCTTTAGGATTGTTCTTTTCTTGAACGTCTACCTTGTCTTGAGATTCATTGTTTGTTTTCACCGGAGCTGTTCTTTACGTTCTGTGAACTTATCATCGATGCAGGCATGTCGGATGTCTCTTTTTACACTTATCACATGTGCTTCTCTTGTCACACTTCTTTGAGTGATGCCCTGTCCTTAAACATCCAAAACAAAGCTTCTCTGTTTGTACAAACTTGACACGATCTTGAACTGTTTTTTCTGCAAACTTGCGGCATTTGTCGAGAGGGTGACCTATTCGTTTGCAAAACATGCATGTTACAGCATTGGGATTTGAGTTGTTTGAGTTTGTTGTTAGAGTCTTGGCTTGAATGACTTGGTTTGACTTGGAGTGTTTGGGTTTATCTGTTTCCAAACCTTTGAGCGCTTGTATTGATGTTATGGGGTCACAAGCCAAGTCTGCTTCGTTTGACACAAATTCTACAAATGTCTGGAAAGCTGGATAATCTCCATTGATCTGTCTCATTTCCTTAGCTTTGCGGTTCCATCTTGACACAAGCCAATCTGGTAGTTTCAACAAGATCCTCTGACTCTCCATACAATCATTGAGAACTTCCAGCGTCTTGATATGTGGCATTGCGGCTTCACAACTTTTAAGGAAGTCTGCAAATTCTCTCAACTCACATGCATCTTTTGAGTTTATTTTCGGCCAAGTGTGAAGCTTCTCTCTGAAACATTTACCAATTGTGAACGGATCACCAAACCTCTTTTCCAGCAATTGCCAGGCTGAGTCATATGCTTCGTCTGTACCGACTAGTAGAAATCCTTCGACTGCCTTTTTTGCGGATCCACCTAGGTACTTTCTGAGGTAGTAGAGTCTCTCACTTTTGGGAATGTTTTTTCTTTCGATTAAGGTTTCAAATGATAGCTGCCAGTCTTTAAACTGTAAGGGATCTCCAGTGAACAATGTAGGTTCTGGAGTTGGAAGACGATTAGCACTTATTGCTTCGGCCAATATGCTGACCAAATCTGAATTTTGTTGAAGTTGTGTGACAGCTGTTGGAATTGGTGTTGCTCGAGGAATGAATGGTGGACTTGAGGCATTGAGTGCTTGACTTGTGAGTGCTTGACTTGTGATTGGAGCTTGGTAGAGTGTGAGTGGCGTGATGGGAATTACATGATGTTCACTAACCAGTTTATTGCTGCATGGCAAACTGCGGCTTTCAAAGTTATTTTCAGCTTCATTGTAGATTTTTACTCTGGCTTTGGCAGCATTTAACCTTTTGATCTCTTCCAAACGTTCGAGTTTCCTACGCTGCTCTTCCATTGCTTGTTTCCTCATCAAGTTTTCAAGTTCACACTGTTTGGTTTCAACTTCTAGCTTTTGGAGTTCGCTTGCTTGTCTCTCTTGTTCCTCCATAACAGCTAAGATTTCTTGAGATGCTGCTGCTGCTTCTACTCTTTTGACTGACTGTGCGCTTGAGAGACCTGAGCCACTACTTGATCCTTGTGACTTTGACCTTGATTTGGATCTTTCTGACCCCAAGCATGATCCAACATCTGGCCATGACTCCTCGTCTTCTTCAGCATGTCCCTCTAACCATTTTTCAGCTTTCTTAACAATAAAGTCTGAAAGGGATGTGCATGAATCAACCTTGCATCTCATGTCTGGATCAGGAGCTTGTATTTGACGGATCTCATTGTAAGTGGCTTGTACATCTCGGCAAGTACTACTGACATTATGCATCAACACGGTTAACTCGCTCTCGGTAGCTGTATCAGTCAATATTACTTTACTTAATCTTGCTTCATATCTCCATTTTTCATAAACAACTTTGTATCTGCGCTTGAGAGCTCTGAGCTTGTCTTCTTGAAGTTCTTTCCCCTTTTCAGTTAAAGTTCTTGCTCTTTCACTCTTGCGAGTCCCTGCTTCCGGGTTGCATACTTAGTTCAGCGCATATGCCTTCCTTGAGTGCATCAGTCATTTGTACGTCAAGTCAGATGCTTTGTAGTTTAGCTTGATGTGTTTTTAAATATGCAGTAGTATGTAGATTAGTGCATAAAGTACTTAAATATTACTATAACTTTGATTGAAATGAACTTCTTAACATGAACTGGCTATATGAACTTGTATAGATAACTTAAATGAACCTTCAATATTTTTAACTTTAAACAAAATGTACAAACTTCAACAATTAGTAAGATAGACAAGATATAACTATAAAGTGCAGCAAGTATCAAGTACCCTTTAGCAAATGTGCTGTGAAATAACCTTTGAGGAGTTCAACTTGGCTTAAACCGCTCTTATTTCCTTGGAGCACAGTCTTATTCTTGTTTTTTACTTTTACTTGTTTGAGTTTATTTGACTTTTATTAACGGAGCTCTGTGGCTGGGGAGCGATGAGGTGGTGTAATGGCGCCGCCTTGTGGTGCACCTCGATACCGCGACCCACCGTAGCTGCCGTCTTCAACTCGAGCTTCTCACCGGCGCTGGGCTGGGCGAGTTTTCACTGTAGCTCCTCAATGACAACACTGCAACACGGTTTCTCGAGTACGGGCGCCTTTATTAGCCTTCACAAATGCCGTAAACGCCGTGAAAACTACAGGACACAATAAACAGCACAATTAGACACTCCATCTTGATTTGCTAACGCTAACTAACAAGTGAAAAATACTACCTCGTGGCCGCCTGTCACTTCGGAGGTCTTTAGGTAAATATGGAGTTAACTTGTGCAATTTCAGTCTGTGTACATTAAACATTATAGTCAGCACAACTTACATTCAGAAAGAAACAAAGGTTATAGGACATTTACAAAACAAATACCTTGTGCAGCTTGTTAGCTAACATTTGAAAGCTGCTTTAGACGTAGCTCTTGCTCTGACAGTCTGAGGCATGTGAGGGCGTATGTCGCGTACCTGTCGCCCGACAATCTCACAAAGTCACGTTAAATCTCGCGTTGCTAGCGGAAGTAAAACAAACGAACCGTACAATATTTCGAAATATCGTAACTTATGCAAAATAAAGACAGGGTTTAACTTTGTGATAATAATATAATATTCAACAAAAATAATCTTTCTTTTTGAACAAAAAATAAACAACTTTTATAAAGGAATCTTTTTATGCCACTTAGAAGTATATTAGACAGAATGTCAACTTTTTATGTTATATGGCGTTTTGGTTCCAATCAGAAAGCAGAGTGAGCTTCACATGAGTGTCTCATTTGTGTTGCCACTTTCAAAGCTGAAATCCAGTGTGTTTAAACCTATGTGTCCCCTCCTGTCCACTAAATGAGAATGAGAAAACTGTGTGTGTGTCCTCGATCTGCAGGCCAAAGTTGTAATTAAAGCTCCTTTATTGTAATAGTAAGAATACAGGTTACAGGTTCCTTGAACCAGGTAAAAAAAAAAAATCCATGGAGATAAACAAGCTCTCTGAAGAGAACACATTGTAACTTTTCTGGTGGACGGTGCATGAGCGCCTGATTGTCTCCTTGGAAACAGCAGGTGATACCACCAAGACAGAATACATGTTCTGTTTTGTTGTGGAATTTACTTTTACTGCAAGATATCTACAGTGTGCACAGACATGCAGCAGTATTTAGTTTCACACTTGGTTTGGGCCCTGTTTAGTCCTAATTTGGTTTGCTTTAGACCAGATCAAGTCCGGGTTTAGTTTCAGGTTCAGTCCCAGTTTTGACGTGGTGATTGTACAAGTGTGAAAGCATATGAATATGATTTGATGGGGCACTGGCTATTATTGATAATGCTGTTTGTAGTAGTTGTAGTAAAATGAATAACAGTAAAGTAGGAGTAGTAGTAGTAACAATAACAGTTTAGTAGTGGAGGCATTGAAGCAGTGATGATAAATCTGTAATAATATCTTGGACTTATACAGTGCATTGCAATCTTCTCAACGTGTTACTGTATAGACTTATATTCATTTACTCCTGGCACTAGTGCCAAGCAGGATATCATAGTGCATCTTCCAGTTCAGCTTTAAAATTTCAATAAGATCTTATGTAAGTATATTCCTTTTCGCAGAAGTTGAGTTTTTGCACCATCAGGGGATGTGTGTTTTGAATATAGTCTGCCCAAGAAACAGTGACGTAAGCCAAGAGTTCACCCTCAAACAAGATCCCCAGTCCTCCCTCTGATATGGACTTTAAAGAGAATCAGAAATGTTGGAGGAGTTGTAGATACACGGATAGCAATGATGAAAGAAAAATATTTGAATTTAGAGGTGACCCTTTTGGTGTTGTCTCTGGGTCGAAAGCCAGTCTCCCACCTGCGTGCAACATCACGATAATGTTTTGATAAAATAATATGACGCAGTAGGGGAGAGTTAGCCCCTGCAACTGCAGCTCCAGGGGAGAAAAACTGATTTTGAAATGTGTGGATTTGATGCCGGTCGTGCTCTCAGTCCCAGTGGGAGCAAAGCATCAGCGGCAGAGGCACAGCACAACCTAGTGGCCAGAGATGGAACACACTCACAGGCTTGTCTTGTACTATGACTTCAATTGAATTAAAAGTATGCACACAATACAGTAAAAATCTTCTTCCTGCGCCTTTTGAGTATAATCGGCTCCACTGTGTATTATACATTATGTATCTCATTTTTTTCCTATTCTACAAATAATATATGAACGCTTTCTTAATGTTAACAGATGCTTAAATAAATATATACAAATAAATGTTGTATAACAGAACATTATTCATTCATTTTCTACCGCTTGTTCCCGTTAGGGGTCGCGGATGACTGAAGCCTATCCCCGTGACTTTGGGCCTTGGACGGGGCAGCTAACACATACATTCACTAAGAAGAGTTGTCGATGTACCTAACGCGTGCAGGTGTTTAGACGGTGAGAGGAAGCCAGAGAACCCGGAGAGAACCCACGGTGACACGAGGAGAACATGCAAACCCAGAGAGATTTTGATCCAGGAGTCGAACCCACAATCTCCTTATTGAGAGTCAAGAGCTGTACCTGCTCAGCCACCGTGCACACAATAGAACACCATAAGTAACAAAGTGATGATAGAGTCAGATATTCCTTACAAAATACAATCATTACAACTTCTGCTCGTACTATGGTCAGAAACTATTGCTGCTTCTTGTATATATTGTTTTGCTACTAGTCTAGTAAAAACGTATTTTAGTTCATAACCAGCACAATTATTGCAAATTTTAATGTTTAAAAAAATAATTAGCTCAAACACTTTATGATAATGCATTTATCTGATTTAACTTTTATATATTTTGAATTGTTATTATGTGACGTTTTAACTGAAAAAAGATGTAGACCCCAGGAAAGTCTGTCATTGTCAAGGCATTGGCTAATTAATGGGGAGCTGATAAACAACAAGAACAAGAGCAAACTGGCAACCTACTGTCACAACTGCCATTTCTAAAGTTCAACACTCTTCAATAGGCCGGACATACCCCAATATAGTAAAAAGGCATAGAGGTTGTGCAGATGACATTACAAACAATTTTAGCAGTGAGTGGTAGTGAGTCAGTGGAGAGTAATGACATTTTCTCCAGTAAAGACATTTTCTGCAAAAAAAGTTGCCACGGTCTGATAAAAATATAGTTGTAGAAAACCAGATAAATAACAGAACACAGCGCTACGGTCACATTTATCACTGATACAGGCTTTGAATTAGATGTTTCTGAGTCCAAGTGTTGAGGGCATTAATTGTTGTGTGGCAGCTGAAGTGCCTTAAGTCTCCAACCGTCAGTAACAAACAATAACAAACAAACTAACTAAACTCTGCACAGTCAGAGCAACAACATCAAACTACTTTCAGTTGGCATTTTACTGCATAAAGTTAATTTGAGCGAAACAAATGCTCCATGGAAAAAGTTCAGCCAAAAACAAATCAAGGAAACACATTTTATCAGTTGTGCTGCCCATGATTCTGCCACTCAGTCGAATGTTGAGAAGCATTTTTTGAATAAAAGAATGTCAGAGCATTACCTCTACTGTAAAATTTCTTCTTAAATGTGCACTAAGTAACTTTTTACCTGTTTGTCTTCATTGAAATGTTATTGCTTTGCATGGAGTGTCACACAGTATGATATTATACTTCTCTATCTTGTATTTATTCAATGACAGGCTTTTTTTAAACTTAAAAATACCTTGAATAACAAACTCTTACTCTAAGAAGCTCGTCTCTCCACAGATCTGACATGAAATTTGGACGGAGCACATCACCTGCAAGATTGATATGTTTAATGCCATTTTGTGGAACCTTCCAGGCAAAGCAATTACCACGGAGACAAGCAGATGAGATGGCAGACGCTCCGCCAGAACAGTTACATAGTGCCTCTTTAAATTATTCAGAATAGTAGGCTACTTACTTGAAGGACTTCCTGCTCCGTCGATGGACCGGGCTTTGACACTTTTTGGGGCCAAACTTTTTTAAAGCTAAAGTAAAATGTTGTAGATATCTCTCATCAGACAGCTCATGAAAGTTTCAGAAGTGTCATTAATTTTCTATGCGCTCTTATGTGCTAATGGGTCACAGCGGTGCAGCGGCCGACAAACCAACAATAAAAACCCAATCTCGGAGGTCTTCACGGGGCAACTGTTCACTTCACTTTATTGGGATCTAAAAGGGCTGTTTTCCCTTAACCCAAACACATAACACAAAATAACAACTTTGTGTCTGTTAATATTTAAAGACATTTAATGAGAGCTTTACAGAGAAAACTAATTTAGCCTGTTTGATAAAGAGGACATTTAGCAGGATACCTGGTACCTGTTCAATCATCTATCCTCCTGTCATATTGAAAGATGAGCACAGTGCACAGCTGAGTGCCACACAATCTCGCCTCACACCAAGAAGGTTCCAGCTCAGTTCTGTTGTGGAATTTCATAACAAGTCCCATGAAGCTGCCAGGGCCTCTCTGTGTGGAGTTTGCATGTTTCTCCTGCCATGGTTTGCGCATGGAGTTGCATTAAGCAAAAAAAGCACTGAATCTGAATCCAAAAATGTCTTGAAATAGAAATATTGACAGCGGGCCCAATTATGTTTCAGTATTATCATTTTTCCCACCTTTAGCAATATTATTCATCAAATATTTATCTTTTTTTAAAATCTAGAATTAAAGTGTATATGAAAGTATAGACAGCTAATTTCACCAAAACATAGTGAGATTAATTACTTCAAGATTTTACAAAAAATATTGCCAACTTTTCTCTAGTTTGACCTTTTTGGTGAAGTTTGGTCAGCAAATGAGACATATATAGATGTGATTCTGTTACCTAGCAACTATAATGTAAACAACAGTCAAAGCTGGACTAATTTAAGGTTAAGGTACAGGTTTTTGTCCCTAATAAAAATATAAACACAACCATTTTGTTAAATGAATGTTTAAACTGACAAATGTGTTCCTTATGTGTAAATTGTCCATGTATTTACGATGGAATTAAGTGTGATTACATAGATGCAAGAACGGCTTTTTAGAACTCGATCCTATTTCAACTTTTCTATTCCAACTTTTCTTCAGGACAACTGCCACTTGACTGGGATAAAGCTATTATAAATACTTTCCAAGCATTTTTCCACCAAGCCAAGTAAAAAAATGAACCCCTGCTATTTGCCGAGTGAGTCTCAGTGTGTGGCACCTGTCTGATGGGCTCGGGCACTCTGTAGCGGCTGCATCTGTGTGTGAGCCTCACTGCTGTGTCCAGGCTTATCTTGTGTCCGATGGAAACGTACACAGGCTTGGAGCTCTTCTCACTGCTGCGTAATGCCTTCAGGAAACAGAGTGGACAGAGTGTGCAGTCAGCAGCTCCCTCCCCAGTGTTTAATATGTACGTTTGATTTGTTGTCCTTTGTTTTACCTTTCCAAGCACTTTGCCCGAGGAGGCTGTGAGGGGGAAGCTGTCGCCTTCTTTTTGCAGAGCAGCGATCTAAGCAGGCAAAAAAAAGAAAAATATCAAAGTCAACCAAAGCAAAAACTCAAAACTATTAGCACTCTGAGGACTCTTCAGAGGCCCTTGTTCTTGTCATTCATGTTTCTACAATAGTTTATTTATTTAATCATCAAAAACATCAAGCTTTTTCTGATAATTATACACAAGTAATTGGTTAATATGCAATAAATTACACCACCAATTAAATCCAAAGAATATACAGGGATATATATAATATGTCTTCTTTAATGATAATTACCTTTGATAAAATTCAATAAACATATGACATATCTCTAAAACCAATTAATTATTTGATGGCCAAGGTGTGCATCATTATCGATAGTAGCTTGAATGGTTTGTTAACGATATGAAAGATTTTAATATTTAGTAAATTGATTATAATAGATCAAAAAATGCTGGAAAAAGTATTCTGAAATATTTCTGCACTTTCCGAGTATTATTGGCACATTTCTGTTGAATTGCCAAAATATCTACTGATCATATTGTTAATATTGCCCACCCCAAGCATAAAATATGACATAAAGATGATGCTAAAACGCTGTACAGGATTCACGTTTATAGGTCTGCATACATTTAAGTGGTGATGTAAATGGTGTATCTTTGGAACAAAGAAAAAAACAGCCAGACGAAGGTGTAGTCTTTTGTCTGGATAACAAGACAAACAAAATGTAATTAACATGCTTTGCACTGAATGAGATTCACGCCTTAATTAAGTTTATACGGCCCTGAGCTAAACAAATGAGATAATTGTTGATAGAGTTTAAAGAGCAAACGAAGGCCCTGATTCCCTTCTCAACAAAACCCTGTCCACTGTGACCTGCAGACGATTAGAAACAGCAGCTTCTTGTTTGTCTGAATCAATCTGAGAGAAATAACAGTACAGCCACACATTGATTTCCCAATTTATAATGTTTATGATGCGATGTTGAAAAGTGGCTTTGGTTGTGACAGATAAAGGAATCTATTTATATGTATAACGCAGGCAATTCACTATAATTAACACAATAGCAATACTAGGTAAACTTTTGTTAACCTTTGTGTAATTAAAGTTAGTTCATTTTAAGATTATTTGACTTTTTAATGTATTTCTGAATTTCTCAGTATGTTGCTTCTTATTTAAAACTTTTATTACTTGCCAATGAGGTAGAAAAAACTGCGCTTATCTCACTGGCAACCTAAATAATGTAGATTCTATGAGTAATTTATCATAAACAAGTCAAAATATGAAACATATTCAGAAGACAAGCGATCCATGCATGAGGATATTCACTTTGGTGGCTTTTCACAACTAGATCAAACTCTTAATAATTAGCTGAAAGTCAGACTTTTGAGAATCACATCTTCACACAGTTTTAATCAAGTTCTTCACTTCACTCCACTTTCTTTTTCGTCTTAATCCTGTGAAGTTTTGATAAAGACAATACAAAGTCAGTGGCGCTGTGACAGGTGCATTGTGGGTTACGGGCCAGAGCGGTGAAGAGAAGCTTAGCCTCGATGATGAATGGCTTGTCTGCTCCTCTGTGACGGATTACAGCTAACAGCCAGAGGAGACGCGGAGGGTAGACAGGAAGAGAGGTCCTAAAGTGTGCGTGAAGTGCGACTCAAAAGGACAAAAACGTTGGGACAATGTAAATAAAGAAATGAACAACGAATCAAAATTTCGTTAAACACTGACAGTGAGATGTCTTCTACTGCGTACTGCTGTGGAAAAGGTCATGTGACAATATATTACGTATATGCTTTAATTATTAGAATAGTCATTAGTGTGTCACAGCTAAAACGTGTCAGTGAACATCGCCTTCTTTACTTCTAGTCTAGAATGTGTGAGAAGGACGTTAAATGCTAACATTTTTTAGGCTAAATGTCTCCACCTTGGCTTTTATAAGGATGTGTTTTATCATTGTTCATTCGTTCTTTTCTTTTTTTTCCTTTTTGGACGAGGGAAAGAGCATTTTTGTCGTGGATGGATCTTTTTACTTGTGCATATGTAAAAAAAATGACTTGATCAATTGAAAGAGACAGTTCTTTAGTTCTTTAAATGAGAAAGTAAGTATTAAAATCTATGTAACCAGTTCCTAGCTCTAATAAACACTCACTCGACTAAGTATTCACATGCATGAATTTTCTTGTGTGCGAACAACTTTTTCAGACGGCAAAAAAACATTCAGCACTCTCGATTGGGTTTGCAAAGTGCTGTGGCCTGATTTTGTCACAAAGGTCAGCTTTTATAACTTATACTCTATAGGAAAAACACCCCAAATGTAGTCTTAAAGAATAAACCCGAGAACCCCATCTTTAATGTATTGTCAAGTGAAAATGTTGTTATTGGGTTTGGGTTAGGGCTATAGTTAGGGTTAGGGCGCTTAAGAACCTGACAGTTTAATATCTCAGTTTTCTGAATATTTCTGGATTATTGTAATGTGAACTGAACAATTAAAGTTGGCAATAAAATGTATGCAGACACAATCAGTCGTACATAGTTTGAGACATTTCACCTGATCCTGGGTTTTGTTACACTTTACACTTAACCTGCAGCGTTGAGTTGAAATACCGAGGTTTGGCTGATGAGAGGGAAAGCGTAGGACCAGAGCCAAAACAGAAGCAGGAGAGGACAGGCCGACAGAGCGGGTCATCAATAACAGCGATCATCAGAAAAACAGACAGAGGAGGAGAACGGGCAGGAGCAGAGGGCAGGAGGAGCAGGTGCAGACAAGAAACAGGTCAAATCCAGACTGTGAGGTTCAATAATAGTGGCGGTGTGTTGTTGAAAGATTTTTTTCTGTATTCGCACTAGCTCTTTGCAAAGGCGTCACTTTTATTTGTAGTTATTCTAATTACAAATAGCTTCAGTCGTTCTTCCTGCAGGGTGTATTTGCAAAGCCAAATATTACATAAAGTGGTGCTTGAAGTGAATCGATGACTAAACTAAAATGAAAAATGATTGTACACGAGTTCAAAAGCTAAAGTTTGTGGTATCAAAAGGCCTCATGCTAATTGAGGGAGATGGATACAGGGAATTTAATTACAGTGTTGTACAATATGTCAAAAGCTTGGGGTCAAAAGAGGAGAGGGCGCTGGCAGCGATTTGAATAAGCCTGTGCCTGCTAAATCTATCTAACCTCTTTTGTAACTTTGGCTTTGAACTTTGGTTGAATCATCAGATTAAAACTTTAATTCAATAAAGCGAGTATGATGTCGCCGGTCCACGTCAGTTCCCTTCCTGTGGGGTAATAAAGGCTACGTTTTTTTAAGGAAACAGTGAATCTAAAGTGTGAAGGCAGGTCCTCGGTGTTAAAAACTGAGGCTGACTTTCAAGTTTTGTACATAAATGGCAAGTCTTGGTGAACATCAAATACATATTAGGGACGTCAAGATTATTCAGTTAATTGATAAACGTGATTATCCAGGTCAGAATATAATCGTAAGATAGAGAAATGATTATCGGGTAAATATTAGATGCAAAAATTAGTCATTTCAATTGAATCTGTAAATGTAAAGGTCCATTTTAAAGGGGCTGTACCTGACTTTTACTATTTTGAAACGTGAAAAACAGAACTAGCTCATGTGCCTGATGTTTTGCATGTAATAAAGTAAAATCTGTTCTGCCGCAGTACAGATATGTTGTAAAAGCTTTCTCTGCATCTATTTAGAGAGCTTTTTATTCTACGAGAAACAGGAAGAGGGCAGTTAGCATGCACACTGACTTTACTTTTTCATCCAAAGTTTGATTTCATAAAGCTGTCCTTATCCTCGAGGAAAGGTGATCTATTAGACAATGTCAATGAAAGTCCATTCATTATATCACAGTTTTTTTTTGGTTAAGATGTAATTGTGAATAATTGTAGTGATCTTTCGTCTCACAATATACATTATACTTCACCCATCTACAGTATATATTATGACATCCCAAATTAAGATTAAGTTAATGTTGTCTTTATAGTGTCTTTTAGAAGAACAATAGTCCTGCACTTGTTTAAAAGGTCCATATTGTGTGTGTGTTTCATTCATTCATGCATTTAGTGTAATCTTACATATTTTGCATCCTTCTCAAGATATTAAAAAAACAACAACGTATGATGTCATAAGGTCGAGGACAGGCCTCTCTGTGTTTTTAAACTTAATACAGCTTCATTGTTTTATTGCAAGACTCAATTTATAGTTATTGTTTTAAGACTTTCCACTCTCACTTTCCTACTGCATAATGTAGGTGTATAATAGTTAAACTAAGCTAACATTTTATATGCTGTGCATTTT
The DNA here is from genome assembly GCA_019453435.1 of Rhinogobius similis. NCBI lineage: Eukaryota > Metazoa > Chordata > Actinopteri > Gobiiformes > Gobiidae > Rhinogobius > Rhinogobius similis. The sequence goes on from CM033622.1 coordinate 16,342,427, forward strand.
ACTTTTTGACCCCTAAGTTTCAGAAGCTTTAATGTTAAACTTTGATATTAATCTCTTTAATGACTTGGTTGCATCACCAGCTCTAAAAGAAATACTTTGTTTGGTGGCAAATCTTCTGCCTCGTAGTGTGCAGTGATTGGAATGCTGATTTTTAATTCAGATGCCCTACAACTCTATGTAGATGAGCATGAAACTGGCAAAGGTGTTGTTGATTTCCTACTTCAAGGTATTTGCTTGTTTAAACCATTACATTCTCACCACATTGTGGTGAAATAAAATATAACAGTAATTATAACTTTTTACTTTAAGCTACTTTAGTTCAAAGCTTGTTTACACATTTCTTCTTATAGATACGGTATCTGAAATATTATTGAAGACACAACTTCTTTGTATGACAGTGTTTGACCTCACCGCTATAAATTAGCATGGGCGTCTATTTTCTATTTTTGATGCTACAACCTTATGACTTTGCATCCTCATTAAAGCTATGCAAACATACACTTATACTTTTAACACCTTCAAAACTGAAGATAAATTATTCACAGTTTGTGATTCAGACGGCTTTACATCACCAGCTACACTTCTTTTCCGACTTGTTTTCCTCTTACAGGTCACCGAGGCGCCAAAGTCAACATTTGCATATTAATGAAAGCCAAATAATTTTGCTCTGCTCCCGGAGGTGTGCTTTAACCAATAGGTATTTGTTTCAGGCTTATTTGTATTCAGGAAACTGCAGGATCATTAGTTACACCGGGAGGCCTTGGCTTGCAGTAAAAGTCACTGAGTGAAAGCAGCCAGAACGACTCCACACAAAGCAATATGTTCAGGGACTAAACGCATTCACAAACAGTTTGAGATGTTACCCTTTTCGCCCGCTGTCATTGCTTTGTCATTATCAGAAATGTAATCAAAAGCTTTATCAAATGGATTATCTAGAGGTCTAATTAAAAATGCCTTAAAGGTGCATTATGTAACTTTTCTGGTGCTTGTCTCCACATAGATGTCATTGTTTTGCCTCAAACGAACCACAGTTTGATTAGTAATAGTAATAGTAATAGTAATACAAGCAGGCGGCGCCATCAGAAGGCCACGTTACATCTGTGCAGAGGAGTGCCCGATCACTGTAAGAATGCATGGTTTGGAATTGAATAAATGTAAGATCTATTCAATTTCTTTTTAAAACCATACTGTGGAAGATTCCAGGCAAAGCAACAACACCATGGAGACAAGCGCACACACACACACACACACACACACACACACACACACACACACACACACACACACACACACACACACACACACACACACACACACACACACACACACACACACACACACACACACACACACACACACACACACACACACACACACACACACACACACACACACACACACACACACACACACACACACACACACACACCAGAAAAATTTTATTGTGCACTTTTAATTTGAGAAATTTTGACAACATGAGATGTATTTAATGGTTATTTTACTTGTTTAAAGATATTTCTCACTGGTTTTAACAGCTTCTTATTTCAACATATTTTGACAGATTGTGTTACTTTATTAATGTTTTAGTCTGTTCATGCTAAATTATCTTAAAACCAGTTGGATATGCTGTATGAATGGTTATATACAGTAAAACATCAAATATAAAAGTAAAAAAAACACTCAAATCAAGAGTCATATCCTGAATTCAAGTCATTTGAACTCTTTTTGCAGAGTAAAAGTGATGTGAAGGTGATGTAATGGTCACCTGTGATTTGTGCTCCTCGTTATTGTACACGCCGTCCACTTGCAGGAGGTTTTTGGCCACACCCACACAAGGTAACCCTGACAACACGCCCAGATGACACGCAAGACCGAACTCTGTTAAAGAAAACCAAGCAAAAGTCACTACTTACACAATGTACCTGTGCTCAGGGTTTGACAAGTGGCACGCAGACATGATACTTGTGCTGACTATATTTTTTGTCAGTGTCTGTGTATAATGTTCATCTTTCTAATCCATATGAACAACTGATAGTGATACTTTGGACTTTGAAATGCATACTTTTGAAACCTTTAGCTGTATGATTCCTTAAAATAATTGAATCTGTGCACAAGGTGGCAGTTGGTATGTTTATTTTTTTTAAATGGCTAGCACAGTACTTCCTGTGTAATTTATTTCTAGGGGTTTTTCGTCCAGTCAGTCTAAAATGGATAAATCCTGACAGACCCTGCAGTGAACAGTGAGTTCTCTGAAACACATTAAAGTCTTCACCAAAGGACACTTGTGTGTTTATAAAGGGACGTGTTTGTGTCTCAGTGCTAATGCATGACAATTTAAACGTAAACAACCCAACTGATGTCAATTGAGGACCCAAAGTAGGGCTGAGCAATCTCATCCCCGTGTCAATCTGCGTATCTGTGATTCAGTGCTTCTCGGTTAATTCAGCCACTAAATAAGTCACTACTACTGTACTGAAATGTTCTTACCTCTGTAATGGAAGAGGCCATTCCCATCCACAAACACCACCTAAGACAAAACAATGTCAATTAAAGCAGAGATAGATTGTATTTGACGGTAAAATCAGGAGGCAGGGTTTTGGGGAGTATAAATCACTTAAACTACATATATGACAGGTTCTCATGATATTATAATTATAACTATAGTTTTACAAATGTTTTACATAGCATTGTTTTGCATTTGTGAAGTTACAGCTTGTGAAGAAATTTTGACAAATAAAAGTTTAAAATTGCAGGAAATAGTGCTGAGTTATAAAACTGAATCCTTTTACCTAAGTCATCAAAAAGCAACATACCATTGAAAATACAAAGACAACTTACAGACAACTGACACATTTTTCTAACAGTTTAAATGGTCATTCAACAAAATAATGGTATTATCAGGTATTATTATTTGTCAAATTTATATATGTATAATATATGTATTTGCAGCCCATGTTCAACCAGGAAGTAACATTATAAACATTGTGAAAACTGTCAAACTGGGGACAAATAGGCCAAATGTTAAGTAAAATCTTAAATATAATCATAATGTTCATTATGTTTTAGAGAAATGTGTTGTCTAACATGCATAACATTCTTTGGCAACAAGTAATGGGATTATTAAGTGTGACGTCACACCTCACTCCAGGGTCTGACTTGCCGCTCAATTTCACAGCTGACTTTGTTTTGTTTTTGACACTTTGCCACAGTCTGTCTTCAGTTTTTCTCAAGTATATCAGCAATCAATACAAACGGGACAGAGACACGTTCCCTTCATTTATTTCCGTGGGATAAGAATAAAAAAATAAGCGGCTTGAATTGATAAGGTGAGTTTATGTTCGGCTCACAACTGTTGTCTGGTGACTCTTTATACTCTTGAAACAGTACAAAATAAGTTTATTTAGAACTTATTTTCTGTTGCGCTTGCCTGCCCCATGTTAACTAACACAGTGAAAAAAAGATGACGGCGGCAACTTCTCAACGGAGACAAAGTGCACCTTTAAATACACCTATTACATTTTTATTTCAAAAATACATTTCAGAAAAGTGATAATGAATCGCCAATGATGGATACTATGCGGTGTTGGGAAGTAAATACATGTAACCAAAATACGTATTCAGAATATTGTTTTATTTGGTGGTATCCAGAGTACAGTTAGTTCCTTAAAATTACAGAAATACATTGTGGTGTTTGATCATGAAATGTAGGCTTCAAACTGCAATTGGTGAGATAAATAAAAAAAAAATCTCTCTTGTACTGAGTAAGTGCGAGATTTTAGTGGTAAACAAATGTATAACAGTCACACAAACTACTGTATGTCATACTTTTATTAAGTCTAACGTTTCTTTAGTTTTTAGAATAATTTAGAACAATACTCTGATTGATTCATCTATTAGAATATGTTACAAAATACATTTTAATGCAGGTATTCAGGACTCTGTAACAACATTTTCATAGTATTCTTCCCAACACTGATAATATGGTTACAAATTACAATTTAATTCCATGATTCAAATCTTAAAGCCACCTGAGGCATAAGTTCTGGCTCTTTACGTTCCAGCCGCTTCACAGCCTCCAGTAGAAAAGGAGTTTCTCTAAAAGCTAGAAACCCAGCGATGTACGGAGCAGTGAGGGCCACCATCTGACTGTCCTCGTACAAAACCTGTAAAACATAACACAACGTTCAAGTTCACCCGGAGTAACAAGCATTTTTTTACCAAACTACCTCCTCGCCTTATGGTATTAACGGGACAAACTGTGTAAATAATGTAATTTAGTCAAGGGCAAATAACAGGAGCATAGGTGCAGGCCCATTTCGATGACAGAAAACCTTTATTTTTTCATTTCTAAAGTAATTCAAACACACAACACATTACGTTTGGACCATTATTGTGCCGAAAAGCCTGAGGTGGCAGTGTTGAGAGTAAATTGAACACAAGCGGGGAACATAATCGTATTATTGGACGGCGTTTCCAAACATTTCATTAGCCTTGTTGGAGCATGTGTCGCCGCGGTGCCCTGACAAAACCCATTTATTATGAGATATTACATAACAAGATGGCCCAGGGGCTTTAATGTACAACTAAACAGAAGGGAAGATGAGGGTTTGTTAAGTCCGGCAAAACGTGTTACAGAAATATGAAGGGGTTAGCCAAACAAGCAGTTTATTAAGATTAACCTTGATACTTGATTGAGAAAAGACAAATAGGTTATTGTACAAGGCACTTTATATTTTATGTAATGTTATATATAACTGGAAAATGTAGAAAAGAAACACTGGACCTGTGGTGTGACATCTCCCTGTATGGTTTTATATATTGGTATTGATAAAATATCTCAACATTGGGCTGAAATAGAAGAGCAATGAAGCTAAGAAGTGGCTTTATGAGAGTTCAACTGCAAAAACTCCATTTTGAAAAATTGTCAAAAGGTATTTTTCGTTTTGTTACCATCGTCTACAGATATTATTACTGTAATTTTTGGATATATTGGATTTTATTGAGGAAGAATGGAGTAATATTTTGATTGCAGTAAAATACATTTGGCTTTTGAAAATATTACAATAGAAAGAGTAAACTGCAAATCTTCAATATCACTTAAAATGGCACTTATCTGGAATTGCAAATTAACTCTTCAATCATAAATACACAAATATACTACTAATTATGCACGAAAAAATTAAAATTAAATTAATTTGGGGACTTAAATACAACTTATAAATATAATATGAAATTAATTTGGGGACTTAAATACAACTTATAAATATAATATGTGGGTCTTACCATTGATTTTTATATTGGGAAATATAAATTATTGGCCATAACAGCAAAAAAAGTTACACATTCTGACCATCCCCATTGCATAATGTGGTCTGATTAACTGTGCAGGCAAAACAAAGGTGCTACCATTAATGCAATACTGTTCATTTGTGTTAAAAATACATTCTACTGTCTAAAAAATTTTATCATTTTGTAGTATCGAGGTCGGCACTGAAAACTGAGTCTATTCCTCCTCCAATCACGGTTACAAAGCATCAGACTATGGTCAAACATGGTCAAATGACATTAACTTAAACATTATTGTGAGCAGAAGGATTCCAAGAAAACTTCACTATGTACGTGTAAGTATATATATATTTTTTTTCTATATCTTAGTGAGTTGCTCTTCCCTTGTGCTCTGACTCGAGAGATGAGGTGCACAAATCTGTGGTTCTTAAATATCCCAAGAGCTCAACTCAAGACTCGAGGTGACCAAGCCTTTGCTGTGGCTGCTCCCAAGTTATGCAACAGTCTGCCCTAAACATTAGAACAGCACAGTCCCTGAACATTTTTACATTTTTTGCTGAAGACCCACCTCTTTGCACTGGCCTTCACTTAAATGTTCTTGTTTTTATTTCTTGCTCGTTCTACTGTATCCTTGTTTTGCTTAGTACCTTGTCGCTCTTGTGAAGCACTCTGGGCACCGCTGGGTGTTGTAAATGTGCTGTACAAATACGTTTGACCTTGACCATGACCTTCTTTTTTAAGTAGCAATGCTCACCTCCAGTTGTGGGTAGCTGAGGACCACCAGCTGAGCGCACGCGTTCACCTTGTCCTCTTTGATGAAAGACAAGTCGACTCCGCCCACTCGCTTCAGTCCTGAGAAATGTGAACTCTTCTGCCACTGCTCCGTGTCCTGCTCCACCACAAGGCGACGAAGACGGGTCTGCTCACTGCACACAACAACAACAACAACAACAACAACAACAGTGGTTATGGGTTCACAGTGGAGGATGTGTCAATATATTGAATATTAAAAAACGTGTGGCCTCCTGAGAGCGTGACATCATCTCTTTTGAGAATCTGAAAAAACAGAATGTACAAGTCACATAAGTTTGTGTATAGGGCTAAGTAAATACATAATCTTTGCTGATAAAGTATACAAGCCACTAGTCTATTCAGCATTTGTGTTATATTTTTATTTGGAATGTTTTATTGTAAGTCAATGTTGTATATTAGTAAAAACGTTTAACTAACAGATACACTGTCTATTATCCAGGGCTATAGTCAACTAAAAAAATTCTTCCAAAAAAGTAATTGTCTAAGGCACGTCTGGTAGTTACTATAATTATTTATTTACATTAAAGACGACGCCAACACAGCCCTGATAATGACTGCTTTGCGCACTTTTCTCTTTTTTTAATTTTTAAATTTTTTTAAGTCTTAAATATAATCACGCTCAGTACGTTTTAGCAAAATATATATAGTCTGACCTGTCATGTGCACTGTCCCTGCCTCATTAAATAAACAAACTAAACCACTTGTGGTCAGTATCACCAAAAGTTTTGTTGTTAAATTCTCGTCATCTCTGCCCCTCTCACCGGCACAAGGCAGTGTCCCACAGATGACAGGCAGCATATGGACCATAACACAGAGTCATGGAGCTAAAGCCGGCCTCTTCATCACAATCTCACAAATCAATAGTTTCTCGTGGCACCAGTCCAGAGTCACAGACAGAGTTACAGCAGCACTGGGACAGAGGAGTGGAGACATCTGCCAGAGCCGTATGGAGCCGAGCAAGGCCTCTGTCAAATGCTGAAGAGGACACGAGGTGCAGCAGGAGCACAATATGGCCACGCTGCATTAGAATGGCTAATCATATGTAACTTCAGTGGAGACGTGTTGGTGTTCATTTGGTCAGCACATGTTTCTGCTTAAAACATGGACTGCTCCAGTTTTGGGCAGTTCGTCACATTTTTACTAAAAATACCACTGTCTCAAAGTTGTGCTCATCTGTAAGAATACATAGTAGGGTTGTGCAATTAATCATACTGTGTAATTATGATTTCAATCATTACTCTATTGAATTACATGTTGTAAATTGAAAATATAATTCATTGCCCTGTGTTCAGAGTTTTAAGTGCACTCCTTTTGCTTCAAAACCTGGAGCAAAGACACTTTTCTAAAACATAACTAATATAAATTCAGTCTATACTTTCTCTACAGAACAATTTTGACATTATAGAAGTAATTGTTATAAATAATCGGGATTTCAATAATGAGCCAAATGATGGTGATTATCATTTTTGCCATTGTTGAGCAAACCTAATACATAGTAGATTAAACACATAGGGTTAGGGTTAGTTCAACTGAAACTGTTCACCTGTGATTCTGAAAAGCCTGTTCATTGTCTACCAATGTCGAAAATATTAGTTATTTTTCTGTTTTACACGAAGCTAGTCCCTCCGTTTTAATTATAGTTCTATGGTTCCCCCTCAGCTGTTAGGCATGTTTATCTGTAGCTGATGTAATGTCCATGGTCCAGCAGTTAACAACGGTTACAGGTCGGTGTGCGTTTTGCAGTTTTATTATTATTATTATTATCATTATTATAAATAATAATAACAATAATGAATATAACAATAATGAATATATATATATATATATATATATATATATATATATATATATATATATATATATATATATATTCTTTTTCAGTTTTTAATAAAATATTTACAAAGCAGAACAAACATGACACTGAGAGGGACCAGTGAATGTAATATTTTCCATTTTGCGAATGTCCATTATAAAGTTATGCACGTCAGTTAACTTGAGCAGGGAAATTACAGATGTTTAGCCACCATCTAAAATACATTTATGAATAAATATGACTGTATAATGTTATAACATTTACAGTAGTAGTTACACATTTCCAATATCCCTCGCGGGAGGAGATTTGTTAGATTTGTTCTTGAACATGGCAACAATCCATTGAAACTTAAAATAACAATATTAACTAACGCCAGTTCCAGTTAATCATATGTTTATAAAGTCATGAGTGTGTACTGTTACTTACCACGTCCATTGTTGCACCAGTTCGTCTGTGGGAAGAGTAGACATCAATGTCGCTTTGTAAATTTACAATTCAGTCTAAAATAAATGTTTTTAAATCCATAAAATCAACTGGCACAAGAAAGCATGAAAGTCATTTGTTGTCTTCCGTGTTCTGACGTCACAGAAGATGGGCGTTCCCTTGAGGCAACGTCGTGTAACGTGGCGTAACTCTGGCGTAATCACAATCTATGGGTGTAACGCTGCCCTCTGCTGGAAGAATTCATACATTTTCTTACTTGTTAAAAATAAATACGCACATATCAAAAAAGAAAAACAAGTTTCTGGGGAGAGAAAACTGTACAAGGACATGTTTTTGCCTGGCTGCATGTTACTCAGGATATTGATTTGTAAACAGATTTGTGTTGATCTGCTTCGCTTTTCGCAGAAACCCATATTCTCATTTATTAATTATTTTATATGTAGACAACACAAAATAAACACTGCTTGTTGAACCATATCAGATTACTATTACTAATACAATTTCAAGATATAACAGGAGTATGAATACTCAAAGCAGAATATTACAGAAAAAGAAGACAAAAGCTTTATTTTTGTCATGGTTCAAGTTTAATATTTTCAAAAATGTGAAGGCGCCATTTTATTATTTATTTCAAACAAATACTTTTTACACAATTTGTCACATCAAGGTAAAGATATGCAAAGATGTCGAGAGAAGCAGAAAGACAAAACAGTCAAAGACACCACAGTTATAGCCCTCATCTGGGAAAAATGAGATTGTGGTCCAGTTGTTCACATGTAGTCGCTTGAAATGTAAAAGTAGACCCTTGAGTTGAGAACCAATCAGCGTGACAATTTATGAGTTGAAAATTGTCCTCTTTTTAGGCGAAATATGTGGCAAAACTTGAAATCAAAGACAAATGTTGGTGCAGATAAGCTGAAGGTAATTACAGAAAGACCAAACCTGTATATTTATTTAGACATGCTCCATAGACAGGGATTTATCATTTACGGTAGCCTGTTTTGAACCTCAAAGATCTCACACAAAATATACAGGCATTTCTCCTGCTGTTTGCAACATTCAACTTTATAGATCATCACTCACACAATAGCCCTCAAAACTGTCCTTTAAAAAAACAATGTACATTTTAGTTTCCTCAAAACTGGTAGTATAGTTACTTAAATCCATTCATTTAGTAGCCAACAACAGACGTTTAAATTGGGTTAAAACAGGCAAGCTCATCAATGCAAAAAAGATTTACAAGTGCTATAGGTACTAGAAAAGTCGACTTCTCGTGAAAACTTCTCATTTTTAAGTTAATTTACTTTAATACTTTATTCAAATCACAAGAGATGTGTGTAATCATGTGTCAGTGTATTCTCTTTGAACTTATAAATCAACACATTTTCACATCTGAGTGGATTTTTCCTTAACATTTTTGCTTAATGTTGCCCTTTTGTTTGTGCTTGCAGGGACTGTAATGTAATTGGTAACTTATTCGGTGCTTTAGCATGCTTTTCCGTCCGATCTCAATCTGGACAGTGATGTACAAAGCAAATTTCTAAGTACGTTTTAGTGTATTATTATTTTACAAAAGGCTAAAATGGTATAGACACATGGCTCTTGAATGGCTGCAAGTATTTCTAAAATCTTGCAAACACTACCCTCAAAAACTCACTTCACTCCATCAAGTAATCCAAAAACAGTAACAAAATTGAACGCATTACAGTATCAATATTTCATGACTGACGCTCCCTCGTAACATTCTCTCCGAAAAGACAAATATAGGCTCTAATATCTACGTAAAAGTAATGTTCAACAATGGCAGTTCGCATCACAACTCTCCCCATTTCAGGCAATTCGTTGATTAGAAAATCCTAACCACTACGAGCACATTCAAAATTCAATATCAAGGCATCTTTCTTGACCTCTTTAGTTCCTCTTTGCCTCACGAAAGCAAGTGTCTTTTGAAGGACGCGAGAGACAAAAGCAAGTAATGATAATAAATGTGGCTCAGTTTTACTTTGACACTGGCGCATTTGAATAATCTCCAACCAAGCACCCATAAAATCTCCTATTTATATACTCTACAAATATTTTAACGATAAATAGATTTTTTTCACACAATAGAAGTAAAAACGTATTGCTTCTAGTAGATTACAATGCTAAGAGTTAAACGACAGAGGTTTTATTTGAAGTTAACGAGACAAAATGGTAACCGTGAAGTGACGTTGCCTGAATGATTCTTGTTATAAAATGTACAGTTATCGCCCCGTTTTTTTATTTATTCAACCCTTTGCTTTGACACTTGACCCAGAAACACACGGAGTTTTTCCAAAGTTCGTGAATGTAACAGCACGTCCAGTCTCTTCGACGCATGTGGATGAGGTCTGCGTCGTCAAAAGTGCTGCGTGTTCATGTTCATTCATGTTAAATGCATAAATGTAACAGCGCCCTCCAGTGGTATTCATCCGATCTTGAATGAAATATTGCTTCGTACAGCTTCCTCGCCTCACATAAACATTCTGCTTATGTTTGAGTTTAAAATGTGGCCCAACGATGACGCCAGGCACGAAAAATATATGACCTTTGTGCAAAAATGAGCCCTTTGAATCTGTACACATAGTTTTTTTAGTTTTCTTTTTGCCTCTGAATGGATTTCTTTTTTTCTTTTGTTTTGTGCAAGCATGCTTTAGTTCCTTTAAAAGACTGGCTGTGCAATCAGGAACAGATGCGAGGGGATGGAACAGGCTGACGGTTTGAGAATGGAGGATTATGGGAGTTGACGTCCTCCTCAAGTCCGCTCTTTCTACCTGGAGATCATGGAGCTGGATTGTGATTGGTTGGACGAGGTTGTGGCGGCGCTGAGCTGAGAGAAGCCGCTGTGGCTGGACTCCAGGCTCGTCATGGACCCTCTGAAGAGAGCAGACAAACTTATTAGAAATGATTTACAATTTTATGTAACATTTAGGTAACACTTTATGTCAGGGTACACTTATAAGCGTAAAACTAGCTGCTAATTTGCATACTCGTCTGTGGTTCATTTGGTATTTATTGGTATTTATTCGTCCCTAATAAATTCAACATTAATCATTCTGCATAACCGTATTCTGCAGCAAATTAGACATTTCATTTATTCATAAACTTATTACTGCATGTTTTTTGTACATGAATTACAAGTTTTTGGTCTATTGGTGAATTGTACCACAAGTAACGTCTCTTTTACTTATTAACGCTTATTCATGTACAAAAAAGTATTAACATGAGACATTTACAAACACATTCCAATTAATAATAAACTCCTTATGACAGCTTTGTCTGATGTTAATACATTTTGCATTTCTGTACACGCATAAGTGTTACTATAATTAAAAAGGTATTGACATCATAGAAATAAGTTTATTTTTAAAAGGAATGTGTTTGTAAATGTCTAATTAGCAGCAGAATAAGGTTAAAAAGGCTGCATTCACTTTTTCACATTTGACACGTCAAAACAAACAAGGACTAGAACAGGACCAAACCAAGTCCACCATAATGGCTTAAATGGGCTCAATTTAAGATCAAATAAATGTGAACGCACCCCATGACAATAATACAAGCAGAATAAATATAAATTAACATCAAATTGACCACGTACACATATGCAAATTAGCAGCTTGTTTCATATTAATGAGTGTATCCTGAAATAGTGTGTACCATTCATAATAAATCACAACTATCAACTCCATAGCAACGCAAAAACACCCGCTAGTGACTGAATGCAAATCTATCTGTGCCCAGGATACAAACACCCAAACATGCTTTCCATCCACCCCACAGGATTAACTCAGGCCCAGGCTCTGCCACAGCGGCAGCGCCCATTCATGTTAGGAAGAGAACTTACCAAGCCCCGCAAAAGAAAAGCTACTGGTGCAACTTTTGTTTATTTTCTGTCTCATTGTTGTTTTATTACAATTAAAAACAAATTAGTATAGAAATAGTTGGATGTAATGCAGGTCTAGACTAAACTTTTGTTGATTTTAGAAGAATAGTGTGTGGTAGCAAGAAACATGTTTAAAGGCCTTGCTGCCGGTGGCAAAACATGACACCATTGGTTATTTTTAGTTAAACAAGGATCATGTTTTGGTTGGGTTTTTATCAAAATAAAGCCATGTAAACTTATTTTGACAAAGCTTTCCCACAGCTACACCACAACAAAATATGTACAACAGTGTTACTACAATAAATGCATATTAAACAGGGTCAGATAAGTGATGAACAAGTGAAAAAATGATTTAAATTGTTGGATAATGCAAACTGATGAGTGTCAAAATGAAAATTACACATGATGGTGAAAGAACATGTACAATGTTAAGATTGTGCGACTCATCACCCTAAGATTTTAGATTTTATTAGTCGTCATGCAAGCAAAAACAAGCCAGTCTGTACGTGGTAAATAACGTGAGTGTTATTCTCTGTGATCAGCCAAAACAATCTGTTAGGCAGTGCTGAAAATCCTTTAGCAAATTCAGATGGACAAAAAGCATCTCTTTGCTGTGAAGCGGGGCTGCCATAAAAAGCGTTTGTTAAAAAACTCAGCAGCCAAAAGCGTAAATGGCTTCAGCAGCGACGAGCTAAAAAGGGAAGAGGGGCAAACACGGTCCACTTACAAACTTCGCACATCACAGCAAGCCGTTCTTCAACAGGAAGAAGACAGAGCAGGAGGGGGTTGTAAGCAAATCGGACAGAAAAAGCTGATTAAAAGAAATCTCAACAGCATCTTCAACTCAGCTCTAAAAAGGGATTTCTATGGGAGCTATTCATAAAGTCAATATGTAGCATCACAGATTTATAAATGTCGTACGGAGGCAAAAGGAGAGGTTGTAGAAAGAAAAATGGGAAAATACAGCAGTGAAAATGAGCAATCTAAAAGGAAAAGTGCTTTAAATCAATAAAAAACACTAACACTATGATCACACGTCAAAATGATTGAATATACACATTTATATTGAATGAAATGATCAGATATGCATAAAACAGTTGTAAAAAAGTGCCAACCTGAAGTCCGCGGAGCCCAGTACTTCTGTGTAGTACATGACTTTACATTTGTGAGAGGAAACCTGCAGCGTGGCCAAGACGTCGTCCACTCGGGGCAGGTTTGTGGCGGAGCAGGCTGGCATGTTGTGAAACTTCCACTGGAGGATGTAAAACCCGGGCCACCGCGTGATATGAGAGCCCTGAGCAGAGAGATCATTCAGTTAGAAGATGATGCAAATAGGTACCATGAGAAAATAGTGTCAGATTATTGATTGGTTGTATATTTCAACCTAGTTTCCAATAAACCAGTGAATACAAAATGGTAAATAGCAAAAAAAAAAGGTTTCTATTAGTTAGTAGTTTAGAGTATCTGAGACTGGGAGTAAATAAAATAAATGATACTGTAATTAAACACGAGACAAAAGCATAGTTTATTCAACGCACAAGAACACTTTGATCTGTTTGTAATGCGTTTATTTTAGGACACCGTTTTATTGTTTTAATGATTTATTTAAAGGCTTATTGTTTATTGTCTGTTTTATGGGTGTTCATGGTTAACTGATAAACCATTGTGGAAAAAAAGATTTGCTGAAACTTCAAAATAGTGGATTTATCTCATAAAGACTGATCAAACCTGTAGAGCAGTATTTATGGACTAATATTAATCACACAAGGTTTATTTAACTTTTACAATAATGAAGAAAACAGACAGGATCGTTCAAATGTTTGCCTCAAATGGAAATCTTTTAACAAGTTCGTGCTGAGCTACGCTGCTAAGGTTAAAGACTTCACACTGTGATTCTTTTAGCGTGTTTTATTCATAATCAGAGCTGGACACTGCTCTAAAACTGCGTTTATAGAAGCTTTCATTCAGATGTGTTTTGTACAGTTCAAAGCAAAAAACAAAAACAAAAAAGCACTGTGTTGAAGTAATCGCTTAATCGATTATTGACCGTGAAAAGTTATTTCAACTAATGATTAAAGAAAAAAATGGAAATGTGCACCCCTAGTTTGTATGAACGCAGTTGCCCGCTTTACAATTTCCTTTAGCATTACTAAAGTTTATATCTGTACCTGTACGCTCTCGCCCTCTTTGCAGGTGAGAGGCGACTCCACCATGCTGTAGTCTTGGCCCAGGGTCCAGGACTTGTCGATGAGCTGGACGTTGTTTCCTCCGGGAGACGTGATGCCGTGGGCTCCCAGAGGGTCTTTACGCGGGGCCTGAGGGGCGCGTTTGGAGTGGTAGATGTTAAATACCACATCTCCTTTACACACGTCGAAGTCCCAGGTGATGACGGAGGAGGCATCGATGATCTCAATCACGATCTGCAGGCACAAGTTCAAAATGAGGCGTGTGAGAGAGTCTGCTTTCCCAAATCATTTTAGTGTGAAATCTAAAAAGCCCACACAATGTTTCTTTGAAAAGGATGTTAATATAACACCATAAACCTTGTGAAGAGTGTGAAACTGTTATTGGCGTTCAGTGTTCTTATGCAATGTGTCAGTCAAACAGCAGACATTCACTCAAGTACCACTAGTCTCCACTAGATGGCAGGCTTTATTTAAAAATGCAACAAACATCTGATCCTGTTCCCCTGTTCATTTAAAGGTGCACTTTGCAAGTTTTCTTGTCCATCACCTGCTTGTGTGGTGAAAATATTATTGCTAATGTTCCACAGTATGGTATAAAATTCAATTACAGGTGTTTTATTGTCAAAAATACTTGGTTTAGTGGAGTCACCTGCTTGTTTCCATGGAAATAGCTATAAGGTTTATGTCATTTTGTGTATCGTCATTTAAATTTCCGGAGACTCCTAAAAACTGTCACTATTCTTCTTTAAACTAATGGGAAGAGAATACATTTTAAAAGCCTTTTACTCTGTCTGACCTCGTGTGGCGCTCCTTTGAAAATGCTGGAGCTCTGGTAGATCGTCTCCGTCCACAGGCGCACGTCCTCATTCTCCAGCTCCTCCGGCGTTCGGTACATGGACTTTGGAACCAGGCCGCCCTCCGGCACCTCACACTGAACAGAATTATTGAAATGAAGACAGAACATCAACACGACATGAGCGATGACATGGAATTTGAGTGTATTTATCAATGCATTTTTTGAAGAGTTGTAATATTTCCTAATGTTGTTTTGTATTTTCAGGGGGGCTAAGACAGCAGGACAGATCTAGACAATCACAGAAAAAGTGTTCCCTAAAAACACTTACTAACAATCGATACAAATCTTTCAGCATAGCTTTAAAATGAAATCAGTTATTTTAGTTTAATTTTTAAGGTATATTACATTCTTTCACACTGGGGAAATGTGTGTAATTTGCGCAACATTTTGTATTACTGATGCTTTTTTATTTGCTGGTGAATTTCCCTTGAGATCAACGGTGATAAGATATATTGATTAGTTTACAATGTTATTGATTGCAGGACTGTAAGCTTTTGGTCAATTTATCGGTTAACTGCGTATTAAGTCGTCCAAAATCAATATTTGTAAGCCAATTATTTTACGGAAAACTGCAGAAATAAGAAGACATGAAGTTAGATTTCAGAATGAATTGATAATTTATCTGCCTTTTCACAAATATGCAATTTACTGATACCGTCTTTTCTTGTCAGTGCTCTATGGACAGAATGGACAGAACATGGAGATGGTTTTGAGACCTTTAATGAAGTTAGTCATGTCTTCTTTATATACTTTTGTTTGTTTTTTAAGACAAAGTAGGTTGTTTTTACCATTTTTACCTACATGTCAAGGTAAAAACGACCAACTTTCTCTTGCTGATACCATGGCACTTAGTCAGTTTTCGAAGGTTAGTCTTGGAGTCTGGAGTCAAACCAAGAATATCTTTAATTCACTTACAGCCCTAATTGATTGACTGATGAAGTACTTAATGTCAAGTCTTTTTAAATACCCACCATACACTCTCCTCCGAGGAAGTCAGGGATAATCTCTTTATCTATGTAGTCCACCAAGCCTCCTGGACCCTGGTAGTCATTGCCTGCGTAAATGAGGAACTTCTTGCGCGTGTTTTCATCGATGAATGGACTGACCTGAAAAAGTAAACCAAAAACATGTCTACCAAAGCCTTCTTCCCAACATACATCTATCATTTGTGAACAGATCGCGTCTCACCAGTGTCCAGAGCACGGGAAAGACACGGGGGGCTCTCAAGATTAGCAGGCGCCCCAGAGTCTCGGGATAGTTCGCCTCCACGACTTCTATGATCCGCAGCAGCGCTTTGACTCCCGGTCTCCACAGGTGACGCATGTTCAGTCCCTCCAGATCCACCAAACACGTCCAGCAGCTAGAGAGATAGAGATAGTAGCCGCGTGTTGATGAATGCCACATAGCAGCTGTAACACTCAGCAGCTGCCTTTCCCGTCGCGAGGCTTAAGTGGGAAGAGTAATACTTGCTAAATTTGGACGCCTTTCAGTGCCCTCCATAGCTTCCCTCTCGTCTATTCGTCTAACGTGCTTGTATCCATTCATAATTCGCTCACGACTGGCTTGTATCCCAGTAACCTCCTGCCGTTTGAGTAAGCCGACACTTGACAGATACTATCTCTGTTCCCGCCCTCTCACAGGCACTTTGTGAATCAGGTCACAACGAGATGATGGAAATACAAGGAGGATGCTTTTTGTCTATGTATAGCCATTTGAAAGGTTTAGAAATAGTATTGTGAGAGCTCGGTAAAATAGAAAGCAGAAAAAAAGTATGAACAAACTTTGAACATTTCCAGAG
This sequence comes from Rhinogobius similis, assembly GCA_019453435.1. Taxonomy (NCBI): domain Eukaryota; kingdom Metazoa; phylum Chordata; class Actinopteri; order Gobiiformes; family Gobiidae; genus Rhinogobius; species Rhinogobius similis. The sequence continues at coordinate 16,359,524 of CM033622.1, forward strand.
TTTGCGGAGAGGGTGGACAAAATGTATATCTTATGTTGCATTATATCGATAACAATATTCAGAAGATATTGCATCGAGAATGTGCTGAACTGCATCTGTAAATGTCTTCAAGAATCAAGAATCGCACAAAACGTAAATGTAAAATTACAATTACAATAAAAATATCACTTTATACCACCATTTGAGAGAGTGCACCTGACAAATCTGTCTTCTTGAGCTCTTTTTGAATAGCTTTTATTCTAGACGATGTACTCAATATTCAAAATTAGTATATCTCCAAAACAACAACTGCATTATTAGACATTTTTCCATTATGTCCAGCCTCTAGTTTGTTGCGTCTACTGCTCCAGTAGAGTACATTATTATCCGAAATATACAATGTACACTGCTTCCACAACTATAATTTTGTGTACCTGATTGGTCGGCCAAAGACTTTGGTGTTCTCCTCACAACGCCTCAGACCTTCCTCATTGATGGAGAGAACCTAAAACAGAGGAAATACATTGGGTTGATTCGTATACACAGGGGGATTATAAGTTAATATATTGTATTGTATTCATTGTGTCGACACGCTTGTCAAATGGGGCATGCATTCATCATTACTTAACCTGTAAGCCAGCCATAGCTGACCTATAAACTGTGGTATAGTCCAGTACACACAGCCACAGACCTAGTTTCACAGGCAGATTAAGCTCTTGATACATACGTGTCTGAGCAGTGACTCCTCTCCCAGAGCTCGCACCAGTCCCTTTGTGTCCATGTGACCCAACCTCAGGATGTACAAGGGCCGACCGTCTGCATGAAAACAGACATTTATAGTTAGAATTTATAGCACTTTTTAATTTGCAGTTATATAACATGAGTTTATGCAATGTTGTAACATTCTAAAGAGACGGTAGTTTAAATACCTCGAGTGCTTTGACTGATTATTCTTAGATTGTGTCCTTGTATCTTCAGTTTAGATTTTGCAAATTTTTTTTTCTGATGTGATTGACGCATTTCAGGATTAACATGTAACGTAGTCTCCAGTCAAGTCAATCTTTAAAGGTCCCATATTCTGCTATTTTGCCCTTTACACAGTCTATTCTAAGGGCTTTGTTGATAAAATTTTGCGTTGTGCAATATCCATAACATAACAGTTTCCAAAAAACACCCATTTCTTGGACTGGCCCCCCTCCTTGCAAAAGCAAACGGCTCACTCTGAGATCTGAGCCCCCAGGACAGAGAGGAGGCTGCTCCCCGCCAACTTCGCGCGCCTCCCCCCGCCCAACCCGTGGCGAAGCCTAGAGCGGAGATAGTGCGCATGCGCCGTGTGCTCCGGTAAACAGCGATACACAAACACGGGAATAAACCTTTTATCCGTCCTGACGGTGCGTCGTGCTGAGTCCTACGTCCTGGATCTGACCTGGAGTTTGACGATCATGCAGTACCTCGACGACGGACGTTGCCGTTGGTAAATAACACGCTAACTCTTCGATCTGTCGTATCCATCGTGTAATTACTGTGGTAGCATTAGCTGTTTTTATTCTGCGGCTGCGCGCTTCCGGAGGCATGGCTTAAACACATCATCCATGGGAAGCCGCGTCATCCATGGGATGAGCCCCGTCTTCCTGCTCACCCGAGGTGGACAAAAAAGACAGTTCTCTAGCGAAAGCATGCGGGAATCAATCAAAAAACCACTTTGGGCACACATACGAGGCCCAAATAGCACTGTAGGAAGGTTAAAACCTCTGAAAAGTTGATTTTGCATGTTATGGGACCTTTAATAAATGTAAATCTAAGCTTGAGATAACAGATCATAATATTTGCTTTTTAATTGTTAAACCGCAGACATTTTGACCTGGATTATGGTTAATATCTCTGTAATTGCAGGGCCTATCCACATTAACGTCTTCTACAATACAGTTAGTATCATAAAAAAATAAACATTTCAATCAGGCATAAAATTAAAAGGATATAGAGTCAAAGTTAACATAGCAAGCTTATACTAAAAGAACATAATGGTTCTTTTAGTAGATTTTTTCCTCAAATGAAATGTACAGTGTAATGTATAATGTAAATTCCCCAAATAAACTAAAAAGTCAATCACTGATGGAGGAAATACAAGGCACCAGTCTACCAAGTTAAGCTGCTACCTCTGGTGCCTCAACATTCTACAGCATAAACAGAAGCTGTACGGACATGAACGCTGTACCTCTGTCGTGGTGGTGCCAGCCGCCTGTGTAGAAGTCCTGAAGGACCTGAGGCGAGGTCCAGGTCTCCAGGAGGTAGTCCACCTGGTGCTGCTTCCTCCAGGTCAGAGACTGGCACAGAATCTCCCGCGCTTTGTCGATGTTGAAGTCCCGTGCTCGCAAGAAACGAAGAATGTGCTCATCTTTCGGAATCTAGAATAAGATAAAAGTATCGTCATTGTAGACTTGAATTCAATCAGAAGACAGCTATTTAAAAGTGAAGAGCCTGTAAGAAAGTGACTGAATAAGCTGAAAAATCACCTTTCCCTTGTGCGTTTCTTGCAGCCATTTGCGAAGTCTGATGAGACAGCTCTCCTGCAGCGGAGTGAGGTCGCCCAGGTAACGTTTGATATAATCTGCATCCAATTTATCTGCAACAAAGACCAAAAACATTAACGACTCTGACAAAAGAACAATTCAAGAAACACAGTATAATGCAAATCATGTATTATATTATATAAAATAAACCTTACCAGCACAATATATCGGTTGGCCGATATATTGGGCCGATATTTGCACTTTTTAGCGTATCGGCTATCGGCCTCAGTTCTTCAGCAGAGGCCGATAGTTTGTTTAGGCCGACCTGCTGCCTAAAGAATACACATAAAGCTTTATTTTAACACTTTAGCTCAAAGAGAGAACTGCACACAACGAGACCACACTGCTCTCTTATAGGTTTGCAGTTATCAACCATCGGTTTCTCAGGATTCTGAACAATTAGTATCGGCCATGAAAAGATCCCATATCAGTCAATCTCTAATAATGACATTGGTAAACCATGATTTCAGCCAAAACTAATCACGCATATAGTGTTAATTTATACTAACAGCAATGGTTTACCTTTATTTTAAACAATACAGCACATGAAATTTAAAAAATGTGGTTTCATTTTATTTATTTTACCTTTCTTTTACCATTAAAAATAAGTCATTATTGTCGACGTTGGCGTGGGCCGTACTTATTCTTCAAATATGGGTACCGCTTTAATATAACTACACTTATTCATGCCTGAATTAAGCATGAACAAAGATCTATTTTACAATGAACAAATAGTTTACTAAGAATGATTTAGGCTCAGTAACAATTTATCTGAGGGATTAGGGTTAGAAGTTAGGGTTAGGGTATTTATTAAGAATGAGTCAGGTTTAGTAAATACTTAATTCATAGTGAACAAATATTTAATGAATTAAGTCTTTGTTCATGCTTTATTAAGGCCCAAAAAGCGTAGGTATTATGAAGTGTTACCCAAATATGTTTACCAATATTCTGTAAATTTCTTATAAAGAGAAATAACTACACTACAGCACAAAACCTCGACCTATATCATCATTAACACCCGGTTTAGATTATTTTTTTCAAACAAAGTAGAGTTTGAGGGTCAGACCTTCAGGAGTGCCGGTGAGCATCTCCAGCAGGCTCTCTGTCTGAAGCACCAGGCTGGTTTCCGGTTTGGTTTCCGCGCAGGCTCCTTCCTTGGCGTCGGCGAGCGCGGGGACAGTGGGGACGGCGGGGGACGTCGGGAGCGCGGGGAGGACACAGGGGACGGTGCACAGAGTGGTGGGTCGGGGCAGAACTGTGATCTGCGAGGAGGGCGACCAGCGTGGCACGTGTGTAATGCCTTCATCTTCAAGCTCCTTCAAGTAGAACTCAATGATCTCTTTTCCCTGCGAGCGGAAACAAAGGAATGATTCAGTGTTTGGTTTTCCATCAACAAGTAATAACTGGGTGTTTATTTTATTTTGCTTGCACCACTGCTTATAAGACAGTGCTCTATTTTTACTCAATAGGCTGAAATTTTAGATACAATGAGATACAATCAAACTGATGATGAGGAAATAAAAGTATCTAGAGTTAAAAATGACCAAAAAACAAATAGTACGTTTTTATGTTGCCACGTTATTATGTATTAGTTCTTATAAAGCTTAAGATCACTCTAAAACTGTTCAGGAAAGGTCTAATTTTGTCCTGTTTATGTGATTTCTTTTTGCATCATTATTTTGCTTTCTCAAAGTATCCGCTGTTAGTTTTATTATAATTATACTTTTGACAATGCTAGCTATACTTAATTTTCTTTTCTTGCTACTTTGTTACTTTGCTACTAGTCTTAAATTTAGAGTTTTATTATCACTCTATTCGATGTTTCAAGTCTTTTCCATCTGTATAATTATTAATGGATTATGTTTTAATGTTTTTTTAGTTGAAGATGGCAAGTTTTGTTTTGTGTGTGTGTCTGTACATTAATTCCTTCTAGAAGATTCTGCATTTACATAATGCTGCTGAGGTGACCAGTTCTGTTACATGGCAGCCAGTGAGTCAGTGTCCACAGCGAGCGCCCCGCTGCCCACATTCAATGATTATACAAGTCAATTTAAGCCTTTACAGCCTGAGAAAACTGAGTCATTCGTCAAAACCCCCTTTGACAGCACCAACACTCATTTCTCACAACATAATGTCCGCTTCTATCTTCAGACACTTACAAATCCCTCTCTGTAACCGCTTGTGAGCTATGATTTGAGTAGGCCAAAGAGGAGAAAAGAATGATATGAGTTATAAAATGCAATGTTGACACCTTTTTGATGCTGCCGGCGTACTGCTTCATAGCAATCTTTTCCACAGTGCTCTCGAAGCCAAAAAAGGACTTGATGTCCAGGCTGGCAGTTTGCTCGAAACAAGTCCAGTCTTCATTCTCGGGATGAACCTGTAGAATACAACAAATACAAACATTAACACAATACTTACACATTTACAAATAATTTTTAAAACTCTTTGTAGAGAACTAAACTACAGCGTAAGCAGCTTTTGCACTAAATAAGTAATAATTTGGTTAAATGTTAAACTTAAATGATTTCAGTGTTTGTGATTTGGTAATTGCGACAATTCGAATTACAATTTTGATTTCAACTGTGATTAACCCTGCAGCACTAATTTGTAGTATACTCTAAAGGAAATGATCAGCGTTGTACATTATACAAACATGCTTGATGCTTTTGCCTAGAGGTTAAACAAACACACAATGATCAGCTGAGTCAAATGTGTGATGGAAAATCTTTAGAGGTAAAAAAAAAAAAAGGCTTTACAAACCATTTCAGACATTAAAAAACCTTTCAATGTCTGTATTTTATTTGGGATCTAAGTGCTATAGTGCCCTTCCATAGTGTAAATATACTGCACATGCACATAAATGGACTTATATGTTGTAGTTACTATGGAAACCACACACCCAGCTTCACCAAAGGATGACGCACATACACCATGATTACAGTGAGTGGGAGGCCATGTGTCAGCCTGACCATTAGAATCTACTACACAAATACAGGGCTTACGCATGTTCTTTTACACATTGGTACATTTGCATTTCATAAGAGCCAAGCGCCTCCTCGAGCACAGGCCTGGTCGCTTCATTAGCTGTGACTACCCAACTATTTGAGCTTTAGCCAGTCCATTAGCTCAGTTTAATTGCACTGTCCACTCCATTTACTGTTTGCACTGTACGAGCGTATGAAGCACGGAAGAAGATCAGAGCGGCCGGAGACTAAAATTAGCATGATTAGAGGCTACAGCAGTGTGCCTGGACTCATCTCCTCAAGGTACAGTCATCCATGTGGGGTTGGACATGGAGTTTTGGTGCAAAGAAGCAGAAAGGGCAATGCAAACTGGACAAAGACACGAAGCTGGTTAAGTGGATTCAGTCAAGCAGTGACAATAAAAGTAGGGGGTTTTGAATCATGAAATGTGGATCCAGCAGCTTTGCATAATATATTAATAACAGAAGTTGTTGTTGGTTTTTGGGGAATTTTTTGAGTTAGGAATAGTCAGAAGGAACTAGCTGGACAATCAGCCAATGGATTGTTAGTTTCACGCTTTTTACACTTAAATTAGGGTTGAAAATAATGAGTATTTTGCCAATTGAGCTATTATTTTTCTGATTAATTCAATAAGTTGTTTAGATTACGAGGTGAATATGCAATTTTTACCAAATTTGACCCATAAAAGCTGAAGTGATGCTGCCTGAGGCCATTCTGATGAAGTATATTTATAGACAAAACAATGTGACACATTTCCTGTATTGTTCTCATGAAATTCCTGTTCTGTCATGTAAAACCCCTTCATGCTTTGGAGTCTGTGTACGGTGCAGATAGTGATTATTTGATGACAGTTATTTAAATAATCGATAAGTTGCTTGCAATCAATTAACTTGTATCAGGCTTCTAATATAAATAATTGTCGCAAAAATATTGTGAATGGACTGACCGAGTAGCAGCAGGTCTCGTGGATGATGACTCTGTTGGAGAAAGTTTCGTTGTGCGACTCGATATGCAGCGTCCTCTCTTTGCGGTTCAGGGTGTTTCTCTGAATGAAGTAAACGTAGTCCATACCAGCAATCTGTAACAAAGAGAATAAAAGCAACGCATTGGACTGCTATAAAATGTAATACACTAATACACAAAACATCAGGTTGAGTTTTCAGACAGGTACATTGTATGAAGTTACACAACAGGAAATGCTAATGCTGCGTTCCAGTCGTCCTCAGAGGTCAAAGCTCTGACGTTGGAGAGGCGTTTATGCGGCCAAGTCGGAAAAACTATGAGCAGTGACCTACAGTTTGTGGTGCATGTACTGTAACTCAAGTCAAATAATAAAGAAAGTGCTTGAATTTAAAAGAAAGATTCAATTAAATGTAGTTAATATTAACCTTCACCACCGTCTCCGGGCCACGTCTCTATTTCCCAGAAGCTTTCTTATAACAAACTTCAGTCACCGGTTGACTCTGTTCTCTCGACCCGCCCCCCTGCCCTTCAATATAACCTGCTTTTTTCAGCATCCAGTCTCCAAAGGGGGGTCCCAAATCAGCTGTGGAGATCACCGAGACACTGAGTCTGTCCACCAGCCATGAACGTTAGCGTCTCTCAGTTCAATAAACAATTGTTGTTTGCATATATTCATTGTGCCGTGGTCCTTGCTTGTGAAGTACATTTATATTTACATTTAACATTTGTAAATGAAAGTTTGTGAATTTTTGCCTTTGTTATCATTAGCACCGTGTAGATGTTAGCAACTTTGGCGCAAAGTCGTATTCATAACCGCAGAAGCTAAAAGGCAGCACAGGTGGCGGATTCACAGACAACCACGGACAAGAGGGACACTAAAGGGCAGATAAACCTTTCAGTACTTTCAGTATTTTAACTGTCGGATACAAAACTATATTCCTTTTTGGATTTTCTAACTTATATAAACTCGGGGCTCTGAAATGTTTCAAGTAGGAATTCCGAGATGCGAGAGTGTTCCAGCGTGAATTTACGAATCAGAACTCGGACAATCCTACTTCTGAGGACAATAGGAACACAACATAAGTCCATAAATGTTTGCTATTGCATTATACATTATGTCAAAGTCGATTTTTACACTGAACACTGGCGTACCCTTTTGAGGAGGCGGGGGGCGTCCACATCCAGGGCACAGCGCCGTTCGATCTTGTTGGTGCTGCCGTCTTCACTGGTCTCCTCACTGACCACGTCACTGGCCACAAACATGGGGATGAGGTGGCAGGTGGGGAAGCGGCGCTCGTAGGCCTAGAACAAAGAGGAAGAAGGCAGATATGAGCAGAAGTTTCTAGGAAAGCATTCAAGTCATACTAAATATTGCAAACTCTAAGCAGTAGGATGTGAGCAAAAACATATTGAGACACAGATGTTGCATTCTGGATGAGTAAGGATGTTACTAGATTTCCTTTTAATGCAGAAATTCAGAGCTAGTTCCTGTATTTACATGTCAAAAATGGTTACAACTAGGGACAGGACAAGATCTCGTACCACAAGATCTTACATGAAAAGATTGCCCCAAGAGTGTGCGTACCTGAGGAAAATTATGTTTTCTAGATTGGTTTGTATTTGTTTCAGACAAAAAAGGGGTTAAGTGCTGGCGAGTTTCAAGTTTTGAGAAGCTGTAGTTAATGTCTTGAGAAGCTTTCTTGAGAAGTTGTTGTTTAAAAGCAAAAATCTACAGTTAATTAAAAGAAATTGTGAGGCCAAAAGTGTAAACCGAGCCACACCTTTTTAAAAAAACATAAATTATGTCAAAATCTTTTGTCTCATTCTCGTGGACTCCATTTTGTGTGAAATAATAATAAATAAATAAATCTTTGTCAAATCGAAAGGATTAACATCACACAACTAAAGCAATATTATGATTCCTTTTCAATTTCTTTAACTGTTTTGTGCAGCCGTAGAACCAAACGTACAGGCTTTCATCACAACATTCACAACAGTCGATAGAAAGAGAGTTTAAGTAAGTGGGAAGAAAATGTGCCTTTGCAGAGAACAAGTGCGAGGCAAAACAAAAGCCCCTTCAGCTCCTCGCAGACCAGTCCTTGCAGCACAGAATGGCTCTTGACCAATTTTAGCACTTGACCACAAAAGGTCTTAACATACAAGAGCGACCGGTGGCCAGGGGCAACACAATTTCTCTAAACTGTGCTTTAAAAGGCATGGCCTTCTCCCGCTTTTGAGCAGCCAGACATGGTTACGCAACTCGTCCTTGAGACCGAGAGATGAAAAAGCAACAAAAAAGTCTTTTTCAACATGACCACAGTGTTGCTTCATTTTTCTTTCATAACTTAAGTCCCCGCACGACAGACAAGAAATCCATTGGTATGTCAACAACAAATGTCCTCCAAAAGATAAGTTTGAGTAGAAACAACAAACTACTCACATATTTTGACTAAAGCTGCTGCACAAGGTTTTGTAACACAACAAACAAATGCAATGAAAATGCAATGAATTAAAAAAAAAGGAACAAATTACATTTGTTAGAATAATGATTTATGATGACAAATTTAAATGGGCTGTACCTAATATTTCATGTAATAAAGTAACATCTGTCTTGTCTCAGTACAGATACATCACAGAAGCAGCTCTTAGGGTTAAGTATTTTTTATTTGTTTTAGGCAGTGTGCAGTGTATACCATGACTGCAAAACTCTGCTCTGACCTCTGAAAGTCGTGAAATTCGCTTATAACCTCATCATGGTGAATACTTAGGATGCTAGGAATGTGTTAGGAAGGTAAATAACACATTTGGACAGTTGCAAACTGTTTAAAAAAGTACTTATGTTTTGATGCTTTTAAGACTGCCCCTTTCATAGAACGTCCTGAATTGAATCTTGGTAATGTTGTTGAGATTTTTATAAAACTTATTCAGTCTTATTATTTCATTTGCAAGAAAGTCATAAGTGTGATCAAGAAGAGGTGCTAGAGAAACAGTCGACGTCTAAAGAAAGCAGAGCAGCCGGAGGTGAAATCACAAAGGGGACAATGACGAAAGGACGCGGTGCTCACAAGACGGTCGGGGTCGGAGTGAGGCATCATCTGAGTTGTGCTGATAAAAGAGCTGTGTTCTGTGGAGCGTAGGACCGGCCATATGCCTCAGAGTTTCTCCAGCAAACAATCTGCTCTGCAACTCCACTCGGAACAGCTGACACAGACTTGAGTCACGTTATGTATGGACCACACGAACAAACTCTTCTCGGATAATTAATGTTGATCACGAGTTGTTTTCATAATGAACTGGCGCACTTTGGAGTGCAACATATTATGTGGGAGTTTTTGGCTTATAACCATTTGGACCAAATGTAAGAATGTGATGGGTTTATGTCTTAATCTGTTTTATGATTTTAATGCATTTATTCGGTTACGTAAAACACTTTGAATATAGCAATCAACTTTGGAGGGAATATTGAATTTGATTTGTCGTGATATAACTGCATGAACTACAGATTTTCCTCATTTCCCGGGGGAGGTACTAAACAGATATTGCAGCTAATTGCTACCACTAACCTGTAACCTAGCACCTAGCACCTTTAACAGGGACTGTGGAGACTCTGAAGAGGCTTTAAAGACCAAATCTGACACAAAAATACTGACACGAGGAGCAGAAACAGAGGAAACTGAATAAAAGACTTTAAAAATGAATTTAAAATGTTACAAAACACTTATAATGTCATTTATAGTAAATCGCTTTTGTATTTTACACATTTTTAAGCCAAATACGTTCTGCCCTATTCATAACACTGCTATTTAGTCTCATACAACAGCATATTTTATGAGTAGGCGATATGAGGACAATAGAACCACAGAGATGCTGAATCACTTCTGTCCACTGTCCCAGAAAACGCTGAGTCCTGTTTTCCAGTATGATCTACTCGAACACAGGTTTTGTACTGCGGTCGTCACAAAAGCTCCCGCTGTAAACATCATTCACGCACATTAAAAACAACCAGGCATCAACAGCAGAGCCTATCCAAAGAGTAGCTGCCAAAAACACCACGTAACCTCGAAACAAAGGGTGAACGCACAGTGCAAAAACATCGGTCTTACTGTACATATGACAAAGAAAAACCCACAGAGAGTCGTGTAGGGTTTAAAATAACACAAAACCAAACAAATATGTGCACCTGCCTATTGTGTGCTCAGAATAGCTCAACATATTTCAGAACTAAAAACAGGAAAACAAGGGCAGGTCGTTTTCAAAAGGGAAGTAAGTGGGAAAGCACCACTTGACTACAGTAGGGATATTTTAAAGCACAGTAATGGCTAAATATAAAATGGACAGGATATTTCTTTCCAAATCGAATACCAGATTTAGCACCATTCAAGAAACTAAACCACCGTGGCGCCAACAGTTTGTGTCAACAGACTTTATACTTGAAAATACAGGCAGACTAGAAGGGGGTTATATTTAAATTCATTCAGCGGAAGTATTGCAGTTCCTAATAATATTGAAAACACTTCGTAAAAACTGTTTTTTTTCCTTCATTTATTAGGGGTAACATATCACAATACTTATTAATATCAAATTGAAATGATATAATCTATTGAAATTGCAATGAATATTGTATCAGGCTCTTTGCATTATGATTGTTTCGCATCGTGACAAAAACTTTAAAAATGATCTAAACATTAAAGGACACATATTACGCTACAGTGACTTTTTTTTGAGCTTTTACTCATGTTCTAACAATGTTCTGTCGTCAAAAACATACCTAGAGTTGCATTCACGTTGTTTTTAGGAATGTTCATTAGAAAATCTTCTCTCCTCCGAGTGTCAAGAACACGTCCTGCTGAACTTCTTCGATCAATAACAATTTTCAGATTTCATTAGTCACTTATCCGAGAATCAAATTTAAAGGTACTCAAGAGTATGTTTAAAGGCTAATAACTAAATGCAAAAACTAAACAAAAATGCATAATAGTTTTCCTTTAAATACATAAATCATTAAATATAAAAAAGAGAACACAATATTACATTTAGAAAACAGTCATTTGAGCGGTTTTGAGGGCTTAATTTTCGCCTTAGGTATATTACTTGCTTAGTCACTCTTAAGTGCAACAAGGTCATTTGAAGCACTGAAAATGTATGTCTTGAGGCAATATTTACCTTCCCAATTTGGAATAAAGTGTGTCATGTCAGATTACTCATTAAAGCAATTATTTGTGCGTTGATGTAGCAACAAAAGAAAAATCACCCTTGAAAAGCATCAAAACACAACAGAACCATATTATGTAAGAAAGGCAATGATTGATTTATGTTTTGTTCTTAAAATGCTGTTTACAAATGCTCACGTGGCGGTAGAATTAGTCTTAGTTAGAAGCTATTAACGAGACAGTAACCTAAACAATACAGTGTGCACAACCCCAACACTGCAAACAGACCCGAGTGCCCTTCATTTATAGGAACAGAAAGAATAAACTAAAGCTCAGGACATCTCCATGGCGACAGGTTATGTTGGTGCACACCCCGAATGGCCGAGCTATGAGTAATCGTTTCTGGGTATACGTTTAATGGGACCCAAGAGGAAAATATGAAAACAATATGCGGCGGTTATTTAATCTCTTCCTGAATCCCACAAAGCATTTCCCTATTTTTCCGCAAACAAACTGTGCAGAGTGCGTGCAAGGAAAAACAATATCTTGGCTATGACGGATTTAAAGGCTTTGTAAGAGACACTTGATCCACAAAGCAGTCGAACAGGGCACAAGAACTGGGCTAAAACAAATTGTTCCCGTTGGAGGCGGTGAGGTCGCTCCCGGCTCCTTCTGAAAGCATGCGATTTTCCCATTCATGTCGTGTCACTGCTTGTTGCCACAGCGCGCAGAGGTGGAGACCATGCACTGTTAAGCAACGCAATACCGCAGTGTTATTGATGATCACAGCGATATTACCCCGAGGCCACGCTGCAATCGCGCTGCAAGAACATTTATTTTACTGCACGCCTCATGGGAGTTGTTTTATGTGCGAAACTAGAGCATATTTTCACTGAACCCAGGTCTTGATAAAACGTTTGATAGCACAAACCCCACTTTCAGGTCAGGTTTACAGTAATTTTGTAGGTTTTCATAATGGTGTTGATGACTTTTTAGACAGTCGTACTGAATGTTTTTCAGGTAATTCAATACGTTAGTTTTACCTTTTGCTTCTGATCTACACAATTTAAAAAATAATTGAGCTTTTTGTCAATAGTGTCCACCTTTTATGAGCAAACCACCCTTTTTATGATAGCGCTGTAGTAGGGCGACTAAAAAAAATTCTTGGTCGACTAAAGACCTGGCCTATTGACTGATTAGTCGAGAGTGTAGCATAAAATATATTAAAACTATGAAGTATCCCACACAAACTGCCTTCAAAAGACCAAAACTGCACAGGAGTTCATGCAAAAAACAACTATTTATACAGAAAAGTACAAGGAAACACTGAAATATATGATTCACCACTAAAATCTTCAGCCAACTCGCTCCATGTCTTCTCGTTTTTGCAGTTTTCGCCATAGAAATCCTTTTAATCTAAATAAAATAACTAATTAAAATGTTGTTCCACAAAGACACCATCAACCAATTAATCAACTAAGCAACTAAAGGATTGTAGTTTATGAAAATGCATAGTGTATAGCTTATCTACTTATCTAATATATGAAATTATTAGGCTTTTTTGTGTTTATATATATATTTTTTGACAATAAATCACTCTTCAAGGTAGAGTTGTCAAAAGAATTGATACACAAATTGAAAAAAATAATGACAATAGGAACAAATTAGACCTTTATTGAACAGTTTTAGAATGCCCTTGGATTATTTTGTGTCTGAGAGTTGAATTTATGTTTTTATTATCACATTATGGTGCCGAAATCGAGTGTGGAGACTTATAATGTAGAGTCGTAATATCTCGTACATGTTTTTGTTGTTTTTGTAGTGTGTTTGGTTGTTCCCCATGTGCTTTTTTACGACTTGAACTAATTGCATCTGGTGGGAATAACATCATCTAAATCTCAATCTTATCCTTAGAATCAAAATCAAATCTACAAATACCGTGAAAACACTTACTGGACACAATGGCTGGGTTTTGCGTCTAACTTTTATGCATTAATTGAACTGTTTTTAGTGTCTGAGGGCTACTGAGAAAGGAGGCCATGCTGGAACAGTCATGGGAGTTCTCAGTAACAATAACACATCTCTGGAGCTTATGAAAACCGTTGTGTAATAAAGACGACAGCCGCAGAGGTCAGTGTCTGCTATTTTTATCAGCTGGATTTTGTGGCAGCTGGGGGCCACGCTGGACTGATGTTTTAAGATTAAGACGAAAGCAAACATTTTGGACAGCTTTACAGTCTTAATTTGGTGAAGTTGGGTTTGCTAGAAAACAAAAGAGTTCAATTAATGGTAAAAAATTGGTTCAGTGTTGTTAGTTTTAAAAGGTTGTGGTAATATCAATAAAAAGACATTAACTGTGGTGCAATTTGGCAGTTTCCGTTTCAGTCGTATCATTTCGCCAGCGAGCATGAAGTGTTTGAATAACCTTTAAAGTAGTTAAAAAGGGGGAGGAGCCAATATTATCATCATTATCTACAACAAAATAAGTCATGATGTTGGATGGCAATTACATTTAATTTCAGTAATTCAATGAGATTTACATTTTGTTCATTACAAACAGCAATCTTGATCTAAAACTACTTCGGAGAAAAGTAACAAACATAGGGCTGGGTGATTCTGACCATAATGAAGCTCTGGATATTTTTCGGCAGATTATCCATAAACTAGATTATGTCAATCTAGGGCTGCAACAAATTAATCGATTAATCAAAAGAGTTGTACGACTCAAAATTAATGAAAATTACGAGGACATTGTGTAAACGTAATGTTTTATGTTCATAAATGTACTCAAACAACTTCATTTCAGTTTGGGTCAAAATCCGTAAAAAATCTTTTCATCATGTGTCTTTTGTATTTTAAACAATTTATCGATTAATCACAAGAACAATGGCTTGACTAATTGATAAGCAAAATGATCGTTAGTTGCGGCCTTATGACAATCCAACAGGAATGTCCCAAACTGTATTAGTTGAGGTTTAATGATCCAACAAATGTGAAATGTTTGTAAAATTAAACATAAAAGTGCAGAAATATCACCTCATAGCCTTCAAATTGTGCTAATCTTCAAAACTTCAACATTTTGATCTTGCCCAAGCTGTTAATAATGTTGTTGAGGGTTATGAGTTAGGTTTACTCTACTAATTTTTACTGAATCATTCTTTATAAAGAATTTGTTCATTATGAAGTCTTTGTTCATGCATTATTAAGGCTAATTAAAGTGTAACCAATTAATCTCTTTTTGAGGTAATTTTGATGATACTACATATTCTAATTTTGCAAATCTCTAAACAAAGACAAAAAATGATTGCGATATTATCCATATTTCGTATAAAGGTCACCTTTAAAACACCGTTATAACATTGTTGAAAGCTCATAAAGTAAATTTTACAAAATATATCCCCTTTAATAGAGAAATAAAGCAAAATTCTTAGTTAAAACATAAAAACTATAAAATACAAATAATAAGCTGTAGAAAATGCACACTGTACTTTTCAATATCATTTAATGTCAGTGTCAAGCAGATGAAAGCTGACATTGGCTTCTAGGATTTCAAATAAGCTATTAGTGTTGAAAGCGTCCATTGTCAGAAGTTAAACAAGGGCGTATCTACAAAGCGGGGAATTCTCTGAACTGTCTTGTTTCCTCTGAACGTCTAATACAGCCACAGCACTGCTGACGTCACCGACAAACACGGGCCTCTGAATGGGCCCTGCTCCCGGCCATGTGATGTCAAAGTTTGAAAGCAAAATCGTTATTTGCTCACGGGCGCTTGTCGGCTCCGGCTCGGCACGTCATGTCCACGAGTTAGATCACAGACTACTCTTTATATGTTGGGCTGCATTAAGCGCCTGCCATCATGCTAATGCTTGGAATTAATTGGATTTATTGACTGGGGCACAGCTATCAGCGCTGGCCTAGCTTTCAAAGAGGAAGCCGTCTGTCGGCACAATTGGGGTCACCGGGAGATTTGGGAAATGTTGAGCCAAAGGAGCCGTAGATTATCATTAGAAAAAAGGCCTTCCTATTTCAACGTGGTTATTACAGCCAATTAAAACTATGAGGATGTAAAAAGATTAAAGTGATGGGAGGAACACTTTGGAAATGTATTTAGTGGCGTATTCATGTAGAGCTGGGCAAGATATAAATATTTAGATAATATTGTGAATGTTGTTTTGAAGATATGCAAAATTTGAATATTGAGTATATTGTTTATAGTAAAATGCAACCAAAACAGAGGATTACAAATAAAAATGAAAAAAGTTATGTTGTAAAAGTTCAAAAAGGATTTAAAAGATGATCTTCCTGCACTTTTGTGATTTCATTTTATTGACATTTCACATTTGTCTGATAATTAAACCTCAATAAATGAGTTTAAAGACATGTTTTAACACATTTCTGTTAGATTGGCATAATAATCGTTATCAAAAATAAAAAAAACTCAAGATATTAATTTTTGGCAACATTACGCACTCCTAGTTACACAGTGACGGTCTGAGTACAACATTCTGAATACTCAGAATAATAATGCAACTTACTGTGAAAGTGCAATGTAAAAATATCGTGACACAGGATTATCACGTTTGTTTGCTGCACTGCTTCTTCAGCATTTATTTATCACTGATTTGAGAAGGAAAAATCCCATGTGCACGCACCACAACAGCTGTAGATTCTATTTTGTCACTAATTAGTTTAAAAGCTGAATTGCGTGATCAAATACCACAATGCATTCCTTTGATTTTGGGAACGTAACGGTATTCTAAAAGGAGCTGCTTCTCACATCCTGTAGAAGGAGTTTGAGTTGTTGCCAGGATGTGGATTCACTGATGGATACAAGAGCAATAGTTCAGCTAAAGTACGTACCAATAGATTAGTAAAAATGTGCAGCATGTGTTTTTAGAGGCGGGACTAGGTGCAATTTGTAGGCGGCTTTTTAATTAATTTGTATGGGAAATCTTATTGGCTTTGTATGTATACTTGGTTTTGTGAATGTGGCAATTTGACCGTCTTTTTGTATTTAATTTTTTATTCTACACATTTTATTTTGCATGCCATTATTTTAGCTTAGTTTAGCACAGTCTATACTTGTTACCTCTCTATTTTCATTATTCATTGTTATATGTTGCACCTTAAACCAAAGCAAGTTCCTAGTTTGTGAATTTTGTTGACCGACAATGGCAATAAAAACCTGATTTTGATTTTGTCTGTTGTGTGTCTTCGCGCTTGTCCAACACAAATCTCTCCAGAAGGAAATAATAAAGGCTAATCTAATCTAAATATCAACAAACAAAAGAAACTGTGGTGGGATGATACAGTAACTCTAAATCACTATTCTGTCTTCTATACCGAGACTGGAAAGGCTATACCGCCAAAAAAGCTTGCATCAAAAGTAGGTCAATGCAGTCAGGGACAGAGCGAGATGAAAACGGGGAGGGAGTGGAATTAACTTAAATGCCATAGATGACGACAAGAAAAAGGGGAACTTTGATGTTTTTGGATTGCCAAGTAATTGATCAGGAACTCTTGATGAGGAAGGATGAAATGTTATGTAAAGCTGACAGACAGCCGTATGTTTTGGATTAGCCACAGTGTTTTGATTCATGCCTAGGTCTGACTCATTTTGATAATTTTCTGCGGTCAAGAGAAATGTTGGTTGTGCAAGAAATGGATAGTGCCAAAGACATGACGTGCCATTTAAAATGAACAGAGCAACATGTGGTTCTTCTTGACTTAAATGCCGTGCCAGCATTATGCCTCCAGATAATAAGTGCTTATTGACTTACCTCAGCTGTACAAAATGTTTTAAGTTCGCTCTGATGTTACGCAACGCCGGGGGACCTACACAAATGTTCTGGACCAGTTTGATTTATTAGGCTCCATAAAAACTTATTCCATGTAGAAGGAATGTAAAGAGGAGGGTTTTCCTCAGAGTCTGTGGAAAAGAATCCCTTAATAAACAGAAAGACATCCATGTCCCAGATCTGAGCAGCTGGACGGACCAGTCAAACAGCTCCTGACGCTAAGGATGTGCACTTTTATTCCTCACTTAAAAAGCTTTTGCCATTAGTTCCATAGGGAAAAAATGAGATTATGCAATAAAAGTCTAAAAAAAAACAGCTCTGACGCAAAAGATGAATGAAAAGGTCATGATAATATTGACTTACTGTCCAGAAAAATAGCTGGAACAATATCTTTTGGATTCAGTATTTATTGTGTGCACATTTTCTTTGCATTTGTGGTGGGCATTTTATCTTATTTTTGTATGAGAGCCACAGACACAAAGCACTAAAGTGTTTCATTCTGCAGTTTATTTATTGCAGCACATATCTTCAAACAACTGTGCATTTAGAAAAGGGTTTACTGGGATTAATTCTTATGCTTAAGGGTTTTGTGACCTAATGTGGGCATTATATATAGAAACTTAGATATTGTGAATGTTGTTTTGAATCAAATGCATTTTTCATAGTAAAACAAGGTGCAAAAAGAGCTGATCCAAAGTAAAAATGTTAAAAATGTAAGTATGTATGGTGAGTTCTGCACTTTTATTATTCATTTTACAGACATTTCACATTTGTCTGATAACTAAACCTCAACTAATACATTTAACACATTTCTATAGACCTTGCAACACTGTGAAACGTAGCTATTCGGACACTTCAAAATGGTGACTAAACTTCCCCATAAATGTTGGTGAAGCCCAGAGCTGTTGCTGGTCAAAGGTGTGGACCGGTCTGAGGCGAGAGGCGGCCGAGAACAAGCCGCTGATTGAAGTCTTACAACAATAGAGCTTTTTAAGTGCATGCCACGCCGCCCACGTCTTCAGCCCGCAATCTCGCTCTGCAGTGGGCTTTGTAATGAAACCGGCTGACTATAAAATGTGCACAATCTTATATAAGGTCCGGAATATTTGTTGAGGCATGTAAAACGCTAAACTGCTCGGTTGTGTACTGTATGCACGTGTGGCTGAGTGAGTGACTTGATAATATGCTTGCACTCCAGAACACCATCTGCAGTCGATCAAAAAAATAAAACCGTCAGGGGAAGAAATGCAAAACCATGTGCGTTCCTGTCAACATAACGCTTACCATAGCATAACTGTTCAATGTGTTGTGTTGTATGTGAATGAGTTAAACACATTTGGTAAGCTGGAAAAGCTGCTCTGGAGTTTGTTTTAAAAATGTGCAGAAAGTAGTAGGTTCTAGGGCTGCACAAATTGAAATTGAATCAAAATCGCATCGCAATATGAATGGATGCACTAAGTAAATTGTAAAGTGCCATATTTTCCTCCAAACAACAAAATATCCCGGTTTAATGCCTAAAACTCCTTAGTTTCGATGCTAAAAATCCAACTAAAAATGACAAAAACGCAACTAAAAGCGACAAACACATGTCTAAAAATGACAAAAACTGGTTTAAAAAAGTGCAAAAAATGACAGTGACAAAATACCACTAAAAGCAACAGAAACACAACTGAAGCAACAAAAACAATACAAATGGTGACAAAAAAACTACTGAAAACAGAAAAAAAACGCAACAAAAACACTTGAGAAATTCTCCTGGTTGTGTTTAAAATGTGGATTTGAAAAGAATTCCATTATTGAGAATATAAATGCAAATCTAATCACAAAACTGGTCAGAAGAATTGCAATTAGAAATTTTCCCCAGACCATTTGATTTATAATTTAACTGACAGGTCTACAACCAATCCTCTGTCTGTAAAGGATTTGTTTGAAGCAGCGTTCAGAGTTTAGAGGAACAAATCTGACTATTTTTTGGTTTTAAATAGCAATTAATACAAGTTTCTAATGTTTATGTTGAAGAAATGACGACTGAAATCCATTTTATTTGTTTATAATAAGACAAGACATTTAAATATCATAAAATTGGGATGAGTAAATCCGAAGAAACAAAAAAGGTCACTGTCATATAACAGGATGCAATGACTGTACTGTGTGAAGTCGATTTGGGAACCACAAAATCGAGATAAGGCATCAAAGGTTTCATGTTACAAAATCATAATACGGATATTGTCGGTGAAGCAAATACCGAGAAGTCAGACGCTCCAGGAAATGGCAGAATTGTTGATTGATTGTTGATGGTTTACCGTAAAAAAATGAAATAAGGATGCTGGCGAAGAGCACTGTCTGAACTCATCGCCGTCGGTTATTGAGTTAACTGTAATGCATTGGACGGGGAAAGGGAACTGCTCAGACGGACTAGAATTGGAATGAATCAATCTGAAAAACAGTGAGGAAAAGGCATTCAGTTATTTTCCTAACAATGACCGCACGTCTGCCTTTAATTGGTTTTATTTAGTGCTCTGGAATCTGAAAATAAAATGAATATAATGGAATAAAACTGGGTAATTTTGGTAGGTCGTTTTCTTTTTATTTCTTGTTTGTTGTTGTTGTTTTTTCAGCTTTGTAAGGCCATTCAAATCTACAAACGTGTTAAAAAAAAAAGAAACAAATCTGATTCATGACAGGGGTTTGTATGTCCTATGTAGAATTTAAAAAATCCTAATCTAACATTTTATTCAGCAATTTTTCCCGATTTGTTGACTACTCAAACCATTAATTTATGTCGTATTAATAGTTTCTAAAAACATTTTAACCAAATAAAGTCACAAAATGTTCACTCTTTGATTCAATAATGTCGCCGTCTTTGTTATAAAAAGGCCTTTTTGTATGTATTTTAGAGTCTGTATAATCCAGATAACCATTATGCAGAGCAAGGCATTTTTTTCAGTCGACTAGTCACGTTTAGTCGATCAATCGTTGCAGCGCTAATTGTATCCTTAATGGTTTATAATGCAGGAACTGGACGAACTACACCTTGAGCATCAGTAAACAGACCAAACCTTCAGACAACCGCAAATCTACAGCAGCCAATTCTTGACGGACGACATTAAAACACTGCGTCATCAGCTAATTACCGTCAATGTTCAGCGTCAACAGAAACGCCGCCTGTACATGAGCCCGATGTCGGTTTACTGTACATTCAAGTCACCGCCGCTGCTGCCGTCGCATGGCCGTGACTCAGACTCGGAGTTTAGCGAGCCGGGGTCATTGTGGACGTGCGTTCATCTGTGCCGGGAGCGGGGCGGCAGTGGGGGAGGGGCTCCGCGGCTGCAGCATCCCGACCTTGCAGCACGGAGAAAGGGTGAATGAGCATCCAGACTGTCCGTGAATGAAAGCGGCACCGGGGGACTCCGATTGGACGGTTGGAGTCACGTGATGAGGCTACAGTCTTTTTTTCTTTTTTTTATGCAGCATGCAGTCTCCGATAAGCTTCCTCGCTCTCTCTCTCTCATTCTCCCTCTCTCTCCACAGCGGGCCATAACTCTTCATTGGGGTTTGGCATTGAAAAGACCGTGAATTACTGGGAGGAAGCAGGATGGATCCATTCACAAGAGAGGAACACGACCTGAATGAAAGCGGCAAGGGGGGACAAATTTGAAGCCAAAGCGCTTTAAAAAGGAACACAATTTGCAAATGACTAAAGCTGTAATCGACTAAATATATTTTTGCTCAACTAAAGACCTGCCAGTTGATTAGTTAACTAAGGGTGCGTTCAAACTTGTACTTGTTCGGCCTTGTTTAATTCTTGATTTGGTCCAGGTTTAGCCCTGGCCTTGTCCAAGTTTAGCTGCAAGTTTAGCCCTAGTTTAGTCCCAATGTTTATGGTGTTTTTGCAGACAAAAAAAGCATGGTACAAGCTCTCAAAACTATTAGGCGTCTTTGTGATCTCACCCGGACTGCACTCACAAGATGACGACGCAGGAGTTTTAGCTGCAAAAAAAAAGTAACCGGAAGCAGTGTATTTATTTTAAAAATTTAATTAATTAAAATTAAACTCATGATTCACACCCAAAACGTTATCTAATTCACTCACTTTCTCCTTTCAGCTGTATAATCTAAATCACATTAGTCAATTTAATCACTGACTGATTAATTGATTAAACACCTTAGGGACTACAGACGTTCAAATTACCAGCGTAAACTAAACCTAAACTCAAAGGCTCTGTATCAAAGCAAATCATAGGAAGGAAGCGAGCTTTGAGATCTAAAAACACATTAAGGGATATGAGGGCAAAGCCGAACAGCAGGCAGTTCACGGACGGATTACAACAAAGGAGCAGAGGCCAGGAGGATGCCACTGCGCCAAAATGCTTGGCTCCAAAATCCTGAACAAGACCTGTCCCGAAGTGGGTCAGCTCACAGGAGAGGGCGCCGCTTTGGCCTCGGCTCCACAGGATGAGCCAAGTTTATAAATTGCAGCCTCCGCAATAAAAAGGATCCACAACACAATACAATACAAACGTGGGAAGGGCAGCTCGACAGAACGTGCCAGGGATGACCTACATAAAGTTTTCAGAGGAGGAGGCCTGGTGCAATAACACGGCAACAATAACTTCTGGAGAAGAATGTGATCTCAAATTGCTGGTATTATACAAATCAGACCAATGGAGGTGCGTTTGAACAGAAACCAGTGAATTAACAGAAAACATGGCAAGTATTATCGTTTGGAAACAGGTTAACAAAATGCATGTGTCCCTTGTTATTCCATTTTTTATATAATGCAACGATAATGAAATAAAACAGAGAGCGAAAAGAGAAAAAACAGTAGTTCAAAGAAAGACCGTCCGGCATCTGTCCCTTTTGTAACTTTAGTCCCAACATCTGGCAAATACGTCAATTTTCAAATTCACTGCAAAAGTTTGTCAATCAATTTTATAAATGTCCAACGTTATTTCAGTCCAGTCCTTGACAGTCGGCTCTGTTCCTGTCATCCATCTCCTCGTTTTTGTTTTTCTTTGCTTATGCCCAAAGTATATTTAACAGGTATCCATCTATTGCAGGGCTACAGCAAGTTAATCGATTATAGAAATGGTTGTCAACTAATTAAATAATCAAGTAATCGTTAACTGGTTATACACAGACTCCGAAACATTGTACTGAAAGAAGAGGAGCAGGAATGACACAAAAACACACAGGAAACATTGTGTATTTCTGATTAAAATCCTTGTTAATCCATAAATATTCTCCAGGATGCCATTACACTTCTTCACTTCAGCTTTGTCTGTGTAAAATTGAATCATTTTCAAGGGTCTTTCAAGGGTGTTCTAAGCAACTAATTGATTAATCGAAGGAATAATCACTAGACTAATCGATTACCAAGTTGCAGCCCTAATATTGTGTCCATTGTTGGAGTTTTTCAATAATAAAAGGTTGCTAATTACGATGCAGAATAAACAACAGCAGCATTCTCTTCATAATTCACGTGTAGTTTTTTAAAAAGCTGTATTTTACACTTTTCACTTTTCAACACCTGAAAAACAAACAGTAAAATGCCAAGAATCTCAAAGACGCCTCACACTCGCAGTGTCGCAACGGTCAACACGTCTTCCTCTTTTAGCTTTAGCGGGTGGTTTCGTGTTGCCAAACTCAAGTCCTTCTTCCCTGTTAGTGGTTACTAGATCATTCTGAGTAGTGTGCAAGGAATATAAACAACGACTATATCAAATTTCCCTGAACTGTTTTCAATGTTTGAAGATTTTCTGTGTAAACCGTGCCCAACTTTCGAGGAACATTGAGTTATTTTCCATTGAAGAAACTCTTGTCCTTGTGGATTAGCTGTAGTTTCCATGGAGCGTGTTAAGGGACGATATGCCTTTCCGCTCTTAAAGGAGGCACTCATTATTGACTATAACATAAGTACATCATGATTTTTACACTTTGTTCATAGTAATCTGAAATATTTATCTCAGATGGTTTGAAAAGAAACAGGTCCAAGTGACATTTCAGCGTAACAAGCAGCAGATTGTCATTTACTTGTACGTTTTAGCACCCGACATGTATCAATCGAGCCTTCATTTCTCAAACAATCACAAGTAAATACAAGGATGTGGGCAGGGGATATTCTGAACACTCAAGCTTCAAACGCAGGAGATTACAGGATTACTCAAATATGCATAAATCTATCAAAATGCAACTTTGACTAAACTAATGATGAAAAAAAAAACACTCTTCTTCGACTTCTGCTGTCAGTTTTGGTTAGCGAGACCTGTCCCCTTTGGTCTGACACAGCAGCCACAGGACTTTTATGTTGTTTGACATTCCACAGTGCGCCCCCCGAGAAAGGACTAGTGCGTCTGCGAGGGCCCCGCTGCGATAACGGCAACAACAGAATCAACTACATTTCCTGTTATTGCGGCACACTCCAGGGACTGCAGTGGCTGGGGCAGCTTTACTGGCCATATACAGATACACCAAAACGATGATTCATAGTAGGTTTCTTCTTTTTCGTCTTATTTTTGGCTTTATTAGACGGTACAGAGGGAAATGGGGATGAGATTGGGGAAGGACATAAAGCAAATACCACCAGTACAAGAAGAATCATGGACATAATAGGTCTAAAACTGGACTAAAATCAGCTTTCTACGCCAAACTTATAAACCAGCTCTAAATCAGAAAAAGCAACAAACATATTGCATCTAATTAATGAAATACCCTTAACACAAGTGTAGTTTGTTTGCGTTAGAGCTGCATAATAAATCGCAAAAGTGTTGATATTGCATTATTAGCTAAAGCAATAATCGATGTCACAACCAGCTAAATAGTCATCCATCAGACAGAAATTTATTATTATTTATTTTTGTAAAAGGAAAACGTTGAAAAGGTATGATTTTTATTATTTAGACTAAATTTGCCTTGTTTAGTATTGGTTTTGTCTTCGTTTGGCAGATACATAAAGGAATGAACAGAAATGTGTGTGTCAAAAAGTATAAAATATCGCAATAAAGTCAATATTGCAGTTTTATCTCAATAATTTCCTATATATCGTGCAGGCCTGGTTTGAGTCTATGGTATTTTCATTAGTGACACTGTCCTTTGATTTTAATCCAAGAATAGAATAAAATAAGCATAACAGTAGTAACATTTCCTTGTCTCTCATTTCACCGTAACAAGCAATACAAAGTCATTTATAAGCCGCTCTGCATTTGAAGCGGAAGGAAAGAAAAGGAGTTGTCCGGCGGTCGCTATCGAGTCATGATCTATGCGAGTTTCACATCAATATTGAGAACTGCTGCGGTGTGGTTTTCACTTCTTCTTGAGCTGCTCGAGGCTTTTAAAGACAGGCTATCCCTCCACGACGGAGCTACAAATCACACGGACAAGCGTCTTAAATTAAGAGTCGCGTCTGGTCTTGTTAAGTTCACTTTGGCAGTCCTCCTCAGTCAGTTGTGTTGCTCCCAAACCGCACAAAAACAAAACAAGGCATGTGAACCGCTGTAAATCTTCTTCAAACTGTTGACAGATTGGAGTTTTACGGTCGCATTTTGGAGCCAAGTGTTGAATATTCCGAGTAGCTGTCAGCATACCACGAATTCAGATGTGGGCACATGTATTACCTTCGAGGAAAACTGCTCAAAGATTATGCTATCTTAAATTATTCAGGACAAAACACTAAGCACCTGTCGCCATGTTGAGTGACTTTGTGGGTATGTATTTCATCTAATCCTCATTAAAAGGAATTTGTTTCAAGTCTTAAACAGAAACGTCTGACTCTTACAGTTACATAAAATAAAAAGGTGTGTCAAAACCATATACGAGAGGTAATTTCAAAGGGAGAGAAAGTACCAAATTCCTCAGAGCAAACTGTCAAACATAATCCTCCAGACCAAAGGCAGCGCCAGCTATAAGTAAAGTCGAAGCGCTGGGAGAAATATTTCATATGCCTGCTTAAAAGAGCTGCGGGCAAAAACAGGGTTGAGCAATGTATGGTTAATGCAGTTAATGTCAAAACTGTTTCAACACAAGACGCTAATACAAAATATACAAAACAGAGACTTGCAAAAAAACACCTGCAGGTGAATGAAACAGCTCCCTGGCTGAGTATGTTTTCTCTCACTGATAAATTATTGCTGCAGATTCAGCTCTGGGTCTGTGTTTTCACATTGCACTATTGCTTGTAGCTAAATGAATGCTGATGCTTGATTCAAGTGTATGAGCTCAGCAAACTTCAAAATGTCAAAATCTAACCTAAATGCTGTTTGATTCAAGTTTATAGCTATTCTTTTTATACGACTATAAACAACATCTGTTTCCACAACATGACTCGTGATGTATATGATGCATAGTGGGAGGTATATCTGTGCAGGGGGCACGATTTTTTTCTTGTTTTTAATAAAAACAGCAGCCTCTTCTGTGACGCACCATTAAGTCGGCTCTGCAGTGTCTGCAAAAGACTCGCTGCAGAGAGAAGTTACTAGAAGAGTCAGGATTCAAAACAGGCTCTGCCACAGATACTGTCAAACAGGGATGTATAGGGATCGATAATTGTGAATATTCAGGTCACAATTTAATGATAACAACAAACAATAAAGAACTAAACATAATTGACTATTTTATCATTTAGAAAGATAGTTTCATAAAGCTGGACACATACTTGAGGAATAGTGACGTGTTGGACAATGTGAATGTGAAGAATGGAAGATTTCACTGCTGTTTTGTCATGTTCTCACTACAGTAAATGTGAATTGCAGTTAAGTTGTGAGGTTTTCTCTCACAATAATCGCAAAAATGTTACATCTTGACATCCCTAGTGTCAAATATCCGAGACAATAAAAATGTGTCCGCACAGACTCAGTGGAAGCTCCATAAAAGATAAAATGCTTAATAACTCAAACAGGAGCCAACATTTGTCATTGAGCTGCCTGCGAGACCCATTTCTACCATGAACCTTATCCAACTCTGCCCTAGTTTATGAACGGCCCAAGGCTACAGCAGAAGGGTCACCTCCAGCGCACAAATCATACGTCTCTCTCTCCTGTAACTGTCCCGAGCCCAGAGCTCCTTGTGTGGACCCAGGTGGAGGTACCAACCCTCTATTTATAGCCGCGTGTTAGCCGCGTGCTACAGCCAGAGCTAAGGAGATTTACTGTTCCCACATCCTGGTCCCGCCTGGTTAGGAAAGGCTTATTTCCATTTAAAGAAAGTAGCACCTGTGTTAAATGTGGCGGCTTAAACACGTCCATTAAAAAGGTGTGCCGATTCCTGTGTGAAAAGCCAACAAGAAATGCTAGAGATTACATTTTTGCCTTTACTTAATGGATTAAGGCATCTTTATGGTTTATTGAGCTACAGCTAAACAAGTGGACTTCAAAGGGAAATTTTTTCAAAGCGAACTGTGTAGGAGATCATTTGATTTTGATACATATATATTTGATACATATATCTAGGACATAAAACACCAACAATGGAACTTTATAGATGGATACCTGTGGAGCGTACTTTATTTGGCTAAAGCAAAAAAAGCACTAACAAGAAAATGGGTGACAGGAATGGAGCTGATGAATCGAAATTGCAATTTGAATGGACACAATTAGTAAATCGCAAACTGCTTAAGTTAGATTTGTTAAAACATGTTCTGAAACAAGCAAAACAAAAATAGGACTAGAAGGGTAAAAATGTGACTATAAGCGCGACTAAAAGCTACAAACACGTGACAAAAAGCGACAAAAACTTTTGAAGCATGTGATTCTTTTCTTAGTTTGTCAGTTCATATTTCAGTTTCTGGTTTATTCTTTGGGCTGCTCTAATTCCTTTTGATTTTGTCTTTTCACTTTAGCCCTAAGCTTGGCTTGCCTTAGAGAAAATCCACAGACAGCTTCTCGCTAAAGGCTAAACCACTAAATATTTAAAACGGCAAAAGCACTTTTGCTACTTTCTGCAGCAAAACATGGATTTGACATAAGAACAGTGGTGTAGCTGCAGGTAAAGCCACCTACTTGACGAAATAAGCATAGTTTGATTTTCATTAAAAACTGTGTCTTTTAAGCTTATTATTAGTTTATACTGGTTTGTCGACAGCAGCAGTATAAGACTTTTGTCCTGACAAACGCTTTGAAACTAGGATCTAGGGCAACGCAATTCAATATTACAATCCAATATCTTCAATCAGGACGGTGCAATTTTGTGATTAAGCCAGAAATGTGTCAGAACACTTTTAGAAATTAAGTGCTTTGCTGCGACAAAGATGTTCTGGCCTGATTATTGCCTAATTGCTTTGCTCCAAAAATCTACTCTTTGGTGCAAATGAAAATGACTGTCAGGCCCAATATTTAGGCCTGAACAATGTTAAAGAATAAATTCCAATTGTGATTTATGTTTTACAAACAGTTTACAACGATCATTTGAGAGATATTTTGTGGTTTGTTGAGGACATTGTTCTAATTATTATTATTAAATTTATTTCATTTTTCATTAATTAGTCTGTTTTCTGTGTCTTGTTTTGTCTTGTTTCTGTTTCATTTGCTGTGTCCTGTTTTGTCTTGTTTCTATTAGATCTTGTTTCAAGATTCACGATTAACTTGAAAGTGAGACATCTGTCTTTCGTCTTGTATCGTCTTGTTTCTGTTTGTTTTGTTCTTGTGCGCCGAGTGTTCTGCACTCAGGAATGCTAAAAGCTATTATATATATATTATATATTTATTATATAATATAAATGCATTTATTATTTGCTTATTCCCATCATTCAATCTTGCAACTCAAACTGTTAATTTCACTTCAGAGCACCATAAGTGTCATTTAGGTGCTCCTTGGCATGTTTGTGCAACATTTACTAAAACAACAATACAATCGACAAACACCAAACTCAAACATGCTGATGTCAATGCAAACAGTGTGTGAGCCCAAAGCTTTGCCTGCATCCTCTCTGGGGAAAACCGCATGGAAAAGGTGTGTGCTCAGTGTGATTCATGGACTACCTGCTGAGGGTGACCTCTGCAGTGCGCCCACCTCCACAGTGTTATGTAACACCTCATCTATATCATGCAATATTCAAGCGCTTTTCAAACCCAAGGCTCTAAATGACAGGTTAAAACACTCACCGCCATCACCAGCTCGAAGGGATACTTGTACACCCGCACAGGTGACTGGTACTTCTGCACCATGGTGGAGGCGACGCTTACTGCAACAACCTAGAAACAGAAAAACACATCAACTTTTGAGGAACAAAATACAGTATAACGCATTGAAACACAGTATTTGTTTAGCTTCTACAATTAGGGAAGTAACAACACGCCCAAGTAGATATGGTTTGTGATCATTTCATGACTTTTTTTGAGCAGCAGTACTTTAACATAATGATTAATGAAATAAAGAAGCAAGTAATTTACCCTCTTCAGGTCAACATTTGTCTAATTTTTTCATTTTAAATAATTTTAGTAGTCAAATGATTATTTCTATAATATATTGAGGATTTTAAATAATTTTTTTACCAAATAAAGATTGAAATATGGTGAGTGAAGGCTTGAGGATAGAGAATATTAAGGAATAAAGTGTATTAATGAGGAAAATGACATTTTGATTAAACAATGCCACTTTAATTATATTTAAATTTATGCGTTTCAGAGTCTGTATAGTCCAGTTAGTCTTTAGCTGCTCTGGTCTTTGATAATAAACTAACCCTATTTATAACTCATCACTGAATTGAAAGTGAAACTCATCTCTGTTTAGCAGGTGGGTCTTTGCAGAAGTGTGAAGGCTCCTAGTATAACACTTTGAACTTTGTGACCCATGTTTGGACTCGGATGTACAGTAATACGAGTGCTGGCTTGGTGTCCCTGAGAGAGTGTCTGTGTTTTACAAGCGGGTGAAACAAATGCCAAGAGTCAAGAGCTTGAACACATAATCCCTTCCCTTGAACTGCCAGGTAGAGCTGCAATGATGGTCGACTATTAAAATAACCGTATACAGATTCTAAGGACGCGTTCATTCACACTTGTTCTGGTTTGGTCCTGGTTGGAGCCCAGATTAGTTCTGATGTAGACCTGTTTTTTGATTCCTGTTAAAGTCCCAGTCTTGTCTAGGTTTAGTTACAGATTTAGTTTGATGTAGTGTATGTGCACACGCCCTAAAACACATGTCAAAAAAGATATCTGCTAAAAAACACACAGCACTGTGATTCATGTCCATTCTTTTGCAGCAGGTCTCTTTAAGCAAATTAATTAATTGTGAGACACTGAACTGAACTATTTCTGATGACTACTGTGATTAGCAAATTATGTTTTAGAGACAGGATGTAGTTCTTAGTGCACAACCATGAGCAGAAATAGCTGAGAGAAAACTGAAATTATACTATGAACTGAGCTAAACTAACAAGAATCCCTTGCATTTCACGACACTTTGTGCTAAATAAAGGGGATATTTTGTTGTTTGTGGTGTTCTCTTACCTAAAAAATCTGCGCCAATTCAAGTTACATTTTTCATTCAACTGCGATATATTGTGCAGCTCTAGCATTTACTGCACATTTAGGTACGTCTCAGCTCCCAAACCCCACATTAAAGAGCATGTATTTACATTTTCTGACGTTATCCAAACGAACTGTGCCATATTCAAATAAACCCTGTTCCACCTCTTTTTGTAAACTATGCCATTTAGGAGCAGACAAGGTGAGCTGAAGGGCTACTCATTCTTGGCAGGATTTCAGTAGCACTTTGCCTGCCAACATTACTGTATGATAGATGCATCTGGCCCACAGCCGGGGACTCAGCGTGTAATGAAGTGAAGGTGTGAGCATTAGCTGACAGCATGTTTCGGAGACAGAAGGTGTTCATAAGTGCATGTAGAGCGCGGTATGTTGATGTTATATATGGATGCCTTATATGGAAAAGAGTGAATTGTGATGGGCTGCAGAAGGAAGTCTCCAGAGCAGTGACCCGAGATCCAACAGATCAATGGATGCAGCATTCCCGACTCATTTATCAGGGACTGTACAACTGCAGTGACATTTATCTGCAAACTATTGGGAATACAGCTTAACTAACCCATATGCTGACATAGAAGACATATTTAAAGCCAGAGTTACACTATATGTTCTATGATTTCCAAAGTAAAGACACATTTTGGACCTAAAAAGATAGTAAGTCAATGGCCCAGTGAGCAATATAAGCATTGTTAACCAGAGTATTATATGTCACTGAGAAACCAACCACAAAATAGCAAATGAAACTGAAAATGTGACCTTTTTTTTCTTTCAAACAATATCAACAGTAACAATTCTAACTGGACCCATTTTTAGGTTACTTACTGATACTACAACTAGTGTTAAAACAAAATACTCATTTGAAAGTCTTGAAGCATCATTACTGAAAAAACATAAATTTGAACCTTTTCTGAAAAGGCTGAACTGGTCAAGACAACATGATAATCTTAGGGTATGTTCACGTTTGCAAAATCACCACATCAGAACTGGGACTAAACTGGAACTAAATCTGGACAGGAGCAGGAATAATCCAAGACCTGAATCAAGACTAAACCAGGACTTGAACAGGACCTAAACCAGAACTAGAACAGGACCTAAACCAGGACTAAAACAGGACCAAACCCAGTCTACCATTGGACTGAAACTGGGCTAAGACTAGGACAAAAAAAAAGACACATATGAACGCACCATACATGAAACTACCATTATTTTCTGTTGAAAATATCAAGCCTTTTCCTTATTATGAAATTTGAGTATAAATTATCAATATCATGACAACAACACTCTCACAACTATATACAAATTACTAAATTATTATTGCTAATATTGTCAAACAAATGAAAAGCATGACTCACATATTGGAGTAAACCAAGCATTTACATAACCTACGAAGTATATCTGCAAAAATCTGTCTTGACCTTTCATTTGATTGCAAGCTGTCGCACACATTTATTGTTTTGTCGGGAACATTGCTAGAAAGAGGGACTATACAATATGATTTATCTATGATCTACTACTAATTTAGGAAGAGATCGGGAAGGCAGACTAAAGACATCAGGGAAACAATAATCCACTTTTAACAACACGTTTCTAGCACTTACTACTGTATGCACAACAATAATTACCGTCATGCTTCAAGATCAGTCTGCAAACTTCAAAAGGCAAGTCCCAACAGTTATTTAGTGTGTAGTCAAGAAAACGTATAAGACTAAACAGCAAGCGTTTTATGAGATCTGTTTCAAGTTTGTTATGGTGTGTGGTCTTCTTCACTGTTTTGACTGAAGCGAGGCAAGAGATTTAAGATCTGACTTGTGTTTGTTATACTGATACTGTTTAGAGACGAGAAAGGGATAGAAGTGGCTTAAATGAGCATCACTACAGCAAAAATAAACATATTAAGTGTTTTAACGTTTTACGTTTTGTGGAGGATTGACGTTAGCTCCGTAACATCAGTCTACTGTTGCAAGCTAACTTTGCACATGTTAGTCAATCGATATATCAAAACTTGCCTTACCTGTGAATAAACAGTAACAAAACCGGACTAATCCTGGCGTTTGATTAGTTGTTGTATCGTTTCAATGGCTCCTTTGTGGCATGTCTTGCCATTTCTTTCCAGTTCGCCGGTGTTTGGTGGATGATGAAGGCGCTAGCGCTGGTTAGCTTCGATGCTAACTGCAGCTTCCCATGTTGTTTCCAGCTTCAAACGCGACACTTCGTCAATGGTCAAGTGAAAAGAAAAGCATTTTAAGATCAGTCGGCAATATCTGTGTAGTTGTGAGGCTGGTCGTGGCCGGAGTGTTGCAGGAGGAGGACGGTATGTGCCTGTAGAGCTGCCTCCGCCTCCTCTAACGCTCCTCCTCCCGGTTAAATCCTGGAGACGGTTGGGTTTTTCCACCGGAGCTGCGCAGTGCCGCGGCGGAGAGTCGTGGCATAACACGCTAAACACCGGCCACATCTGCTGCTCTGAAGGACAAGCGGTGCACTGATGAGGAGCAAAGCAGGGACATCTATGCTAATTAACTACAGCAGGTCTTAACTCGGACAATCGTGCAAAGAAAAGATGTAGTTTGTCTGCTTGCCGTAAGTCATTGCCAGCAATCCCTGCACAATCACATTAAAATGTGTCATAGTTCTGAATAGTTAAAGCCCCTGATGCCAAGGAGGGTCCACTGGAAACTATCAAGCTCCAGGAAAGGTAAACTATAAATAGAAAGCTATGACCCATTCATTGTCAGAGCAACCATTCTGGGATGAGTCAAGTTCAATTTGTTCTCCAACCCACATATAAAAAAAGAAGCCTAAAATTCACAAAATGTCAAAGGATTTTTAAAGGCATGGACTTTTTTTTTTTTTTTTTTTTTAACTTGATTACAAATCCTTAAATCTTATTTTCAGTGACATTGGCTTCAGCTTTGAAATGGGAATTGTCAAACCCAACAAATGCGCAATCTATTTGCTCTTTATGTTTACCAAAAGAATGTGGAATTTTAAATCTGAATCCTTTGTGCATAGCTTTTTACAACTTATTGTTCGAGTGAATCAGACATCAGAGGCCAAAGGTGTCAGCTTCAGAGAGAGTCCACTCAGCCCTCTTTATACTCTTTATAATTAAAGAGAGACATATTATGTAAAATTGACTTTTATGAGCTTAAACCATGTTAAAACGGTGTTCCCTTATCATGAGCCTAGTCAAACTTGTATTTTGATTGTTTTG
The DNA here is from genome assembly GCA_019453435.1 of Rhinogobius similis. Classification (NCBI taxonomy): domain Eukaryota; kingdom Metazoa; phylum Chordata; class Actinopteri; order Gobiiformes; family Gobiidae; genus Rhinogobius; species Rhinogobius similis. The sequence continues at coordinate 16,392,655 of CM033622.1, forward strand.
TACTGTGTGTTTGCGAAGCCTAATCCTAATTTAGACTCCAAGTCTTGCACGTGAGGGTGAAAAATGTCACATATAGCATTTTAAACCATACAAACATTGTTTTAAAAAAGGAAAAAAAGAAAAAGAAATGCCGTATCTGCATGAACAGAAAGTCAATAGACATGTCTCTCTTCTACAATATATGTATATATTACTCTTGAGCAGGAGTCCCCACTCCCAACAAATGGATGTAACTTTATGTTTTTATCAAACTTTGGGGTTTATAAATGAATAGGCTTGCCTTGTAAGTATGGCCTAGGCCTAACACAGTGTGGGCTCTGGCCTGAGATGAGTCTGTTGCTACAGGAAAAACCTGACAGTGGTTTCAATGACATTCAATCAATACCTCAACAGATCAGTAAGGTTTAATGCAGTCCCGGTCTGAATCATGCATCATGTGACCTGACCTTCAAAGTAAACCTCCCACTCAATCATCGCAGGACCAAACCTGTTAGACCTGGAACTTAAAGCTTATACATGCCACAAACAGGAAACACAGACTCAGAGTGTGACAACAAAGGGCTGTAGCCTAAACACTTTTGTAGAAGCTTAGTGATCAGATTACAAAGTGTTTTTAATACAACATTTTGGCCCTTGTGAATATGAGAGTGGATTTAACAGGCTCTGTCTTTTAGTTTTGTGATTGTCAGGCCAGTAGTTGGAATGGCTCACATATGATTATATAATAGTTTTGTTTTATCATACATATTCCTATTTATTACAACTTTGTATTGAAAGTTTGCTTCAACTAAGATGAGGTTTTGGCATTACCAGACTCAGTATTAGAGTGTGTAATGCACAGTAAACATCAATGTGGATTTATGTTTGAACAATGAGCTGCTGCAACAAAATATTTTAGTGAAAATGATTAATAAAGCATATATATTATATCTAGCAGTGTAATATCATTATTCACATAAACTTAAAACTTGACATACCAATCTCTGGATCAAAAGATATTATTATTGATGAATATGTTGGTAGGTCAAATCAAACAGTTGTGACCCATATTTCTTGCAGCTGAACTGAAGCATGTCCAGCTTGACGTCAGCTCTGAGCTCGTGAATAGAGCCGGTGGGGACCATTAGGACTCAGGTAATCAATGCTGCAGCGAGAATCCAATACTGATTTTGTTACTTACATGTAAAAGGAGCTTTGTCCAACAAGCAGTGGAGGTGTAAATGATTAAATAAACACTGTTGTAGTTACATCATTATGGACTTGATTCAGGTCACCATAAGTAGTTATAATTATAGGTATATTTTTATGTTGTCTGTCTTCTACCTTACTGTTAATTTCAGGTTGATTAGAATAGAAAATGTGTGCATAAGCAGAATAGTTCACATTTGTGCTTTGGATTTAAGTCAGATTGGGATGGTTTGTGGGGTCGTAAATAGGAGGAGGGATGCTGAGGTTTACGATCTGCCCGCGAAGAGACCTTGAGAAAGATTATAGAGAGGCAATTTATGGACGTCAATGAAAATAGATGTTGGTGTGTGAGAAGATACGGAGGGTGTGGGGTTAGATTAGCCTTTATTGTCTTCTCATGGAAATTCAAGTTGTACAAGTAATGTGCACAAAGACGCTCCAAAACACACAATGGGCATTTAACCGCTGCACATTCTCAATATCAATACAATCAGTACAATCAACATCAACCCATTGGTGGCAGTTACGATGCAAACGTGACAATGTCCAATTTAGTACTATCCAAATTCATTCATAATATCCTGTCTGAGGTACCAGTAAATTGCACCCAGTCCTGATGGTAAAAACACAGACTGCACAGCTTTCAGTCTATTGTGCATTACATTAAAGTGAACCTATGGTAGGTAGTCAGGTGATGCATTGAGGTGCAACAGAAAAGAAGAACTTCACATTTAAAACAATGTTGAATTTGCATTTAACCTGGAATTGTTTATAGTTTATCATGAAAATGCTTGACATTTGCTTATATTTCCCGTCAGAGTTCATGAATTTTCTGTTGGCAATCAAACAGGCAATCTACGGGGAATTAAAGATAATTATCTAAGTCAGGGTACTGGAGCACTTCCTGATGATTTCAAATTTAAAAGAAAGCTGACATTGAATAGTTTTTGAATATAAAATGTTCTTATTACATTGTACAGCTTTAATGTTTTTGTAGGATAATTCTTCCACAGATTTTTTTTTAAAGAAAGAAAATGTAATGTATAACTGGAAATGTATTAATAAATGGATTATCAAAGAAACCCCACAGACCTGGGAAACAAGGCCATTGTCTACTCAGCTTCTGTTGCTTGGAACATGTTGCAGAAAGACTGGAAACTGACAGAGATCTTGTCCTTAAATTCATTTAAAACCAAGCTGAAAGCATTGTAGAAACTCCCTCAATAATGTGCAGTTGTAATATTTATTCTTCAACTGGTGCATCTGTACTCAGCCTATTGTATCTTAGAGTATGTGTGTGTAAATATGTGTGTATGCGTGTGTATGTGTGTATATGCACATAGCTGTGTGTGTGTGTGTGTGTGTGTGTGTGTGTGTGTGTGTGTGTGTGTGTGTGTGTGTGTGTGTGTGTGTGTGTGTGTGTGTGTGTGTGTGTGTGTGTGTGTGTGTGTGTGTGTGTACGGGTGTGTATGTGACTGTGGGTGGGTTGCTTGGCTGGTGGGAGGAGGTTGGGTGGGAAATGGTCATGTATGGGAATGTTTTTTAATGCACTGTAAAGCACTTTGTGTTACATGCTATGTATGAAAAGCGCTTTATAAATAAAGTTTGATTTGATTTGATTTGAATGTTGTTTGCTTGTATGTTGTAACAGTAAAATAGTTTTGCCTCTTGGCCAGAACTCACTTGGAAGAGAGGTTTTTAATCTCAATAGGATTCTGGTTAAATAAAGGTGGTACATTATCCCGCATCCATGGATTTTAGCTTTCTGTTATATAATATTTTGAGGACTTTTTTAACACTCACCAATATATTTTCTAGTAAATTGTCCAAATGTTTTATCATTCTGCGAACCACGGCTTGGGGTTACTAATGGTGCGTTCACATTTCATTTGCACATAGACATCATCCAAATTGGAAATCAACTGTGACTAAATTGTGAAGTAATCTTGACTAAACCAAACCATGTCTACATCTGAACTAAACAGGGCTCAAACTCAACAAGAACAAGTGTGAATGTGCCCAAAAAGTGTGAAACAAGTACATTTAGAGGGCCCTCCAGACAAAAAATATCGAGAACCACCAAAGTTATCACACTGAACACATCATTTTTACATTTTTTTGCTGTACCAAACAGCTCTAAATACCTTTACATAATCAGTCACATTGTAATCATTGTCACTTATCACATGTCTCTCATCGCAATCCGCTGTTTTTCAAAATATCTGCACCTCGTCGCAGGCCAATATTGTGTGTTTAGTTACCACACTTGCTTCCTAATTATGTAAGGGACTTAGTGGCGATGGCGGGGGATGATAGCAGTAAGGCGATTGAGTCTCGAAGGCCAGAGCTGCAGTTCACACCAGCCTTAACGCTGACTGACCGCTGCAGCATGTGGGCCATTGTGAACTCATTACAAAGGCATAAACCGAACTCATAATCACAGGATGTACCAGCAAATATCACGGCCCGGGCTCAAAAGGTCAGAGCCGTTGACATTGTGTACAGAGGCAGGCAGGGCATTGAGTTTAGGAGGATAAAGAAAAATGCAATGTAATGTATACAGTAATATGGACCTGTTCAACTAAAGAGGTCGGGTCAACAGCAAAACAACAGAAGGAACTCCATTAGCCAGTGGCGGAAAAAGTTTTACAACCTAAGTACAGATACAGCAGGATACAGGGGTAAAAAAATACAGTAAAAGTAAAAGTATCACCTTAAAAAATCTACTTAAGTAAAATCAGTAAAACTTGCACCTTTAAAAATGTGCACTTAAAAAAACTAAAAGTAAAAAAGTATCCACTGTAAAATGCTGAAGTACAGATACCTCAAAATTGTACTAAAGTAGTGTTTTTACTTTTGTTACTTTACATCGTTGATAGTCTCTGTAAATATTAAGTTGTAGATTAGTAACAGTGTATGAGGTAAGATAGTTTTACCATAAATTAACACTTTATACAATTATGATAATTATGTTGCTTTGATATGTTGGGGAAATATATAAAGTGTACACAAAAAAACTCAAGTTAAATAGGCTATATAATATAATTACAAAGTAAGAAACATTAAAAATCCATTCCAACAGCGAAAGAAATGTATCTTGATCACATTTGTTAAAATCACAAATAAAATTCACACTAAATAATCAATGTAATCCAAAGGTTGGAAATTCAGTCCCAGCTCTGATGATGTGTACCACTGTGTCCTTGGGCAAGACACTTAAATATATAACTGGGCTACACTCATGACCAAATTATTAGGAAATGATCAGAATGAGGGTGACAAATCAATTATTTTTATCACTATTGTCGTCATCAGGAGAAAGTGAATGGAGACTATGACAGAAGCCATTTTATCACGAAGAGTGTGATGTTATTAAATCAAAATAGCACAAAGAAAAGGATGAAAATTTTTTAAATTTCGTTCATAACTTAGAAGCTGCCTGAAACCATATAGAATAAATCAATAACTTTTGAACGATTCATGTCATTTATCTTCATCTGTTGATGAAGACTATACTGCATGATTATTTTATTTACTTTATGTTTGACCCACGATTATACTGTTGTTTAGTGCCCTCTGCCGGAAATGGCTTCTAATTACAACTACAGCTCTTTTAATGGATGTGCTGTTACTCTGCGGCCAGGTGGCGCCATTGGCAAAACTATTGTAGAAATCTAAAAATCCTGGCTAAAGAAAAATATGTTTAAACTGAGTCAGCAAGGATCTTCTGTGAGTAAATGTAAGTATGCCGTGGACTTTGTTTGTTTTATTTTACAAAGTTATGCTTGTGTTTCCTATCCAGATTGTGTACTCTTAATCAAACCCTGTATATAATCCCCATGCTTTGGCTAACAGGGCAGAAAATATGATTTTTCTCACAGATTTTTCTGCAGGTGCTTGCCATCAGAAAACTGCACAAGATCAGGAAGTGGTTTTCAGGGCCGGAAATGTCGCTTCAACAGGAAACTCTGAACAGTTAACAGTCCACAGCCCCACAGGTATAATCAGCAAGGAATTATGAAATAGCATGATGTTGCAGTTATGTGGAAACCTGCTTTGTAAATAACACAATGAAATATGACAGAGAATGCAAGAAGTCACTAACTGTAAAAAGTAGACACATTTTAATTGTAAAAATTCAAATAAATGTGCTGTTTTAATGTTAGACTACATGATAGACTACATTATACAAGATGTTTGCAGTAGAACAAAAGCTTAAAAGAGGGAGGGGAAGGAAGTATTACTTTCAGAAATGAGTTGAAAAGTCTGTGTGACTTTGGCAAAAAGGTGAACTTGTTTGTGTCATGAGGAAGCAGCCAGAGAGAGAGGGAGGCTGCAGAGCGACAAACCACAGACAGAGCCGTGTGACTCCACTGCACCAGAAGAGCATTTTTTGAACGACAGGAAATAAAAACACCACCAAAACTACTTGAGGTACAACTAAACCATAGCCCTGAATCTTAACATTACATTAAAACAGTTTGAAAAGGATGTTCATGGAGGGATTTTGTGATATTTGACAGCTGTGATGCGCACAATGGGCACTGAAGAGGCAGAATCAGAAGTAACAGCTCATCCGACAATGAGGGAACCTGAACCAGCGGACAAAGAGACCGAATCTTCCATGGATTCCCCTCAAACTCCCGAGAGCGCAGACCCTCTGAACACTTACAAATGGCACACTGGGTCAAGAGGAGTGTCTGAGGAGGCAAAGGAAGCAGGTGCAACGGCCTCTCCATCTTCTACACTCGACAAATTCCAGAAGGCATCCACCAACAGATGGAAAACGATGCAGAACTGGCGCAAAGCATTGAGCGAGGACCCGGGAGACAAGGCAACTACTAGTAGCAAAGGAGCAGAAGGGTCTAAGGATGCACCCAAATCTCACGGTACGGTATTATCATTGTATTACTTAACCTTACTAAGTCTTATGCTCACATGCTACTTATCTATACAAAAATGGCCGTTTGAGTAACATTTAATATGATTTGTAATACAGCAAAATATTTATTCTTGACCAATACCTCTAAACTTACATTTTGTTAAACTTTGTTGCGTGCAAGCTTTTCTTCTCATACTGTTTAATATTAGGATATGCAATGTTCTTGAGGGCCAGATTTCCTGATCCAGTTTCAATAATTATAATAGAACTGCTGGTTGATTTAGTGAAAAATACAAAAGAAAAGGTTTGCCCAACATTGCAAAATTTGCCAATCCAGTTCGGACCCAATATTGAACTTGGACTAGACTACCAACTGGGTCTGATCCAGGTCTAACCCAGAACTAAACTAACTGACTGGCCCAAGAATTTATTCAGATCTAAACCAGGACTAAAACAGTAAATAACAGAAGTATCATATACAGTTACATTGCTGCTGCAACATAACTACATATTTAAGTCTGATACTTTTAACTTAAGAGTGCAAGATGATATTTTGAGACTTAAGAAAATGCAGTATCATGCTATAACAGTGTTCATCTTCATAAGTATCCAAAAGTCTAAAATTGTCCACACTAATATCGTGCATATGTATTTGGAACTTTAAGTGATACATCTGACAATTACATGTGGTGTCTCTACAGGAGGAGGGAGGAAGAATCCCTTCAGAAGAGCCCTGTCTGAGCCTCCAGGTGCGCTGTTCTCCGCCTTAGTTCAGTCTGGCAGTTCTTCTCAGGCTCCGCCCTCCTCCTCTCCTGCTGCTGACACTGAGGGGGGGTCACCCAGCACTGACCCGGGGCAGAAGGGGGCAGCAGGCGGAGGGGCCCTGTTTAAGAAGTACCTGCGCTCTGTGTCCCAGAAACTCAAGAGGCCCAGACTTCAGAGCCGGAGCAGCAACCCCGCCCTGCTCACAGGTAAGGGCCCTCCTGGCTTTATCATACTATCTTGTCAGGTTTAGGTGTATTGACACATAAAGCATTAATAATTATATGTTCTCATCCCCCAAAATTAGTGCCAGTGATAACATTTTTATGAAGGCAACTTGGTGTGGTGGTTTTGTTGACTTTCTCACCCCAGGATTCCTTCAGTTCTTTAAGGAGAGATACACATTTCTTTTACGGGCTTTAATATTACACCCACCTATATCAAGTTTATTAATTTAATCGATAATCATAATTATTCAGGTCACATCGTAAAACCTAATAAATTATAACTGTGGGCACCAACAATGAGTTATTGCCAAAATAGTAAAAATATAGTAAAAATATGTACTTTTTCTGGCTGTTTATGTGACAATATAATTACCTTTTCATTCAGAATGTTTTATAAAGCTTGGCGACCCATTTGATCTGTGAATAAAAGGTAATAAAAGATTTCGCTGTTGCCAGCAATCATGAATAATCGTAAAATCATGATGTTTCTTCTTGTACTAATCGTAACATTTGAAATCACCAACGCTTGGTGCTGGATCGTATGCCCTGGAGGGTCTGCTGTGATTGGTCATTTGAAGTGATGAAGTGATGATTGAGAAGGAAAGGGGTTATTCTTAGGAAAATGGTGATGTTAGCTATTGACTATCTAGCTCTTTTCATACTCAATGCACATGGCACAAGGTCTGGTGTAAGAGTTTCCGGACATTGACACGTGTTTCCATTTTAGTGGCTCAAACCTTTACTAAATAGACTCCAAAAACACTTCCCACATTAGTGAAAAACCTATATTTTTTGTAAATGTAGCCACATGAAATCAACTTTACCTTTAAATTTTAAAAGTGTTGACGATTTACTTGGTCAACCCCTAAGCAGGATGGGTGTTACATCCTGAACAGTGATGTGCTGAAAAGATTATTATCCCTTCATAATGAATGCCATGATTTTTGTGGTAAGACTGTAACTTATAACATGGCACACAATATACAGTATAAAGCATGATTTTATACATTATAACCCAACAAGTCCTGGCACATTTCTCAGCACATTGTCCAGTTAATATTGCCATTCATGTTTACTTCATTTGTGATTTCTAGTGTCGTAGTCATGTTATTATTCTTGCACAAAAACACAAAATGTGTGCAAATGATATGATGCAACTCCAGGACGTTTCCTAAACCTAAACCACTTCAGTCTTACCACTGCTGCTCAGGGACACGTTTTAGAGAAAAACAAAATTGTTTATCTCCTGTCCAAGATTAAAGAATTCAGCTTCAAATACTTTCTCAAATTAGTATGAATTTCCTGTACGGTGCTGGCCAAGATATTTAGATATTTTAGTTGTCTTTGTACTGTATAATACTAATGCAATTCGACTGCTGATGCTTGCGACAACAGTTTAAGTAAATATCCTCACATTAGGCTTAATTTACTTTGTCACTGAGTTTTTGTTCTATTTCTGTCAAGGAACCATAACTCAAACAGAAATATAATGAAAAGACTTAAATGTAAAAACTAATATACTAATAAAAACAGCCAGGGATTTTATTTCTAATTCTGGGTGCAGCTGTAGAGGAGGTACTGTACTCAATGTTTAAGTGGAAATAAATCACTTTTTTGCACAGGATGTACGCAGCTCATCCTGACTCGGTGTGATAGCATCAGTCACCGCAGTAACTCAACAAACAGGAGTGGTCAGTGTGAGATAAAGGCCGTCAAATCACTGAATAAACAATTGCCGTGTGCAACTGTAATGATACTGAGTTTTAGATGAACAATCGAGATTACTTATTAAACATAAAATAGCGAGTTGACAATTACAAAAACAAAAAAAAAACACTTAAATTAAAGGTGCACTATGAAGCTAAGATTGTGCCACGTGGTTGTCTCCATGGAGATGTTATTGTTTCGCATGGAATGTTTCACAGTATGGCATTTAACCTATATCTATCTTGTATTTAATCAATTCCAGGTATTTTTATTGCTCAAAATTGTTGTCTTCAGCTTGTTTAGTAGTTGTAGATTGGTTTAAAGCCTTACTGTGGAACAATAACACTGGAACAAACAGGTGGTGAACCCAGAGTTTGAGACAGTTTGTGCTCGTATTAAAACCGATCACATTACTGAAGATGAACAGCTACACAAACTAATGCAGATTCACAGTTTTAACATGTTCCTGCCGTTGTAATGGGTTATGTGTGGGCCGTGTAGCTGAAGTATGTTCTCTTTCCGTCTGTGGATGTGACAGATGTGGCGGAGGTGGAGCAGGCCGCCCTGTCGGAGCTGCCGAGCCATGGGCCGTGGGTGCCGCTTCAGGAGGTGCCGCTGTGGGACATCAGCAACTGTGTCCTGGAACATGGACAAATCCTCATCGCACAAGAGGAGGAGGTACCACACGCTGGACATAGTAGTTATAAGTCAATAACTCTACAGCGATCAGTTTAAAATGTTGATGATGGTCACATTTTATTCGTAGAAGATGGTTCCAGACACTTGACGCCTCTTTGTTGAAAATTATCGTCCCCAAGTTGATTGCATACTTATGATCAGAGGCGGTCAGAGCTATATCGGCAATGTATCGAAATTTAGATCATTTTGAGAATGTTGTTGGAAGATATGCAAAATGTTAGTATTTATAAAAATAGTTATAGCGAAAAATACTACAAAAAGAGCTCATTTAAAACAAAAAGAACAAAAAGTTACATTATAAACTTTCAAACAAGGTAATATTTCTGTACTTTTGTGATTCATTTTACAGACATTTCATATTTGTCTGATATATAACCCTCAGCTAACACATTTAAAGACATGTTTTAACACATTTTTGTTGGACCGACATAAGATTATCTGACTATCGTTATCGGGATATCGAGATATTCATTTTTGTCACTATCGCACAACCCTGATTCTGATTGATCTTAGTATATTTGAAATATAATTAGGGTTGGACTCAATTAACATTACATTTATTATTGTTTGCATATTATTTGTTGTTTTTAGCCAACAATGTGGACCCGCAATCGTGTGAGCAGCTGCCTGTTCAACCTCAGCATGCAGAACCTGGTTGATATTGAAAAAGGTCAGTATTTCACATTTCTGATTTAAGATCGCACAGAGAACAATCACAATGTTTTTAAATGTACAGTAAATGACCACATCCTCCTTAAAAGGCCCAATAGTTACTGTCTTCTGCCATTACGGTGAGGTTTAGGCAGGAAATGACTTGATGTTTATGCGTGCGAGTGTCAAATTACTTCCTACTTGATACCATCATCTCACTGTCCAATGACATTTGAGAAAGAAAAGCAATGCTTCTCTACCGCTTTCTTGTGTTTTACTCATTATATTTAAGTGTAAAGTCCGGTCAATGAAGTAGGCATTAGTTAATTCCAGTTTTGGAGATCCAAGTAGAAGGACTTGAACATTTGTTTGACTAAATGATGGGATTTAGACGCTGGATTGTTTGTGGTGGGGCTCTAGGTAAGAAAAAAACAAGACTTGTTTTGTTTTAAATGATTTATTTTTGCCTTAGTATTGTCTTTCTTAAATGGGAATTAGTTAACTTACTTTTACTTGAACAATTTTGCTCTTTTACTTTAGTCTAGTTAATAATATTATGACTTTGTTTCTGTCTTATACCTTTTTTGTAGTTAATAGATACATACTCTTTACATGTAATTTTAAACAAAATAACTACACCTTATTTGTATTAAATTATATAAATATGTCACCTTCGATAACTATTTTGAAATCAGTTGATTAGAGTAAGTTCACTTTTCTCGCCCACAGAATGCAGCCCTGACAATGTGGGTCTGGCTGGACCTCGACCAAAGAACCAAGATGGCGGCGTACGGGTATGTGTTGCACGCATGACGATTTCTCATTTCTTCACGTTCATATCACGGTGTTAACGTCATTCTGCAGGGGCTGATTAAGAGACGCCTGGAGAATAAAGCCAAGAGGAACAGCGCTTCACAATCTCTGGGGCTGGTCAAGGGAAATAGGTGAATATAAATACACACTTCAGTTTGATTTCATGTTGTTAAAGCGACAGGTTAGACCACACATTTCACTATAATGGAGTAAACATGATTATATTTAAGAATTTACATAAAAAAAAAGTGTGACAATTTTGTTTAAGCTTATAATTGTACTTCCTGGTTGAACATGAGCAGCAGATTTAGGTAGAGGTAATTCCACAACTGTTACCTAGCAACTATACTGCGAACAAGAGCTAAAGATCCAGATAAATTAAATTAAATTACTACTTATTAATAGTTATGATTTGGCAAATAATAATTTCTTTTAAAACTTTTATTTTGTTAAATTGTTTTTTTAACTGACAGAAAAATGTGCCAGTTGTGTAAATTGTCCCTGTCATTTCCCAATTTGAGTAATTTGCCAGATTTGAGTCAATCATGCTAGTTGTTAGCTTCACAAAATTTTCATAATTTAAAACATCAGAAACGGTTAAAATGTTACCTGTCAGTTGTAGCCTTAGATCACTAGTCATTTAAGGTAAACAGAGTGTGTCAAGAAAGATGTGCCACTGCCATAGTCACAAAAAACATTAAATATTACACTAAAATCTATTTTCTCAGGTTTATTAGCTGTTAAATGTTGCGTTTTCACGAAATTTGAGCTCATATTTAACTTAAAATATACTAATTATGAAGCACATTTGGCATTGACCCTGCATTTTGGATGGAATGTCGCTTATTGATGACATCACAGAAGGATTGCATTTTAGCACCACTTCCTGTAATTTTCAACTTTTATTTTTAAAATTTTCTTCACAAACTGCAACTTCACTGATGCAAAAGTATGATAAATATTTACCACACGTGCTATTCCACCAAACTAAGTCATAATTAGAAAACACACATGCACTTTAACTTTGTTTGTTTCTGTATTAAAGGCTTTACGGCTCCAGTAACTCCATCAGCATCCCATTACCGAGTCTGGACCTCAGCACAGACACCAGTACAGTGATCAGACCTGTCCACAGCTCTATACTGGGGGAGAAGTACTGCTTTGAGGTGGACTTCTGCTTGTAATATTTGCCCGATCATCTGACTAAAATGTGTTAATGGTTTGTTTTGAATTCTCAGGTGATAAACTCCGAAAACACTCACTGCTTTGGATGCACGTCATTGTCTGAGCGTGATCGCTGGATTGAAGAGCTGCGACGAGCCGCACAGCCAAATAAGGTTTGCACACGACACCAACACAAATGTGAACTAACAATGACTAAGAATTATAAGAAATATGTATGGGGAAGTCTAGTTCGAATACCACAAAGCTCTACTGTTATGAGCCAATCCAGCCAACAACAAGATTTTAACCAAGGATTTTAAGTATTCGCAAAAAGAAAATATAAATGGAAGATTTAACAGCAATCATTTAAGCCTAAGATGTTGATAATAAGTAAAATTTTGCAGAGAAAATAGCAAAGTTGCATTTGTTAAAACATAATACTGTACAGAAAACTTCAGAAAACATAATACTGTACAGAAAAATTCATCAATATAGTTTAATATAAACTGATACTATTTCAGTATATGTACATGTATAATAGAAAAGTCTAAACAAAATATATAGTTAAATACACCAAGACTATATTCAAGTTGAGGACATGTATAAGAGTAAAATATTTATCTGTAAAAAGAAGGACAAATTTGGAAAACTTTAGACAAAGTGGGACACCTGCTTTGGACTAAATAAGCCTTAATTTTCTTCGATGCCTTTTGTTTCCCTTTTTATTTCTAAATATTACCTTTGCCTAATGTGCTCTCTCTGGTTGTGTTGTTCAAGTTCTTTTTTATATTTAATACATTTTGAAAAATTTGAAAAAATAAAAACATTAGTAATAATAATAATTCTGATAATACAAATCAACTGGAACATGTTTGTCTCGTCTGTGGTTAAGGATCTATTTTAACCTAAATACTCAAACACAACTGAAAAATGTGCCAGCACTCAAAATCTCCACCAGTAAATGTGCAGTAATTTTATCACAATTATCTATAAATTAATAATAACTTTTCATTTTTACCAGGACAACATCGAGCGCACAGAGAACTCCCTCAGTCTGTGGGTGAACGAGGCCAAGGACCTGCTCCCAAAGAAGCGTTACTACTGCGAGGTGCACCTGGACGGCACCCTGTTCGCTCGCACCAGCAGCCGCGCCGTCGGAAAGCCCTCCAACCGCTCCAGTCTGGCAGGAGAGGGCGCTATGGGCTCCACCGGCGTCCTCAACTCCAGCACTGGCGTGACCGCAGGGTGCCAAATATTCTGGGGGGAGTTTTTCGAGCTCGACAACCTCCCCTCCGTCTCCCAGATCAGCCTGCACCTTTTCCGCGACGAAGACCCCAAGAAGAAGCGCCACTCCCGGGATGAGACCACGCTGCACCCGCTGGGCAGTGTCAGCATAACACTGGCTGAGATCCGAGGCCGGACTTATCAGGAAAAGTGGTATCCCATAGTGCCGTATAAACCATCTGGAACGGCGGGGGCTAAAGAGATGCTGGGGCCGCAGGCGTCACTGAGAATCAAAGCACGTTTCCAGAATCTGAAGGTGTTGCCGATGGAGAAGTATAAAGAGTTTGCGGAGTATGTGACCCTGGACTATGTGGAGATGTGCGCCAATCTGGAGCCTCTGCTGAACGTGAAGGAGAAGGAGGAGCTGGCAGGAGCGCTGGTCCATGTGCTGCAGAGTATTGGGAAGGCAAAGGTAAATGTTTCTAAAGTTTTCTGTCATTTTCTTCACTGCTATACACAAAGATTAGATTAGACAAAACATTTTACTCAAGTAAGAGGAACATTACTTCAAAAATAATATTGATCAAGTAAAAGTACAAAGTAGCAGTATGAGAAATGACTCAAGTAAGAGTAGAAAAGTACTTGATTTTCTAATTATGACCTAGATTGGTGGGGTAGTCCCTTTGGTAAATATTTATCATAGTTTTATATCTGAGAAGTTGCAGTTTGGGAAGAAATGTTGAAAAATAAAAGTTGAAAATTAAAGGAAGTACAGATGAGATTTATAACAGAATCCCTCTGTGATGTCATCAAAAAGCGACTTGCCATTTAAAATACAGGGACAATTTGAGACACATTTTTCTGACAATTTAAACAATTATTCAACAAAATAAAGGTGTTATCAGGTTTTATATATTGTCAATTCATAGCTATTGTGTAATTTATTATATTGCAAATTTTGGCCCTTGTTTTCAAAATGGTTGCTAGGTAACAGCTGTGGAATTACCTCTACCTGTGTCACATCTGGTGCCCATGTTCAACCAGGAAGTAAAATAATAAACTGTCAAACTGGGGACAAATAGGCAGAATGTTTTTTAAAATGTCAAATATAATGTTATTAATTAATGTTATATAATGTTCAGTACGTTTAGTGAAAAGTGTAGTCAAACCTGCCATATGCACCACAAGTGAGAGTAACTGTCTGGACATAACATCTGATTTATAATTTAAAGTTAATGCGATTTGAAAGGAAACAAATACACAAAAATGAGAAAAAACTGAATCTAAACATTTGAAAGAGTGGATCAAGAAACACAGTTAGCCATAGAATAACAGCCTTCAAGGTTTTCAGGAAAAATGTAAAAAAAAACACTTACATACATACAGATGGGACCTGTGCCAGTGACACCGATATATTCTGCAGAGTCTGGAGAGTAGAATAAGACAAAAGAAAAATATATATATAATAATAATAATATAATAATTCAAACAGTAAAATGTCTTCAAGTAAATGTTACAGAGGAAACATCCCACCTCTGACAAATGAATAATAAAGGCAAATTTAAAAATGTGCAGAATCGGTTCCAATAATGAAACCTTCCGTTGACAACAGATCGAAAGTGTATATAGTTTTTCTTTTGCTGTAAAAGTGGGTGCAAAATTAAACCAGGAAAAGGGGAAATTTCGCAAAAGAAACAGAACCGACACAGAATGTTCAAACTAAGCACAAAAGATGAAGCAAATCTATAGTAATATGGCGCTTTTTTATGCAATGCGTGTGATGAATGAACTAATTGTGTGATAATGTTTGCCATTTTGTGCTGCCCTTTACAAATTTCTCATTGGGGACAATTACACATATCTTTTAAACAAATGCGAAGGATTGTGATTGCTGTTAGATTTGTTTTGATTGTCAAAAGAAAGTATATTTTGTTGTTTACAGAGTATTATGTGACTTTAATATTTGCTTTCTTTGCGATTTGCAAATTTTGAGTATTGAACTTGCGATTTCTACCACTCTTAAAGCTTAATTGCAATGAATGCTGCTTTAGTTAACTATAATCGCCTGTGAAATATTAGGAGTTCCTAATTGACCTGGGCAGTGCTGAGGTGGAGCGACTCGGAGAGAACGAAGCGCTGATCTTCAGAGAAAACACTCTGGCCACTAAAGCCATTGACGAATACATGAAGCTGGTCGGGCAAAAGTACCTCATCGACACATTAGGTGAGACAAAAAAAGAAACTATAATCTCTCAAGTAATGCTGATGTTTTCATAGTTTCTTTTAAAAATAATAACCAGGGGAATTCATCACGCGTCTGTATACGTCTGTGGAGAACTGTGAAGTCGACCCGAAGAAATGTCCTGCGTCTGATTTGGCAAACAACCAGAGGCAGCTGAAGGACTCGTGTGAGGAGGTGGTGCAGAAGATCGTTGGGATTCATGGGTGAGCAGCCTTGGAGCATGTAACAAGTTAAATATTGTTTGTTTTTTAGTCAAGATAGGGTGAGTCGGTACATTTTACATGACTAGAATAATCAGATAACCCAATAATTACAGATTAGAGATACCCAATAATAGATGTTTGCTGCGTGTGTTTATATATATTCCCAAGACAAAGCTAATCATTCAATTCAATTCATTTGTCAAAGCTTTTAACTGTTTAGGAAGACAAACTACAATGCATTTTAGAATAACCTTTGACCTTCATTCAAGAAAAAAGAAAGAAAGAAAAAGAAAGAAAGACAGACAGACACTTTTAACGATCGTGAAGGAAATTCAAATTCAGCTGCAGAAACATTTTCATTGCCCTTTATATCTTTATCATCTATCTTTTGCCTTTTGCATGTTCATTTTCTAAGTTTTTCCTCGCCAAAAGGTTTGAACAATCAGAAATAAATAACATTACTCACATCCGATATAGCTGTTTTCATGACCTTTCAATAATGTGATAACTCCAGAAATCAGATAATCAGATTTTTTTGTGCAGTCAGTGTTACTATATAGCTGTATCCAGTCGATGATATGAGTAATGAGTTGCTTAAGTGCTGCAGAATGGACAAGGAGGAGATGCTGAATATCTGTAAAAGACAAAAGATTAAGGAGAAAGGTTAAATATAAAGCACAGTAATTTGGCATAGATTTTCTGCGTGAAATTTTGACAAAACATGCACAATAGATAACATCCTCCTGCTACAGTAATCCTGAACTGAATTCTTTGCATACTAGTGTAATTTGTCCTTTCATTTATTAGACCTTTTCCTGAAGAGCTGAATAAGATCTTCTCGAGTTGGACAGAGTTGTGTGAGGACCAGGGCAAACCCGAGATCGGACAAAGGCTCATCTCAGCCTCTCTGTTCCTGCGGTTCCTCTGCCCGGCCATCCTCAGCCCGTCTCTGTTCAATCTGGCACAGCCCTACCCTGAACCAAACACCCTACGGACCCTCACCTTGACAGCCAAAGTCATCCAGAACCTCGCCAACTTCACTCTGTAAGTCGTTTGTGTAGTACCTGCTATTCATGTGCAAAATGACTAATGGAGGTAATAAAAAAACTAGTAGAAACGGTTTCAATGGGAGTCATCTGGACACTATTGTCAAAACTGTTGTCAAATGTACAGTATGTATTGTCACATCCAAAATCCACCTACATAGTACATACATCGTAAAAGTGCATACATACAAATTATTGGGGGGAAAATAGTCTAATATAGTCTAGTATAATTTAAAAAACATAATATAATACAATTTTGGTCACCATTCACAAATTATGCCAAATCAACAACTCAATCCTTTATCTTTTAACCTTGTAACAGCAGTGTTTCCTCATCATTCGTTTACTCAAAGTTGTATTTTGATGGGGTTTGAGAAATCCTGCATTGTTCTGGATCTGAGGCTCGAGTGCTCAGAAAAGTCATGTTTTCCCCGCCCACATCTTTGTTCTTAGTTGCGATTATTTGAAACACAAAGACTCCAAGTGATACTTGTCAGGTTGACAAAATTAAGAACATGTAGATGAAAATCCCCAGCTTGTTACTTATCATTTTATCAGTTCTGAAATTTTGAACAAGAAGTCAATTAACCTATTTTTTTCTAGTTTTTTTTTTATATCAATATTACATTTTACTATGAACAAAATGTAAAATGATTATCTACTTAAGTTATGTTTCAATATGAAGTATCTGTAAAAAACAACAACAAACATACATACAAACATACAGACACATAATATGTCTCCTTTAGGCCGCTCTCAGCCTAGTGGCAGGAAATGTAGGTGATCAAAAGAAAATAAATATTCTTAATTCCTGCACATACAACATTGTACAGTTTTCTTCAGTCCGTCTTCAGTGTCACTGTTATTTACCATCACTACCATTAAACTTTGACAGTACTGTTGCTATTACTATTAGTGTTTTATTAGGGCTCAAGATCCAGTTGTTTCAATGATAAGCTTGTTGTTGTTTTTTTTATTGAGAGCTCTACAGCCAAACTTCTGTCAGTAAAATCATGTAATTTGGAGCAAGTAATTCAGACTATTCAGAGGAATACCTTAGGACTAAAGGCTATTTTTTGTGTGAAATGGCACAGATTAAATCTTGTTTAACCCTAAATGTATAATAAAAGCTCATTTTATTTGTTTTAATCATGACGTTTTAGATTTGGAGAGAAGGAGGAGTACATGCTGTTTATGAATGACTTCCTGGAGCAGCACTGGGACGGCATGAGAGGATTTTTACAAACGGTGTCCAACTCAGACACTGAAATCCCCATGACCTCCTTCGACGGTTACGTGGACCTGCCCCTCCGCCTGGCTGTGCTGCACGGGCTGCTGGTGGACATCATCCATCAGAGGAACCAGGTGGGGCCCACACAGTCTGCTGTTGACATGCTTGCTTTCTTGGAGATTACCAGTTTTCATAAAATGACTTGCTCTTTGGTAATATTGTGGATATAATTTGCCAAACTGTATATTACCGAAGATTCTTCTACTACTATTGCTCTTAAATCTATATTGCACATTTTTAAACAACAAAAATCTTCTTTTTTTTTAAACAACACAAACGTTTGTTTTATAGTAGAACAAATGAAAATAGAAAATGACAATATGATGAAAAAATGTTGAATTTGTGAAACTTACTATCAATAATGCTAATGACCACAGCAGTATATTTATTCAATGATCTTCAGTATTGTATTTACAATTTCATTTTCCAGTATATCAAATGTTGATACAAAAGCCTTCATGATATAAAAGAATGTAGACCTCGACAAAAAGTCTTTGTGCACTTGTGTGCTACATTGTGGTACATACAACGTTTTTCAGTACTGTAGTTATGTCATCCATCAAAAACCTTACACCTTTTTTTTCATCAGGAAACGATAGACAAACTGCACCCTCTGCCTTCAATACTCAACCAGATCACAGAGTCTCTCGGACCCAAAGCCCCTCGCATCATGGTCAGCAGGTAAGCCTTCACATGCAGCGCTCTAAATAACTAAACCACATTTTAAATACAAATACACGTATAATAAATAGTTGTTTAATGCATGCATTGTCTTTTGTAGCCAAGCAGGTCAAATAAAGCCGACGTATGTGCCGCCAAAGGACTTGGCTAAATATAGCCCTCTTCAGTCGTCAATGCAGCAGCTTCCTCTTGAGCCCAAAGGCACACGAGATGGGTAAGAAGAACTCTATAATAAATAAATAAATAAATAAGATCAGTAACAGCCAAATGCTAACGTTTTCTTTGTGCTGGGTGTTGTGTATAAATGGCTACTAATGTTATTGACAAAGTCTTGAACAGTGCAAAAAGTGCATTGAAATGAATTAGCCAAAACAATGGCTATGGTTTATGTGCAAATCAAAAATCTTATTATCTGATTTCTGGAGCTATCAGATTATTTAAACGTCATGTAACACACTTACATCTGATGTGAATAATCTGATTTCTTTCTGATTGTTCACAAGGAAGAGACAAAGAAAATTCTACTAAAAAGAGCAAACTAATGTCAAAAACTGAAAGAAAATGTTAAAGACTGAAAGTGTTATTTTACAATTCACTGTACTTTATCTTCAAAATGTAACAATTACTCAAAAATCCATTAATAAAAAGTTATGGGTGATCAGATTCTCATGTGCAAGTAAACACACACCAAATATCAAACCTAATTATGGGATTATCTGGTTATTATCAGTTTTTTATTGATCATGTAAATGTATCAGCGCTAAAAAGTGAACAAAAGTGCTGTGTGCAAACCCCATAAGATGCTGAATCACTACTAGTACATACATTTATCTCTATATAATGTCAAAATATTACTTTAGCGCATGAAATCTCAAATGACATGACATTAACATGACATTTATATACGGTTTTACGATACAATCCAGATCTGAAGAGTTGCCACAGATGTATGTGAAGACTTGCTTGAAATCATAAATTATTAATAGACCTACTTATATTATTACATATTATTAGTGTTTTATAATTGTTTGTTTGTTTTCTTTTGTGATGTCAGGGCCCGAAGAAGTTTCAAAGAGAGGAAACCAGTCCACCGAACCCAGAGTGCCCCACACAGACCTGCGGGACACAAAAAGTACGCCATGAAGAGGCAGACCAGCTCGGAAAACCTGCCCACCGCTGACCCCCAGCAGGAGGCGCCAGAGCCCAACCAACCACACATCACCCTGCCTCGAGCTGTGAGTGCAAAGAGGAACAAGGAGTGGTAATTTTAAACATTGAAACCCACAACTAAAGCACATCTCTATTTTTAACAGAATGAAAGCAACAAGCGGACACCTGCGCCCGTCCCGTGGATCATAGTCAACCAAAACAGAGAGTCGAGTGAAATCAAGACAGAAACTGAGGAGTTCAACGTGCTGGACAGGGTACAGTTATTAATATCTGGCACGACTCACACCGTGATGAGCAAAGTTAAAAGAACACTTGAAGATATATGTATGTGTCATAAAGTTGCAGTGGTGGAAATTACTGGAACACAAAAGGTGACATCCTGCATAAAGGTTTTGAGTTCAAGCAAACAAAATATACACATAAAATAACTAAAAACATAAACAAAATGGACTCAAACTGACTTTTAATGTCCAAAGATCAGCACGTTTAATGCTTTCACAGTTCACAAAGTCTGTGTGAAATACAAAAGTTGAGAAAAATGTAGGCACTCAGAAAGATCAAAAAGTACTTTAAAAGCCTTTATTATTACATTGCAGTTGCACCAACGCGTTTCGTTTCCTTTAGCCTTCATCAGGGCAACTCGACAAGGGCCGATGAGCGAAAACGCGTTGGCGCAATTTTATCGCTATTTGCCATCTAATAATAAAGTACTTTTTGACCTTTTTGAGCGTCTCAGCTTTTCTGAGCCTTTGACTCAAGACTGATCCTGCACTGAAGAGCACCTAAAGGACAAGTTTGTACCATCTACACGCCCAAGCAGCACTCCTGCCTTCTAAAAGATTCTGAGTATAATACTTTTACTTTTTATACTTAAAAGTACATTTTTAAGCAGGTACTTCAATACTTTTACTTTACTAGATTCTCCCCTTTTATTGAAGTATCTCTTTTGCTTCAACATCTGTACTTTAACTTCCATCACTGTAAAGTTGTGTATTTGCCAAGTAAAATGGTTTATATTCTTTTATATTCTAAACATATAATATATTGTATGTTGAAAAGCGAAAGGTGCACTCTGTAACTTTTCTGTCTGGGAGTCTCCCCTTCTGCTCGTCTCCATGGAGATTTTGATTGGATGTTTGTAAAGCTAAAGAAATACCTTAAAAACAAGCCTTCTTACTGCTGCCTCCAGACATCCGACCTGTAACTTGGCCTTGTGGTGTCACCTGCTTTTCTCCATGGAAGTAGATCATTTTAATGCCATAGTGTGGAACATTCCCGACAAAGCAATAACATCTCCAGGGCGAAAATTAGTTGGTGGACCCCAAAAAAAAACCTTTACCTTACCTTAAAAAGAAGCCAAACATCATCAGCAACTATCAGCATGTTTCTAAACCATAATGCCATGAATAATTCTTGTAAATTCTTTGATATTTGTTTTGGTTTCATGAAGTACTGTAGACTGCATTGTTTATAAGTATGATTTGTATTTGTTCAGCACACTCAGGAGTTGTCGGAGCTGCGTCTTGGGATCGAGCAGGTGACAGAGAGAGAGCTGGAAATGGCCAAACGCCTGGAGGACTTCATCAATCAGAACCATGACCAGAACGCACTGCTGCAAGAGCAAAACGCAGTGCTCCAGGCTGAAGTCAACGAGCTGCGCAACGTCCTGGCAATAACAGAGGAGCAGCTCGCCAGTGCCACCTTCAGGTAAGAATCACGCACTGCAGGAGAACGTGCTGAAATACTGCGCAATATGCTGTAGTTTTACTTACCACGAGAGCCTATTTTTCCCAAAACGTCTGACTAAAATGAGCCCAATTAGTAGTTTGTAGTGATTTACTCTAATTGTAAGTGTGAACAATCTCTGCTCTGAGGAATATCAGATTTTTTATTTTCTTAATGATAAGGAGGAGTAAAGCTGGTGTCTGGAGGGATGGACTGGTTGACACTAGATCGAGCATTTATAGGTTGTTCATAGGTTGTTGACAATTCCTTTTTCAAAACATAAGCTAATTTGACAAGAAATTAGTTTTAGGGATCAGGCAGGATCCATATAAAAGTCCTATTCATTAAAACATTTTTTAAAATTTAGGTTATGTTTCCATTTGTTGTTTTTGAGTACAAGCTGATCCTGATTCATCTCAGAAGGGTTGAATTGACTGACTTTTTACTCCTGTTTATTCATGTGTTTTATGAAATTGCACTGTCCCTTTTCAAATAAATTAGACTAAACTAAAATAAGAGGGTTACAGCTTTATTTATTATATTTAATATGTCCAGCAGCTCGATAGTTTCCTATTATCAGATGGTGAACAAAAAGGAATACATTAAGAAAAAGTCTGACATCACACCAGAGGGGCGGCCCTAAGGTAACAGGTTTTAATGGTGGGTGATGTCAAAAAATTATAATAAAGTAGTTGTTGTTTTGGGGATGATTAGAAGTTCAGACTATTAAAGAATTAAAACAAACTTACACTGTAATTGTTCAAAAAAGAGATATTTATGGTTCATTTTACTGTCCATTCACTATGTTTGCGATACTTTAACATCAACCAAAACATTTTCAAGTTAGCAAATTCCTGATAGATGCCATAATATTGTCTGATGAAATTGTCATCTGGAAAAAAATAAAATAGTGTGATATTATTTTTTGTCAATATCACCCACCTATAACTGGAGTGTGCAACAGCTTCAAAAAAATCAAAGGCAAAACGTAAACGTGTTTCTGTTCTTAGAAACACTCTGAATGGTGTTCTGTTGCTTCTGATAAGCCTGGTTTACTGGGAAATGAAAGTCAAGTATCTGATGACTTTCACAGGTTAGCTCCAGGTTTGGGTAAGTCAAATTTAAGACCTTTTTAAAGACCTTTTTAATACTGTTTAAGTCAAAATTAATGCCATTGTGGGCATAAAAAAAAAAATCAACAAAGACTTTTTTTTGTTTGTTTGTTTTTGCTATAAAAATGTATTTGCTTCTAAAAGAAAATGGTTATTTTGGTACACTATTATTAATAAATGAAGATGTGCTGGATACAAAATATATTTGATAAGACATTAACTGTAATCTATAATAACTTCTAATATATGGGACATTTTATGTGAATTTTAATGAAATTTAGGCCTAACCTATAGTTTAAAACTGTAAATTCAAGACAAATTACATAATCATCTGAAGTTTAAATTAGAAGAGGCAGCAATAGTAAAAGAACAGTGATGTGGTCAGTCTCAGGCAGAGGTGGTCAGTAACTAAAAGTAAATTTACTTTAGTACAGTTTTTGAGGATCTGTTTAAAATATCATAAACAATTGTTATATTCCAGTATTTTCTTCTTAATTTTCCCACTCAAATCCCAAAATACAGAACATTGTGCAAAAAATATTAAATGTAACTCTTTTGTACGTGTCTTGCAGGTTGGGAGTGATTGAAGAGGAGCGTGAGGAGGATGAGAGGAGGCTAAGTGTGGCGATGGCAGCAGCTGAGAGAGTGAATGTGTTGGTAAGACAAACACCCTCCAGCCAAGATTCTGTTTGCTTTTATACTGTATGTACACCGGGTCAGTAGTGAGTAATCACGATCACGAGTCGACCTTGTTTCTTTGCATTTCCAGGAGGAGCAGGTCGCAGGGCTCCAGAAGCATCTGAACGAAGCCTACACCAATCAGAACAACGTACAGCGACCACACGTCCACAACAACTGAATTCAAATGGAGAACGTGTTTTGAGTGTCATTTTTACCAGTGCTAAATGTTTATATGCATTTTATTGAGTTGAATTAAAGCAGGCACAAGACTTCTTTCTACAGCTGATTTTCTACTGCTGGCTTTGTACTTTTTACAATAAAAATGAATGGAAATCATAATTTCTGTTTGAATCATCTGTATTGTAATACCAAAGTACCAGTATAGTTTTTTTTTAATAGTCTTTATTATTACATCATAAATATGTAAATAAAGTGTTTAAGCCCCACTGTGTAATTTTCTGTCCAAAAAATAGATTTGGGGGGGTTTGTTGAGTTTTTGGTGTTTTTATTTGGACTAAAAACTGTGAACGAGCTTGCAGCTCCACAAACCTGACCCGTACTTGGCCTGGAGGAACCTCATCCTGCTCGTTTCTATGGAAATATAATTCCTTTGGCTATAATATCCACAGTATAACATAAAACTCTGAATGTCCTGCAATATGGCTTTAACTTTCTATTTCCATGGAATCATGCCAGTGACTTACCGCCTCCATGACCAGGTGTCACTTTAATCTAGCCTGCTTCTTAAATTGCTCAATAGGGGGTAGTATTTGTTTAACTGGGGCTGAGACTGACCAAACCAAGTCAATATTAGGATTAAACTGGGCTAAAACCAAACAAACAGAGTGTTCCATTTGTTTAACGATCTGACGCCACTAACATTTCATAGTACAATTTACTCCCTCTTTGAATCCAAATAAATAAATAAAAAACACCATCAGAACTAAAACTACAAAGTATTAAGAGTTTAATTTCGTTTCATAGTATGGTCAAGTTCAGTTTTTATTTTTAATGCGTGCGTCACGTGCGTCATTGTGGGTTGGGTTGGGCCAAAGCTGCGTCACGTGGTCATCAAGACACGAAACGAGAAGCTCAAGCTAAACATCTCAAGCTAAGGATTCACACCAGGGCGAGGTAAACCAGCAGGTAATGTGGGCAACTTTAGTTAGTTAGTTAGTTAGACATACTAAAATGTCGTTTGCTTTGTGTGGGAAATGTATTTTTTTGTCAATCTAATGAAACAAAAGGATACGAGGAAGCTAACTTTTTTTTTTTTTTTTACTCGTTTAAATACCCTAAACATACATCCCAGAACGTTTGGTAGATCTATACTTGTCATGTTTTAATTACTTTTATTTTGAAATACTAAGCTTAAGATCTCATTTTAGTGTTGCACAATGTCTTTCACACTTTACTTTCGTTTTCGTTAGGTTTCGTTTTGCCTTGGAGCGTCAGAATGGCCGCTGTGGAGGACGTGCCGTTTTCCCTGCTCAGTCTGGAGGACGAGTTGAGCTGCAGCATCTGCCTGAGCCCCTTTGACTGTCCCGTGACCATCCCCTGCGGGCACAACTTCTGCCAGAGCTGCCTGTTGGCCACGTGGGGGGACGCGGCTCCGTTCAGCTGCCCCCAGTGCCGCACGCACTTCGCCACCAAACCGGAGCTCAAGAAGAACACGGTGCTCAACAACGTGGTGGCGACGTTTAAGGTGCGTGGCCCGTGGCATTTTTGGGTTGGCTTTGCAGAGAATTCAGTTTTGAAAAACCAGTGATGAGCAAAAAACAGAAATGAAATACTGGGCATTTTTTGTTTTAATGTTCAAGGAAATACATTTTTACAAGTGTAATTTAATTTTATTTAGTGTGTGAAATAAGCAAAAATACAGAGACAGAAATGATGAATGATTTTCTTTCGCCTCATTCTCTTACAGTTAAGGGTAAGAAGGTAAGCAATCCAAGTTCCACCTGTGAATAGAAAATAAAATGTCCACAGGAAGTTATTACTGAAACTTTTATAGACTTTTTTGAGGGGAATTTAAAGTCAAAGAGATGAAAAGCTGTCATGAATAATATATCAAACCACCTCAAATCCACGGATATCACTTAGATCAGGCAACTAAGGCCCGGGGGCCAAATGCGGCACTTTTTTTCCTTTTTTTCTTGGCCCTTAGGCTTCCTGGTGAATTGGCCCACATTGTTCTGAGAAGTACTTTTTTACAGCAAATTTCACATTTTCTGCAATTGTAACCTAAATAACTAATGTTTTGGTGCAAGACAAACCAGATATTAAGACACTAAGACTGAATGTAGATGGGGTGGTGCTTAAAACATCAGATAAATGCAGCTTTTTTGAACGTTTCATGATTGATTTGTGGCCCTCTGCTTGGTCTATATTTCAATATGTGGCCCTCGATGGAAAAAGTTTGGACACCCCTGACTTAGATCCTGCTCTTTGTCTCCGCTGCGCCTCACATTTCCTCTCAAAGCGTTTGTCCATCTGAGTTGTGCTTTTACAACTTTGCTCTGTGTGTCAGAGCCTTGTGGATCGATCCATGACAAATCCGTTCTTCATTAATCAATGTTGTGCAACATTGTCCACACACTGAAATGTGCCTGAACTTTAACTGTGTAGGGACCAGTCCAACGTTCCCGAGTTCATCATGTCTCGTGCCGAATGACCCATCACCTAATTCTTCTCAAGCCGAGACACCCACGTCCATCCTTTGAGTCTGGACTGTTCACTGTACTGCAGCTCGAACCACAGACATCCACTGCATCCACACATCCATTGTAACTTTTAGAACCATTCCCCTTCATTCTACGTTCTACTACTCCCATAAATAGTTTTCCTTCAACTAATGTTCTTGCTACTACAACCTCTTCTTTGTTTTATAGAGAGTTACAGCAGTGGCGTTCAGTATTAGATGGATAAAGGCAATGCAGCGTTAAGGCTTTCCAATACTGTTTATAGTTTAGCATTAACATATTTTTTCTATAGAGGGCACTTTCTGTCTCTGTGTCAACCAAAACCGACTTCAGAAAACGGAAAATCAAAACTCTTATTTTTGTTTCTGGCTCTGTGTCTGTTTTCGTGTGTTGAGTTAAAATGTAAATAAAAGTTTTCAAATAATTATATCGTGTACAAAAATATCAGGTATTTCATTTCTGTTTTGTGGTGTTCGCAATCAAATTTAAATTATGACTTAATAGTTCATTTTGGATCCTGAATTCTAAAAGGAAAATCCAAAACTTCCATAAATACAATGAACACACAGGTTTCCATGTTTTTGTAATTATGACTTCGTTTGGTGGTATATTTCCTGTGCTGAATATTTGACATGGTTTTGCATCCGTCAAGTAGCAGTTTGTGAAGAAAAAAATTTAAATAGTCAAAAATACAGTTTAAATGCAATTACATATTTTTCTGACAGTTGAAACAATCATTAACGAAATAAAGGTGTTATCAGGTATTATTATTTGTCAAATCATAACTATTTATATGGGTTTTGGTCCTAGTTTATGGTATGGTTGCTAGGTAACAGTTGTAGAATGAATGAATGAATGCTGCTCATGTTCAACCAGGAAGTACAATTATAAACTTCACCAAAATTGTCAAACAGGACCAAGAGGAAAATGTTATTGTTAAACTCTTGAATATAATAATGTTCACTACGTTTTATGTGTTGTCTAACCTCTCATATGAACTTCAAGGTGAGAGCGAACAACCCTGAGCAACCTGAAAAGTCATTCAAAGAGGAGTACAAAGAGGAGATTTCTACACCGAAGATCCCGGCTGCACCTGCTGTAAAATGCGACACGTGTATGTTGGAGCAAGCGGCCAAAACGTGCCTCACCTGCATGGCGTCGTACTGCGAGGCCCACCTGCGCCCCCACATCGACAACCCCGTGTTTCGGCTGCACCAGCTGAGCGAGCCGGTGGGCGACCTGACCGAGCGCATCTGCACCGAGCACCACAAACTCATGGAGCTCTTCTGCCGCGAGCACGTGCAGCCCATCTGCAGCTTCTGTCTCCAGCAAGCGCACAAGGGCTGTACGTTTGTGTCCCCTGAAGAGCAGAGGAACATGAAAGAGGTCTGTTTTAAGCTCATCAGTCGTTTACGTTTACTTGAGGTTTCGCCAAGGTGTGTCTTCATAAAATGTCAGATTCATAAATGCGGATGCAATTGACTAATTTGACCTTTTCCTGAGCAACATCTGCACCAAAAAATAACACAAAAACATCATTATTGCTAAATTTAAAGGTCCCATATTCTGCTATTTTGCCCTTTACACAGTCTATTCTAAGGGCTTTGTTGATAAAATTTTGCGTTGTGCAATATCAACATAACAGTTTCCAAAAAACACCCATTTCTTGGACTGGCCCCCCTCCTTGCAAAAGCAAACGGCTCACTCTGAGATCTGACCCCCCTGAACAGAGAGCAGTCTGCCTCCCCCACCCAACCCACGCGCCTCCCCCGCCCAACTCGTGCCGAAGCCTAGAGCGGAGCTGGTGCGCATGTGCCGTGTGCTCCGGTAAACAGCGATAAACAAACACTGAATAAACATTTTATCCTCCTGACGGTGCGTCGTGCTGAGTCCTACGTCCTGGATCTGACCTGGAGTTTGACGTGCTCCAGTACCTCGACGACGGACGTTGCCGTTTGGTAAATAACAAGCTAACTCTTCTATCTGTCGTATCCCTCGTGTAATCACAGAGATACTTAATAGGTTTGAGAGCTTTTTCCAGCGTCACACCCTTTTTAGTCGACTATTCACCTTATTTCGGACGTTGCCTTATGCGCCGCCGTCTTGTTTCTGTTGTATTAGTTTACATGGAGCAGACGAGCTCAACAGAAAATAAGTTCTACACGGACTAAAAAGCCGTCTTCAGGCCGCCGAGGAAATCGGTGCGTTGTTGACTTGTTGTTGCTCGTGTTCATTAAACATTTTACACAAATCAATCTACTTTATGTAACATTTTAGCGGAGAGATTTTTCCCTCGTTCGTCATTAGCTTTAACGGAGTTCTCGTCAAACGGAAGTGTGTTTACAGACAGAAGTGCAGAAAACGGCAAAAGTGGGCGGGGCAGAATAAGGTCAATAGTGTTTCCCAACAAGCGGTGCGTGTGGAATTACCAGGGGGTGCTTGGGATGGTTTCAGGTTTGAAACAAAAATGAAATGTACTTTTATCTGAATAAAAATAAGTGTCATTAGTTGTAAATGTAACATATTTTTGGAGTATTTTTAGACCATAATCCATATAATAACAATACAATTTTAACCAAAAATATAATAGTAATAATTGACTATATTCGACTATTAAACCCATTTATTTGCCTGAAACTCAAGTTAAGGGGTACTCTGAGTGTGAAACAAAGCTTAGGTGGTACTCGAGACAAAAAAGTTGGGAACCACTGGACTAATAGATGCACAGAACATGTCATTATCCAAAAAGCACTTCTTTAGTCAACTACAGCTCTATTAGGAGCTGAGGTAGGGGTGTGACAAAAATGAATAACTCATATTTTTGCAACATTATTCACGCAATATTTTAACACTGCATCAGGAATGTGCTAAAATCTATAAATGTCTTGGTCGAGGTTCATGTGTGGCTTAAAAGTGAATGAACCATAAAATGAACCACAAAAGGGCAGAAATGACACTTTACACTCTTGTTTCGGACATTTGTTTTTATTTTTTATTTAGTTTTAAATATTTACACACTACACTACACTACACACTCGATATTCAAACTTTCTCCATAACAATTGTGTTTCCATCAAATTTTTGAAAGGCTATATCTGTCACCTCTAATCTGAGGTTATCCAAACCAGAACGAGCCAATGGTTAGGGTTACTTACTTGGTATTAAAAAGGTAACACCAACTGCTTTTTTATTATTTAGTGACTTCTTGATCCAACAGATCGAGAAATACTTGGCAATATAATAGAAACACTTTTAGCACATTTTATTTAATTTATCTTTATTCTATTCATTAATTTTGCTTGAATTTATAAGAAGAAGCCGATTGTATCACCTTTTAAAAAAAAATCTACTTATTGTCCACTTATATTTTTGTCTGTAACATTTGCTTTTTAATTATTATTTGTTCTTTTTGTGTCATATTCTACCAGTGGGACGGATACAGTGCACAAAATGTACAATATAACAAACTGTCTCTCTTTTTAGTCTGATTTCCGAGCCAAGCTGTCATTTTTGGACGGGAAGATAATGAAAAACGCCACTGTCCTTTCTCAAATGAAGAATCAGCAGTTTACTCTCAAGGTACATCTCTGATTGTACCATCGTGACACTCGAGCTACTGTGTTCAGATTGTTTTTAAAAGATTATGAGGCTGTATGTTGATCCTCTTCTTGGTGACTGTTGCTGTGTGGTTCTTTTGCAATGAGATAATGTGTAACAACAGCTGAGTTGAAGAGTCAATCTTTGCACAGGCCCAATGCAAACAACTTATTCTCCACATTGCTTAAATTCAACTTGCTGACGTTTTCTTTGAAGTAAAACCATTGGTGCAGTGTTTCTCATTGATAGAAGAGACTAGAATGGCCCCAACAGTCAAATTGTTGCCCCCATAGCCTTAAAATAAACTGAGCAATTAATTTGTGTTTCAAAAGATTATACTTTTTGCTTGACTCATTATCATAAATATATAGAAGAAACTTTTATTTAATCTCTAATCTGTCTTTTTTGAAGTGACATCTGCCTAACAAAAAAGTATTTTTCAAATTAGAGCTGCAAGATTAATCGTAATCGAATCGACGCAATTAGAAAATCGCAAAGACAGCAATCATTTGAGTGACTGCAAAATATCCTGTTTTATTCTGGCTTAAAGGTAAAACTCCGTAGTTTAGACTATTCAAACATGTTCTAAAATGCATTTATTCTTTGATTATTTTAAGAGTTCGCTTTTTCTTAAATGTTTATGCTCATGGACGAGTTTAAAATGTAAACGTTGAACAGGATTCTGCAAAGAAAGCATGAATTGCAAATCTAATCGTAAGTACAGTGCTTGTCTGAAATATCGCATTTGGAAATTTTGCCAAAATTGTTGAGCTCTAATTCAAATAAGGATTTCGTGTGCCATCTTGATCTCTGTATAAACCTGTGGGAAACACTGGGCAGAGCATAGAAATGTGTAGTAGTAAATATATTGTTTTTTATTGGCATATGTACCTTGATTAAAAAAATAAATAAAAAATCTGTCCAGAGATTGCAGGTGGAAATTAGCAACTTTGCTTTAAATTGCCAAAGCATCTCTCCTTTTGTGTAGGTCAATGTTTTTTATGTGCATTTTACCTGACATATTAAATTAGTTCAGTTAATTTGTTTATTTAATGACAAGCTATTAATTGTTGAGGGCCACAATACATTCAGATTAGGATAAAATTGCGTTCTTAGAGACTGGAAAATACATTTAATCACTTATCCTCTCATACCAAATCAAAACTGGGACTTAAGTGGGTCTTAACCTGGACTAAATCAGGACTAGAACAGGCCCAAACCAACTCTACATCAGGACTCAACTGGGCCAGACCAGGACAAGTGTGAACGCAGCCTTAGTCTAGTAGGTGCATCCTCGTCCTTTTGTCAGAATACCATCTTACTTTTTATCTTTCCCGCAGGACTCGGCGACCAACAGGAAGAAGGCCTTGTCGGCGGAGTTTCAGCAGATGCGCGAGATGTTGACTTTGGCGGAAAACGAGGCTCTGACGGTGGTGGACCGCGAGCTGGAAACGGGACAATCCAAACTGGACGGTCTCATGAAGAAGTTTAACGAAAACGTGGACAACATGAGCAAAAGCAAAGAGCAGATCTACACACTTCTGGGACAGACGCAGACTCAAGCCTTCCTCCAGGTCATGAATGTTCAATGATGCATTTAGTCATTGATTATATAACTATGGGCCAATTAAAAAGAAATGAGTGCACAGTTGATGTTAGGGATGTCAAGATTAATAGATTATATGGGTCACAATCGCAAGGACCAGAAAAAATAATTGAGAATCGTAGGCAGCAAAAAGGAGCAGTCTCAGTTCAATCTTTAATCCAAAAAAGTCAAACCACAAGCAAAGACCTTTCATCTGGCTGTTTATTTGACAATATCATTACTTTTTCATTCGAAAAGTCAAATTTTTAGGCTTGTGAAAGAAGGAAAATTTATATTTACAGTTGTTTGGTTCAACAAGAAATGTTTCCTCGCAAGAATTGCAACAGTTAAATTTGATATTGTGACGTCCCTAGTTGATATAAAACAAATACTTTATTGTATCTTAAAACATACACTGGCCTACGCTTTATTGCTTTATTTTATAAGCAAATGTTTACTAGTATCCTATCCTGTGTCATGTCCATGTCTGCACTGTGGAAAGAACCACAATCGAGCATAAACAACCTAAAAATACATTTAAAAATACATTTCTCCACATGGTATTTGCTTTGGATGATGCATTTTTAACACATTTTTATTAATGTGAAAGAAGGAAATATGTAAGTCATCTCTGAAAAGTAAATTTCCTGGAAAGCATAAACATATTCAATAGGGCTGCAACAATTAATCAGCTGATTTTATCGACTATAAAAAATAATAGTAATCGTTATCTGGACCATGGCTGCCACTAACGATTGTTTTGGTCATTAATTAGTCTAGCGATTCTTTTGATTAGTTGTTAAGAATGCAAAAGTCGCACGATGAAAAGATTTTTAACCGAATCAGACTGTTGAAATTGACGTGGAACTCTTTGAGAATCCTGGTGGAGAACATTTATGAACAAAGTGCAACTGTGGCTCAATTTGAGTCTTAAAATGTCTTCTCTTCTTCTCAGAGCATCTTTAGCAACCTATGTATTGATTAGTTAACGATTATTCAATTACGAGGTTGATGACGATCTCCATAATTGATTAGGTGCCATTAATCGATTAAATTGTTGCAGCCCTAATCTGGACTTTATAGATTCTAAAACACATTTGAAAATACCTTTTTTATAAAAAAGATAATTATTAAATCAAAATGTCAAAGATATCAGATTATAATCAATATTACACTTTATTTGTACATATCTCAATCCAGAATCACCCAATGGTAACCTTTTATTTGGTTAAAAATGACTCTAAAACAGGCATGTCCAAACTCAGGCCCGGGGGCCAAATGCGGCCCTCAGACCAATTTTTCTTGGCCCTTAGGCTTCTTGGTGAACTGGCCCACATTGTCCTAATAAGTACTATTTACAGCACATTTCAGATTTTCTACAATTCCAACCTAAATAACTAACATTTTGGTGCGATACAGACCTGATATTAAGGCAATGAGACTGAATGTAGATGTGGTGGTGCTTAAAACATCAGATAAATGCAGCTTTTTTTAACGTTTCACCATTGATTTGTGGCCCTCCGCTTGGTCTATATTTCAATATGTGGCCCTCGATGGAAAAAGTTTGGACACCCCTGCTCTAAAATATCCCACTGTACAATAGATATAATCTGACTAGTCGACTACTAAAATAATCATTAGTGACAGCCCTACTTTTCACTTTAAGATCATAATAAATTAAAATCTGTCTTTTTTTTCATTGCAGACTACAGTTAATCTTCCCCAGGCTGCCAATTTTGAGCCTTACTCCCCTCGCATCAACCTGGACTCCAAAAGGGTCCTGGCCTCTCATGCTTTTGCCACTGCCCTGAAGGATTATCTGAGGGAGATCTTCAGACAGCCGGTTGAAGCCAGAATTTCGATGATTAAACCAGGTAAACTGGACAACATTGACATAAACGTATTCTATAAACTGTTAACTTTTGAGGGGAAAAGAACAGTGAACATGTCTGTGTTTTTAGATGTTATGGTTGAAGGTAATGCACCTGGTGAGTGAATGCTAAGATAAGAATGATTACAATCAAAACAACAAAACATGATTTAACATTTCTTGAAAGGACTGCACAATATGGATAATGTACATAGAGAGATATTTACTCCTCAAACATTTGAATATAATGGATTCTCTGATCGACTGTATTGTGCAGCCCTCAATGGCGCAGGTTGATGGGTTGAGTTATGTATTAATAGAAGGGACGACCTATTAATAAACAAGGCTTTTCTAAAGGAGTCGAGAGAAAGAAAATGATCACACCCGTTGATTACACATTTAAAGATACTGCTGCTGTTTTGCTGTTTGGTTGTATTTTGTACAATGATAATAAATGTCTATTAATGTACTGGCCTTGAATTAAAGGCACTGTACCTGATTTTTATTGTTTTGAAATGTGAAAAACAGAAGAAGTTTATTTTCAACTCGCTTATCTAATGTAGACCCGGCACCCTGAATATTCACCGCAGTGAGTTTATAAGCAAGTTCTGCCATCCTGTGTAAAGCTAACAAACATTAGCATGCTAACGGCACACTTCCTGCTTCTCGTAGAATAAAACTCAAGAGGCAGAGTAAGTGCTATGGTCTCATTTTCACCCAAATAAGAGGCTTATACAATATATCTGTGCTGAGGCAAAACGGAACAGAACATTTTTTGTTTTTTTACTTTTCAAAAAGGTAAAAAACAAGGAACAGCGCCTTTTTAAAGTTTGGTTATAAAGGTGAAGATTAAATAAAAGCTAGTTTTTAATATCAACGTGACAAATTCTTTCTCTGAGACACTCCTTTGTGGTTTTGCCAGCAGGCTGGGTTACATTTTTGTCTTGTCTTTGATGATGAAAGTTAATGCTATTCATTTATAAAACACTGCATACTTTACTGTCACACAGTAACACAAAGTGAACTGACAAATGTACTAAAAATGTGTAGTGTTTTATAAATGTCTCTTTTGCCTAATAATGATTTGTGTTGATGGTTTTAATCATGCATTTGTCAGTAATTATGTGTTTTTATGTAAGTTGAAGGGCCTCCACCAGGACTTTCTTTTGGGCAATCATTTCCAGTGCCGCTTCTTGGTTTGTGCATTTGGCTTTTGCGCACTGTTTTTAACCTATTTATTTAATGTTTTTAATAAATATTGTTTGATTCGCATTTTAGACTCAGGAATCAGAAGGCCCCCGAGGTCTCACAGCCCGGGCCCCGTTCACACGGGCAAGACGGCACCAAAGAAGAAGCAACCAAGTGAGTCCAGTCATTTATTTTGAGCTTGGATGTCATGATCAGTTTCCACAAATTCTCTTATGGCAGTCGATATAACGCCATAATAAACTTTACACAAACAACTTTCTGTACCATTTATGCGCTTACAATAAATAATGACAAATGTAAGCTCGAAATGGACTGGGGTCGCTATCATAGACAGAGCTGCAACAGTTAATCGACTAACCATGACTAGTCGACTATAAAAGAAACAGCTGCTGTAATCTTTATCTAGACTAAAACACGTACAAAAAGACATTTTTTAATTTAAAGAAAAAAAATTTTCATCAATAATACACTTTATTTCTGAATATTCTACATCTAGAAGCCTCAGGCACAATGTTTCAAACCTTTATTTGTTTGATAATGAAATGAAAATATCTCAATATACAATACAAATAACTGTTTGACTTGTCGACTAATTGAAAAAAGTAATTGCTGACTCATGATTATTGTTAGTGACGGCCCTAATCATAAAACTAGTTAAAATAACCCTTGTGTTGATTCTGATCTCGCAGCAATTCATCTTAAAACTTCTTTTTAAACTTCCTTTTTCCCAGAAGCTCTTGTTACATTCTTCTTCATTTTTTGACACCATCACAAACTTAAACTTTTTTTCCTCAGAGCAAAACAAATCCACAGCGGATATGACAAATGAGCATCGTCATTCGAATGAGCATTTGGTCTCATTTGGAAGAGACAAACCCAGAGGCTGTCCCCCAGTCTATGAACCCAGAGAGAAACCAGGCAGACCTCAGCCTTCAGGTCAAAATGGTAACGCCAGTAACCGTTGTTTTAATGATTATATATATTTTTAATCATATCGGCATATCATTAATTTGTCTTTGTGTTTCAGATAATACTGAGATACCCCCGAGCATCACAGCAGGTGAAAAAAGGAATGAGCTTCTGAAATGTGAGTGCAACAACTGTACTGTTTTTAATGAACGTAGAAAAACTCTGATTTGATTATTTATTTATTTATTTTTTTATTATTATTTATTTATAATTATTAATTTTGTTGCATGTAATAAAGTAAAACATTTTTACTTCAATTAGATATAATTTAAAAATGAGACCAAAGCACTTTCTCAACATCTAGCATTACCCAGGACGGCAAAACTTGCTCTGGGCTCAGACTCATGAAAAGTGTTTATAAACTCATGGCCATTGTGGGGAAGCTGGCCAAAGTGGTCGAAGTAGGAGGCAGACATACAAAAGTCTTGTACCAGACAAGATTTATTAAAACGAACAAAACACATGTGCACACAACTGCACTGAAGTCTCTCCCTGAAATGGGGCCAGCAGAACCCTTTTATACCCTAGGCCCCTCCCCTAGGACAGTACACCTTGATTGCAGGGAACTGCACCAACTCAACCCTCAAAGAGGCAATGAAATTACATTCCCCCTCCATGGAGCAATGTCCCCAAACAATTCAAATGTCTAACTGAAACTACAAACACAAAACATCCATCCATCCATCCATCTTCTTCCGCTTATCCGGGGCCGGGTCGCGGGGGCAGCAGCCTGAGCAGGGACTCCCAGACTTCCTTCACCCCAGACACTTCCTCCAGCTCCTCCGGGGGGATCCCGAGGCGTTCCCAGGCCAGCCGAGAGACATAGTCCCTCCAGCGTGTCCTGGGTCTACCCCGGGGCCGCCTCCCGGTGGGACATGCCCAGAACACCTCCCGAGGGAGGCGTCCAGGAGGCATCCGGAACAGATGCCCGAGCCACCTCAGCTGGCTCCTCTCGACGTGGAGGAGCAGCGGCTCTACTCCGAGCTCCTCCCGTGTGACTGAGCTCCTCACCCTATCTCTAAGGGAGCGCCCAGCCACCCGGCGGAGGAAGCTCATTTCGACCGCTTGTATCCGCGATCTTGTCCTTTCGGTCATTACCCAGAGCTCATGACCATAGGTGAGGGTAGGAACGTAGATTGACCGGTAAATCGAGAGCTTCGTCTTTCGACTCAGCTCTCTCTTCACCACAACGGTCCGATACAGCGCCCGCATCACTGCAGACGCTGCACCGATCCGCCTGTCAATCTCACGCTCCATCCTTCCCTCACTCGTGAACAAGACCCCGAGATACTTGAACTCCTCCACTTGAGGCAAGGACTCTCCACCCACCCGGAGAGGGCATGCCACCTTTTTCCGGTCGAGAACCATGGCCTCGGATTTGGAGGTGCTGATCCTCATCCCAGCCGCTTCACACTCGGCTGCAAACCGTCCCAGTGCATGCTGCAGGTCCTGGTCTGAGGAAGCCATCAGGACGACATCGTCCGCAAACAGCAGAGATGAGATCCTGTGGTTCCCAAACCAGACACCCTCCACGCCCTGGCTGCGCCTAGAAATTCTGTCCATAAAAACTATGAACAGAACCGGTGATAAAGGGCAGCCCTGGCGGAGTCCAACATGCACCGGGAACAGGTCTGACTTACTGCCGGCAATGCGAACACAGCTCCTGCTCGGTCATACAGGGACCGGACAGCCCTTAACAAAGGGCCCCGGACCCCATACTCCCGGAGCACTCCCCACAAGGCGCCCCGGGGCACACGGTCGAATGCCTTCTCCAGGTCCACAAAGCACATGTGGACTGGTTGGGCAAACTCCCATGAACCCTCGAGCACCCGATGGAGAGTATAGAGCTGGTCCAGTGTTCCACGACCGGGACGAAAACCACACTGCTCCTCCTGAATCCGAGGTTCGACTATCGGTCGGATTCTCCTCTCCAGTACCCTGGAATAGACCTTACCGGGGAGGCTGAGGAGTGTGATACCCCTGTGGTTGGAACACACCCTCCGGTCCCCCTTCTTATACAGAGGGACCACCACCCCGGTCTGCCAGTCCAGAGGCACCGTCCACGACCGCCACGCGCGATGTTGCAGAGACGTGTCAGCCAAGACAGTCCCACAACATCCAGAGACTTAAGATACTCAGGGCGGATCTCATCCACCCCCGAAGCCTTGCCACCAAGGAGCTTGCCAACCACCTCAGTGACTTCAGCCAGGGTGATGGATGAGTCCGCCTCCAAGATCTCAGCCTCTGCTTCCTCCTCGGAAGACGTGACAGTGGGATTGAGGAGATCCTCAAAGTATTCCTTCCACCGTCCAACCACATCCCCAGTCGAGGTCAACAGTTCTCCACCCGCACCGTAAACGGTGTTGGTGAAGCACTGTTTCCCCCTCCTGAGGCGTCGGACGGTTTGCCAGAATTTCTTTGAGGCCAACCGATAGTCCTCCTCCATGGCCTCCCCGAACTCCTCCCAATCCCGAGTTTTTGCCTCTGCGACAGCACGGGCTGCAGCACGCTTGGCCTGCCGGTACCTGTCAGCTGCTTCAGGAGTCCCACAAGCCAGCAAGGCCCGGTAGGCCTCCTTCTTCAGCCTGACGGCATCCCTTACTTCCGGTGTCCACCACCGGGTTCGGGGATTGCCGCCGCGACAGGCACCAGAGACCTTGCGACCACAGCTACGAGCTGCCGCATCGACAATGGAGGTGGAGAACATGGTCCACTCGGACTCAATGTCTCCAGCCTCCCCCGGGATCTGGGAGAAGTTCTCCCGGAGGTGTGAGTTGAAAACCCTGCTGACAGAGGGCTCTGCCAGACGTTCCCAGCAGACCCTCACGATGCGCTTGGGCCTACCAAGTCGTTCTGGCTTCCTCCCCCGCCAGCGGATCCAACTCACCACCAGGTGGTGATCAGTTGACAGCTCCGCCCCTCTCTTCACCCGAGTGTCCAAGACACGCGGCCGAAGGTCAGATGACACGACAACAAAGTCGATCATCGACCTCCGGCCTAGGGTGTCCTGGTGCCACGTGCACTGATGGACACCCTTGTGCTTGAACATGGTGTTCGTTATAGACAAGCTGTGACTAGCACAGAAGTCCAATAACTGAACACCACTTT
This sequence comes from Rhinogobius similis, assembly GCA_019453435.1. Classification (NCBI taxonomy): domain Eukaryota; kingdom Metazoa; phylum Chordata; class Actinopteri; order Gobiiformes; family Gobiidae; genus Rhinogobius; species Rhinogobius similis. Next base: position 16,431,163 of record CM033622.1, read on the forward strand.
CGGGTTCAGATCGGGGCCGTTCCTCCCGATTACCCTCTCCAGGTGTCACTGTCGTTGCCCACATGGGCGTTGAAGTCCCCAGTAGAACAACGGAGTCCCGGGTGGTGCACTGTCCAGTACCTCCCAGAGACTCCAAGAAGGCCGGGTACTCTGCACCGTTGTTCGCCCGTAGGCCGACACAACGGTGAGAGACCTGTCCCCACCCGAAGGCGGAGGGATCGACCCTCTCGTTCACCGGGTGAACTCCAACACGTGACGGCTGAGCTGTGGGGCTATGAGCAAGCCCACACCAGCCCGCCGCCTCTCCCGCGAACGCGCCAGAGAAATGGAGCGCCCAGCCTCTCGAGGAGACGGGTTCCAGAGCCCAGGCTGTGCGTGGAGGTGAGGCCGACTATATCTAGTCGGAAGCGCTCGACCTCCCGCACGAGCTCAGGCTCCTTCCCCCCCAGCGAGGTGACATTCCATGTCCCCAGAGCTAGTTTCTGTGTCCGGAGATCCGGTCGTCGAGGCCCCTGCCTTCGACTGCCACCCAGATCTCTTTGCACCGGCCCCTTATGGATCCTCCTGCAGGTGGTGGGCCCACGGGAGGGCGGCCCCACGTCGCTCCTTCGGGCTGTGCCCGACCGGGCCCCGTGGGGAAAGGCCCGGCCACCAGACGCTCGCCGTCGAGCGCCCACCCCAGGCCTGGCTCCAGGGTGGGGCCCCGGTGACGCCAGTCCGGGCGACGTACACTTCCTTGATTTTACACTCGTCATAAGAGGCTTCTGAACCGCTCTTAGTCTGACCCGTCACCCAGGACCTGTTTGCCATGGGTGACCCTACCAGGGGCATGAAGCCCCCGACAACATAGCTCCCAGGATCATTCGGGTACTCAAACCCCTCCACCACGTTAAGGTGGCGGTTCAAGGAGGTGCAAACACAAAACAAATAAATTTTAAACACCTTATTAAACTAAATCCAAATTGAACTATGGCACTTGTCCCCTCCACATGGTCTGGCCCATGACCCCTACAAAGGTTATAAAAATGGCCACCATGAGGCCCTCCTCCTCTTTGACCAGACCATGTGGTGGACAAGGTAAGTTTGTTGGAATGAACCGAAATACAAATTTAAACAAATAAACATATTGAAAAGGAACTTGTGTTGTGTGATAACTAACAAACTAAACTAAACAAACCCAGGATTAAGTTTACAGTTGAATATGGGAAATTGAAAATTAAGACAAATTAGAGGTGATTAAAAGGGACAAAGACCCACTTTGTCACAGCCATGAATATTTAGGATGCTGGGACTGCATTAGGAAAGTGAGAGATACAGCCCCTTTTCAAAGCATGAATATATTTGTTGTAATATAACTGCAATTGTTGTTTCAAAAAGTATATTCAAATATCACAACATCATATCGCTATAATGTCTACTATTGTGCATAAGACCTCTCAGACATTCAGACATTGACTTAATATAATTGTTGTCCCTTCTTTGTGAATAAGTGTTTATAGATTAGTAGAGTAGAGTTTTGCCTTCTCTCCAGTTGGCACCATTATGACTCTGGATCCAAAGACGGCCCACAAGCGCATCCTCCTGACCGATAACTTCACCAGAGCTGTGGTGTCGGACGAGCACATCAACTACCCCGACTGCCCCGAGCGCTTCGCCGTGTGCTCCCAGGTCCTCGGCTCCAAGGGCTTCACCGCCGGACGCCACTACTGGGAAGTCAAGATGACCAGCAACAACTTCATCGGCATCGGTCTGGCCTACGACACCATCGACCGCAAAGGGCCCAACAGCCGCTTGGGCCGAAACAAGCAGTCGTGGTGCGTGGAGTGGTTCAACGTTAAACTCTCGGCTTGGCACAACAGCAACGAGTCCGTGTTGGCTAATCCTAATCCCAAGCGTGTGGGCGTGCTGTTAGATTATGAAGGGGGAACTGCGACCTTTTACAGCGTGGCAGACCGGGCATATCCGTTCCACACGTTCGTTTTCGCGTTCGCTAGAGCCGTGTACCCGGCCTTCTGGATCTTCTCCAGTGGGTCGGCGATAAATTTGTGCAAACTGACACCATAAAATACAAGATAATCAAACAGACTTCTGACGCAAGATTAAAAGTAAATTTAGTACAATTGTTTGATTCAAAGTTTAAGTCCTCAGAAAAATGTTTAAAGTATTGATTTTCTATAATGAAAATTAAAAAAGGAAAGAATCTTTGTAATCTATAGAATAAATGAACCAAGAAAACATTAATACAGTGTTTTATTTGGTTCACATTTAGGCGACCTGAGAACTTAAGTTGTTTAATATAAATATTAACCATTATTATCTGCTTGTGCTAATCTTGTAGCTAATGAAGAGAAATTGCATGAAAAACAAAGAGGAGCTAAAAATTTGATATTTAAATGGGTTAGAGTTTTCTCACTGACTATAGATTACAATATTGCAAAAAAGTTGATTTGATTTAAAAAAACAAAAACTAAATCACAATATATGGTAATAAATAAATTGGTAAAAATATTGAACTTCTATCCATTTCAATGCGTGTAATCTATTGACAAAATTGACTGAGAAACAATTAAACATGTATATGTAGTATTTCTTTTTGGTTCACTAAAAACTAAAGTTGTTCTGAATATATAATTATAACCATTATAGTAACCCACCTGTGCCTGTAGCTAATGAAGATATATAGCATGAAAAGTGTACATTCTCACTAGTTATGGTTTGTTTGCAGTTATTTTTTGTTATAATTGCCACATCTGGTCTTACGGCGTTAATAATACAGATGAGAAAACACTGTTGTGATACTGTTGGGCTTTGAAATGTTGAGAAAAACATCAGGCGAGCAGAATTTCAGTGTCTGGCACAAAGAATGCGTCCAGTGTCTCGTCTGTTACGGAAACGCCAAGCCGTTCATAACTGCACACACACGACCCATTGTCCATTTACAACATGGTGCAGCGGCGTTGTGTACTTTGTGCTGCGTGAATCTGATACTGCGAGGAAGGCCTGGTACGAGCTTATGCTGCATTCACGTGATCTCGGAAACTCGAAAGATCTGACGTTCAACTTGGAAAAAGTCTGAACACAAGTCGGAAACTCGTGTTGGGGTTTAGGCCACAGTGACAAGACTTTGTTTGAGATTGGAGGACAGCATTTTGACGAAACGAGTGGGATTTTGTTAAATGATATACATTAGGGGTGGGAAAAGTATCGAAAATCGGATACTAATCGATACTTAAACTAGACACTCAAACAAACATTCAAACAAGCATTGATACTGAAAGAAATGACATAAACAGGACAAAATGTGACCTTTCTCGAACATATTGCTTTATAAAACCACAAGGTAACATAAAGTAAGTACTATTATGTGTTGAAAATTTAGCATTATGACAACATTATTACACACTGATGGTTAAATGTCAGAAGTAAAACACATTTAAAGCTGGGGCACTCGACTTTTTTTGTTGTTTTAAGTCAGTTCACTTTGTGTTTTCCCCAAAAGAGTATCTTGTAAAACCAGCAGTTGTGACAAATGTAGACAACAGTACATTATCTGCAGCTAATAATGAAGTATTTAAACACCAGAAAGCAAGAGCTAAAAGTGCTCTGATACTTGGGCCCGAGTTTCACTTTGCCGTCTGAAAAAAGCTTGCCATTCATCCACCTTAAAATAAATCCAGACGATGTGCCAAAGGGTTTGTGAGAGCTGGGAACTAGACGAAGATTTTAATAATTCAGTCTTATATTACAGTTAAGGAAGTTAAGAAACTTAGTGAAAACATCTTAAATAATTTATTTCTCAGCAATTTGCAAACGACAAATGGCACATCCCCTCATATAATTCACTCACCACAACATTCATATCTTTCCAGTGAATGGGATCAAGCTGAAGTTATGCAAATGTATGTTATTTCTGCTGCGCGTGTGTTTCAGGAGCTGCGCAGTAGGATAATTACGTACTTATCTCAGAGTTTCCGAAGTCACGTGAACGCCGCGTTACTTCACATTTACGCTTGTGATGTTCTGGGTCCGGGGAGACGGTCGGCAATGGGCTGTGTTATAGTAAACAAAGAGGAAGTGTCACGAGGATCTCAGTCAAAACGCATTGACAACAAACATTTTGCACCGTGTACCTGCGCATGATAAGAGTATAGTGACCAATGCCATGATATTATCGTTCAATATGTGATCGAAAGAACAATATTTTGGGGCTCAGTTTTCTCTTTGGATGCACTTTGGTAACCTTTTTTCTTTATTTTTGATCAGATTTGGATTCCAGAGAGTGAAATTAGTTACTTTTATGACTCCTAAACAATATTTTTTAACAATATTTCAGTTAGAATGACTATTTATGACAAGTTACTGTGTCATAAAGTTTCAATATTATTGGTTATCGTGATATTTTTTCAGTGACAATATATCGCTCCTAAATATTTGTTATTATGACAGGCCTAGTGTCATTATTATAAGATTATTCACATTTATCGACAACATACGCAGGGTTTTCATCATCTCACGTGACCAGCTTAATGAAATCAAACTGTGAATGATACTAGGTTTATCTAAATTAAAAGGCGCATTACATTAAGGTTTGCTTTTTTAGAGAATATATTTTGTGGATCATTTTAAAAGCAAAATGAAGCTAAATTCAAGATTATTAATATTTTGACTTTACGTGATATTGTCACCTGAATAATCTTAACATCCCAAATTCCACATAATCTATTAAAGCTGGGGGACCTAATATTCACACCGCAAAACCTGAAGTAGGTGTTTGAATTAAATGTGCCTCGCTCTCACAAACTCTTTGTCGTGTTGTTAACATCCACAAACCTCAATTTTGGGACCGCCACAAGCTCAGCCAATCAGAGCGCTGATTTCATCTCTTATTTCCGGGTTAACGAGACATAAAATACTTGATTATTAGCTGCGGACAGTGCACAGCAGTCTCATTTTTGTTACAAAGTGCTGCTTTTACAAGAGACTCTTTGGAGGAAAGGGAAAAAAATGACTAATTTACTTTACCCACACATAAAAAACAGAAAAAAGAGTCCGGTACCCCAGCTTTAATAGTGAAGATATAAACTATATACCGTATTTTCCGCACTATAAGGCGCACCAGATTATAAGGCGCACCTTCAATGAATGGCCTATTTGAAAACTTTGTTCATATATAAGGCGCACCGCATTATAAGGCGCATAGAATAGAAGCTACAGTAGTGGCTGTGGTTGCGTAGTTGCGGCTCAGTATTGATCCATATATAAAGCGCACCGGATTATAAGGCGCACTGTCAGTTTTTTGAGAAAATTGAAAGCTTTTAGGTGTGCCTTATAGTGCGGAAAATACGGTACTTAGAATCACAAATTAAGCCTTGAAATTCCTGTGCTTCCTTGAACGTTTTCCACCATATTCCATTGCATTTGTTGTTTAAATTGCCTCTATGCTTTTACGCTTACGTGACCACTCCTTTGACAAAACAGATCAATATTTAACAGTCTGCCTCTTTTCTCTTCTGGTTAAAATGCTGAAAACCATTGATAAGAGTTGAGGGATCGCTGCACAGCTCATTGTCCAGAGTTCCTTACGACGTTAAAAGACTCAGCGATGCGTTTGTAAGCCATAGTTTCACAGGGTCGTATACTTTCTCGATCCCACGTGTGAGGTGAACTTGCAGAAATTTGCCAGTTAAGCTTACTTTTCTGGACGTCTTTATTGCGTGTGAATGCTTATAGCTGCGTCACACGAGCAGGTCTGTCTTGCACGTGCCCAGTGGTGTGAAACAAACATTAAGCAGTACAGGATTTGGAGCTTTCCACAGCAGCACTATGCAACTTTACGCTGCAAATAAATGAGGAGACAAACTTAAGCCTTTACTTCAGAGATAGAGATGGAAAAAATACAACGAAAGCATCTTTATTGGAAGGAAAAAGCCGTAAACATTAACAGAACAAGGCCTCGCAATTAAAAACTTGCATAGTGTTGCTGTGCTCTTTGCTCCTTTTTAATTAAACCTGTGCTGTAGTTGAGTTTATGGAGAAGGTGAAAGTTTAAACTCGGTGTCGACGGTCTTCACAATATTTCTGTCGTCAACCTGTTGTTTGCTACTTTCACATGTTTGAATGTTTTAGATTGTAAATGCTGTGGAAAAGTGTAGTTTCAACACGATGAAAGGTGAAGCTAAGATTATGTTGCTCTGCAGTGGTCCATGGTCCACCTTTTGCATTTTATTGGAATGTCACAGGAAAAAAGGCAACTTCCTCAAATTTGTATTACTTCAAAAGGAGGTTTCAGTGTGTATTTACTTTTTTTTCCTCCATCAAATGCCTTTAAAGGTAAACAGCACGATTACAATTCACAATTACTGAGATTATGACCAAACAAAAGTGAAATCTTCAATTTTCTTGAATTCACATTGTCTTAATGCGTTGTGATTTCTCATGTTTGTGACCAGCTTTACAGAATTGAACTCTGAATCACAAAATAAATCAATGTGACAAAAATGGGGAGATACAAAAATACGTTACATTTTGATGTATTTTTTTGGACCACAGATGCAACTAAAAGTTTGTTGTTGTTTTTTTTTTTGTTTTTTAAAATTCAATATATAGAATCGTGTCCATTTTAGACGCACTCAAAATTGTTTCTAAAATGGTCGGTTATTATTTTTTACTTCTTACAATTATTTTATTTATTTCATTAAATGCTCAGACAAGCTGCATAGTTGGTATAACAAACCACTTATTTACTGTTATTTACTGCACTGTTGAAATTTCTTCCAAAGTTTCTCAGGGTGCAACAAACTCAGTTTAATTTCACTATTGCCCGAGCAACATAATATTTTCTTCACTTCACTTTGTTTTCCACTTGGTTCTGGGGGTTGGAGTGAGATGTGTACATTGTGCATCTGTTCAAACGATTGAGTTCATGTTGCTATGCATTTTGATGCAACAACTGAGCTTCTTCACAATTGTACCTTTTTTTTTTTTTTCTTTCTTGTGCTTTCGAGTCGACGTGGTTGTCGGTGGTGGTTGTAATAGTTTGAATTAATGTTCTTTGTTATGGAAGTATATTTACTTACTACTTCATCTGATGTGACAAAGTATTGTGTGTAAAACTACTTGTAAGAATATCTGTGTGTAGTTTTCACTGAGAAGTCGCTATGGACCAAACCCTTTTTGGCTGCATCTTGTCTTAATCATATTACTTTAAATCAATAAAAGTTTGTTTGCATTTTCATTGGCTTTTTGTAATAAATGTTAACTTCTTTGCTTTAGAGGGAAACCTAAATGCACTACAGGCACTTGAATCTCTGCTGTTACTCAGATTAATCCATAGACTGTGGGTGTTCATGCTGCATGCAATGTTTTGATTTCAGATACAGAAACTACAACACCCAGCTACACAAAGCAAAGAGGAACAAATGTTTTTATAAAATGTTTGCATAAGGATGTGACGTGCAAACTGGACCAGTTTAGGAGTGGACTCTGAGTAACACATTTAGTCATCTTTTTTTTTTTTATGTTCTTGTAGTAAAGGTTTAAGTGAGAGCTTGAACATTCAGTAGTTTCTAGCGTATTTAAACCTAAGGAACGTTTATTACTTAATTGAATTTTTATAAAGTTTGATAGTACATTAATGTCAGCAAATGAGGAAATACTGTAAATTCCAATAAGCATCGCAGTAAATGGATAAGATTTAAAAATGGCTTTGTAGAAAGTTGAGACTGCTTTAAAAACAACACATGACGTCATTAAGTTATGAAAATATTTATGGGAATGTCAGATTTGTTTTCTTTACATTCAACTCAATCCACATTTGTTTTGACACTTCAGTGCTTCTCTTCTTGTAAACACACGTTATGATTGTTAGCAATTCATTCTCACCGTTTTGAATTATTTTGGCAAAAATCACTTGGGCTTACACAATAGATTATTTAAAATACATATGCCAAATACATCATTAGAAGAATTACTCTTATTCACAATAACACAGCGAAATATAAGCAGCTTGAATCAAAACCCAGCGTTTGGACACAGCTTCACGTCTGAAATCTAAATATACAAAACACGGCTGAACACCTGCTTGACACGTGTTCTTCAAAAACAGAATTGGGAAAGAAATGCAGACTATAAACTATCGTCAGACAGACCGACAGCGCTGTCTGTGAGGGATAAATAAACAAACATTTGGTTATGTCGACACTCAGGTTCAGAGGATAGAACTAAATATGGAGCGACAACTGCAGTCACTGATGAAAGGTGTTTGCATTTGTAGCTTATGGTCAATTTGTGTGACTTGTAAGAACCCTGTTTACCTATAACTTATAAAATACTACAAAAAATATGTTCAGGGTTCATGCAATCTTCAGGAACAGGAGATTGGATACTTTTTCTAAGGAAAATTATACAGAATACATGTCAGACTTTTCCATTTCCCCGTGGTTAGTAAATTAGGTATATATGGCATTTATACGGCAAAACAAAGAAAAAAACTACAATGAGCTACAGAAAACAAACCACCACCATCTGGTAATACACAATGACTAAACAAGACCTAAATAAATATGCCTAATTTTAATAAGCATACATATTTCTGCTTTATCAGCAAATGCAATAGAGAAAACAAATGACATATGCAAACATTTAAGAGGCAAAAATATAGCCAGAGCTGTGCGGGTAACCAAGCAAAAAAGCAAAAAAAAAACTTATTTCAGACTCAGTGCAAGACAAAACAGCACATGAAAAGGTCCACACACAGATAAATGCATTCACAAACAGGTTCAGGAGTGACAGGATTGTTGCCTGCAATTTTAAGACCTCAGTCCTAAAGCATAAGAGCCGTAGACAGCATTAAGTAAAACATTTATACTTCCAAGGTCAACTCACATTCAGAAGTCTATTCAGATATGGCTATAATTTCTCAAAGAAAGTGACATTGCAACAACTCAAAGATGAACCTAGAGTAATTTACGTAACCAGTGGACAGAGAAAACACTGCATGTATACAGCCATCTGGTGGTACAGATTTGGAACTGCTTTTGAACGCAAACATTGGTAATAAAATTAAAATCTAAATGAGTTTAAATAATGGTCTAAGTGCCAAAAGTGCAACACACAACTTGATAGCAAGGCAAATAAAAGGGAAAGCAACAGCTTCACATTCCTGCAAAAACAAAAAGAGCACACACAGCAGTTATTGGCAGTAGTTCCCCAACATAAAAATCAGTCTCATCAAAGTAGCAAAAAGAACAAAACTAAGTGGTAAGGTTATCTCCAGTGCTGAGGTTCAACATCTGACTTGGAAAGAGGTCACATGAAGAAGTGACATTTATATGAAAATCCAAAGATGTTTTGCTTTTGCTTTGTTTGTGCTCAGTAAGGATTTCAGAAAATCTTGCCTCTTGACCATGGCTTTGGTGAATAAATATTCACCAGTAAAAATGTATATTTTATACATTATATAGATCTCTACAAAGATTCTATGGCACAAAAGGTCAGTGCAAACAAAAATAAACATGGTACAAATAAACTCATGTAAACTGCAGGTTGTTTTTACAAAGGTTCCTTACAGAAACCTGTTCAGTTGGGTAAACCAATACATTTCGGTTTGTGTTTCATTTTTGTAAAGGCCACAAAATAAAATATTTTCCACAGATGACAGACTTTTAAGAATTTTTGGGATGTCAGCCAATTAATTATAGAGTGGTAAAAGTTGAAGCCACTTACATTTCTTGCTCAAACACTCTAATGTGGTTCTTAGCCCAAACAATGTAACTGTGTCACCTCTTGGGCCTCTCCACTGCGCACAAAGGCAACAATGTTTGGAAATTTATTTTAAAAAACGGGGAAACACTGAGGTCAAGAGTATTCCCAGGTTGTTACTGTAAAAAGGAAGAAACGTAAGTTCTTAATATCTTACGTGGGTAGATAAAAGTTTTTGAATGCCGGAGTTGAGCAGAGAAGATGGATTAACACAGATTACAGGTGGGTTTAGGGTCACGCTCGGGCGGTGGCGGACCCCGGGGGCCTGGGGGAGTCGTGTGGGGTGTTGCTCTCTGTCTCTGAGTCGCTTTCGTCGTCGTCGTCGGTCTGCTCCGAGCTGTGGTACAACATCAGCACCTGCGTCTTGTGCGTGATGGTGACGGTGCAGGGGCCCTGGGCCCACGGCTCTCCGTCCACCTGCATGGGCATCTTCGAGCTCTTCAGGACCAGCTGCACACACATTTTATTTAATTCAATTATGGCAAAGCTACTCGAATATTTAAACTTGTGGAAACCAAACTCGCTTCTTATACACAATTCAGTTTATTTACTAAAATGTCAATGGTCAATATTTTAAAGTTTTGTATTTTATGGCTAAAATCAGGACTAACTAGGGATGACATTAGATTTTATGCCATACTGAATATTATTGGCAAAAGTTGGCACTCTCTTCTACCGAGCCGGACTGAGCCTTTCTGAGTGGAGTTTGTATGTTTCTCCTTGTGCCTGGGTGGGTTTGCTCCGGGCTGCGTTCCCTCCTTTAACACAAAATGTACAGCAGAAAATCCTCAAGTTGCCGTAGTTCTAACCAAGACGAGCACAAAGATCTGGGGATGGGCCCCACGGCTCCTGAGGAGGTGCCCCAATGGTATTGAAGGGTCAAATGCAGAGGACAATGACGTGAACCTTACCTTAACCTTGACTTTTAAAGGAAAAGGAAAAAGGAAAGGAAAAAGCCGGAGGAGACTCTTTCTCCAGGCCAAGTATGATAAACACATTCACAATGAAAAATATACTTTTAATTTGGTCTGTTATATTTAGGCTAAAATGTTACGTACTGGGGACTCAATTTTGGTACACAGATAATCAATACCATTAACCACTAATTAAAATAATTTTATGGTCCGAATGGTTTCAAAACTAGTCATCTGGACTTTTTTTTTTTTATCGAGACGTTTTGACTACCATCAAGACATAATTTTCAATCTGAAGGTGCTCGGCTGAAGAGCTAGAATTTATACAGCCCTGAGCTAGATTATTCCTGCCCAGAAGGAGGGGTTATAACCTGAAATTGCTCTGCCTTTGTTTACCTGCTTGCACTTTTTTCTCTCTCTTCCTGCCACATACGGCCCTTTTGACATTTTAATCCTGCCCGCAAAGAATTTAATAATATTTTTTATGAGTTAAGTATGATGCATTTGTAATTTTTTCATAAAAATAATTCTACTATAATTGATGCGTGGCGATTCCAACAGAGGGCGCTGTCCAAAAACTATGGCCAAGTACGGCCTTTTCACAAATGACGTTCAACTCAACTAGGTTTACATGTCTTTAACAGAGGGACATTTTCCAAACCTCCGGGACATGGCACAAAAGATGCTTCTGTTGTTGAGCTCCACCTCTGTTTGTGAGCAAACGTTCAACATGATGAACATTAACAAAGAACACCACAGAACACTAGAGATCAGTTCTGAGAAAAGCCACCACTAGAATAACACCAAACTTTGATGCATTGGCTAAAAAGACTGACCAGAGTCACTGCTCCCACTAAAATAAATAAAGGTAATGATTTTTGCTATTCTTAGTAGTTTGTTGTGTATTTTAGGCACCAAGTCTGAATGTAAAAGTATGTGTGTAATATACTGTATTTAACAACATCCAAACTGTAAATGGTCCGGCCCGCAGGCAAGTGTACAAATCCAATGTGGCCCTTGAGTCAACATGTTTGCCCAGACCTGTTATAGACAATTTAGTGAAAGTTTCTTTAAACTTAACATTTGGTCTGACACAAGTTCTGACACAGATCAAAATCCTTCTAAATCTAGTGTCGATATTAGTTTTAGTATTGATTAGGGATTCGATTTTTTGACAACCCTTTAATTACTATTACCTTATTATTACTTATTGTACTTATGTTATATTACTCATTACATATTTACTCAACACAAACTAAAAAAAAAATGCACATGGAACTTGAAAATGACAGGACTTATTTTAGTTTTCATATGAGGATGAAAAATAATTTGCAGTGCTATGCTTCGGGAGAGCGTTGAATGAGCGGTTATCCTTTCCTTCTGTTATAAATGATGACTCAAATGTGTTGAGAGAGTAAACAGCAGCTGCAGCTCTGCTCCTGCTGTGTCCTGTGTCCTTTTGTCTTGTCTGATTCGATTAAGAAAATGCAATTGGCTTCGGAAAACTAATTTGCCCCTTTCAAGATCTTCCTTCTACTGTCATTTACAACATCACACGGGAGATTAGCGCCTTGTTCTTAGCGTCTGTGTGTCTGTGTGTGTCTGTGTGTGTGTCTGTGTGTGTGTGTGTGTGTGTGTGTGTGTCTGTGTGTGTCTGTGTGTGTGTGTGTGTGTCTGTGTGTGTGTCTGTGTGTGTGTGTGTGTGTGTGTGTCTGTATCTATATGTGTGTGTGTGTGTGTGTGTGTCTGTATCTGTATGTGTGTGTGTGTGTGTGTGTCTGTGTGTGTGTGTGTCTGTGTGTCTGCGTGTGTGTGTCTGTGTGTGTGTGTGTGTGTGTCTGTGTGTCTGTGTGTGTGTGTCTGTGTGTGTGTGTCTGTGTGTGTGTGTGTGTGTCTGTGTGTGTGTGTGTGTGTCTGTGTGTGTGTGTCTGTATGTGTCTGTGTGAGCGTGTGTGTGTGTGTCTGTGTGTGTGTGTGTGTGTCTGTATGTGTCTGTGTGAGCGTGTGTGTGTGTGTGTGTGTGTCTGTGTGTGTGTGTGTCTGTATGAGCGTGTGTGTGTGTGTCTGTGTGTGTCTGTGTGTGTGTGTGTGTGTCAGTGTGTGTGTGTGTGTGTGTCTGTGTGTGTGTGTCTGTGTCTGTGTGTGTGTGTGTCTGTGTGTCTGCGTGTGTGTGTGTGTGTGTCTGTGTGTGTGTGTCTGTATGTGTCTGTGTGAGCGTGTGTGTGTGTGTGTGTGTCTGTGTGTGTGTGTGTGTGTGTGTCTGTATGAGCGTGTGTGTGTGTGTCTGTGTGTGTCTGTGTGTGTGTGTCAGTGTGTGTGTGTGTGTGTGTCTGTGTGTGTGTGTCTGTGTCTGTGTGTGTCTGTGTGTCTGCGTGTGTGTGTGTGTGTCTGTGTGTGTCTGTGTGTGTATGTACATGTGTGTCTGTGTGTGTGTGTGTGTGTGTGTCTGTGTGTGTGTGTGTCTGTGTGTCTGTGTGTGTGTGTGTCTGTGTGTCTGTGTGTGTGTGTGTCTGTATCTGTATGTGTGTGTGTGTGTGTCTGTGTCTGTGTGTGTCTGTGTGTGTGTATGTACATGTATATATGTGTGTGTGTGTGTGTGTGTATGTACATGTATGTCTGTGTGTGTGTGTGTGTCTGTGTGTGTGTGTGTGTGTGAGCGTCTGTGTGTACATGTCTGTGTGTGTGTGTGTGTGTGTGTGTGTGTGTGTGTGTGTGTGTGTGTGTGTCTGTGTGTGTGTCTGTGTGTGTCTGTGTGTGTCTGTGTGTGTCTTACCCGGACTGTGTGTGTGTCTGTGTGTGTCTGTGTGTGTGTGTGTGAGCGTCTGTGTGTACATGTCTGTGTGTGTGTGTGTGTGTGTGTGTGTCTGTGTGTGTGTCTTACCCGGACTGTGTGTGTGTCTGTGTGTGTCTGTGTGTGTGTGTGTGAGCGTCTGTGTGTACATGTCTGTGTGTGTGTGTGTGTGTCTGTGTGTGTGTCTTACCCGGACTGTGTGTGTGTCTGTGTGTGTCTGTGTGTGTGTGTGTGTGAGCGTCTGTGTGTACATGTCTGTGTGTGTGTGTGTGTGTCTGTGTGTGTGTGTGTGTCTTACCCGGACTGTGTGTGCTTGTCCCAGTCTCACAGGATTGGCCAGTTTCACCTGGATCTGGGCGCAGTGGAATGACCCGTACACTCCCACCACCTCCAGCAGACCGTCGTCCAGTCTGAGGGAAAGACACAACGCCAGCTTAACACAATGATTACGGTAAGCTCGTTAGTCTAACCCAGAGCCACTGAAAAAGAGACGCAGCAATTAAGTCTAAAGCACAAGTGGTTATTGCATCATTTAGCAAAACTATATCTCCTCGATTACTGCAAAAACTCACAATCACTTGGCTCATGAATTAAAACACGATTATTTTAAACAATTACTTCTACATTGTTAGACTATTCTGTAGAGAAAGTGTAGACTCTGATATAAGAAGTGCATTTATAACTCTGAACAGAAGGTAATTAATTGTATTTTCGATTACAACATTTTTATAGTTGAATAAAGTAATAATTGAAATCATGTATAATTAATTGTACAGCTAATCCAACGCAATTATAGTTCAATGCACAATCGTTAATTGTCAAAAAAAATTATTATTGTGACTTTTTAATATTATACTACACTGTATTATACTACACTATAATTGCAATTCAATCTATAGTCCAAAAAATGACTAATCAAAATGTAAAGTATTATATTATCTTTCCATTTTTGTCACATTTACTTCAATTTCATAATGCTGGTCAAAAACTTGAGGAATAGTAAAGTGTTCGACAAGGCAAGAAAATTAAAGATTTCGTTGTTGTTTGGTCACGGTGTAAGTAATCATGAATAATTGTTAAATCAGGATGGTTTTTCCTCACAGTAATTGTATCACAAAAATTTGATATTGTGGGATTCTTACCGTAAACTATTCCTTTTCCATGCGCTCTTATTATGTACAAAGCTTGGACCTCTTGTTTGAAATGGCAAAGGATTCATACGTTTAGCATTATTTACCTCATATTTCTGTCTTAACATTAAGTGTTAAAACTCCTGAATGTGTTTAAATGGGAATAAAATCATGAGTTTATTTTACAGATTATACATTTCTTTGCAAGAGAACAACGCAATGTTCCTCAAGTTAGACTTTAATCTGAGTTTTGTTTTAACACAATCTGACCATAAAGAACTGAACTACAAGTGATTTGTCCTTTTTCGAACGACACAACTCTCAGTTAACTGCGCTTCTGTTAATCACACCCAGCTAAACAAGATCATGTGCGCTCGTGTTGATCACAGGCTTCAGAAAATGTGTTGTTTGAGTCTGTTTTGAGTTTTTCTTGAGTTTTCAGACCATAAAAACGTACGTGCCAGTTTCGTCGTGAATCTCCATGGTAACTAACCCCCCGCGGAACACAAAGTGATCACTGAAAACCATCAATTATGGAAACTCTGGTCCTCACTGGTTTATCTACGACAACATTAACGGCTCTGTACAATGCATTTATGTATTAACCTTTATTTTACCAGATCAGCTCAATGAACAGACAGTTAATAAATAAATGGGTCATATGTTGTGGAGTGTTTTACCTGGTCGGAGGGTAAGGCTCGTCTCCCATTCCTTCCCACAGTCTGCAGCCTCCGCCCCAGTACCCGATGTTACACACTATGATTCCCTCCAGACTCGGCAGGGCAATTCTTTCTCCATCCAACTCCACCTACGAGAAAGACAAGTACACAACTGACACTTGAAACATTTGTAAACAAAAACATTTGAATTCTGGAATTGAGGCTTAAGTAAAGAGGAACGTTTTGTGACACAGATTTGACTTTATTACATGCAAAAAAAATCAGGTTCATGATCTAGTTCTGTTTTTCACGTTAAAATCAGGTACAGCCCCTTTAACACTGATGATGGATTTTTGTTTTTTACTAAACAAATATTTCAAGAAAAGTAGACCACACAAATGTTTTCCAATTTATCTACAAATATATGACATATTTTACCACAAACTATACTTTTTGTGAAGCTCAAATACAATTTTGAGGCTAAGAAATAGTATTGTATGTATTGTTTGTAATAGAAGAGCAAATAAACACACATTTTTACCCTGGAGATTAAGTTTTTTGCTTATTTGTTCTTATGAAGACATAAAATCAATAGCATTTAGATCTCCAGTCGCCTCCGTTCTGATGGGAGTATTTTAAAGCCTTTAAGTCTATGAGATGAAACACGATATTTTACAAACCTTTTACAGTCCTAATACAGAAAAAAGTAACAATTTAGAGGTGACTTTTCTGATAGTACAGCATAACTAATCTACCTCCATTAGAGCTGCAGGATTTGGGAAAAACATCTAACTGCAATTTTTATACTTTTAGTAATGGGATTTTTTTTTAAGTTCACATTTTAAACACAAGCAAGAAAAGGTTATATAAGAGCGTCTTTAAATATTTTGATGTAAATCTCTTTTTTTCACCAAGCTTTACCTCAATCCTCTTATCCAGATCCTTGCATTCTTGGACTAAACAATCTTTGGTGCCGTACAGGAAATACACAGCCTGTGGAAAGACGACGCATAGTTAAAATACATATTCAAATAAAAGCTTAGACTGTATTTGCACAGTAAAATGAGGTCAAATCCAGTGGATAAACTCTACTGACCTTGTTGATGATACGACTGGAGAAAAAAGAAGGGGTTTTCTCTCGATGAGTGTGGAAATTAAGGGCCATCAGTGCATCCGGTCCGACAGAGAAATAATTATTCATGGACAGAACCTGTCAATTTAAAAAGCTTCAGATAAAGGCTGTGCAGATTCTAATACATTTTTAAAATTCTCAAAATGCTTTTGTCTGTAATTTGATGCTTTAACGCCCAATGTAGATGCTAACTCAATGAAGATTAGGGCTGTAACAAGTTAATTGATTAATCACATCTAATCAGATATTGACATAATCATCAGCTAATTTAGCTGACAAATAATAGTCAACTGGTTAATACATGGGTTTCACCACTTGCCATGAGAAGAGAAGTTTTATGACTCAAATTGAGCTGCAATCGCATGAAAATGACATGGAAAATGACAATTTAGTTTGATACTTTTGATTTAATTTGTTTGATGAAACACTCTTGGCCAAATTTAGTGAAAATCTTTCAATCATGAGACTTTTGCGTTCTAAAAATAAATTGATTAATTGAAATAATAACCATCAGACTAATTGATTAGCAAAATGACTGTTAGTTGCCGCCCTAATGTAGACGCTGACTCTTACCTTTGGTTTGCGAAAATATGCACCTTTGGATGCTATCTGCACTTTCCATCTGTAAATTATAAGAATAGTTATATTCAAAGCGTAACATAATTCTAATGTTTTATTTATATTTTGAGATCCCACCTGTCCATTTTGACCACTTCAGCGTCCACTACATTGCGCAGCACCTGCTCCACAGGGATCTCTCCGGCGTAGCCAGCGCCCCAGCCCAGAGTGTTGGACAGGTCATTTCCTGTGCCCAGGGGCAAGATGGTCACTCGGGGGATAAATTGGTCCTGGCCCTGGCCGGAGCAGCAGGTTTATTATTAACTTGGCAATAACACAGTGACAGATGGTGGAGCAAAAGGAGAAAGGTACAAAAAAATATACCTCTCATGGCGTCTGTGACAAAAACAACGCACCTTTAGCTTCATAGTGTCGATGGCGTCCAGCACCCAGCCCACGGTGCCATCCCCTCCACACACCAGGACCCGAACACTGCCCGGGGGCAGCAGTGTGCAGAGCTGCAGGGCTTTGGAGGGGTTCAGCTGAGACAAGTCAAACACCTGCAGGGGCCAGACACAGACTCTGTGAGGAATGTTATAAAGATGTTGTTTTTACCCCTCGTTACACACTGACCTGCACTGGATTGAGGACGCTTCGAAACTCCCCGAGCAGCACCTCTCCCATGTTGTTACCACTGCGTGTGTTCGCCAACACCAATACTGGCGTCCAGCTGCTCCCACAAGACTCAGACAACTACAGAAAACAAAGCACAGTGATTACAGACATGTAGAGAAGACCTGAGTCTTCTGACTCTTGACAAACCCTGGGGCACCTTGCTGTACTCGTCCGGATGTCTGCGCCTGAGTTTGTTGACTTGATAGAGGTAGTGAGGGGGGATGATGAGGCTGTGAAACTCCCCTAAGTCACACTGGTCTGGCACATCACTCAGACAGTCGTCGTGAACCGTCTTCTGGCACCACACACACCTGCACGTGCACAGAGACACAGACACAACAGGGACATGGGATTAATCATGATGAGAGCAGCCATTATGGCATATCAAAGTGGGATTAAGCCTGCTGAGCTCTTATGCTATGGCACACGACACATCTCTTCCTCTCGCCTTTGTGGCAGGTGACTCCTGTCCAGATGCACCTGTCACTCCTCACCTGAAGTCGCACAGTTTGGGCTGGGAGCCGCACTGTTGTTTGCACACGGTGCAGTAGCTGGCGAGGGGCACGTTGCCCCGGACCCAGCGGTGCTCCATGCCCCCGTGGGCCCGGGCCGGGGCCATGATGTCTTTGCAGGGCAGGCTGCGGTCCGCGGGGCGCAGACACTCGTCATCCGCGCACACGCCACAGCAGTCACAGAAAGCGCCCTGGAGGATGTGCTGGGAGCACACGCAGCAGTAGGTGGGCTTGTTGAACAGATCCGTGTAGTGCCAGCCATGTTTGCTTTTACGGAAGAATTCCTTCATGTGCGTCTTCCGCTTTGAGCGCTGCACGCTGCACCACAGCGTGATAATGACAGGGACCACCACGGCCAGAGAGGTCCACAGCAGCAGCGACCACTCGTCCCCCGCCTCCGCGGCCATCGTTGCGGGCTGTGGCCGCTGAGAGAGGCGTGAAAGAGCGGAAACCGGTGAACAGGAGCTACGTAAACACTGAAGACCAAAAACTCAAAACAGACGTCTTCCACGCGCTGCCCATGTGCCTGCACCAAGACTCAGCCCCGGCGGATGACAGAAGACAGATAATGATCTGAGAGAAGGCTGGAACATCACGACGACAGCTGTGGGACGCACAGGCACAGCTCCAGCGCTAACTTAGCTTTCACAAAGATCAGCAGAGCAAAAATGATCATGTCCACAGACCCCAGAGCGCACAGCGGCACCATGTGGCAGTGGGCAGCAGAAGATCTATTCTATCCATTATAGACCACATTAGTGCAATCATTCAGTGTTTTATCAGCCCACCGTCTGAAAACGCATTACAAAAGCATTTGATTGAAACATTGTGGTCAATCCACACCGCAGAATAGAAAATACGATGTATTTCTCATGGGTTTGACAAAGTAGGAAGCGCAGAGCCTTCTCACAGAGGGCTGCGGTCTTTGCGTTAGAGACGCACGCATGCGCAGTGAACACCGCTGCTGTCAGCCCCTGGCGTGTTAGATAATCACATTGTGGATATCCGCTCATGTTCAAAGAGTTGGAGCCACATGCTGCCAACTTTGTTCTTTTGGTTATGGCTGAATTCACAACTTTTTGTCAGTTTTAAATAAACAGTTCACGACTTTAGAATTGACAGTTTTTTAAACTATTTAGCAAACTTGGCATTTAAAGTTTCTCTGACAGACAGTGCATTTTTCTAAACACGTGTTCTTTCTTATAAAGTATTAAAAGGAGAGACACGCACATCCAAAAAAATCTCATCAGCGTGCTGGGCTCCAGCAAGTGATCAACGTAAACCAAAGAAAAGCGTCTTTTATAGTCTATAAAGAGTCTATAAAAGACGCAGGTGTCTCTGCCACTTCATGCCTGACGCGAATAAACAAATGACTGCTACGACAGCAGTGCAGACTCTTTTCTTTGTTTTACGCTTTCTTATGAAGTAAACAATAATCATAGTGATCTTTCTGTGTAAAGGTGTAGTCGTACTGCCATCTAGTGGACACCTGACACATTTGCTCACTGGACACAAACCGTGGTTGATAAACCCTATGGAAATCATCATTACACGGAAAGACAAATAACTCATACACCATTGAATACACTCTGTTTATGTCATTACCCCATATGAGCAGCTCTGCCCTGTGCCGAGGGGTGAGGGGAGCAGCAGGGGGGCGAGAGGGAGGAAGGGGAGGAGGGGACCCCTGGTCCTCCTCTTGGTTCAGTTTGGACCCTGTACCAGTCTGGACTGAAGCGGTGAAGCTGTAAACAGCGAGGTGAACAAGATGAAGAGGCTTGCAGTGTTTTTTCTTTGCTTGGTCCTGCTGACCATCTACACAGGTACGATTTATCTGCAGCATTATAGGCCTACAACATGCTCTGTCGCCTATTGGACAGTACTTTACATCACACATTATTCTACAGCATCCTAAAATATTCTAATCTCCACAGGCTGAAGATGAAACCATAAACATGCAACATATTAATCCTAGTTATTTGATGTAGCGTATTCTACATAGTCATTTGTAAACAGGACATTGCTCCTTTGAAATGCATTTTCTTTAACATGTCATATTTTGCACATATTAAAATCACACAGCACATCGCACGCAAAGCAGTTTTCTTTAGCACACTGCTTTGCCACGTTGCTACGCAGTGACCCACAAAGTGTGCAGCGGTCCTTGTATTGACAGAGGATGGTATTTTCTGCAGCAGAGATGAGGAGTGTGTTTGCCAGCTGAGGTCACGTGACGCACGGACTCCCCAGAGACGGGCCATGAATGGACACTTTGTTAGTCTCCTCCAAAAAAGTCGGAGTTGTCAGAGCGCAGGGAGAAGTGTGCGTGTGCGCGAGGGTCAGGGCGGAGGAGGCCGAGTCCCAGCGGAGCGCGTCAGGGAGAAAAACAGACCGAAACACGCGCTGGGTAAACAAATGAGGCGAGAGAGAGGTTATTCATGGAGCCCAACACAAGCGCAGTATAAGCGGGGTTTTTGCATTTGCCAATACCCAGCAGTTACTTATTCTGCAGAGACAACATAACTGTGGCAGAGGTTAGACTCAAGAGGAAGTGCACACAGAGGAAATCAACAAACAAGTGTTAGTGCAAGTATTTGGAGTTTTGTTTGAGTTTGTGTACAGCTCTGGTTGTTTTTCAACTGTATAAATAAAGTTGACTCGATGAGCAGCGTTACAGTCAAATGAGTTTCTTTGTTTAATTTTGAATGATGTTAAAATGTGTTATTGTCTTCATGGTCTTTTGCTGTTCTGTGTTTTCAGAGGCAAATCCAATCATTAAGGAGAGCTTTGCAAAGCAGCTCCTCCGCAGTAAGAGGCAAAAACCTGGTCACCCCGATGAGCCAATGAGGGTAAAGAGAAGAAATGCTGAAAAAAGGATTGTATTGTCTTAAACATGAGGCTACGTCGTATACATGTTAAACTCAAGCAACTAACTGAAATTCTGTTCTTCAAAATCACTAAGACATTTATGAACAAAGTATTTTTAACCCTAAATACTTTTTGCCATTTTGCAAACTGCAATTTCCCCAACGAAATTATTCAGTATATTTACCTAGCGGTGAATAAAATAAAATAAATAGAAAGTGTATTATATCACCAGAACGGGCATATACAAATAGACTCGTAGCATTTAAACGTGTCTTTAAACTCAAATTGTGTTTAAATGAAGATATTAATATTGTGTGGGTGCTTCTAGGAGCACCTGCTGTACATGCAGGTCCTGGACCAGAGAGCCCAGGAAACCACCAGAGAGAACTGGCTCAACCCACACTGTTACCCCCGCTGCAACAACAACTACGGCTATCCCGTGTGAGGGGGGGTCCCGCATCAGCACTCAGGACGGCCCGTTTGGGACATGGGTAATCTCACGGTGTTATAATCGCTCTGAATGTGTGGCAGTTCAGGCAGTTCAAGGTCCCGTGTGATCTTCTAATTTGTGGCTTTATTTTTTTCTACAGAAAGAAGAATGAAGAGCTGACGCCAAACAAAAAAATATGATAAAATTAAATAAAATGTTGAATGATATTTACACTAGAAGGACATGCATGTAATCCACTGTGAACAGTTTAGTTAGATGACAGTGTTTCTATAGACGTATCTTAATAAAAAACAACATAGAAGTACTGATTTCAGTTTCCTTGACTCTCTCAGTATATATACATATACATACATATAATAGATGATGTCACTGAGATGGGCTATTTAACCTGACAATGCAGGAACATTAGGAAGTATAGGCTACAATCATGAGGTCTTTGTGTTTTCTGCTTTTATTGTGACACACACAAAAAAACAAATGCGAGTGGAAAACTGAGTTGTGCCTTATTTCGCTTTACGCATAACGAGATCAGCTAAATGAGAACACAGTGACCGCAGTCAGAGCGAGCTGAACATGTCACTAGCTCTATTTTATTTGCCTAAATTGGGCCTTTTGTTCGGAAAGTCACAAGTAGTTTTGGAAGCTATTAATCATTTTACGTGACATGCGCGCGCTCTTTTTGCCCAATTGGTCAGAGATTAAAAGCAACAATAAATAAACAGCGGAACAGAGTCTGCAAGAGGGCCATGTTTATTCAAACTGCGGGCTGTTTTCAGGCTCGTTTATCTGGGTTAAATAGACCAAATGCTGTTGCACGAGCTTCTCCAAAGGCCCACGATTTTTAAAAGAGGCCACGACTCAAGAGTCTCAAACATCAAAAGCTGATTTGTTTTTTCAAAGGAGGGAAATGGCCTTTGCGTCTTGGCGCCGTCTGCATTCTCCAAGTCATTGGCGGGGATATTATTTTTATGACAGACAATAGATTGCCATCAATAGTTTTTACTTTTTTTTTTTTACGTATTTGACGCATTAAATTTCTTTGTTGCACATTATAGAAGTTTTTTTGTTTTGTTTTTTTTATTAATAGCTAAATATTCCCAAAACAGGCCATTGTAAAATGTGTGGGTTTATTTAGAAAGGGTACACACCACATAAGGAGCAGTTGCTGTAATCAACACAAATACAATTCTATTATTTTAGTTTTCAAAGTGCTTATGCATTTAAATACAACCCTAAAAGGGAACAGGTTGTTCAGTCAAAAAAATTCAAATTAGAATTATTTAGCCTCAAAGGCTGGAAGAAAAACCGTGACAAAAGTTTCATTTGCAAAATAGATTTACAAAGTCTTAACAGAAATAGCAAACTGCTGCAGAAGAACATTACAATAAAGATGAAATAAATTTCATTTGGTAAATACATTAAATACTAGTTCTATACAGTATTTTACATGTGCGCATATGTATTTGATACATACAAAATAGAGAGCTGTGGATCATCTTTTGTCTTTGAAGAAGCCTTTGGAGGTGCTGCTCTCTTTGATTGTGACCGTCAGGAGGTTTGAGGTCACGTCTGTCACCACGACATTCTCCATCGTCAGCAGAGAAGGCCTCCACGACACTTCACCTGAACCTTCATCCACACGAATCGGGGACGAACGGTCCAAGAAGTACGGCTTCTCCAACTGAGGTTGCTGAGAGCGAGGCCCAGGACTCAGGCCCAGTCGTTTAAAGGGGCTCAAGTAGTCTTTGCTCTTGTGTGAGTCCATGTGTGTTCGGTGAGAAAGTATGCTGCGGGGAGAATGGACATGATGGAAGTCTCCTCCAGACCGAGCTCTGTTTGAATGATGGTGATGTTTATTCTCCGTGTGCTCCTGATGTCCTGATTTGACGACTCTGATCTGTCCTGAACTCTGAAGCTTGGGCATTTTGTAAGTCTCCCGCTGTATGTGCTCCTCTGCTCTTCTCTTGTGGTTCTCAGATTCTATAGAATTCCCATCCTGGAAGTGTGGCTTAGGCTTCTGGCCTTTCTTTCTGGACACACTTATATCAGAGCTGGTGTGTGGAGGAGAGTACTGCAGAGCCAGCTCCTGGACAAGGAAGCTCTCTCCTCGGTTGACGGTGCTGGGAGGAAAAATGGTCGGGACCACAGCCCTGAGGCCTTCTCTGGCCCTGGGTGTAACCACTGGCTCTGCACATGGGTACGACACTCCTCTGACAGCTTCACTTCGGAACTCATAAGACCTGGCTTCATCTTTGGTCTGGGCCTGTAGGGAAATAGATATATTTCATGGATATAATTAGGCTACAGGCTCAAACAAGTTTCTCCTCAACCACATTTTTTCTAAATTATTAAGTGATTATATATATACATTTACAGGCCATGTAGAGACGAAACTAGGCAAACAAAAACATGGGAGAACTATTTAATTTTTAACGCAATTTCCTGACCTCTGGAACATATATAAAAGATTAATAGAAAAACAGTGTGGTCACTTTATCAGTTTTTAAACAAATACCTTGGCAGCTCAGGTATTTAGAGCAAGATAAACTTTGGCCCATTAGGCAATTTGCACGCGCCACTGTCATTGGAGGAAAACTAATGCCTGTCGTTAAATAGATCCCAGAATATTTATAATGTGAACTTCACCGCACGGCTTCATTTGGCGACACAATTGAAGGCTAATAAATGCATCTTAACTTCGTGTCATTCAAGTGAAAGTTAATTAAGGCGACAATTAACATCCAATTAGGGAATACACACTTAAAAGTACTTAAAGAGTGTGCTGCTACATTTTAACATATTTCATGGTAATTAGACCGCGGGGAAAGGAGACACGGGCCTGCGAGTTTAAGGACATGTCAAGAACAAAACAACCTTAAGGAGAAACGTCTTGGGTTTAGGTCCCCTCTTCTTGGGCCCGTACAGCTCCCTCTCACGCTCTCTGTGAACACAACACGGACAGCAGCAGCAGGTTTGAGTGTCATGGAGCAAAGTGCACCGCGGGGATACCGTATATTTTATTAGACACATGGACACGGCGGCGGCCCTTGCGCGTAAAGGCCAACAAAGGAGACAACAACTCACCTCTGCTCGAACGCGGCCAAAAGTCGAGAGTCCAAGATGTTCTCCTCGGGTTCCCACGTACTGTATCTGCCAAATAATAAAACATTTGTCGGTTAATCCAGGGAAGCGGGCGCGGAGCCGTGTGTGTGGATGATAGCGGCGTTAGCCTGGAAGCTACAGCAAGGCGCAACACATTTCAATCGCGTTCGCTTTTTTTGGAGACGGCAACAGCCACCGCGGCCGTAAACAAACCTCATGGCACGCAGCAGAGGCAGGACTTACTTGGGGGACCAGCCTTTCCATTTGACGAGGTATTCAATCCGACCCTGCGTGCCATCAGAAACAAAACCACTTGGTTAGCAGCTTGCAAGAAAGACAACTGTACGCTACATTTTACGCGCGATAACAGTGGGAGAAAAGAGGCAAGGTTACACGTACCTTTCTGATCCTCCGTTTAATTATAGACTCGGCGGCGAAAACCCTCTCTCCCACGGCGGACAGCTCCATGTTTTTATCCCAGCGCTGCACACACGGATCCGCCGCTAGCTGGCTGCGCGCTAACCCGATATTTTCCTCCTGCCTCAGTCCGAGCCACTCTGAATTCCCGACAGACCATAATACTCGAGAACGGCAGCGGCGTACGCGCAGTTTTGTACGTGGTTGCCGGGGAAACACAGTCGGTGGAACCTCGATCTGAGCGCGCATTGGCCGAGGCGTTGCTACGAGGTGGGAGGAGAGTTGCGCGAGGGGGAAATGATCGGAGGCGGTTCGTCCCTGCGCGATCAATGAATCATTTTTGTGCTCCGTGTCCTACAATTAAAAAGCAGCCAGTTTGAAATAGCGCGTGGACAAATACGTGCGCAAAAAATGCACAAGGAAGAAGACGCGTGTCGGTTTTGTAAAAGCGAAAAAACAAGAACACTTGTCTGGCACCAGTCTGTACAGCTCACGTCACTTATAAAAAGAAACCCGCTTCAAGAGTGAATTCCAAATGAGTTGTCAAACACAGGCCTACTTCCTCCTACGGCGCAGACAGCACACGTCCTGTCGCCGACTGCAGCCAAATCATACTTTGACGCGCAATATGAGCCATAGATTACAAAGGATATGCGGGCATTTATAAGGAGGAAGTGTGCATTTTTTTCCTCGAACTGCTAGACCCATCTCCTTTGGTCCAATATGGCAAGACTGACATCCGACTGTCAGCCCTGAGACCCGTGTATTTGTGGTGAAAAATGCGCAATAAGTCTGACAGAATAAACTGACTCTGAGGCTCAGGAAAAGAATGGACTATGGCCCGCCAACCCATGTTTTCTAATTATTATTTTTTTCCGAGATGGGATTATTTCTGAAATTATAACGCTTAAAATGTCACAATAACTTGTGGAATAAAACAAAATCAACAGTTAGATTATGTCGCATTATCGTGCGTAATTTTTACGCGCAAAATTGTCCATCTTTATATTGCGCCCGAGTTCCTCTAAATCCCAGTAAAAGTCGAATTCAATAAAGTGAGTTAGGAAACACACAAGACCGTGGTGTAGGCGCGCGGAATTTAGCCGCAAACATAGAAGGCCGTTGATGACAATTGTTTTCATGTTTAATAGGCTTATATTGGTTATTGTCAAAATATACAACATGACACGTCTGTGTGTGAAATGGCTCTTGTTTTGTGACGGTTCTTTTATTTTTATTTTGGGAAAATGCAGCCACAAATGAAACGGAAAAGTAATTTCAGGCAGTTCTAGGGATCCAAAATCACCGACTCAGGTTTAAACAGTTGATGCGAAGGTCATCAAACTCTGGCTTCAATATGAAACAGGCCTTTACATCACTGTAGGTTATTGGACACTGCTATACAGTCAACAAATGATTCTTTTAAATACGCAAGACGCTCAATTAAACAAAAAAGAGAGAAGAAAAAGGGGAGGCAAAGTTTTTTTTCTTTTCTATTTTTTTGGGCCGGCCAGGCCAGGTTCCAGGGAAAGACGCTCTTTAAGTGGTACTAATATTATTATTATTTAATTGAATGATAATGATCACAGAGAGAGCTGTAGATTTAGCATTTTATTTTTTATAAAGCTCATTTCAGCCCCAAAAAGTGATGAGCTCAGGTGGTTCTTAGAAAGTTGTTTCAAAGGAGCTGACCAAACACAATTGTCTGGATTATTGTGCGTTAAGGTCAATTATTTTGTGCGTAATGTGAAAATAATTCATACAGCCCAAATATAACCTATAAAAAAAACCCTAACAAATCTTCAATTTGATTGCGGTTGCGCACACATCCTCTTCATTCATTGAAAACAATTTCCAACAAAAACAATTAAGGCTGTCATTGCGCGCGAGCGGGTCCGTTTCATAGCCGATTCATCAAGGATTAAAATTTGAAACTGTAATTCATTAAGATCTCATTCTAACAGGCGCGCGCTTCAAACAGAAATGATGAAAATGATTGAGGTGCGCGCGCCCTGAAACACATTTTTATTTTACCACGTGCCCCTTTCACCTGCGCGAGTGAGACCCAGAGCTCTCACGATGTGTTTTTGTTGGAGAATGAACAAAGGCGCGTCCTCTGTTTAATGCACGAGGCGCTCAGAAACGCGCGGAGCTCATTCATTAGGTGGCTTTCGTTTTTAGAAATTCCGTGCGTGTTAATAACCTCGAGCACGAGCACGCAAAGGAAGATGGGCGCTGCCGCGCGGTGGATGCGATTGGTCTGCGCACGCTGCACTGCAGCACGCGGCCGCGCCAGACTCCATTGGTTGGCTTGTATCTGGGCAAGAAGCGATTCTACTTCTCTGTTCACTGTGAGGGCAGCCCTGGCACAAAGGCTGCACTTCTCTAGAGCGAGACTGGCAGGGTGTGTTTTAAGCAAATTCTTTAGAAACATCAAAGCACGACTCACACGTGCCGACGATGGACGAAAGATGGAGCCTTTAGAGTTCTACTAGAACCACTGAGGCTACATTTGGTGCAAATGACAACGTGCGCCCACAGATGGGTCTGTGCGTGTAGGCCAGGCCTGTCCTCGTGTCCTGCAGCTCCTGCTTTTGATCTCATCGAAGCCGCGCGCGTGAGGACGCGCCAGATTCAGTAAAAACACTCATCATGTTACTGTATCAAGGCCTTCATGTAGACACCTGAGTGGATCTGTGCGGGACTGTTGCTCGATCAGATGTGAACGCTTACGGTCACTGTGTCCCTGCTGTCGCTTTATATGTCACGAGACACCGCGTGCCCTGTCCCAGCCTGGACCAGACGCTTCGATTGATTATGCTAGTCCTAAATATATGAAAACTGAAAGTTACCGAAGGAATAATGGTTTCGCAAACACAGCGCATTAACTTGTTCACGCAAAGCCCTGGATGTCTATCTCCCGAGGCCCCTGGCTGATTGTGTGAGATGTTGCACACGTTATAACCCTTTTTTGTATTTGGGGGCCTATTTGTGATATACGTTCTTTGTATCTCGGATCCCTAAATTCACTTCTCTTCTGAACGAGTGGTCTTATTGACTGAACCTCTTTGTGTCCTAAAACAGGACATCTCTTTGTTGTCCACTTGGGAAAACTGGTTTAGCTCTTTTTGTCAGTCATTTCTGACCCGGCGCCTGCACACGTTTATAGAAACTCTCTTCATTATTCTCAATAAAAATGCATTTCTCCATGTCTGTGTGAAAGAGAGTATCGCGTGAGTGTCAGAGAGAGGCCTGTCTGTGCTGTGCGCAAAATAGCCACAGTTCACTGGTCAAGCAAAGAAATCAGAAGCGTCTCTCTTCTTCTTTCAGCGCGTCTCTGGGATTTACTCAAGAGCGCGTCTGACAGGAACAGCTGCTCACGTTGTCCGACTCGGTCAAGTTGATATCCTCAGTGATATATCCTCAGTGATTTATCCTCAGTGATATATCCTCAGTGATATCAACTTGATGTCAGCAAAGAAAGTCTGTCCACAATTGTACGCGTCATTATAAACCATTTTCCGCTTTAGTTTAAAATGTTTAAGTTTGTTGTAAATTTAGATCCAGCCGCACATGGTTTGAGATTTGGTGATGAGGGACAAAGGAAGGCCAGATTTACGCTGGTTTCACCGGTGATAAATGATCCACAGGTAATCTTCGGTGGCCACACATCCTTCCTTTGTTGCATCTCTTTTGCTTTTCACGTAGAGCCTATGGGCCTTACGCTTATTCACAGACGCTGTGACAGATGCCTGACTCCCGAGAGGGGTCTGCAGACTCCTGTGTTGTCCCTTTTATTTCACCACAAGAGGCTACATAAATCCCTGTACTAATAACTAGTCTATTTCAATGACAAAATATGTTTCTTACCTTAGCAACAAAAATATCACGTGATCTTTGCCGTTTTGGTAGATTTATGAAGGCAAATGGCAAAATGCTTTGAGGAATCTTTGGTGAATGAATGACCTGCAAACAATGCGTCAGCTTTATTTGCTGAAAGGTTATACATCTCTGCACAATTATATGCTTTTTTTGTCCATCTCTGACGGGTCTATTGTGATTGATGCATTTCTCATTTTGGCTCGGGTGTTGCTCTCCAAATGCAGCGATGGTGTGACCTGCTGTCAGTACAGCCCACATACAAATAGCAGGTCTAAAAATAACCCTGAGAGGCTCTGTAATAATCCTCACCGCCTCCACTGCCACAAATAGTGTCACACTCTAACGCTCCAGACCAGTGACTACACACTTTGAGCTACTTCATCTTTTATCTTGAGCATCTTGAGGATCAACAGAAACAACAAAACAAATATCTGAACTATAATGTGTGTTTAAATCATCGGTGAATAAAACATGAGAAGAAACATGCTGTAGGTCTAAGTGAAAACGAATAAACAAAATTCATGGGGTTTTATCAGTGAAAGAAGTGTTACCTGGTGGTTTCCAATCATTTTTCTCTGAAGCCTCCAATGCTTGAACCGGAGACATGCTGGGGCCACTCTGTCTAAAACTGCAGCCCTCACAAATCAGACGATAAAAATCATTTCTAACAAGCATTTATTTCAGAAAAACAAACATCAAATGTGGTGTTTATGTTCTCATGTCCATATTCCAGTCATTTGTTTGAGATTTGTAGTATTTAGTTTGCACACATTATTGTTGTTGATGACCTGACTTTGCTCTGAGGACCCCTCGGCGTAGGAGTCCCAGCCCCCGGTTGGAAACAACTCAACGATAACAATTCAAGCACTAAACCACTGAAGTAATGGTTGTTCAGTTTATGTCACTCCGCTAGACACACAGATCTGCTAGAAGAGCACCATAATGTCATCTTAACGGGTCAGTCCAACCGCACAGACACACACACACAGATTATACTTGCAAATAAATTTTATTATTGCAAAATGTAGGGGAGCCTTCAAACAGCATTGGTTCTGGTAGAGCATAGAATACAACAGACATAAACTCTTCAGAAGGATCAGCCAACTCAAGCTGATGATATGACCAAAGAACCACCTGAAACTGAACACTGAACACTGAAAAGAACAGTTAAAGGGCCCTGTGTATGTTTTTAGGTGCAGGTACCTTCTTAATGAGGTGTTGTTATTGTTTTGCGGCCAGGAATGTTCAACAGAAAGTCACAAAACCTAGCTCTGTGGAGACAAGCAGGTGACACACCCAAAACAAGTATTTATTTGGCAATGAAAAAAAATCTGTCATTGACTAAATGAACAATTATGTCATACGGTTGAACATTCCAGGCAAAGCAATAACATTTTCATAAGTTCAGAGGACGGACCCTTTCAACAGAAAACATACATTGTGCACCATTAAGTAAGTCTTGGTTGTTATTAGATCTGTAGACTGTATTTAACAATTTGAGTGCCATGGTATTTTTCATGCTTTTGAGCAATGAACAAATGTATGTCCGTTGATTAAATCCTGCAGATAATGTGTAAAAAGTTGTGAAAATTGTTTACATTTGACAACACAATCTAAACAAACGACTTGTTATCGGAGGGACTTGCTTCAGAAGGTGACATTGACGCTAAAAAACTGCCCACTTTCAGCCATACATTTTTTTAAAATGATGGCAAAGAAACCTCATATATTTAAGTTGTTAAAGTTAAATTATTATACACAAAAGCTGACCCTTTAGAGAATAGGAAAATGAATGACCAGTTTCAACAGCAAATAGAATAAATAATATGTTTGGAAGTGACTTGTGCCAAGTTTCAGATTTAAAGATTCAAACTACATCTGCAGTTGTAAATTTAAACAAAGGAGATTTTTTCTTGACCTAGACCTGACTAGATCCACTAATATCGCAAATGAACACCAACTCAATGTGACACAGCAGCATCCATCCTCACATTTCACACACAGTGTCATTTACCATGTTTCAATATATCTGTTTCATTTACAAAGTCCACATCTGAGATGAATATATAAATCAAACATAGAAAAGTTAAAAGTATGTACACGAATAAGTGCAACTTTGTCTAGGATTCTGTACTTTTAAGTTAGATGAGCTTCATTTGTAGATGAAATCTGATACTGCATGTGATCGACCTCCAGAAATAACACCAGGCAGAGCTTAAGAGAAATACTATGCAAATTATACAAAACGGGGAGTTTAGTTTTGTATCCAACCTTTACAAAAAGGACAGGTTCATTTGTACATTCAAGCATCAATAATGCAAGCACGGTGCCGGGAAAGATATTTGCCTTCTTTACAATTTCTTATATTTTTGCATTCATTGAGAAAAAAACAAAGTAAAACAAAGACAACCAAAAAACTCCAAACATGCATTTATGTTCCTTCCTATATTATTAATATTAAATTAATGTCTTATTTAATTAGATTAGTATAGAATTATGAATGGAAAAAGCTGTTTTAAAATGTTTATATACTTTGGTCTGTGTGCAGAAGCAATTTCCCTCCAGGTAAAAACAGCAAAATAATAGTTCACAGAAAAACTAAAAGCATTGTTCGAAAAGAAGAAGTAGAAACATTAGAAGAAAAATATAAGAAATCCAGAAGGCTCCAAATCCTTTTCCCTTCACTCGATGTCCTGTACAGAGTCCTCCATGTTGGTTACGCTGTCACAAACTCCTTAAACGTCACGGTGAGGCAGTTTGTCGTGATGTCCGTGATCACAATGTTCCCGAGAAAGGGCTGGAAAGAGGGAAAGTGCACGTCTTTCCTCTTGTTGTGGTCGCTCTGAGACAAGGGCCTGACACTCTCCTCCTCCGTTTGTTGTGCGACGACGCTTTGGGGCTCCGTCTCTGTCAGCGATTGTGTTTCAGTCTGAGTTAACTCCACGACGGCCTCAGGGTGCAGCTCAACACGGTCCACAGTCGAGGCTCTAGACTTAGATTTGTCCATACTCAAGTCCATTGGCTCGTCTTGGTATCCACAATCGGGTAATAACTGACTATCGGGGAGACTTTGGGTTGTAATTTGGGGAGACGGAGAGCGAGACGAGGTTAGAGTCCTCAAAAAGCGCTTTCTAGGTCCGTTTTGTTCAGCGTCTTGTGCGGAAGGAAGGTGTCGTTTCAGTGTTGGAGGTGCGCTTTGGGTTACTTCTTTTTCTCCCGTATCCGAAGGCGAGGAGACCAGATTAGTCGTGGTTGTCAGCCCTAAAGCCTCGTCCGCATGAGGCTGGCCGCCACCTTTGACCCCGACATGTTTATCCTGCTCCGTCACAGTCGGCTCACTTTTAGAAATCTCCTTTTTCTCTTTCAGGCAGCTCCCGTTGTCAAGCCCCAAGGTTGATTTGTCTTTGGATAATTTTGTAAATCCATTCATGAGTCCGAGCTTTTTCACAAGTTTCATTTTCTCAATGTGGTTCTCCGTGCTGCTGTCCGGCACTTGCTTTTCCGAGTCACTCTTAATTTTATCCGATTTGATGCTGTTCTCCATGTATTTGCTCATGACGATCACGATCCGTCCGTTTTTGTTCTTGTTTTTGACAATTTTTAGTTTCCCGTTGCGGACGTCGTTGCTCTGCGTCACGACGTCCTCCTTTGGTTTCACCTTTTCAGTGTCTTTGTGCCCGTTCAAATCCGCCGGAAGCTTTTTTAACTCCATTGTAATATCCTTTATTTTAGTCAAACACCCTGAGTCCTTGTCCCGCACCCATTTTTGCTGCAGGACGGGAGGAAGATTGTACCCCTTATTGGATAAATCCGGGACTTTGACGTCTTTGGGCTTGACAAAAACAGTCTCGTGGCTTTTGATGTCCGGCTGGTAGTGGTGGTGCTTCTTGCTGTTGAGCTGATAGTAGAATTTCTTGGCGTTTGATTGGTCGGTGTCGCGGTCCTGGGACAGTGGCTGGTACGGGTGGTGCTTCTTGCTGTTTAGCTGGTACTGCATCTGGATGGAGTTGGACTTCTGATGGCTCTCCTCCTCGCGGATGTCGGCCAAAATGTTGGACCTCCGGGCGAACGAGGGGACCTAGAGAAAAAAAGAAAAGAAATAATGAATGATATTGACAGACACGCCAAAAACAATGCAAATACTTAATAAAACGAGTGAAATAAAGATTTTAAAGGTTCAAAACTGGAGGTATGAACAAGGACTGGTTTAAATTTTGGTTTAAGTCGGGGTTTAAAGGTGCACTTTGTAACTTTTCTGATCAAGGCACAGTAAAATCGCATTTACTAATTTAAAGGTTTGTATTGTTCAAAAACACGTTGATAATGATGCAAATTATCAAATAAAAAAACTAAGAATGTAAAGAAAAGCTGCACAAATATGAAAGAACTGGAGTTAAAGAGTTCTCAGGCAATAAATTCTAGAAACCGTTGAAAACTTGTCGTCAATAAAAATATTTACACATAAAAAAAAGAAAAACATGTGTTCTAATTTTGAGCGGCCACGCCTCTCCACAGATCTGACCAGTACTTGCTTGTCTCGATGGAGAGCAATACTTTAAATACTATACTGTGAAACAATCTGGGCAATAATTTCTCCATAGAGACTCCACCAAAAAGTTCCACAGTGCACCTTTAAGAAAGCTTAAAGGGGTTTAATTCCAGTTTGTCGACTTTCCTCCCAATTAGCCGCCGGTTTAACCTTGTTTTATGGATGACTTAATTAAGTGATTTGATCATTTTGATTTGATAAGATTTAGCAAAACTTGTAGTTCATTATTTGATTGATACAAGCCTTGTTTATGTTTGACCTCAGTAGAAGACACTAATTTAGTATTTGATTAATAGTGACCTCCAAAACCTGCCATGTGTTGCCAAAAGAGATTTCATGATTCAGCTTGGTCTGTAATTGCATGAAAATTAGTACATTTTGTGTTTTTCAAGGAAACCCTTTCTTTTTTGTAAATATTTTTGATCAGGACGTCCTCAAGCTCCATCAGTGCGGCATCACTTTAACTTCATCTGGACCTAATTTAGCAAAAATCACATTGGCCTTTTGGGTTCTTAGCAACTAATCGATTCATCAAAAACAATAATCGAAGACTAATCGAACAGAAATATAATCATACGTTTTAGTCCTGCAAGTGAGTATAATCTTCAAGCCTCTCCCAAGCCTGGGCAAATAAACTGGACTGTCCTGGTTGTCACAAGTATCGAAAATCAGACACTAAACAATTCTAAAACTAGTATTACAACTACATCCTCATTTGGGCAAGTATCAATACTAAAAATAAACAACAGACAGGATAAAACTTGACCTTTCCTGAACAGTTTAAGAATGATCTGATGATTTGGAGTTATAAGAACTAGTAAAAGACATGGCAACACACACAGAAAGTTTGTATTTATTTTTGTCCTTAATTGTGGTATTAAAGCTTGAAAATGAATCAAACACTAGGAATTTAGTATATGTCACGCTAAATCAATCTGAAAACGGGACCAAAATGTTGCTGATAAAGAACTGCAATTACATTAGAATACACTATGAATAATT
The DNA here is from genome assembly GCA_019453435.1 of Rhinogobius similis. NCBI lineage: Eukaryota > Metazoa > Chordata > Actinopteri > Gobiiformes > Gobiidae > Rhinogobius > Rhinogobius similis. Next base: position 16,465,564 of record CM033622.1, read on the forward strand.
CCAGCGGTGCAAAAGGTACAGCACAAAGAGCGAGCGGTGAAAAATGAACAGATTTGTCTTTTGATTGAAGCCGGGCTGTCGGGGGCTGTATAGATGTGTCTAGACAACAACACAACGCCATGTTTCAAATGAGGCCCGCGAGGATGTGCTCAGAAACCGTGTGTGGAATGTGTGAAGAGGCTCGTCTCCAGTGACCTCACGTTGACACCGGGGCCAGTCCGGGTTTGAAGAAGTACAACGAAAATCTATGAAGACGCATCGAAGCCAGACTCAAATGTTACTGTTAAAATGTATTCGGTGTAAGATAAAAAACTGCATGGACATCAGAAGTAAATTACCAAGCGTGATTTGAATGTTGTTTCCTTTTTCTCAGTGTTTTCCGTGTACCATGTCCTAAGATAAACAGCATGATTTATCATCTTATTTGAAAAGATAATTACTACAGATGAAACCTCAGCTGAATCAAACATTTGAAATGGTTTCTTGATATGTATAAAATAGGAAATGCTATTTATGTGAGTGCTTTGAATTTTTATATAAATATATTACCTCAAAACCCTGTTAAAACTAAAACTACAATAAATTGCTGTGATCTTTTTCAGATGTAAATGGCCACATGGTAAAAGTAAAGAAACTTCTATGTTGACAATGACTTTAGGTTGAAAACAATTATGATTTTAATATAAAGGAAATATAAAGAGACCGTAAAGGAGACAGTATCATATGTTAAAAGTGCAGTTTTGTTTGTTGTGATTTCATAGTATAGACGTTATGCCGGCGACATCACAGCATTAAAACACAACTAAACTGTGAAAAAAACGCTACAGTCTGATAACAAATATGAAAGATAATAAATATGCTAAATATTTAGTTTTTACCTGACATCTAAAAAAATCTAACAGTGTTCTTATTTTATCTGGGTTTCTAATTTATTTTTTAGAAGAAACGCTCACATTTACCACTGACTGACTTTGGGTTCACACACAGTCAAGAGTGAGTCCAAGTGTTGGGGAAAATAATAGTTGTGCGACATTAAAGTGTCCTTTATCTCCCCCTGCCAATAGCAAACAAGCTACTTAAGCGCCGCACAACAGAGAAACTACTTCCAGTTTACATTTTGTTGAAATAAGTGAATTGGAGTGAAACAGCAGCTCCACAGACAGAAAATAAAAGCCAAGAAACACATTTCATCAGTTGTGCTTCCCATAATTCTGCCACTACAAGGAATTTTGAGGAGCATTTGTTGAATAAAAGAACGTCACTGCACAACGTCTATTGAGTATTCAGTTAGAAATGTTACTCCTTCATGAACCAAATTTGTGACATTATTAAGTGCAGGTCCCAGACAATGTGAATAAAAGACAATGGCCGTGTGTCATTAATTGTGAATAATCATAAACATTTCATATCATCAGAACCCGTGAGCCGCTCTTCTAAGTCCTGAGGTGCTGGGGCCGCCCTGTGCAGCTCCTGGTCCTGCTGGGACTCTCCCTCCGTCTGAGCGTTCCCCACAGAGTGACATTTCTGCTCTGACCTCAGCTCAGAGGAATGTCACTGTGGCTTTGTGTCCCGTCTCTGACTTTATCCCATGTGTTACATCAACACCCTCCAGAGGGGAACAAACACAGCTCTCTGGGGTTCCCCTCGCCTTTTCAGCACTGGAGGGACACGTTTGGGTTTGGCAGCTGCAAGGTTAAAGAGATCCCCAAACTGTTCCTTGTAGCTTTGATCTTTAATCATCAAAACAACGTACAGCAATAATAGATTTAATATCAGATGAGTTTTAGAATTATGAGAAATTAAAGCCTTTGCCATTGCGGTTAACAATTTTAAACAAAATAATCTCTTGCATGAAGAATAGCCCTGAAAATTGTTAGCTCAGTATTGTGTCGTTACATCTAAAATAATTTTCTGTTTGCCTAATGTTAAAGCAATTGAGTTTTTAAGATGCTAAACACGTGAGCTCATTCACATTTCTGACACTAAATAAATGCTGATTAGTCTTTCTATTCTTTCAATTAATCGATTAGTTGTTAAGATTGTGAAAGCTAAAATGAGGCTGCTTGAAGCCATTCTGATCAGGCAAACTGTTTCTTCACCAAAAACATTTGAAGTTTACTGTTTAATTTGTCTGAGTGATAAAACCTTTTCTCTCAGCGCATGTCACATTTGGAGTTTGTGCACGTTTCAGCTGACGATGAATCAATTTCTTTTACTATTAGTTGACAATTATCTCAATAATCGGTTTGCAACCCAAATTGAGCAATTTATCAGACTGTTACTTAAAAAAGAAGACCTTTGATCGGCGTTTGATCCCAAGGTTTATTTAACTGTTCTAATCTCCTCTTTGATGTGACCTTGAGGTTTTAGAAAGGAGTTTAGAAATGACACTATTATCATAAAAACAGGACGAGCCTTCTGTTTACATATAGGACTTTTCACTATACGCACTACAACTTTGGTTAATTAAGCAGATTAGTTTAAATGTGCCTAAATTCTTGGCTAAAATGTCCTCTTCTAACATGATACTTCTGAGAATCCTCCTCATTTCTCTTCCTCATTCACACAGTATGCTTTAAACCCTCACCTGAACCAGGAGGTGCTTGGGCTTGGGTCCTCTCTTTCGGTAGCCCATGAGCTGCTCCTGTCGCTCCCTGTGGGAAAAGAAAACAGCAGCCAATTAGTGCGGTGTCTCCAGAGATGAGTGTGCGTCGCCTGGCAACAACACGTCACGGGTGTCCTCCTCTGGCGCAGACATTAACAGCTCCGAGAGGGAGAAGGGGAGGAGGGGGGGAACTTATCCAAAAACCAAAGATACCTGTCCCTGTAGGTCCACTCTCAAACAGCCAGGTTTAAAACGTGAATAAAATAAAGACTTTAGCGTTGAGTTTTCTGCAATCGTCGATCTAATGCTTACTTGGCTCACATATTTAAGGATCTATAAGTACAGACAATTTATACTAATGTTTAATTTGTATATTGATGGTTTTTTATGTTACGTATCTAGATTATGCAACGTTATTCTCTGAACCATTACCACAAGCGAGATAACACCAAATTAAACTACACATTACACTAAAACATTGTGACATTTAAGATTCTACTAAACATTTTGCCTATTTGTCCCAAGTTTTCCCATTTTTGTAAAGTTTATAAAGTGATTTCCTGGTTGAACTTAGAGGTGTTTCTACAATTGTTACCTAGCAACCACACTGTAAACAAGGGCCAAAATTCACGTAAATTACACAAAAGCTATATACTGACAGTGAATAATACCTGAAAACACCTTTATTTATTTGAATGGTCGTCTAAACTGTCAGAATAATGTGTGAGTTGCTGTAAATGTCCCTGTATTTTCAATGGTACGTCGCCTTTTGATGACATCTCAGAGGGATTCGAACTCAGAACTACTTACTTCCTGTCATTTTAAACTTTTCTTTTTAAAATTTCTTTCACAACGTGCAACTAAACGGCTGTAAAAGTCTGATAAATATTTCCCACAAGTGCTTTTCCACCAAACTAAGTCATCATTAGAAAAACATGAGAACCTGTCATATAGACTTTAAGATCTACTGAACTGGGTATTTGAGCCTGGTTAATTTTGAAAATGTGGAAGGAACCGAAAACTCCTTCACTGAAAATGTGAAAGAAAAAAGAGAATGATGGTCAGTGCTGTGTGAGAGAAGAATAAAGCAGTGACTGAAAAATGGGATAGTTTTAGTTTGTACATATCTACATTATCTGTGTGCTTCTGTGTTAATTGTAAAGTTACATCTCACCATCTCTTTATTTAGTTTGATTCTGTCTATTACGCAGAAAACTTACTTCTTGAATTATAAATAACAATAAATGAATTCCAAATCCAAAGGTCCAAAGATAAGATCAAAATGAATTGCTCAAAGCCACTTTAAACACAGCACAATCAAACAGATCTAATCAATTCTTTGTCAAATTTGTACAATTGTTTACAAAGCAAGACAGAAATAAATACATTATAATGCTGCGGAAATTCTGGGACTTGGGTTAGACTTCTCTGATCGACCATCTGCACTCACAAGACTACAGCGCCACAAGTTCATGCAAAACAACACTTTAAATAGAAATGTTATAAAAAGGCAGATTAAACTCATGATGCACTTCCAAATCTTCAGCTAATTCACTCCAAATCTTCTCCTTTCTGCTGTTGTCGTCATAAAGCCTTAATCAAAAAATCTAAATAATCAATTGACTGACACAAATTTTGAGCGACCGAGACACAATTAATGATTAATCGACTAAACGACTCAAGAAAGACTGTCAGCCCTAACACATTCAGTCAGATCTAGTGGAATCTATTGCCAGCAACATTTCCATTTTTAGGACAATCTAATTATATCTAATGGCAGGTGATATTGACAGAAATGTTTTTGGAGAATCTTGATAATAATAAAACAATAGTCAGACGATATTATAAGAAATATGTTAAAATTGTCTTTAAACATATTAGTTGAGGTTTAATTATTCGACTAATGTGAAATGTCTGTGAAATTAATCACAAAAAGTGCAGAAATATCACCTTGTATTCTCTTATTTGAAAGTTTACAGCATCACGTTTTTCCATTTTTAATTTGAATCAACTTTTTGTTGCATTTTTCACCATAAATAATACACTCAATATCAAAATCTTGCATATCTTCCAAACAACATCCACAATATTATCTACATTTCTGTATATTGCCCACCTCTGATTGTGTCCGTTCCTTTCTCCAACATAAGCTTCTGTTTATGACCATAACTTTATTCATTATTCATTACTGTTTTGGGCAAACTGCAAAGATAGAGGAAGTTGGTGTCTAAGTATTGTTCTCTTGAAACATTATCAAAGTGGAAAGAAACAAACTGACTTCCTGAATCTAATAATGTCAAATCATCACCAAAAAGGTTACATTAACATTGCCACCATTTACAGTTTTTTTTGTATTAATTCCTAATCCTAACAAACTATAGATACTGCATGGTTTTTAGACTATTAGACCCTTTCTTAACAAAACATGAATGGAGGCAAAAGTGAAGTGGGACAAAATGTAATTCATTAGAGAATCTAAAATGTGATGAAAACCGCTCAGACACATGTGAGAGATATCAGAGCCTGGTTTAAAGACTTTTACAATTATATTTAACATTTTTTGTTTATGCAATAAGAGCTTATGACAAGTATGACAATGTGTTAAAACATGTCTTTAAACACTGAAGTTTCATTGAATTCTCAGTCTGTAAAATGAGTCCCAAAAGTGCAGAAACATCACAGTTGTTTTAATCAGCTCTATTCACGATATTATCTAAAATTCCACTTAATTGTGCACCCTTTTTTTTTTTGTATTTCCTCTACAGATATATTGCAAACTTTGCCACAAATAATGCTTTTGTGAAGCTTAAACACAATTTTTAGGCTAGAAATTGTATCTTGTCCATCCTTTGTAATAGAAAAGCTAACTAACTGACATCTCTACCATGGAAATTCAAAATGTTGGTTATTTTTTGTCGTAAAGATGCCAAAACCATTAGCATTTAGCTCTGATGTCAGTTAATCCTTGAAAACTAAGTATGATCCAAAGACTGAACTGACATTACAGCTGACACACAAAAAATGGAAAAACTTACATTCGCACTGAATTGGAAAATTGATAAATTTGAAAGACTTTGCACCAAATGGGACTTGACGTTAGGGATGGGACAATAAACAATAATATCGCTTATTGTGATAAAAATGGAAGACAATAATCGTTTGTGCAACATTTTGTATGATCGTGATAATCGCCAACAAAGATAATCGCCATTTGGTCACCAGATTGTGCAGAAAAAAGCAACTTACCCTTTATGTTCTCTTCTAGATCATTTTTGTTTCACTTATAATAAAGTACAAATATGTCAGAAGTTATTTATAATGAGAAAGTCATGTCTTTATATGTCATATTTTCAAACTGTCAGCAATTTTAATAACTGTTATGATATTATTGTTAATCGCAATTATTTTGGCCATGATAATCGTGACATAAAATTTCAATATCGTCCCATGCCTACTTTTATTGACTTTTATTGACTTTTTACTTCTTTTTAATTCTGTTTTTCTGTTGTCCTCTTTCTGGTCCTGTATCTATGTGATTTATTCTACGTTTTAAAACAGAAAACGAAAACTGCCTGCCCTCTGTCGCCTCCAGCCGCCTCCCTCTGTGACTCTGTACACTGGGATGATTCTGAAGTGTCCCAGACCCCTCGCTCTGACCAGGTCTGACTGAAGCGGTAACTCAACACCACAGACGGGACCGTGTCAGGCCCCTCCCCCCGCCCCACGGCCTCACATCTAATTACAATGACGACTGCGTGTATTTTCATAGCCTGGCATTCAGACAATTCGGCTCCCCGGAGAGAACGGCAATTAGTTTCAATAAAGTCGCCCCTTCAGAGTGCAAGGTAATGGGTGAAACAGACACGGGCCGACGTGGGTGTTTGGGTTCGCCGTGTGGTTTGTTTGCTTTGAGGAGAGAGTGACAGAGGACAGAGGACAGAGTGACAGGTGAACGGGCAATAAATTATACCATTTCGTGTAACTTTGGAGCACTGCACACAGAAAGCTATGGGTAACTTCTTAGCGATAAGCAGCAGAAAATGATGCGTCTAAAAGGTTTGTTGGCGGATAATTTGAGCTTGTTGGTTAATGACGCAAACATCCTTTTCAAACAGCCTATAAAGTCCTGCCCCATAAATACACACTGGCTTTTAAGACAATAAAGGCCTGCAAACAGGAACTAATGCATTTTAAAGAGGGCATATTTAGTGTTATAGTGTCATAAAAGTTTATATTACTTAAGGAGAGACGCTGCAGGTGAATTGGAAAAAAATCTTGAATTTAAAGATATCAATCTGAAACTTCTCCTGTCGTTTACTCACATAAATGTAAGAAAAAAATGTATTACATGTTTTTCCACCGTGTAATGTTTTCATACAGAAATAAGGCATTTTATGTGTAAAAACGGTCAAAATTGTACATATTTGGGACATGTAAATCAGAAAACTGGACAGAAGCCCATAATGTTTGTACAAATAATTGTTTATGAATGTACAGAGGGGAATATGGATTTGACTAAAATAGATCTGACTGAAAACTGGCCTAAAAATTCAAATTTAGCCTAATTTTAAAAATTAATGAATCAGGCTTACAATTAGATATCAACTGATTCCTTCAGGACGTTCTGTCAAAATCTTGTTCAGTCCAAGATTGTAAAGTTTGGTGTGTATAGGAGCTACTGTAAGGGTTGATGTTAATGTCTCTGTGGGAGAAAAATGCATTCTGAAAAGACGTCTTTTAAAAGTTACACCACAGAAATCTATGGATGAAATGGATTAAATTAAATATCAAAACAACTTGAGGAGCAGACTGTACAAGTTTGTTGTTTTCACATGAAAGCTTCTATGTTGAGAGAGAAAACTGACCAAAAAACAAAAGTTGCCTGTAATGTCTCGCCTTTACATCCAAAAAAGCATAATATGTCTTCTCAGAAATGTATATTGACTCAAACAATACGCCCTAGAGCAAGGAATACAAATGTAAATATTACTACACTTCCTCAAAGCTAGTTGAGAAGACCAATACCCAACTACTTAAATAAAAACACACATTATTGCTTTGGTAGTATTTTTTTCCCAAGACATAATTTAAAATAAAGGTGACATAGTATTATCTTAACACTGTTTCTGATAGTTTGGCATAAATATCCTTAAAACAAGAACGAATAATAGTTATAATTGGCAGTATTCCTACTAAAGAAACCCTGGTCTACAATAATGGTGGGCACTCAAGAGAGAGAGACAAAGCTAAGGAGATACTCGAGACTAAAAAGGTTGGGACACACAGCTTAGGTCAGAGGTCATCACGTCACAGCTGCCTCAAAAGTGCAAAAGAAGGCACGATAATTTGACGCTGACGTTTGCATACTTAATAATACGGGTCGCAGTTACATGATTGTTGTTCTTAACAGGCCTAATTACAATTTAAAGCCACTGACAAATACAGTAATACACTAACCGCTCGTTTAGCATTTCACAACAGACAATCGCCTGTATTGTGTTCATAATTGGTTGATCCACGGTCAATTAGCCAAACGAGAGCTTCCGTGTGCGTCCGGGCGGAGAGAGCACTGTAATAGGTGGATAACGCAGGTGCATCATGTGACCAACACCTGATCACTCTGCACTGGAAAAAACCTATCACGTGACCCGCGGAGGAGAGCACAAACAGTCGCGAACCAAGCTGTTTACGTGGACCGTTCTGACCCAAGTTTAACCCTGATCCAACCACGCCGGCCTTGATCCCAAAGACTCAGTGAGATTAGACAGGCGCTGAATGAAGCAGGCCTTGAGTTCAACCCTTGCCACGATGCTGTCAGGTTAGTGTCAACTGTCTAAACGGAGTGAAAAGGTCATCTCCTCCGAGGGTTTTGAAAAGACAGCGCGTGTTGTTTCGGAAAGTTCAAGGTGCGAATGGCATGCAGGAGTTACGTGTTCGAAATGGATTGGCAAAATACATAAGTGTGTCAAGTAACAGTCGGGACACCTCTGGCAGTAAAACAGGTCTTACTAAACAATGCTTTGTCTTTTGGTTGTGTGGATGTTGCTGGGTTCAGTCTCAGTGTAATTAAAGCGTGCCAACTGTACTGACACGTCACAAAAGGACCAGATTACAAAGAATGTTATAACTCTTTTAAAATTCAGGAGGTTTGTTCGCTCAACTTCAGCTCAAGTTTCAAAAAAAAAAATCCAAGGTAGAAATCTGTCTGTGCTAGGACATGTTTGTGAGTTATTGCATTACATTGACAGTAAAAAGATGACACTTGACGCGGGTTTATTACCTGTCCTGAAACGCATCCAGAAGTCTTGGGTCCAGGATGTTCTCTTCTGGCTCCCAAGTGTTGTACCTGCGAAAAACAACAACCAAAAGAGAAGAGCTGTCAAAAAAAGTGGTTGTTACGCATAATTTGTACCAATGTTTGACAGGGCTGTTAAGTTCAGCCACTCTGTAACTCGTGTTTGCCTTTAATGCTCCGCAAACATTACGCTAAGGCACTTGCTGTCCCCGGAGGCGCACGTGTAAATGTGTGTAGTAACTTTTACGCACGGCTGTAGCGCAGAGCAGAGGATCGTCCCCCGTTCATCTGTAGATATATGAGCATGCCTACTACACGCTCTTCAATTATAGCCGTGTCTGTTTCTTAATTGGCACACTGGGGATTGCATACATCGTAAAACTACATCCATCATCGCGGCCAAGACGTCAAGCGCCAAAAGCAGAACGCGTAACCGCCCATGAGCGCAGCCACGCGTGCACAAATAAACTCCACTGTTTGGGGATCGGAACGATTGGTTTTAATTCACGAGCAGACTTACTTTGGAGACCACCCTCGCCACTTGACCAGATACTCAATCCTCCCCTGTGAACGCAAAGAAACGGACAATCAGCAAAAACATTAGGATACTTTACGCAGCAATATTCACTCGGCACTGCACAGTCAGCAGAGAAACAACGTCGCTGAAATGCACATATATCATCCTTCGGAGCGGAGGCAGCAGGAGCGCGCTCGTCCCCCTCCTCCCCGTCACAAATGTCCTTCACAAACCTTTCTGCTGCGCTTCTTCTCGATGCTCTCCACCGCAAAGACGTGCTCTCCCGCGGCGGGCAGCTCCATCTTTCCCCGAACGAGAAAAACCCACACTTCAAAATTAATCCTTTACGGTATCCTCGCCTCCCGTTTGTGTTTTACTCCGTTACGTTTCCCGGTGTGAAGAAGAAAAACAGCCGCCTACCCTCCTCGAGTTTCCAGCGCGCCTCTTCTCTCGCTTTGCCCTCGGAGTCTCGCTCTGCAGCCGAGTTGAGCTGCAGCAGAAAACACTTCATGCAAATCGCAGGGGCAGTGACGTAGAGGGGGCGGTGTCCGCGTGGGGGTAGTTCCCTCTGACGCGTTCAAGGGCTGTAGGACTAAAGGCAGTCAGGACTCATCTAAAATAAGAAATTACAGAGAAAAAGAAACACATAGTAACCATAATAAGTAACCATATTTTGGAAAAATACGTAACTAGCTGTGTTATTAGTACAACTTCAGTGGAACATTGAACACGGAAACATTTATAGTGCTCTTGTGATAAATATTAGACAAAATAATAATATTGTTTTTTCAAACTTTCAAACTTTTTGTGAAACAGGGTGAGAATATATATAAGTGTGATAGAAGCAGCAATTAAACACCAGTGTTGTCATAGTACTAAATGCCATTACATTCTCTAATTAAAGGTGTACTATGTAACTTTTCTGGAGGCGGGTACACCCACTGCTTGTCTCCATGGAGATTTTGTCACTTGGCCTTGAATATTCCACAGTGCGCTACTAAGCATGTATTTCTACATGAAGACAACAGGTGATGTCACCAGACCAAGTGACAGATCAGATCTGTGGAGAGGCAAGCCGCTTTCAGTAAGAATACATGTTTTTCAAGGTTTTTCAATAACAATAAAAACACATCTGAAATAGATAGATGTTATACTGTCAAAATTGAAAGTCTGATGAAGATAAGCAGGACATTCCAGAAAATGCACCTTTAAGGCTGTAACTTAATGGGCCATAAACCATACAACCTTTAGATTAGATAACAGAAAGGTCATAAAGTTATAATCACCGTTACCATTATCAGCTTTTTTTCATTTTTTTGCTGACTGGTAACATGTTTAACAGATCCTTTACAGCTGCGACTCTAAATAATTTTTATCCTCTAAGCTCTGTCTCAGAGTCCGAGTAGCGCCTAACTCGTGTACCATGCAAATGATTTCCAAATAATAATGAAATATTGTCTTATTTTAGTGATATTGATGTCTGAACTCTTCCGAAACATTCTGAAAGATGTTCAAATGTACAAGAACATGTTTCATTCAAATAATATTCATCAAATCCACTGTACCATGAATAATTCCAGCTGCCATGGGCCTTGGGCAGGGTTCATTTAGTACAAAGGAAAGTATAACTGAGGCAAACACTGTAACATCTCACGTTTACGCACGAACCAATCTAGACTGAGCCCGACGCACACAACACATCACAACCCACTTAAAAATGCCAATATTTTCACACCAATCCACACGACGCGAACACGAGCCCCGAAAATTCCGAGTTTAACCCATGCCCTGAACGCACCTTCTTCCTCAAATGAAAAAGAGCGATGTCAATGGTGCTGCCGTGAAAGACTGGTGTGATTCACGGTCCAACGCGACGGCCCCGGACCCTCTCTCCTCACGCGCGCACGGCTCTGACGGGCGGCGCGCGGCCCAGTGACTCACCGTAGCCACGTTAACGAACCCACAGTGACAGCACCGCGACACGCACGGCCGCCCCGAGACCAAACCCTGCTCGTTATCGCGTTATTAGTCCACACGAGCTCGGAGGGGGGGTTTCCAAGGCCAGTAGACAGATCCACGGCGTCTTTCAAAGCAAGGCCGTGCGTGCGTAAATCTACACAAATGAACGTAAACGCCCGTGTGGCACGCTTTTGAGGTGTGCGTGGCGATAATGCGGGTCAGTTTCACCCCACTGCGTTGAATCGCCGCTCTTGTGGGAATCCCAATGAATAGATTTCCATATGTTCTCCGCCAAGGTCAGACAAAGAGGATGACATTTCGGGAAAGCAGCGTGTAGTGGGGATTTTCTGGTGGATTTGCGCTGCGTTAAAGGAGAGCTCCAGGTTGGATAGGTCAACGCATCACACACTGGCATCGTGGGCTTTAGAGCTCCAGCTGGGTGACTTCTGAAAAGACAGGCTCGGGCCGGATCATTATCACTTGGCAAGGGTTGGACTGACGGAGACTGGCACGGAATGAAAGAAGCAGAGTGGGAAGTCGAAATACTTCATACAAAACTGGACATAATCGTGGTTTTAAGAGCGTGTTCATGTGCACGTTCAACGCATCCAAATAGGGACTAAACCAGGATTAAACTCGGAACTAAACCTGAGCTGGTTCAGGGCTAAACCAGGACTAGAACAAGAGCAAACCAAAGACTAAAATTGGCTCAATTAATAACGACAACGGCACCCAGCTCTGTGTTCGTTGTGGTTTTAGGTTTATAGTTTCACAAGATCTAGTTTTTACTTTCTACCCTTTATCATCATGCCCACAGTTATTGGTCTAGATTCAATGTTCAATGTTCAGCGTCTAAAAATAAGCTTGATTTAGTTATTTTGTGGATCCTAAACCAGTTTGTTCCAGTTTCAATGACCTGGATAAGTTTGGGGTTCAATTAATAATTACATGAAAGAGACCACTTTGTTCATTTTAACAATATTGCTTGAGTTTAATTAAGTCTGGGCTTTTACATAATATGTCATGATTGGTCTTTGAAAAAATTGGGCTAAACGTTGTGGGCTTTCCTTCCCTCGTTGCGGTTCGTGGTTTCAGTCACACGAGGTCTTTTTCCAAATAAAACGGACTCTCTCAAAGCGTAAAGTTGACATATTTATTTTATCCAGGTGACTTGTTTCTTAACCTTTCAAATTCAACTGCTGTTTGTCAGATTTAGTCCAAGCCTCACTCATCTTCTGTGATCCTGGATTTCGTCCTGGATTGTAAGGCGTTAGTGTTGTTAACATTTAGTCAATTAATTCCAACCAAACGCCAATTAAACCAAAGGCTTTACATCCGCTTTAGGATTGTACATTTGGGTGAATCGTTGGGTTTATTGAAGCAGGAGGGTGAAGCAGTCAATGCAAAGATAATGGCCTTAAATCAGTTTAGATCAACCTTTACACACTCTCTTTTATAAATAATTTCACAGTTTACAAACACATCTATTGTTTCAAACCTATTGTGCGGCTCTAGCGTCAAAGCAGAACGCGCAGTGGTTCAGTTTGGTCTCGTTGCATTGTTTCAGGCGACGGCACCAAATTAAATTCAGCAGCGCAGGGGTTAAATCCGGATCCCGCAGGCTGCGCTCGGCCTATTGCACAAAGGCACGACTGTCTGTCCTTATAAGGCAGTCCGCGTGAATTCACTGCGGAATATTACACTTGTGGACAGAAAAGCACGCTCCCCACGCTACATTGGACTGATATCGCTTTGCACAGAGACATTAAACCCCCGCGCGTGCACATTTCTGACTCCATTCTGCCTCGACTCAGCGACACGCGAGCCATGTCTCTCATTTTCAGCTGCGTCATTTCCAAATTAAGACCACGGCGCGCCACAAAGCAGAGGCGCACACGTTCGACACACAGGTTTAATAATGTGTTGGTCTGGGTCTAGACCGGGGGCGGGCTGAGCTTTGCACCGGGCACAAGTCACCTGCCTCAGCCTCAGACACTGGCTCCTCTCCTTAAAATAAGCCGTGATCCGCGGATTACACTGGATAAATTACAGAGGGGCACTGTCCTTTGTACGCACGCGCACGCACGCACGCTTGCGCACACTGTTATCTCCACGCGCTGCTTTGAGACGCGGCACGTGCTCCAGAGCGTGAGGAATGGGACGCACGTGCGCGTGATGTTAATGGTCGCCTCTGAAGTTCACCTGAAGCGGCGCGAATCTGCGCTGGAGCGGCGGGACTTTGGACCGAGAGGACACGGGTTTAATCATTCATTACCGCGGCGTAATCTGCGGAATCAAATAAAACGCGATTAAAATGCACGATACAGTGCGCCACAACGTGACAAACAGCGCCGATGTGTCCCCACTCTCCAACATGTACAATATTCCTCCTCAGCAGTTCTCCACACTGTCTTTTCTGCAGTTCAAAGTCACCCGAGAATCCTCCAAACATCTCAAAATCACAAAATGCACTGAAGATCAACAGAGATGCAAGATTCACAGAACAAATAATCAAGCAAACCATTTCATCAAGAAAAGTCTAAAGCAGAATTAAACTTAAGTCTGACAAAAAAGCACAGGACACCTCTCTAACCCACGTTCAGCTTTATAAAGACACAACCAGACTTAAATCTTGGAAAGAAATATCTTTTGAGCTTGTATCTGTATTTTAAGTGTTTGAAGTTCAAATACATCAGGTCTTTCTTCATTTTTTAGGAAGTTGTAACTCCTAATCTCACAGTAAATCATCTGTCTGTCACACAAACGTACACAGCCTCAAGTCGAACACAAGGCTCTCGTTTTTTTTTTTTACATCATGTTCAAAAAAAAATTATCCCTGGTACAATTCACTACAGTCAGTTTACCTGCTATTTCTTCTGTCCACACAACCATACACTCACTTATTGTACCTCATTCTCTGTAGCTTTAAATTGTTGCTCAACCTGCACAATTTAATTACATTTATGCGGCTTTTTCTGGCATGTTTCTGTTCTCTTGCGTTGCAACACTGGAATTTCCTCCGTCGTGGGACAAATCAATAAAATTTCTCTTATTTTCTCCTTCACAACACGCCGTCGCTGATAAATCTGACACACAAAAAAATGAAAAAGAAACATTGAGACTTGGAAAAGAACTTTAAACCACTGTGCACATATTTCCACGCCGAGCAGGAACATTTGTCTTTCTTTTTCGATCCCTCTTTGCGTCGTTGAAGGTCGGGGGACGTGGCAGAGCAGGTGAGGCGGATGACGTTGACGCGCTGGGACGTTCGGATGCGCTGCTCTTTTCCTCTGATGGAGATGACATTCGTGCAGCCTCTCCTGCGTCACGAGCTGCAGATCGGGTGACAGGCGCGGAAAAACTGGAGGTTAAGCAGACCGGCGTTACCAAACAGGACGTAACAGAGAGAGAGAGGGAGGGGGGGAGATGAATGGAAGTGTGCTATATTTATTATTATATTATGATAAGCATTACAGGCATGAACAAACGGAAAGGCGAGGTAAACAGTATCGAACCTGCAGCTTTGTTACACGGTTAAAATGAAATCTCACGTGTGTTAAAATGATTGACTAAATGTAAGCGTTCGTTCCTTTCTACTTTTGCTTTCTACTCTTTAAATACTATTACATTTCTTGTGTGTTTTGAGATGTTTCTTGTGTGTTTTGAGATGTTTTTCTGTTCTGCTATTGAGCTTCTGTGTCCTTATAGTTCCCCTGGTGGATCAACAGTTTGTCTCAATCAAAGTTGCAAAAATAACACAACGTTTGAGCCATTGTCGATGAAAAAACAGAAACATGGAGAGAAATAAGTGGAAATTTGCTCGTAATTTGTGTAAAACCTTGAATAAAGTTTTTCTAATCTACTACTGAGCTTCTGTGTCCTTATAGTTCCCCTGGTGGATCAACAGTTTGTCTCAATCAAAGTTGCAAAAATAACACAACGTTTGTGCCGTTGTCGATGAAAAAACAGAAACGTGGAGAGAAATAAGTGGAAATTTGCTCCTAATTTGTGTTAAATCTTGAACAAAGTTGGCTTGTCTTGAGTCTGCAAACGTCCTCAGCCTACACAGTAGAAGGCCAAAGGTGATTTCTTTTTTCCCAGTGACACTCGTAAAACAACTTCACTGACAAACACAGATAACAGCTTAACTGTTACGAGCTCATTTCTTTGTTGAGTTGAGTTTAAAACAGTGATAAACTGTTGAATGAAATAACTTAAGCTCAACATTCAGGAGTAAAGGTAAGGCTAAAAGACAAAATGAATGACGATAAAATGTAAAGAGTTTCATTCTTGAATACTGTTTACTCTTAACTTGTGTTTTGAGAGGTTTTTCGGTAACACTTCTAATAATAATAACATGATAACTACACTTATTCCTGCCTTAATTCATAATAAACAAATGGTTTATTAAGAATGACTCAGGCTTAGTATCTACTTAACTAATACTCTAACCCCAATTCCTAAGCCTAACCTTAATTAAGAGGTTACTAAGCCTGAATTATGGTTAAAAAATTACATGTTCAGTAGAAATTAAGTCTTTGTTCATTCTTATTAAGGCTTATTAAGGTGTAGTTATTATAAAGTGGTACCGGTTTTTCTATTACACTATTGCGCTTCTGTGACCAGTTTCTCTTGTGGTTCAACAAGTTTGTCTAAGTCTGAGTTACATGAATAATGCAGTGTTTGTGTAAAAAAAGGAACTGGAAAAAGGAAGAAAGAAAGCGTCAAAGTAACTGGAAAGAAACTTCGGGGTAACACTTTATAATAACTACACCAGTTCCTGTCTTAATAAAGCATGAACAAAGACTTAATTCATAATGAACAAATGTTTTATTAAGATAGATTGAGGCTTAGTATCTACTTAACTAATATTCTAACCCTAATTTCTAACCCTAACCTTAATTAAGTAGTTACAAAGCCTGAAATATATCTTTGTTCATGCTTTGTTAAGGCAAAATAAGGTGTAGTTATTATAAACTTCATTGATACTCACTGATAACAACTAAGTAATTACTGAACCTGACGATGGAAAAATGTTGACAGAAAAACTCAATCCAACATAATTTAATTTGCAATTTACGAGTGAATCCATTTTAAGAGATTACATTAAGAGACACGACTAAACTAAGAACTAAACCAGGACCAAACCGCATCTAAATCAGGACTCAAACAAAACAAAACAGCGTTAAGTGTGAACGCACTGGAAGACTGTAAACCACGCACATTAATATACATTTCAGCCTCTTGAGTTGGCTGCGGTTTCCTCGAGTGGCACCAGAGATGAGTCACGGCGGCTGTAATTGACCAAAACAGCCCGGTCCGGTGATGACAGGCGTACGTCGACGTAGTCAGAGAGACAAAGCGCAAACTCTACAACAAAAGAAACGAAAAGGGATAAGAACTAGTTAGAAAATCGACGAACTAAAGTGCTGTAATTAAACCAAACAGTGACGAGATTCGGGTTACAGGTGTGTTCTTTTATTTGGCGTTTATCTTGGAAGCGAAAAGACGGTTGGAAAGAAAAAAGGCGGTCTTGGCGGCACAAGAATCGGATTTTGCGTCGGCGCGTGACAAATGTTTTTAACCTGTCGAGGTGACAAGTGGAGTCTGCAGTGTTCAGGCGGCGGCAGTCATTATCTCCCGCTCGGAGACACAAAAGCGGCCCGGCTCGTACATCCAAAGAGCACAATTAGGAATAACCGCAATCTAATGACGGTGTTGAAGTTATTTTTATCTGGATCCAGTGACGCACAAGTCAATGTCAGTGAGTCACCGTGGGAACAGTCTCAAAGTTTGTCCCAAAGCAGTGTGTATGAGGTAAGAAATGTTGTAGTGTAGTTAGTCGACTATAAAAAATAACTGTATGAACTGAAAACTGACTAATCGTTAATTGAACTGTGGTCTCAAGAACACGTGTAACAAAGACAGTGACATTAATAAATCAAAATGTCAAAAAAAGAATAGATTATTACTGATTTTGATCAATATTAGACTTCACAAATATCCTTTTTCTAGAAGCCTTCAGTTTCAACCTTTATTTGGCCGAAAATGTACTTAAAAAGTTTAAATATACAATAGAAATAATCGTTTGACTAATCCAAAAAATAATCGCTGACTAGTCGACTACTAAAACAATCGTTACTGACAGCCCTAAATAAGTGCGATATATTTTTTAGAGAAAATATCACAATAAACGATAACATTGAAACTACTTTATGGCACTGAAACAGTAACCCTAAAGCTGGATAATCCCAAACAAAGTCATTCTAAACGTGAAATACTGTAAAAATATGAGCTACAATAAATCAATAGCAGAACGAAACACCTTTTATTTAGTTTATCTTATAAAAAACAAAGAACACGTTCTCCAAAGCACTTACAAAAGGGGAGAAATACTGAGCTACTTCTATCATATAGTGAACGATAAATCGATGTAGTAATTATTGTGACCGCGTTGCCATCGTGGTATCATGGTGTCACATTCAATTCCGGCTCTCAACTATTTGCTGAGTGTCTCTCCCCACTCTTTCCCCATTTCTGCAGTTATCCTGTGACATGGAGCCTTCAGGACGGAAAAATCTTAAAAAACAAAACTAAATATTGAAGAAAATATTGTAATTATGTCAACTATCAACTGATTGAAACTTCTCCTAAGTTGTAAATTAAATATAAATACTTTTGTGAGCTATGACGGAGATTTGTGTTTTGTTTATGTCTTTCCCAACTCTTCTGCTCCATCTTACGCTACTTACAACCAAAAAAGTCTTTAAACAATCTTGCAAATTTAATTCAAAGTCAAAGTTATTCAGTATTGAGTCGCTAAATAAGCTTTAGTGTGTGTTCAAAATTGGGACTAAACCCAAATCTAAACCTGGATTTAACCAGAGCTATAAATGACAAGAACAGGACCAACCCGAGTGCACATCTGGACTAAAACGGGCTGAAGTCAGGACCAAATAATCCCTTGTGCATTTTGACATTTAGTTTAGTCCTGATATAAACTGGATTGAGTCTTGGTGAAGTTAAGGTTTAGTTCCAGGTTAGTTCAGTCTCAATCTCTATGTGGTCTGTGCATTTATAATCACACTCTTAAGAGACTCACAGAGCCAGCTCACATCAACAGTCCATAATTAAAAACAATGAAAAAAAGTTATTCTATTCACCCTGAACAAGTAAAAATTATACAAATCCATCACATTTTTCAGAAAGCACAGTGGCGGCAGAACAGCAGGGAGCCAGTTTGACCTGGTGCATAATTAGAGAAGTCACTTTACCCTTTTCACTCTCCAGTCACAGTGTGAGCCGAGCCGAAGCACTGCGCGCTCCAACAGAACAAAAAGTTGCCAAGTCCTTGTGTGGTCGATTAACTGTGGCTGACAACCTCAAAGCGGAGTGGCAGAAAGACAAAAACTATACAATTACCTTCACCCCTGTTACTCCGCGAAGTAAAATAATCCGTCAGATCAAAATCGCTTTCAACAAACAGAAATAGCTCTTTTCATTGACCTCTCCTCTCCAATAGCCGCGCTTAAACTCAAGATAACGCTCAAAAGTTCCATTCAAGGAAAAAAAGTTTAGTTAAAACACAGCATAAAATGTGAACTTGACAAAACAAAAATCAACAGTTCTACATCAAATTAAAGTGCCCATGACAGGTTGGACTACTCATTTGACTAAAATGCAGTTAAAGTGCCTTTGACGGGTTGAAGTACTCATTTCACTAAAACACAGTTAAGATAATTATATTCAAGATTCTGCTGAAAACAAAGCTATTTTTATCCCAGTTTGGCAGTTTTTTAGGTTTAAATTTTGACTTCCTGGTTGTAAATCATGACATCACGCTAGGGAATTCTGTAACTGTTGCCTAGAAACCATGTTGAACACTGGGTGAAAACTCCTCTAATATCACAGAAAGTATTATTTGACAAATGAAAACATATAGGAACGCCTTTATTTTGATGAATTCATGTTTAAAAGTGTCAGACAAATGTGTTTGTTAATTTAAATTGTCCCTGGAGTGTCTCCCTAGTGTGATGTCATCATGTTGAGAACTCTGCACTACTTCCTGTAAATTTCAACGTTTTTCAACTTTTCTTCACAAACTGGCACCTGATTGGTGTAAAACTATCATTTATATTTACAACATATTTTGTTCCACCAAATAAAGTCCAAACTAGAAAATCATAAAAACCTGTCATACGCACTTTAAAGGGGACATGTTACGCAAAACCATCTTTACTGCGCTCTTAACCTTATTACAACAGTGTTTCCTCATCATTAGTTTCCTCAAAGTTGTATTTTGATCGATTCATGCATGTTTGAGTAATCCTGTTTTCACCTACCCCCTATCCCCGCCCACATCCCTGAACGTGAATGCAATTATCTGTATAATTCAAGCACAGAGAGACACGTGCACGGCTCTAAAATGTCATGTAGCCACAACAGAGTCACAACTTTTCTTACTTATCTGTTTCTTGTTACGGTGAACTGTCACTATGAAGAGGCGGGGCTTATCAGTTCTGCTGCAGTCAATAGACCTGTAGCTGTTTTAATTTAGATCAATCTTGCCATTTATGATGAACAAACTGTAAAATTATGATCTGCTTATGATTTAGTTCAATACTAAGTACCTGAAAAAAAGCACGACATGTCTCCTTTAAGTCTTGACACAGATAACAAAAAGATTTATGCAAGTCGTCTTTATTTATGGTCTTTTAAACACGATTCCCTTTTAAAAGACATTACTTTTTTCTTGGTATTTAGTTTTGCATTTTTTTTTTTTCATTGCAAACAGCTATACTGACCTAAAACATGCCCCGCTAGAGCATAATTTAAGTCTTTCATTGCTGGAAATGGCTATGTGTTATTGGATTCCTTAAAGGTCCCATAACATGCAAAATCGACTTTTCAGAGGTTTTAACCTTCCTACAGTGCTATTTGGGCCTCGTATGTGTGCCCAAAGTGGTTTTTTGATTGATTCCCGCATGCTTTCGCTAGAGAACTGTCTTTTCCGTCCCCCTCGGCTGAGCAGCAGACGGGGGGCTCCTCACAAGGATGACGCGGCTTCCCATGGATGACGCGGTGTTTAAGCCACGCCTCCAGGAAGTGCACAGCCGCAAGAATAAAAACAGCTAATGCTAATGCCACACAGTAATTACACGATGGATACGACAGATCGAAGAGTTAGCTTGTTATTTACCAAACGGCAACGTCCGTCGTTGAGGTACTGGAGCACGTCAAACTCCAGGTCAGATCCAGGACGTAGGACTCAGCACGACGCACCGTCAGGACGGATAAAAGGTTTATTCCCGTGTTTGTGTATCGCTGTTTACCGGAGCACACGGCGCATGCGCACTATCTCCGCTCTAGGCTTCGGCACGAGTTGGGTGGGGGAGGCGCGCAAGTTGGGCGGGGGAGGCAGACTGCTCTCTGTTCGGGGGGGTCAGATCTCAGAGTGAGCCGTTTGCTTTTGCAAGGAGGGGGGCCAGTCCAAGAAATGGGTGTTTTTTGGAAACTGTTATGTTATGGATATTGCACAACGCAAAAATGTATCAACAAAGCCCTTAGAATAGACTGTGTAAAGGGGAAAATAGCACAATATGGGACCTTTAATGTTTGCCCAGAGTCTGACAGATTGTTTTAAATAATCGCAAATAAGTGCAGGGAAATGGGCGGGGATAGGTGGTAGGAGAAAGCAGAAGTTTTCTGAGTAAGACGACACAGAATTACTCAATCGTGCAAGTTAATGATGAGGGAACACCATTATAATTGGGTTAAATGTGAATAAAAGCATTTAATGGATGGAAGCATTTAATAATATGCCCTTTAAGCTGTTCTAATTCCACTCGCCTGATAATGATGGGTGATCTTGTGCTCTTTGGACCCATCCTTTAATGATACTTGAAATGAAATCACAGTACAGCACCCAAACACCCACAATTAACCAGTTTCATGTCCATAAAAAACTGTAGCAATAGAAGTTAAGGCTGAACACAGATAATTTACAGATAAAAACAAAACAAACCACAAAGCAACAAACATTTTAAGACTCTCCATTATGAATATCCACTATAGAATGATGACGTTGATGTTATTTTTATCTCCGTGACGCAGGAGTCTTTGGGATCAGATGACTCACAGTGGGAAATGTCTCAGGGGAGGAATTGTTCAGGATCTGTGTGTCGTACGTCAGCTGCGCTCACGACACGACCGCGCGCCATCTCCAGTGCGTTTGGAGCCGTCAGATGTGGCCGGAGTGAATCAGCGCGCTCTAAAGGTGCGTGGCCGATGAAGACGTGTGTGTTTTACGGACGTCATCGGCAGGTAGCGGTCAAGACGAAGACCAGTGACTCACCACAGCATCAGACTGAGCTCAGACTGTCAACAAAAGACAGGTGGAGAACTACGCACGCTCTACATTCTATTAAAGGGGCTGTGCCTGATTTTGACTATTTTGAAACGTGCAGGACTCGTTCATCCTGTACCTGTTTTTTTTTTTTATGTAATGGAGTTAAATCTGTTTTGTTCTGTACAGATTGTATTGAGTCAAATAATCTGCTGTGAGGTGAATATTTAGGATGCTGGGACTATATTATGTAAGAGAGTGATACATGTGACAATTGTCAAGACTTTAAGATGAATTAGTTCTGTTTTTCACGTTTCAAAACAGTAAAAATCAGGTTCAGCACCTTTAAGACGATGCTAAAAAGTACTATTTGTTTGTCACTAAATCTAAAAGGTATTTGTAAGTTTTAGTATCAGGCAGTCTTTTCTTATGAGAGCTGTTTAGAACAAAACTGGGACTAAATCTGGAACTAAACGTGTGCCTAGATCAAGATTTATTGTCAGAAGTATTGAAAATCAGATACTAATCGATATTAAAGCAGGTATCAAACTAGATATTAATTTGAACAAGTATTGATACTAAAAACTCAGAGACAGGACAAAACCTAACCTTTTCTTTGTTTTAAAGCTTTATCAGAACTAGACTAACACCACCTGGCAACATAAAGAAGGCGTTTTGTGTGGAAAATTACAGTCTATTGTAAAAAAAAATAAATGTGTTTTTTATTCTGATTGTGGTATCGAGTATCACACCTATTCCTTAATATTGAAACAGAGGCTGAAATTTGAATATTGTGAGTTAGTTACACTACGAGGACAAACTCTACACAGACACTAAAATGAGCTCAAACCAAGTGTGAACGCACGGCAAGAGAAAATCTGTTCGAAAATGTTCACCTCCAAGATCAATTCTGGGCTGAAAAATAAGCAAACTGTACCCTTTTGTTTTTGATTGTGTGTAAATTCACATCATCATTGATTCATTCATGTTTTAATGTAATATGTGACACCATTCAATTGTATGTGTAGCAATCAAAGGCTAATGGTTTATAAAAGGTGATTAGAAATATCATGTTTACTTCTACTTCACCAATTAAAACTTCTGTAGTACTTTGATATTTACAGATATTATGAACTATTGTACTGCGCTATTTATCTAAAAGCAGAGGAAGGTTATATTCAGTTAACTAGATCATGGTATTTATTGTTTATGGATATTGTTTTCATGCTAAAACAAGAAAAAACCTGCCATTGCCATTTGATTGTGTTACAATATCACAGTCCTCTCACGATAAGCTTAGAGGATAATGAGTCTTCATGCATGTAGGAAAGTTGGAGTTCTGCCAAGTTTCCTTTCATTTCAGTAAATCAGGCCTGAGAGATGAAGCTGAACAACATATGTGAGAGAAAATAAACGACTGCTTTATTGCGTAAGATTACAGCCAGTGAACGACTTTGGCTCTGCTCTCCATTTTGTCCATTTCCTTTTATTGCGGTTGATCTCCGTTTGCTCATTTTGTTGTTATTCAGTGAAACGTTTGAACCATTTACAAAGCATTTCACGTGTGTTACATCCTGTATGACTGTTTGGGTTTGTTTTGAGTATCCTAATAACGATTTTAATTTTATTTTTTAATTATTAACTTGTGAATTTCTTCTAATAAGACAGTTGTAAAAAAGCTATGAGCTCATTTACCTGACATGTTTCGGCAGAGGCAGACAACAGGTAAAAAACAAACAAAAACCAAAAAGAAAACAACAAAAATTAAAAGGGACTTAACACAGAGAAATAGCAATATTATAACAACTATTAGTACACCCTAAGGACTGTATCCAACCGGAAGTGCAATGTTATTTACGAGATTCCGGGCAAAAACATACATCGGGGAAACAGGGAGAACATTCAACGCAAGGAAAAAGGAACATAAGAGTGTGAGAAGGAAACACAAGGACAACTAACAAGATCGGAGAAGCAGGGCACACGGACCATCAACAGAGACGAGGGAGTTTTTTGTCACTTTTTATCTTTTTTTTTTATTTTAAGTTGCGATTTTTGTCAATTTTTGTTGCGTTTGTTATTTTTACTCTAGCTTTTTCACATTTATGCGCATTTTTGTCCATTTAAATTACATTTTTGCCACTTTTAGTTGTGTTTTTGTCGCTTTAAGATGTGTTTTTTATCACTTTTAGTCACGTTTTTTGTTGCTTATTTCAAAACACATTTTAACAAATCTAAACTACAGGGTTAGCCTTTTTTATGCAGAATTAAACCAAATATTTTGCTGTTTGGAGGAAATTATTGCACTTCAAAAATTGCAGCCTTTGCGATTTGCTAATTGCGTCCATCCAATTGCAATTTCAATTAAATTTCGATGAATTGTGCAGCTCTACTTTTGCTCATGTTTTTGTTTGATGGAGGACTCACAGGGAAAACGACACACAAAAAGAGGAAATTGACTCTCAGCGCTTCTTTCATTGAGGCATAAATCATCACAACAAACATCCATAACATTATAAACCCTGTCCAGTAACAAAGTCCAGAGGTATTACCTGAATAACATCACATGACCTGCACTTCCTTATCTTTATCAAGGCCACAACAAACAAGGGTTTAATCTGCTGCAGCGGCACAAGACGCAAAAGGCAAGATAAAACACGTGAGGCGATATGGACTGAAAACATTTCTCTAAGGCCTTGATTTCAACCAGTGTGCCTTGAAAAAATGTCCAATTTGGATTAACACTCGTACTTAATTGAATAACTGGTAACGCTTTGTATTAAGAGTCCTTAGTAAACTATTTATAAGGAGTTAATAAGCACTAGTTACTTGTTTATGCACTTATAATATCTAATACATGTTTATAATCCATTAACTAAAACATGTTTGTGTTAATAAACCGTATGTACAGAGCATCAAAAGCTGCTTATTAGAATGTTTTCAATTATCAAGATACTAAATGCTCGTAAATGTCTTTTGTGTGTGCTTAGTAATGCATTATAAATAGTTTACTATCTAAAGCGTTACCAAATAATTTAATTGAATACATTTAAGAATAGTCTTTACTTTTGAACAGACCCGTAGTTTAGCATTTTGGAGTGTCCTGAGCTCATTTCTGATCCGAAAACAAAGCAAAACAATCACTAATGCCGAATTAAAAGAACCAGACGGTGGCACTGACATTATTTGCCACATTAAAAAAAAGGCTGAAAAACACAGCTTTAAGGGAACACTACGCAGCATATAAAGTGAAATATGTTGATACTGTCGTGTCTGGTGTCATTGTTTTCTCACCGCCATTTATCCACCGTGTTGTCATTGTCTCATCTGTATTGATCTCTGTTGGTCGCCGCTCACACCTCGGAACGCTCTCGTGCTTCTGGTACAATCATCTGTGGCATTTACTGCTGCTGGTGTATCGCTCTCAGAAGGCAAACCAGAGAATGTTAGGTATTCACTAAGTCTTCACTATGTCCAGAGCCTGAAAAAGGTAGATCAGAAATGTATTGATTTTAGAATGACTCTATCCTCCATTTTTTCACAAATATGGGAGCAGAAGTGAGCCGAGCGTGGCCAGAAAGCATAGTAGTGCAATTAGCGCAGTCACTAACGATGACTTTGATAGTCAAGGATTTTTTTTCTCCAGGAGTCACACAATTATTTTGATTATAAATGTAGACTTTTTTTGTACATTTTTAACCAAATAAAGGTTGAAACCTGGTCACTGAAGGCTTCTAGATAAAGAATATTTACAAATAAAGCGTATTATTGTGGAAAATCAGAAACAGTCTATTCTTTTTTGACTTTTTGCTTCATTATGACACTGTTTTTCTCATAAAAAGGTTATGTGTTCTTTATGGTTCAGATTACAATTATCAAAATACAATAATTTTTGACAGTAAACTAAAACAAATATTAAAACATCACTCAAACTCTCTTTCACACGCACATCTACAAATGGGTGAAGTCATGTTTGTTTTGAGTCTTAGGCCTGAAGCTGAACATGTGTCTTTATTTCAGCTCTTTTAAGGAAAGGCAGACTGTCCAAAAGAAGCACTGCATTGTGGGGCTTTGCAGTTTTTATTTGAGGTAATTCTTGAAATCTTTTTGCTGTTACGGCCCCTGGATAAATGTACCTAGTGAATCAGGAAGCAAATTGTTAATACAGATTTTAAAGACTGAAAAACGGTCTGACAAACTAATATAAGAATCACATATTTGGAACGTTTTTGTCGTTTTTGGTAGTGTTTTGCCATTTTTATAAATTTTTTACAGTTTTAGTGGCATTTTTGTCACTATAAATTAAGTTTTTGTCGCTTTTAGTCATGTTTTGCCCCTTTAAGTCATGTTTTTGGTGCCATTAGATGTGTTTTTGTCACTTTTAGTTGTCACTTTGACTTAATACACTTGAATATTACAACAAAAAATCATACATCTTACTGTCGCTTTCAAAACGTAATCAATTATTAATCCTCAAAAATGTGATGTATATGTGGATGAGACTTCTGCTGTCATGTCATCGTGCAGTTAGAAAGATTTAATACCAAATCTTAATATCGTGTACAGCGAGGTTGCCTGGTTCAGGATTTAATGTCTGATTATTAGTAAGTAAGTAAGTTATTCCTGTAATTGTTGTAATTAAATTTCCGTCAAATCTAAACTGGATGAAGAAACACTC
Source organism: Rhinogobius similis (assembly GCA_019453435.1). NCBI lineage: Eukaryota > Metazoa > Chordata > Actinopteri > Gobiiformes > Gobiidae > Rhinogobius > Rhinogobius similis. Next base: position 16,491,960 of record CM033622.1, read on the forward strand.
AATCATTGTACAAGTAATTATTGGAATAATCTTCCTTTAAAAATAACAGAATGTCCATCACTGTCCACTTTTAAATCACACCTTAAAAAGTAGATTAAATCAAAACTGTATGATTTTTTAAATTTATTTTGGTCACTTTAGAAAGCCATCAAATACTCTTCTACCGAGCGAATGTTAACGAAGCTGAGTTAGTTGTACTTGTAACATACACTTTTTATTGCAGATGGAATTTAGTTGCTAAATCTCCTGCGTATCATCTTTTCTTTTGTAAGATTAATTAAGTTCTGCATAGTCCCTGACAAATAAAGACTAAACAAAAGGAAAACCACGTCTGTGAGCACTTTTAACTTCGCCTTTTCCTGTTTTGTGTCATTTTTAATCATGTTTTGTAATCGTCTTCAGAGCTTCTTGCCTGTGCACAACACAATAGATAGAAATGAGCATCTTTACTATAATCTTGCATAGTTACTCTTACAAATAAAGATATTCCCTGTCTCTATCGGACAAATAAACAAATAATTGCTTATGTAATACTGATTTGCTTTGAATGATAGGGATTCAGAGCCTCCAGTGTCACAAAACGAGCGCGATAAAACAGACGCAGTTGGCTAGACATTCAACAAATGGAGTAGATTGGCAAGAACGAGTGGAAATTCCTGTCACTAAACAATAAGAGACCCAAACAAACACTGCCGCAATGTAGGTCAGCGTAGTATGTGTAATTCGCCTCTTGTTGTTTCGCCAAACTCTGCGTGAGCGAAGTCGTCGTAATTAACTCATGCCAGCCGCTAAAATAATCCTTTTAACTGGTTCAAGACGCGCCAAGTTCTGCCCACCGTGTTTAAATATGTGGAGAGCGGATCCGCCGGAGAGCAGGCCTGTGAGAGCGAGCAGATAGGAGCCCATTCCCGCGGAGAGGCTTTAGTCACTGCCTGCAGATAACGTCAGGGAGGACCACTCACTGCTCTGTCCCCCCGGGTCCCGCTGAATCCATCCAGAGTGACAGAGGAGGGCTGCGGGTGCGTGGGGCCCTGGGCAGCGCTTAGACGGAGCAGAGAGGGGAAGTGAACCAGACGTTAGTGTGTGTGTTTGCGTCTATTCTGGGGTTAGTGCCAGAAAAACAGCCGAATGCAAGTGGATTTTTTAGTTTGGTCGGTGAATAATTACTCTCAATGGTCGCTTGTTATCAGCGGTGGGGGAAGTATTTGATTTTGTTACTTTAAAGTACAGCTGTATGAGTGAAACATTACTCAAATAAAGGTAGAAGTAAAGGTTTTGAAGTACATGTTTAACAAATTTCATGAAATGTATGATTTTGATGAAGAATTGTGCTGATCTTTGGTCAAAAGGAACAGTCGATTTCGCTATTAAAAAAGTGAATTACACAGTGTTTTTGTTTGCTCAAAGCCAGGACTTGAACTCCAAACCTTTAAGCAGAATGTCAACGTGAATGTGCTACAAATAACTCCTGACACCATATGAAAAGTACCAGTTCAAAGAGTAGAAAGTATAAATATCTGCTCTCAAATGTAGTGAAGTAAAAAAAAAAAAAAGATAGAGTTTCCACCATAAAAATGTTGTCAAGGTCACGTCTCAGAGTTTACACGGGCTTGACTGACAGTTAGCTTAGCCTGGATCAGCGAATCAGAGCAGAAAATGCATGGTCCATCCTTATTAGTGTTGTCACGATACTAAAAATTAAAATCAACGGCAACAAAAAACGCAAATTTTTAGATCAGTGGTTTTCAAACTGTTGTACATGGATTCCTTTCAGTTCAAGTTAAAGCCAATTCAATCCACATTTTGTCCTCTTTTCTTTGCGTTTGTCCTTGTTTAGTAAAACAATTGTGTATTGTTTAGAGGTCTAAACTCTAAGTTTCGTCCAGACTAAATGCTTTAGTTGTTTCAGACCTGGTTTAGATCTAGTGGTACTCGGAGGGTGAGAAAAGCTTAAGAAACACTATAATTGTCAACATGAAATAATAGTATTTTCTTTACGCAACTTGAAGGTTTATATTAGATCTGATGAAGCTCAAGATCATTCTAAAACGGTTCAAGAAAGGTCAAATTTTAAGTTTTTTTTTAGCATCGACACTTGTTCAAATGAGTATCTAATTTCAATACTAGTTTTCGTAGTGATTTGTATCGGATTTTCCAGACTTTTGACAGCCCAAGTCCGTATCCAAACAAAATGGCTTAGTAAAAATAACAGAGGACTGAGAAGCAGAGCAAGACTTCAACTAAATCAATGAACGAAGAACTAAACGCTGTTGATCTGAGTTGAAAGAAGTTTGCTTCCCATGTTTCTTTGAAATAAATGCACCTTTTACCAGTGGTGACCAGACTGTAAATCCTCCACAGAGAATTTCAGTCTGGGTTTGCAAGGTTAGAGCAGCCAGAACGATAATAAATGTTTATATTCTTCTTTTCATCTTTAATAAATATGTATTCCTTTTATTGAGTCTGTAGTGCACCTGGATTGTTAAATATTGTCTGGAAAAAAAGGAGAAGGATTTAGTTTTGTTTATGAACATCTGGTACAACTAAATGGTTTGTTAATGTCAAAGAACCCGATCATTGGCTCAGATGTATCTTGGGAACCTGACAAGACAGATTTTCTGGCATTTTCTACCCGTTGGGAGTTCCACGAAGAAATAAAATACTAAAAAGACACCTGAAGCCAACAAAAAACTTTTTTCCCCCAGAGTTTGACATTCCATCATTTTAATGCACATTTTGAAGCATTGCATCAGACACAAGGTGATGGAGAGGCAGTGAACAGTTTGTGTGTGATTGTGGGGTGTAAATGTTACCGGTCGCCTGTAGACATCCTGACGGTGCACTGCGGGGGGTGATTACGACCGTCCCATCCATCTCCCGGACTCACCACCGCACCAGCAGCAACAGACGAGCGCAGAGGAGCGAGAGAGAGAGAAAAGGGGCCTGTTTGGAAGACAAGACGGAAAAAAAAAAGCAAAGGATTACTCGCCAGCACTGATTAGCTGGCAGCTTAACAACATGCTGTGTTTTCCATCACATCCCATGACCCCAGGCTGATGAGGCAAATGAAACGGTATTTTTGTGATTATTTGCAGAGAGCAGAGAGAATGGGAAGTAGAGAAGAAGAAGGGCTGGTAGCGATGACATGAATATTCAATTTAGGCAATTACAAGCTGTCCTACTTGGGGAGGCATGAGGGATATGACGAGCAGCATGAAGTCATTTCTGCCCGAGCGATGGGGAAAAGTCAAAACATGTCACATATGGGACTCCTAAATGAAAACATCCTTTATAAAGATGTTAGCGTAGTTTTTAAAAATGGATTACACAGCGTGACAGTCAAGTGCTGTGGCTGAGATTCTGCATAAACTGCATATTGAGTAACATGTAATACTTATTATAATTTGGGTTAAGGATTTTATTGACATATTTTACAGCGGGCTGCTGCATCAACATATCAGTGCTACAATTTTGTTGCTTGTGTAGAAAAAGGAAACATTTGACATATTCACTGTTCTGGAGATTGAAATGGAAGCATTTCATTTTAGTTTGTGAATGTCGTGGTTTAAAGATGAAACATTGTTAAAATGTATTGAATTTGTTAAAAAATAGCAATATATTGTAGAATATCATGTGCAATATATTGATTATTGTATGTTTATAAATATTATTGTATGGTGAGCAGTGTATCGTATCGAACTGTGAGGGCCCAGCCTAGTTACTAAACTACCACATTTACATCTAAAATTATTTTGTGATCAGCCTTTATTACTACAAATGAAGACAAATATTTTAGTTCCATTGGGCCAATGGGGCATCATTCTTAAATCGTGCATCTCTATTTGACAATAATGTGTCCTTTTGCTGGCTCTAAAATAAGGAACTCAACCTATTTCAGAACCAATGATAAACATGTTGTTAGTTCCGCTGTGGTACTTATACAGCACTTTTCTTCAAAAACAGTTTGTCCTATCGCGATCTTTAGTCATTTTCACATAATTTTGGTTGCTCTTCACCATTTCAAAACCACAGAGCAAAAACACTACAGAAAACTGCATTATCTGAATTGTACAGCGCCGTCCAGACCAGTTTAAACCAAGTGTGTCGAGCTGAAGTCCCAGCCCTATCGCACAATCCCATTTCCCTTTTATTATTTCCGATTAAAACGACCCTGCCCGTGTTCAAAAGGCCCGTTTCTATAATCAAATCTTTCTGACGTACATTTTATTAAGCGTCCGCTGCTATTCTCTTCTCGGGCTGGATGTGATTGTGGCCTGGCAGTGACGGAGTGCCATGCTTAGGGGGATGAATGGCGTTTTCTGCCTCATTGCTTTCAAATGACTCGCCTGGTGTCATTGTCAACGCTGAGAGAGAGCATCTTTAGATATATCTTTTATCTTCTCCCTCTTTTGCTTTTTGCACTCACTGGGAAGGCTTTGGAATTAGTCAAAACAACGTGGTGTGTTACATTTTGACATAATTTAACAATATTATTCACATATTTGGTCCAATAATCCAGCCATAGTTGGTCAAAGGCTTGCAGTATACGTTGGTGCCAAGCCCAGATATAAAAAGCATTAGGTAAGGCATCTGGCTTAAAATATATGCATCAAAAAAGCAGATGATTTGCCCTGGAAGCCCAAAAAATCCGATTCATTGAAGATTGACTTGGCAGGAGACGACGTTACACGCAAATCCTGAATTACGTCAATCACAACGTCAGCGAAAAGACAAAAAAATCCCTTAAAAATGGCAGGATTATATGAATTTGAATCAATAACAAGATAAATTGAGACTGTCAGGGGTTTGTCACTGGCGTATAACAAAATACACTCAGCGCTTTCTCTTTCTTTGGCATTTTTTTCCAGCCCAACATCACGGCTTTCCCTCCCCGGAGCTGGATCTGCCCGGAGCTGGATCTGAGTGGGGGATGGGACTGGGATGAGGAGAGGAGAGAGAAAGTGAGAGGAGGGAGAGGAAGAGGGGGGAGGAAGGGTAGAGCGTGCCAGGCTTTTGAAGGAGGCGGAGGAATTCTGCAGGTTGCCACGGAGAAGCAGTCGATAACGCGCCGAGCCACTTAGCTGCCGCAAACTAACACCGCAAATCCTCTCTCTGGCTTTGCACCTGCGAGACGGAGCGCAGACACTGTTTATGAGACCACGCCCCTTGGTTACTGTTGCTACCGGCGCTTAGTTTTAAGATAACTCAATTTCTCATGCACATGTCGAGTATGTGCGATGTGTTTGGGGTTGTGTTGTCACGATACAGACTCAATTTTGATACTAAGGAAAAGGTTCATTGCTCAATACCAATTTTTATGCCACAATAGACAATGGAATGTAATTTTCAAGACTTTACTTTCTTTAATATTAACATCTGGTATTGTCATAAGTCTAATCGATCAAGCATATTCTTTTGTTATTTTATTTTTTTAAGGCAAGGCAAGGGAAGGCAAATTTATTCCTGCACATTTATGCCTTCACAAAGACAATACAACAGATTAAATACGTCACAATTCAAGACAAATTTTGGCCTTCCAGTTTTAGAAAGATCTTGAGCTTTATCTGAACTAGTAAAAAATTTAATGAAGAAAGCATGCTTTACTAAGACAGGAATAAGTGTAGCTATTCTAAAGTGTTAGCTTATTTTGCATTGAAAGTGTTAGTCTATATTGTCTGAAACCTTGACCCAGTGGTTCCCCACCTTTTTTGTCTTGAGTACCCCTTAACCTTTGATTCACGTACCCCTTAACGTGAGTTTCAGGGAAAAATAAATGGGTTTACTAGTCAAATATAGTCGATTATTACTATTATATCTTTAGTTTTATTATGTTTATGATCCAAGATACTGCACAAAGATGCTACATTTACAACTTATTACACTTTTTTATTCAGACATTACATCTTCATGTAAAACCTGAAACCATTCCAAGTACCTCCTGGTAATTACTCACGTACCCCTTGGAGTCCCCGTACCCTGTTTGGGAAATACTGCCTTGACCTATAAAGCTTATTTCTTTAAATTATAATTGTGGTATTGAAATCAGTGTGAAGAATCGTATCAATTTTCCTTTGTATCAAAATTGAGATTGAAATTTTACTATTGTGACAACACTACTAGCAACATTGACTATCCTTTTAGATTAAAATAAACGAGAAAGTAACACTTGTTCAACTCTATGTATACATGCACTAATGCTATGTTCATGTGGTCCTCAAGAAGTGTAAAACGTTTTACTGAGTTGAAAAAAAGCACATGAACACTCACAATTTTAAGGGATTTATTTATCAACATATTTATTAATGTGTGATTTTGCGAGCCAAAGTGAAAGTTATGCCTCGGACTTCCTCTCGTCACTGAATGTCAGATTGTTTGATTGTCATGTTATTGTCATTAATGTGAGGATGCCAAACCTGAAAATTGCTGCACAACAAATCTACCTACGAGAACAAATAAAGTGAACTGAACTGACTGCTGTTTAGAGATGGACGAAAATCTGCTCATTTGTCAATTTATCTTTAACATTTGAGCTTTTTGACTAAAGATTACAACATTTAAGGATTCACTGTGAGTTGTCAATGTCATAATAGCAACAGATTTGCACAAGAACTTGCACAAGAACTAGCAAACTAACATATGAGTCAAAATGTGAGTTAGGATGTTTTGCTAAATTAATTAAGTTTAGCTTTTGAGGAGGCTAACAACAACACTTTTAAGTTGGTGACAGAAAAACCCAGACTTTCCGGGATAAAAGCAGCGTAAGTGCCACTACTTTAAACTGTTTTGGTGAGCGCAGAGAGCACATGTCGGTGCTGACCAATCAAATGTCAAAAAACACGCACTCACAGGGCTGTTTACGTCTGATCCAGGGTCAGTTTTTCTGTCTGATATCGACCTCAAGTCCACCGTGAATGAATACTTTGTGTACAATAAGACCACAGTTTCAAACGCATGATGCTTAGGGCACTAATAATAATTCAACACAACTAGGCCAACGTGCTGAATGGTGTTGTTCATCTTTGTGTGTACATTTCAGGGTGGATTTAGCAAACAGTCAATTATGCAGCCCATATAAACAAATGGAGCAGACAGCGGTCCAGTGTTCCCCGCCCACCACCTCCACAGCCGAGCCAGACAGGAACCAGAGCACTTTGAGAACGCTGTGAGAGGGATTAATGCAGAGTGGAAACTTCACATCAACAGGCTGTAAATACAACCTGTCTCGGTGTTTTCCTCTGCACTTTCTTTGCCCCATTTACAGAAAAGTGATGCGATCAACAGCCAGGTTTAATCAAAGAAGAAGTGTGTTGTCATAAATCGACTTTAATGAGCTTTTAATCTTATTACCACAGTGTTTCTTCATCATTACTTTACTCAAACTTGTATTTTGATCCTTTAATTCGGGTATAATCCTGTTTTGTCCTGCAACTGAGGCTAGAGTGCTTAGAAAAGTCCTGTTTTCACCCACCCACATTTCTGTATTTAGTTCCAATTATTAGAAAAATTAAGACTTCAAGTGATACATGAAGAGTCTTAAATGTCACGTTTTCAAAAACAAGTCGTTTTAGATCAATATTGCTGTGAAAAAAAATGTAAAATGATGATCGATTAGTGGTCAATACAAAGTGCCTGAAAAAAGATTAAGTATATCTCCTTAAACTCCTAAAGTAAAAAAAATAGATAGGAACAGCTCTATTGTATCCCAACTATCCTCAAAAAGCATAAATAATACATTAACAACAAAGCCACACATTAAAATGATGAGTAACAATAAACAATATGTACAACAGACTGCAGAGGTCACTGATTTATACTCATACAATGTTTGGGGTAAAGTATTGCCACAACTAACTTTAAACAGACACTTTTTTGTTGTTGAACAGTATAGTATAGTGTAGTACATTATAGTGTAGTATAGTATAGTATAGTATAATGTAGTATAGTATAGTATAATACAGTACAGTATAGTGTAGTATAGTATAGTACAGTACATTATAGTATAGTATAGTGTAGTATAGTACAACACATTATAGTATAGTATAGTATAATATAGTACAGTATAGTGTAGTATAGTATAGTACACTACACTCAAGTATAGTATAGTGTAGTATAGTATAGTACAATACACTCAAGTATAGTATAGTGTAGTATAGTACAACACATTATAGTATAGTATAGTGTAGTATAGCATAGTATAGTGTAGTATAGTATAGTACAATACACTCAAGTATAGTATAGTGTAGTACAGTACAACACATTATAGTATAGTATAGTGTAGTATAGTAAAGTAGCAGATGAGGCTTTAAACTAAGGTTTCCTAGTAAACATTTTACAAGGTGTTATAAGCACTTAGACAATTATTAACATTTGTGGAGGGATTATAATTCCTTATAAATGCTAACAAGCATTAACCAAAAACATGTGTGTTGATAAATCATGTGCAAATTGTTTGTAAGAGCAGTAATACGATGCTTATTAAACTGTTTTCAATAACAAAGTGATAAATGCTAATAAATGTCTTCTAAATGCATGTAACAGATAACTATACTGCTCATTAATGCATTACAAATAGTTTATTAAGGATCCTTATTTAAAAGCGTTAACTAAATGTTTACACATTTATGAAAATACAAGACAGTAATAGTACGACAGGCTCTGCGAACGGAATTTCAGTTGGCTATTTATTTATTTTTAATGGCTGGCTCATTGTACCACTGAGTACTTCCTGTTCTATCTCTGTGGTGTTTTTGCAGAGTCGCACTAAAATGAATAAATCCTTAAAGATGAGGCAGTGAACAGTGAGCTGCAGGTGGATGTCAGACTTTATGATAAGATAAGATAAGATAAGATAAGATAAGATAAGATAAGAGATCCTTTATTTGTCCCACAATGGGGAAATTCCACTGTTGCAACACACAGTTTAGGACAGGAATGAAAGAAATAGCCGCATGCAATAAAAATAGGATAAATAAACATTGTAATAAAAATACAATATAAAGTATAAGGTATAAAGTGCACACTCTTATTTACAGTAAAAATGGTAACTAAAGTGGCTTGAGTGTCTTGTTATATACAGTAAGTGACTATGGTGAGGTAAAGTGTATTAATAGTATGTTAAATTGCACATGATTATAACAGGTGACTGACACATGTTACAGTATTTCACATGATTATAGCGGGAGAAAAAATGAATGGCACATGTTCAGGGCTAACAGTGTTCATTGTAAAGTCTGACAGCAGCAGGAAGGAAAGACCTGCGAAACCTCTCCTTCACACAGCGAGGGTGAATCAGCCTGTCACTGAAGCTGCTCTCCAGGGCAGACAGAGCGTCCTGCAGGGGGTGGGACTCATGCTCCAGCATAGACGTGAGTTTAGCCAGGACCCTTCTGTCCCCCCACCTCACGCACTGAGTCCAGAGCACAGCCCAGGACGGAGCTGGACTTCTTGATGAACTTGTCCAGCTTCTTCCTCTCCCTCTCCCTCTCTACCTCTCTCTCTCTCTCTCTGAATACTTGATGTCACTTCTGTGTTCATAAATGGAGGTGTTTATGGGTCAATGCTAACGCTAATGTTAATTTTGAAGCTAATTTAAATATTTAAAAAACCCACAAAGGCTACATGATAAAAACAAGCGGGTACTCTTTACTTTACATTTTAATTTTAATTGGTCTTTAATAACCGTTACCATTACCTGTAAGAAGTGGTTACAGCTTATAGCCAACTGCTGCTGGACACAAAGCTCATTCGTTATTGCTTAATTATTTTCCGTTTCGTTTTATTTCGTGAAAAGCCAGCGCCACAAGTTACCCTCTAAATGAGCCGATGTTATTACGGTTAAGTGGAAACTTCACATCAACATGCTCTAAACACAACCTGTCTCATTGTTCCCCCGCTCTCCTTCCCCCTCCTGGATGCTTACAAGTGTGCAAGAGCGTCTAAATGTCCTTGTCTATTGTCTCCTGTGAAGTATGTGTTCATAATCTGAATGCATTTGTGTTCGAGGGTGTGTTTGGTGCTCAGCGAGAGAGAGAGAGAAGGAGCGAGGGCCAGGGACACAATCTAGCGACTCTCCCAATGTCATGCAAATTGCGAGCTGCGGGCCAATGTGGCAGGGAACAAGGCCACTGATTGGAGCAGCGCCGCACGCCTCTCAATGATGTCCTGTGGGGGAGCAAATTTGCTTATTGTGATTGAATTCTAATTTTTGTGGAGAGGGTTGCACAAGGTGTAGTGGAACAAGGCGGCGGTGGGTCACGGCGACGGAGGAATGGGACGGAGAGAAGGGAGAATGAATTTGAAAAACGTTAGTGTGGAAATATTTAGCTGCGTTAAAGGAGACATATTATGCAAAATCGACTAACGAGTTTTTAATCTTGTTTCGTCAGTGTTTCCTCATCATTAGTTTAGTCAAAGTTGCATCTTAGTGGCTTCAATCATGTTGGAGTTAATCCTGTCACCTGTTAATCCTGTGCCTGAAAATCCCTGTTTTCACCTACCCCCTATCCCCGCCCACATCCCAGTATTTAGTTGTGGATATTTGGAAAAAAAATTCAGACTCTGAGCGGCAAATACAGAGTTCTAAAATGTCACGTAGCCACTTTTCAAAAATGAAAATATGTAAGTACGTAACAAAAAGAAGAGGCGGGGCTTATCAGTTCTACAGTTTTGAACAGGAAGTGATTAACCTGTTTTTATTACTGAACCGTTTTAGATCAATACTGTGGTTTGCAATTAACAATATGTAAAATGATGATCTCTTTATGTTATAGCTTGATACTAAAAAGCATAACATGTCTCCTTTAAAGAAAATAGATAAAACATTCACATTAAAGTTAGCATTATGAATAGGTCTAGAGACTAAAAGAGAGACAGTAAGAATAAAACAGACATCCTATTGTCAGGATACTAACAAGGTATGGCTCACTACCATAATGATGATACAACACACTTTTGGAGAATGGAAAGGGATTTTCTACACAAAATAATAATATAATAGTTTGTCATCTGATTTATTTATTCATTAGTCCTTTTTTATTCTTTTTAAGGATTTTAAGGAAATCCCAGCAATACGGCTCTCAAGTGGCTAACGCTCAGTTAATTGCACGGTATTAGATATTGATAGCCTTTGCTTCCGGTGAATAATAAGTGTGTGAGAGTGGGCAATATTGAAAAAAAATATTATCTCTGTACTTTTTTTTTTTTTAGATTATCTCAACTGTGATATGAATACAGTATTAATGATCAGGTATGAGCAAAAATGTGTCGTAAATGTCTTTGTTGAGGTTCAAGTGTCACACAAAACATGAATGAACCATAAAATGAACCACAAAAGAGCAGTAATAGCACTTTACTCTTGGGTGGGAAATTACACTTGATGTTTCTGCTTTTCAGCACATTTTTAATACCTTTCATGATAGACAATATCAATATCTCCAAAACAATTGCGATATTCTAGATTTTTCGACATATTTCTCACTGTGTGTGATCCCTTTTGAAACATCTCCTTTTTTTAATGAATTATTTTTATAGAAAAAAAACAAAGAACATGACACAGATATGGGAGATACAAATTACACAAAACATTGAATCCGTTCTATGCGTTAAGTTTGGCACGTCTGTCTCAGTTTGTCCAAAGTCCATCGAAATTGAGTCCAACATCTTTGTCTCAAGTTACGCTTGATTGTGAATAATTAAAGTAGATAATGATTGCAATTACTAACAAATAAATAATGATAATGATAACTGTCTTAATTTTGAGAGTAGGACCAAACCTCATGCATGGCCCAGTTGTTCTTTATCTTTATTGTCTTTATTGTCTATTCAACTTTATTTTACAGACGACCAAAGACTTTAAAAACATCTGCAGAAATGAACCAGGACTAAACCAGGACTAAACCAGGTCTAAACCAGGCCTGAACCAGGTCATAAACCAGGACTAAACCAGGACTAAACCAGGATTAAACCAGGACTAAACCAGTTCTAGTCCAGGTCTAAACCAGGACTAAACCAGGTCTAAACCAGGTCTAGTCCAGGTCTAAACCAGGACTAAACCAGGTCTAAACAGGACTAAACCAGGTCATAAACCAGGACTGAACCAGGACTAAACCAGGACTAAACCAGGTCTAAACCAGGCCTGAACCAGGACTAAACCAGGTCTAAACCAGGCCTGAACCAGGACTAAACCAGGACTAAACCAGGTCTAAACCAGGCCTGAACCAGGACTAAACCAGGTCTAAACCAGGTCTAGTCCAGGTCTAAACCAGGACTAAACCAGGTCTAAACAGGACTAAACCAGGTCATAAACCAGGACTAAACCAGGACTAAACCAGGATTAAACCAGGACTAAACCAGTTCTAGTCCAGGTCTAAACCAGGACTAAACCAGGTCTAGTCCAGGTCTAAACCAGGACTAAACCAGGTCTAAACAGGACTAAACCAGGTCATAAACCAGGACTAAACCAGGACTAAACCAGGTCTAAACCAGGTCTAGTCCAGGTCTAAACCTGGACTAAACCAGGTCTAAACAGGACTAAACCAGGTCATAAACCAGGACTTAACCAGGACTAAACCAGGATTAAATCAGGACTAAACCAGGACTAAACCAGGTCTAAACCAGGTCTAAACCAGGACTAAACCAGGACTAAACCAGGTCTAGTCCAGGTCTAAACCAGGACTAAACCAGGACTAAACCAGGTCTAGTCCAGGTCTAAACCAGGACTAAACCAGGACTAAACCAGGTCATAAACCAGGACTAAACCGGGACTAAACCAAGTCTAAATCAGGACTAAACCAGGACTAAACTAGGTCTAAACCAGGTAAACTAGGACTAAACCAGGACTAAACCAGGACTAAACCAGGTCTCAACGGGTTACGTTTCCTTTCACACTCTCTAATTTTATTCAAAGATGGGACTGAAAATAACCTCTTGAATTGAAGCGATCAGAGTGAGTTTAATCACCGCTCGATTCCTCACACTGCGGCTGAAACAGAGAAATAGCATGAATGTATAAAAGAGGACCGAGTCTCTCTTCAAGCGCCTTTGCTCTTGTTTTAATCACGACTCGGCCCTCGTCCCACTCTCTTCTCTCACTGTATTCAACTTGACCTTTCCTTCCGCGGGCTGCCTGCACTCACGGCCCGGGAGCCTTTTGATATGTGGGAACATTTTCTCTGTCCAGGCACCTCTCACCCGGGATACACAGGGGCAGAGGGGGCGGGGAGGGGGAGGGTGATGGATGAAAAAGACTGTAGAGCTGGAAAAACAGGGAGAAATGGTAAAAATGTAAGAGGTGCAGGTGTAGGGCTTGGGATTACATTCTGGGTTGCAATAAAGTCTATAAAACTCTATCTGTATTTATTATATGGAGGAATGTGATGTGATCTCTGCTCAAGGTGAAAGTCCAGTTTGAATTTTAACTCATATTAGAGCGGCAAAATGAACTGCAACCGAATCAAAATCGTAATTTGAATGGACGTAATTAGTAAAAAAAAGACTGCAATTTTTGAAGCAGCACAATTTCCTTCATAAACGGCAAAATATCCTGTCTTTTTCTGTATAAAAACTGCAAAACCTGTAGTTTAGATCTGTACAACGATGTTATGATTTACACGTGATTCTTTAAGTAGTTTGTCACTTTAAATGCATGCACTTTCAATGATAAGATTCTGTCCAAACATAATAAAAATTGAACCGCAATTAGATCACAATCACAATTAGATATTTTTTCCCAAATCGTGCAACCTTAACTCAACAAAATCGACAACAAATAACTTTTTCCAGACAAAAATGTGGTAAAAAAGCAAAAACTTCAGCGATGGACTGATGTATCTGTTGTTATAATTGGGTTAGAATTTGCACTCTTTACTGCGTGAATCTTTTAGTTCCAGAGAAGGGATATGGATCATAAGACAATTGTTGTTTTGGTTGTTTTGCTTACAATATTAAGTATATCATCTATAATTACTAAACGATCAAAAATGTCCAAAAAGAGACAGAAACATCTAGTGTAAGCTCTAAAACAAGCCTAGAAAGTGCACTGCAAAAAGGGATTATCTAATTTAGTTAAATTTACTTGAATTAAGCAAATTAATCTTAAAAGTCCAATTTTAAGACTTTTTCACTTGACAGGACTACATCAAATTGACATTATTTGACTGGTTTTAAGTAAACTTGATAAGTAAAATAATCTTATTCCACTGGCATATAATTTCACTTAAATTAGGGTAAAAAGGTCTTATTTTTAGTTTATTTTTCTTATTTTTTTTGATAGGCCTTTTTTGCAGTGTGATATTTCTGCACTTTTATGATTCATTTTATTCATTCTTGAACCATAACCAAGACATTTACATTTACATTTATTAGCACAATCCTGATGCAGTGTTGAAATATCATCTGAATTGAGAAAAAATACATTTGAGGTTAATTTTTGTCAACATCAACAACCCCAATTATTCAACTTCTCTTCTGCACATTGCACGGTTAAGACACTAAATTAGTTCATTGTTATTTCATTCAGTGTTTAGCGTGAGGGAAACTCTTTGTTGATTCAATGGGAAACCTAACCTTTACACTCGTCTAATACACTTCCTGGCGAATTATGTGTATTTTAAGCACAACTAATTCAAGTTGAACCACAACAGCACTTATCGGCCGTCAAAAATCAGTATTGGCATCGCATTAAACCACAATGGAATCAGCTCCAGATGACTACATGAATTAAGACAAATTTTCATTGTAATTTACATACATTTTTTATTTTTTTCCCCTTCTTTAATTATTGAAGCTTGTGTAACCATAACCTCTATTATGGCTATATCTGAATTTGATACTTGATACTGAAATGTATTGCTTATTTGAATGATGTAAAGGCAATTTTTCTAATGGGGATCCTAATAAAACAAAACAAAACAAACAAAAAAACATAGATTAACCTACAAAACATGTCCAAGCTGTTCCACAAGTCTTTAAGACAAAAGCAACATGAATTTATGTTTGTGCACATTTAATAAAACATTTTAAGCTTAACCCTCGTGTATTTGACTGTATTTATGACTGTGCTCGTTATTATGTACTTTGTTATAATAGATTTTATTTTTGCAGAACATATTAAACTCTCGTTGTTATCAGAACGTCTTAATTTGGTCGAGTAAAAAACATAAAAGCACCACATTACAGAAGACTACTTATTCCTTTTCCTCACTGAACCTTAAATCTTACATGAATGGATTAAAAATGACCTTTAACGTGAATTCATATCAGTGAGACGGTCTGGTACAGGACTATAGCGAGAAGGAAGCTCTATATCTTTTCAAATCCACATCAAAGATCGAGAGACAGAGAGGAAAATGTGATTTGATTCAGTGGGATATTTGAAAATTGCTCTCGAATTTCATTTTGGGCAAAAGAGCTGCTGAGAGGAGCTTCAGAGGAGGAGACGGATGGAAGGAAAAAAACGAAGCCTTAGCGACAAATTAACCGAAGTGGACCTCGAGGAATTAGATTTGATTCAAGAGACACTGGAAGGAGAAATGGAAATTATCTTTTGAACTGGCGGAAAGGCACGTGCAGCAGGGAGGAGTCATCCGGACAAAATCATGAGGAAATACTAAGATGTGATCGCATAGTTTGTTGAATATTGTGAAGATTATTTGAACTGAGTCAGTATCTCTTATCTAACAATTTTTGACAGTGAGTTGGGAATGTTTTTCATTTTGACAATATTTCCAATTTTGGGATTTCAATTTACTCAAGATTGCACGGAAAATGGAAAAGTGCAGCTTTCAATGGCGAAAACGTTTTGTGGAAATTAACTTGGAACTCAATATATTTGATTTTAAGGTGAGACACTCCAAATAAATAGGAATAAATCTTAAATTTAAAGATATTATTTTCAAACTTCTCCTGTAGTTTAGTCACATAAATGTAAGAAAAAAATGTATTACAAGTCTATCATCATGTCATGTTTTCATGTAGAAATAAGGCATTTTATGCGTAAAAACAGTCAAAATTGTACATTCAGTATTTAAGACATTAAATCTTCAAAATGGACAGAACCAGGTTTACATTTCTTGGTTCTTTTTGCACACATATTAGTTGTATGGAGGTGATTTTGAATATCTTATTTAGTTAAACTCGATCTGAATGAAAATTGGTTAATTCTAATTCTACCACATTTTTTAAAACTTAAACCTTTATCAAATCAGGCTTGGATTTAGAGATCAACAAATCCTTCTGTACGTTCTGTCAAAATCTTTTTAAGTCTAAGATTGTACAGTTTGGTGTGCGTAGAAGCTGCTTTAAGTGGTGATCTTTATGTCTCTACAGGAGGAAAACGTATTTTAAGTTAGAATGTTGTCTCGCCTTATGTTTTTCCATCTCTAAAAAGTGACAAATGCATAGACAGATTCAACTTTCTCAAGACTTAAAATGAAACGATTTGGAAATTCATCTTTATTTGAGTTCATTCGCACAGCACATTTTGCCCGGCCTGTTTATTACCCTTCTCATGACGCTCTTTGTCGATTGAAGACCTTGTAAAAACACCACACTCCATCCACATTCACAAAAGAAAACACCGCGCACGCCGCCGAACTGAATGCTAGCGTCCTGTGTAGTCAGTTCCAGCTTCAAAACAGTCATTAAAAGCCAATAGCGTCCTTTTGAAGCACTCTCCATCCTCCGGCCTTGACACGGAGTTAATAACAACAGCGTCCGACCCCGAGCAGGTGGCGGCTGTTAACAGGGATGAGCCTCATTGGGATCAAAAGCTTGTGCAGGGCTGGGTGTGGGCACGGCAGACGTTTGAGGAGGTAAACACGCTCAAGTGCAAAACAATGCGTCTCCCACACGATCGCACCGTCCTGCAAAGAAAACACAGTGTTCTCTTGCCGCTGCATACTGCACCTCTGTCTCAACCCATCGCAAAAACCACTGATCGGGCTGAAACTATTCTGCTTTTCAGTTCTTTCATCGCCGTTTCAGCGACTTCAACATTACAGAATCAGAATAAGAAACAAACTAAACTAAAATATCAGTGTCTCAACGGAAAAGGTCAAATAAAATAGATCTGTATTTACGTGTAACTTATAAAATCTCCGTTTTCAGTTTAATTCTATTCTCCCGGTGAATCTGTAGGCATTATAGTTTTGGTCAATTAAAAAGATTTTCAGTCAAATACATTTTCGGTACCACTTTATAATAACTACATCTTATTTTGCCTTAATAAAGCATTAACAAAGACTTAATTAATACTGAATATATAGTTTATTAAACATAACTCAGGTTTAGTAACTACTTAATTAAGGTTAAGGTAGAAATTAGGGTTAGAATATTCGTTAAATAGTTACTAAGCCTGAATCATTCTTAATAAACTATTTGTTGATTATGAATTAAGTCTTTATTAAGTCTATATTTATGCTTTATTAATAAGTGTAGTTTTTATAAAGTGTTACCACATTTTCTTGACTGGGCCTTTTCTTTTTCTATTTTCCAGAACATCTTGAAAAATGAAAAGGCAATAAGGAGGCTAATGATAAATACTACAGTTCCATTTAACAAACACACAAAAAGAACAGATACGTTTGTTCCTTTAAAATCTGAATTCCTCTGCTAGGCTTAGGGCTGTGCAATTAATCGTATATAATCATGATTTCAATGATCACTATTCACTTTTTTTTTGTAGTTTTTCCTTATCGAGAAGGGTCAAGGACAGGGCATGCTCCGGGACATTTATCCACTTGCTAAATTCTACTGAACATTGTTTAATTGAACTGCTTTCTACCTGTGGCCCATTGAGGATACTGTTGTTGTGATTTTGGGCGCTGCAAAAATAAATTGAATTGAATTACAATAAATGCTGTAACCATAAATACATTGAATTGCCTTCTGTTCAAGTGCACTCTTTTTGTCACTCAAAACCTGGAGCAAAGGCACTTTTCTGAACATTACTTATAAAATATATTTGGTATATCATTTCCACAGAGTAATTTAGACAATACAGACATAATCGTTAGAAATAATTGTGATTTAAATTATGAACCAAATAAATGTGATTATAATTTTTGCCATAATCGAGCAGCCCGGGATATTTAATTCATTAATTAATTTAATATGGGACAGTGTACATTAATGAACACGTGTTAGTCCAACATGTAAACGTGCCAGAGTTATCTGTGGGGCAAAGGTATGAAATGATGTCATGTTCCTCAGTTTGTAGGGACCATATTCCAAGCGTGTGAAATCTTCTTTCTTTCTTTCTTTCTTTCTTTCTTTCTTTCTTTCTTTCTTTCTTTCTTTCTTTCTTTCTTTCTTTCTTTCTTTCTTTCTTTCTTTCTTTCTTTCTTTCTTTCTTTCTTTCTTTCTTTCTTTCTTTCTTTCTTTCTTTCTTTCTTTCTTTCTTTCTTTTCATTTTCAGATTCTGATTTACAAATACAGAGTTTATTATAAGAGTATATAATATATAATATATAATAACAGTTACTATTGCTGTCCACATTATGTTTTTTATTTATTTTTATTTTTATTTTACCCAGTTGTACCATCATTTGATAAAGACACATTTTCAGATGGAGATAATTGCTTGTATAACTGTAACGCTAAATTATTGGTAAATTAACACTAAGTATTTTTGAGGTTGTACGAAGCTCCAAAACAAAGTCTTTCTAACTTTGATTTTACGGTTTCCTCTGCTTGATGCTTGAGTATTTGAGCAGAACTAAGTAACTTCAGCGACAGAGCTCCCCCTGTAGGTCTCTTGTGAAAATACACTGCTAGTAAAAAGACGATAAAAGCTTTTTTTTCCCTTCTTTTTTCCCCTTCCTTTTTTATTGAAATAAGGAAGTAAAATCACATACAAAAACATTTCATGTCGCAAAATATAAAAAAAGAGAGCCATGTGTTTCTCAGGAGAGTTGTCGGGTTGTTGGGGTTGGCGACAGGAAAGTTGCAAGGCTGGTTTTCTGTTTAATAAGGTAACATTGTACTAATCTTTAACTGTATAAACTCATTCAATAGGGTGGGGCCAGGCCATGAAGGGTTTTATAATCCTAAACTGCAAACAATTTGATCACAATTCGTAGTAAATAAATTGCATGGCCCTCTCACTGCAGTGCCCAAACAATCTACAAACTCAATTCCAAATGACGCGGCACATTTCGACAAGACTACACTGCATCCTGTCTGTCCTCGGTCGAATGGGAGCGCGCATTTCTTTTGGTATTACTAAGGGAAAGAAACCGGCCGCAGCGGTTTCACGTTGATGCAGAGACAGACGAGAATATTTCCTGTTCGGCAGCCGCACTGTGGAGCCGACACAATGATTCACACCTTTCGGTGCCGTGCAGAAGCCGCGAGGAGCCACAGAGCTGCACATTCATAACAATTGTCAGGCCAGAATCAGGGAAACACATAGCTCTTGTGTCTCATTTTTACTAAGCCCATGTTTACAGATCTCAAGATAAAAAGAAACTACACTTTGTCCACCGAAAACAGACAGTTTGTTTCTCTGCTAGAACAAAATGTGCCCGTTACATCGCAAGTTAGCATGTATTGTACCAGGAGATCTGAGTTTAAAAGCGAGCCCAGCACAGATAAATAACGAGAAGTGAAAGAGTGGCGGTGAGTTTGGGGGAGGAGTGCCTGGATCAGCAGGTCTTGGCCCGGTTCAGTCCACGTGTTGGAGCTGTCCTTGGGTTTCCTGTCTTTGCAAAGCAGTGTCTGATTTATGCGACGACCACAGCCTGGTGCGTGTGTGGGGAAAGCCAGAGTGGAGTAGATTTAGTGTCTATGAAAACGAGCAAGAAGAACTCAGAGGAATACACTGAGAGCTTTGTTTGTGTGAACGGTTCAGATGTAAAAATACATGCAGCGTCCAAAGTCAATGGAGACGTGTTAACACCTCAGCCGCAAAGTCTGAGGAGGAACACAAGCAGGAGCAGATAATTCAAAATATTTAAAGCTGAAGTATGTGATTTTCAAACCACGGAAGGAGGAAGTTGGTTTTTGAATCTCAGCTCGTCTCTAGCGCTCACAAACTCTTGCATTCATTTCAGGCGCGTGCACGGTTTTACAAGAGCTTTTTTCAGACGGTGAAGTGAAACTGGGGCGGACCACCCAAGCACCAGCCCAGTCTCCAGGAAAATACGTACATCATTTACGTTTCTGTAATTCCCATGATCGTGTTTGTTGTCAAAATGTGAAAACGTCCACATTTTACGTTTTTGGAAATTACGCTGCATGAGTACGTCAATGGAAAATGTACGTATTTCACGCAAATTATGTCACATAAAAATGTCAATCAAAAACGTAAAAGTTACGGTTGATCAATTATAAACCCTAACCCCAACGCAGACTCTAACCCAAATTTACAAAACGTACAATGAGTATATTTTCCACAAATGTACTTATGAAACATATTTCCAAAACATAACGTGTGTACTTTTTTCACCGACGTACTTATTGAATGTATTTTGAACATAAAAACATACCATATCTACGTAACATCGTAGAAAGGGGTTCAGAGGTTGTCATCCGGACGCTGTTTAAGATCGAGACGTTTCGACTTTTATCCAAAAGTCATTGTCAATCAGAGAGCTGGTATGGGAACTTGGGCTTATATGCTACTCTAAGTACTGGGAGTCCTGCCCCCAGGGAGGAGTCACTGAATACCTGTCTTTGTTGGAAAATTGTTTGTTTGTTTTCCAACAAAGACAGGTATTCAGTGACTGAAACCCTTTCTACGATGAACCACACCTGGACGAATGAGGGCTTACATCGACCCATATCTACGTAACTGCAAAAAACGTACATTATGTGTGAATATTTCTGGAGCCTGGGTTACAAGCACAGCCAATCAGAGCGATTTCAGCTCTTATTTCCAGCTTGACAAGGAATAAAATATTGTGCATTTATTTATGTGAGCATAGTTGAGAATTTTACAAAAGAAGCATTGAAATAATATAGGACATCATAAAGATAACAAAAAACTAATGAAAATGCTAACTTTAAGTCAATTATGCTCAATTAGTCAATTATTTGATCATGTTTTATAATATCTTGACATTTATTGGAGAAGCAGAAACTGAATAATTTCCTTTGAGGATTAATAAAGTATTCAGATTGAAAAACACTAGGAGGAACTTTTAAAACTGATAGTGTCCTACCCCTCGACACTTATTACATGCAGACAACGTGCACTGACTTCATTTTTGTCACAATGTGCTGCAGTATATTCACTATATTCTCTGGAGGAACACATACAAAATATTATGTTGTTATAATTCTTAAACATTGTTTTTATCCCCAGTTATAAAAGATATTGGTTGCACAGGTTCAGATTAAAAGTGCACGATGTGGCTTGTCTGGTGTGAAAATTTAGGCAAAACAACAACATCAAGTTGGCAGACGCTCCAGGAAGTGACAGAATGTCCCTTGTGTTCCACAGTCAATAACTTGGAGGAAATACAAATGAATAATAGTCTTGATAGTTTCGGTAAGTGCTGAGCCTAATAATCACAATTGTATAGTTTTGCATATACATAGTTTTATTGCAGTGGCACAATTGCATACTTAACTGATTCCGTTTGCGTCACATCTGCTCTGACCCAGTGTACATCCATCGTAAACACTCATGGTACAGGCCTATATCCCGCGGCAGTCACGTGACCCAGATGCGGCTCGTGAAGTGGCAGTGTGCGTTTGTGTCGCTGGGTTAGCGCTGCTCTAATTAGCCACATAAATACAGCTGCAGAGTGTTTAAGGTTAGCATTAGCACCTGTGTCTCGGCTCCTTCACAGGTCACAGTCATTTTATCACCTTCAAAACATGCAGTTACCACGGCAACGGTGTCATGTTTCATTCTTGTTGGGAGCCGGCTGTCAAAATCTCAGCTGGAGGGCAGAGGCCTGTATAAATATATTTGAGGAACACTATTTTGGTGAAGAAATACCCGAGAAAACACAGATACGTTTATGTTTTTGTACGATAAAGTCCACAGGGTTCACAATCGTGGCCTGTTTTGCGTGACATCATGGGAACACTGGGATGGGACAATAAACAATAACATCAATAACTATGATAAAAAAGGAAGAAAATAATCGTGTGAATTTTGTGAATATGTTTTGTTATGATACACAAAATATACAGACAATCATCACACCACCAGATTGTGCAAAAAGGATAGTGCTACTTATCCATGATATTCTCTTCCAGATCATTGTTGTTTTCACTTTAGGGCCGCCACTAACGATTATTTTGGTAATCAATATATCTGTTGATTATTATTTCTTATTAGTTATCTTATCACCCCCCGTGCGCTCTGAGGTCCGAGGGCCAGCTCCAGCTCGTGGGGCCTAAGACCAGACCAGGGCTTTCTCTGTGGTCGGCCCCAAACTCTGGAACGCTCTGCTCCCCACGTCCGAACGGCCCCCACAGTGGAGTGTTTTAAGTCTCGTCTTAAGACCCACTTTTATTCTCTGGCTTTTAACACCGCGTGAGTTGTGTGGTCCTCTGTGCTTTATGATTTTAAAAATTGATTTATTCTATCAATTTATTTCTATTTTATGGTTTTATGATTTTGCTTGGATTTGATTTTACTGGTAGTAAAAGCAGTGAGATCAAATTGAGTTGTTATTATATACTTTGTTTTGCCGTTTTATGTTTGTGTCTGTGCAGCACTTTGGAAACAGTTCTGTTTATAAAATGTGCTACACAAATAAAGTGGATTTGGATTTGGATTAGTTGTTTTGATCACAAAAGGCCTGTTAATATGAGATTTTTACTAAATTTTACCAAGACGAAGCTAATGAGGTGTAGCTTGAGAACGTCTTCATTGTGTATCTACAAAAAAACAAAAAACACTACTTTTACATGTTTCTAGCATAATTTTGCGTTTCAGTCTCAGTCACAAAACCTCTTCTCTCATCACATGGTCGAACAGAAAGAAAAAAATTATCAACTCTTAACACCAATATGCTTGGTGTAGTCAAACGATTATTTCTCTTGTATATTTCAGCTTTTAAAATACATTATCAGCCAAATAAAGGGTGAAATATGAAAACTGAAGGCTTCTAGAAAGAGAATATGTATGAATAAAGTGTTCATGAAAATCAGCAATTATCTATTCTTTTTAATGTATCGTATTAATGCCACGGGCTTTGCTTTAAAAGGTCTTTTGACATGTGTTTTAGAGTCTGTTTAGTTCAGTCATACAGCCCTACCACGGACACAATCAACGGGTGTCTTTGGCCCATTCTCTTTGCAGCGGGAAAAAGGCTCTCAATAAAAAATGGATGACACAAAAGATTAAGGACTGGAGTGAAATGATCATGGACGTTCGCAAAATGGAAAAAAAAAATACATACAAATTCTCAAATTCTAAAGACTTTGGACTAATTGGGACAAATTTGCCAGATTAAACATATAGGACTATTAAGATGGTTTATGTAATTTGTATGTTCCTCCTCGGTGTCATGTTCATTTAAAAAATCTGAAAAGATGAAAGAAAATCAAAGGCCTAGCAGTGAACCCCTCCTCCATAAAAGGCAGAGAATCCCTTTTTGAACTGGTGTTATTTCAGAGTTGGAGGAGCGACTTTCCCCGAGTGTCTGGATACACCTACGTTACTCTTTCATGTTCTTACGTCATCGTTGTCAGATCTCATTCTCATTTGCATCGAGCAAGGGAAACATCATATTTGCATAAAAAGTCACGCATAAACCTAAAGGTGCTGTACTTGAGTTCAAACATGAGAGAAGAGCATGTTTTTCTCCCTTAATATTGCACCATACATTTGTGACTGTCCCTGGCAACTGTTTATGTGTTTGTTATTCAAAACTCAAAACTATTTGAGTTCAAACTAGTTTTCTTTGTCAAATAGCTGCTTTTGCATTAAACAGTTTTGTGTGAAAGACATTTACCTGATCTAGAAAAAAGAACTTAAAGTCAGGTGAGTAGAAGAATAGACACCATTATTATCTTGACTTATTATTCAGTAAATAAAAATTACATTTTTGACTCAACACTTTTCATTTGAACGTTTTATTTTATTTTATTTATTTTACTCACTCTTTTTGTATTTTTTATACTTTGAGGTCTCCTTCATCAATGAGCACCTCTTAGTGTGACTATTTAAAATGAATTTAGTGATATCTGAAAATCAAAATGGGATCCAAGCCGAGTACAGATCATCCTGCAAAGGATTTTTGTGAAGAAAATGTAATTTTTTATGAATAAAATTGAGTGGAAAGCGAAGGGATTTAATGGAAGGATGAGTGACATCGTCTGATGGCACTGAGAAACAGAATAAATTATGTTAAAAATAATAATAATAATTCTGTCCTAAAAGTGTAAATAAAACAAATAACTGAAATAAAAGATGGAAGGAAACAGAACATGAAAATAGAAGAAATCTGAAAAATTAGACAATGTTAAGGGACCATTTTAAGACACACATTAACTTGATTTATCTGCGCTCTTCTCTTTTCAGATATGTTTATATTATTTGTATGTCTTAATCGGTTTTGTTAATTTAATGTAATTTTATTCTGTTAGGTAAAACACTTTGAATTGCCTTGTGTATGAATTGTGCTCTACAAATAAACTCGCATGTTTCTGTCAAGATTTGTGGGCTATTTTTCGGATTGAGCGAGTAAATGAACACTACAATGACGAGGACACTGAAACGCAAACGTATACGATCGGAGCGTGTAAGTGTGCGGTTAATTTGTATTGTTAATTATTCATTTCAGGAGAGTATGCGTAATTTTACGGACAGTATATGTACGAGAATGACAAAGCTAGTTAAATATTCACGAAGAAATGTTAATGTATCACACGGAGCAAGTGGAATAGAAAAAATAAGATACTAATTATAGATTTTATCATTAACAGCTTCACATTCTTTATACAGAGACTATAATTAATTGAAAATGTCACTAATCCTGACTGAATCAACACAATGAAACACCTTTTATAGCATAATGTGGAATTATAGATGAGAACATTGTAAAGTTGATTTCTTATTTATCTTTTTGCTTAAGGGTTTTGTTTGTTCCCATTTAGAAGACATAATAAACAGAATAAATTAAGCCATCTTTGTGACAGTTAATTCATCCTACAATTAAAAATCAGGACAGATCTACATTTATTCAAGTCAATCTTTGTTCAAATTGACAGTTTATGATCATATTTTCCAAAAGAAAACCAGAGCTCTTTTTGTGTGTGACCATTTGTGCACACGGAGAGGCCTCGAGAGGGAGAAAGTATTGGATGAATGCAGTGTGCCGAGCAGTGGAGCGTGAATTATAGATTTTGAAGGATTTCCCATTGCTGTGAAGTGTTGATATACAGAAACCGGCAGGCAGGTTAAGCTTCAGATTTGGAGAGAAAAAAAGCACTATAAAAACAAACTTAACGCATGGGTAGTTCAGGCCAAAAAAAAAAAAAAGAAAAAAAACAACAACAAGCAAAGACCAAAACATGTCGTTGTGTTTGTTTTGCTTTGCTCCAGAGGCAGGTATATGAACCATCACGCCTGGCCAATCGGATTTTTCCACAACTTTCTCTTTCCCCCGAGGCCATGGTGTGAAGTCAGGCAGATCAGGCGCTAAATGCATAACCACGTGTAGCCGCCATCAAAACACTTATCCCGGTTCAAGTGCTGTACCGCAGGCCATGAAAAACACTGATAACCTGTGAAACGTACACACAGATGCAGATAGGCTACTGTGAGGACGGAGGAGGGAAAAATGATGTTTACTAGAGTTGTTTAGACATGGTTTGCCGCAATCGTAATACATTGTACCTACATTATTAAAGGTGGAGCGTGTAGTTTGCTGGTGGAGGTCGAGATGGAACCAAACCAAACAATTTTTGGGCAATAAAAAGTTCTTTAACTGGGAAAAGGAATCATAGATGGGTTTAAATCATGTTGTGGGACCTTCCAGGCAAAGCAAAAACAATTTTATGAGAAAATCAGGTGAGGAATCGACCTACATAGTGCACATATGACAGGTTCTCACGTTTTTCTAATTATGATGTAGTTTGGTGGGAGGGCACCTGTAGTAAATACTTAACATAGTCTTAAATCAGTTTAGTAAAAGATAAAAGTTGAAAATGACAGGAAAAAGTGTCAAGTTCTAAAATTGAATTCCTCTGGGATGTCATCAATAAGTGACTTTTCATTTAACATTACATTTTGTGACATTTTAAATGATCATTCAATAAAACAAAGGTGTCAAATCATTCATATTGTGTAATTTATGTGGATATTGGCCCTTGGTATAGTACTGCTGATAGGAAACCTGTCAAATAGACTTTAAGTACACTCTAATGCACAGTATAGTACTTTTTTTAATTGATAGTTGCACCATTGTGATTAGACAAAATATTTCATTAACCATTCATCAAGCTAGAGAGGGATAATGACACTTTTTGATCCTCTTAACATTCATTGAATTCTGGAGACAGACGTCAAAAGCTTGTCAGGTCTGTACAACGACCAAAGAAAAGTAAACATGCCCCCTAGACCAGAAGCCTGAGCACAAAATAACACAGAAACAAGTTAATATTTGTTCTTAACCTTAAGACATCAAAACAACAACAAAAAAGACACATCTTCTGCTCCGTTCCCTAAATTACTGTGCACTTTCAACATTTACAAAACATATTTATTAGTCATGTTTTGGTCACTTTTAGTCACGTTTTTAATGCTTTATGCCATGTTTTTGTTGCTTTTAGTCACGTTTTTATGCTTTATGCCATGTTTTTTGTTGCTTATAGTCACGTCTTTTATGCTTTATGCCATGTTTTTTGTTGCTTTTAGTTGCGTTTTTGTCACTTATTTCAAAACATGTTATAACAAATCTAAACTACAGAGTAAGCCATTTTTATCCAGAATAAAACAGGATTTTGCTCATTGTGCCCATTCAAATTGCGATTCTTCACATCCTCCTCTTCACATTTAAGACGAGCGTTTACAGTAACAGTCATAGATGTTTCCTACGCAGAAAAACAAAATTACGACTATGTCTTGGACCCTTCTCAAAGTTGAAGTGGATGTGCTTTTCTTCCTCCACTCTCTCCACCTGTGCACATATGAGGCGAGGTCAAATTTAGTGCTATATATCTCTGCTCCAAACCAAGCACATTCTTTTCCACTCTGTTGGTCCCATCTACCTTTTATAATTTTGGGGAAAAGACACCCTCCCCTCCTCTCCTGCAGTCACGCTCCTGAGCTGGCAATACATCAGGGTGCCGTCGCTGCTCCCTTGACGAACGCGCAGGTCTTTATGGAGAAAACAGCTGTGGAAAGCTCTACAGGCCTCTTTGAGATCACTATCTGCTAATTAAATGACTTCTGTTTCAAGTAAAAAATGTGAAATGTTAATGTAATAATGTTAAAAGGAACCCACTGGGTGCTAATTGTAATTACAGATGGTATCTTAAGCACTTTGTTTCCACCTAAAACAGCATAAATGAAGTGCGAATGGAAAAGTCCACTTATATGCGTCTAATTATAATATTGGTGTTAAACAGTTTCTCTAATTGTAAAAATAAACAAATAATAAATAGTCGAAGCACAATATGTGTTTTTAAGTTGAGGGTCTGAAACCTTCTAGTCTCTATGGAGATGTTGTTGGGAAAACTTTGCAATCTCCATGGAAACACACAGATAACTCCCCCAAACTAAGTATTGCTGGGTTTCAGATAACAGCATTCTATAGGCCAAAAGATTTCAATACAGATGGAGGGAAACTAAAATGAATATGTCTAAAATGTAGATTTTTATTTTAATGTAGTGAGTTCTGGAGTCTTGTCACTTATAGAAATGACCAGGTCCAACATTTGAATTTACATTTTGGTTATTTCATGGCAAAGTACAAAGTAATCAAGAGGAAAATCTGGCTCTTGCCCCCATCAGTCCCTATGAAATCATCACATTCTAGACTCAGAAAAGAAGCAATATTTTAGGAATAAAAATGTCTGTAGGAGAATATTTGGAAGGGATTAGTTTTCCCTTGGATGACTTGTAATAATTACGAATGTTGTGTGTGTTTCTCGTCCTGTGCAAATCGCTCATGTCTGTAAAAACGTCCCCGAGTTTTACCTACTGTACTTCAGCAAACGCGGAGGGTGTTGGATGATTTTAGTCTCATGTCTGTGATGTGAACCCTGGAAATACAACCCTGCTGTCGTGGCAACCGAGGACCGAGCAGCATGGAGGCTCTTTTGGGAAAGTTCAGGTTTTGATCATGGGGTTGTGTCAGCGTGAATGGATTATAAGGGAGAATTACAGGTGCTTTATGAGAAATCTGATCACATAGATCAAATCAAATCAAATCAAATCAAACTTTATTTATATAGCGCTTTTCATACATATAATGTAACACAAAGTGCTTTACAGTGCATTAAAAACATTCCCACATCCCGTTTCCCTTCCAACCCCCCCCCCCCCCCCCCCCATAGGCAGTCACATATACAAACCTGTACATGCACACACACACACACACACACACACATACACACACGAGACATGAGGCTGAGTACAGATAAACCAGCTGAACAAGCACCATCAGAGGAGCCGTCTGCACCAGGAGCAGCGTCGGCCACAGCCACAGGACACAAACTCAGGGCCCAGAGATGAGGCAAACACCTCCACCAGGGGCCCATGAGCCAGGGCCCCACAGCCACAGACGACCGCCGCTCCTGGTACAGAGGGCCCCTCAGAGGAAACACTGGAGAGTCTAAAATGAATAAAACAATAGATAAATATTAAGAAATAAGTCAATAAGTGGGTTGAAATAGAGTAAAACTAAATAAATAATAAATAAATACAACTAAAATGCTAGAGCTAAGTTAAATAAACACAATAAATAGGATAAATAAATATATTAAATGAACTGATTAAATTAAATATTAGTCAAAAGCTAAACTAAAAGGTGGGTCTTGAGCCTGCTCTTAAAAACCTGAACGTTCTCTGCGGCCCTGAGGTTCTCCGGCAGGCCGTTCCACAGACGAGGGCCATAGTACTGGAAAGACGCCTCGCCGTGAGTGTGTGTCCTGACTTTGGGAATGACTAGGAGCCGGCTGCCGGAGGAGCGCAGGGGCCGCGAGGGTTCATATGGTAAAAGCAGTTCTGAAAGATAAGAAGGCCCAAGACCATTAAGACATTTATAAACCAGTAAAAGAACCTTAAAATCGATCCTGAAACACACGGGGAGCCAATGCAGTGATTTTAAAACCGGTGTAATGTGGTCCTGCCCCCTGGTCTTAGTCAGGACACGTGCTGCAGAGTTTTGTAATAACTGCAAACCTGCAATACTCTTTTTGGGAAGACCAGAGAGCAGGGCATTACAGTAGTCTATACGACTGGAGATAAAAGCATGCATCAGCGTCTCCGTGTTGGCCCGAGAGAGAATGGGGCGGACTCTGGCTATGTTCTTTAAGTGATAAAAACCTATTTTTGTGACGTTCTTGATGTGCGGGATAAAAGTGAGCTCAGAGTCAAAGATAACGCCCAGGTTTTTTACTTGTGCTGATGGATTAAAAGACTGTGCTTGGAGTTTGGATAAAAGTTTCTCTCTCTGGGCCTCAGGACCGATGACTAAAACCTCAGTTTTGTCCCGGTTAAGCTGGAGAAAGATGTCATTCTGAATGCAATAAAAGGTGCCAAAAAGAACAAAGTCTCATGCTACTGCGCAGGTAATGCAACACAACGCTTAAATTAAACCTAAAGTAGTTAAAAATAGAAGAAACGCTTGATTAAAAGGTCCCTGCCATAATCAAATGTGTTTACCAGGTGCCATTATCAAGTGAATTGCTGAAGTTGCTCTTGAAGTCGTGCGATCATTTCAGTTTTACAGATGTCCTGGTAAAACTAATCCTGTGTGCCCATACTGTGGAACTTTACAGGCAAAGCAATAACATTTTCATGAGACGAGCAGGTGACGGACTCTCCACCAGAAACCTTACATATTGCACCTTTAACTTGAGCTATTTAGCACTATTTAGGGTCATTGTTGTCACACTTGGCTGACAGTAAAAATCCACATGTCTGCTGATCTTATTCTGAACATTACTGATTAAAACGGCAACAGCCTGCAAGTACTATTTATAGACGGCATCGTTCGAGTGTGAAATGTATTCTCTGTGTGATTGGAATCAAAAGTGTCTAAAGCATTCAAGTGTGTACTTACAGATTATATGAGTCTATGAATAGTTTAAGCGGCAAAAACGTCTCACTGAAGCAGACCCACAAAAATATCCCAATTTTTCCAAACCATAAAATAATTTGAGAACATTTTTTATCCCCATCACACTGCACAAGTTCAGATTTCCATTCAAAACACTGAACATTCAGCCAGCACTTGTGACAGATGCATTGTGGGTGAGCGAAATATGTTCTGACTTAACAAACAGCCAAAGGAAAAGTTAACTATGAGTGCAGAAAATACAAGAAAACACCAAGAGATCTGAATGATTTCACATAAAGACAATTGTCTTTGTTAAAGGTGCATTACGTAACTTTTCTGATAGCCTCCGCCATTTAGTTATAATAAGGTCTAGAGAGAATATCGCCATAGTAATCCATAGTAACCAGTGTTGAGCTCCAGCAGCCATTTTGTGTTGACAAATTAGGAAACTAGGAATGGACTTTTAACTCATAATTTTGTAATAAATACTTTGATAATTGAACTTTTTTGTATTTGCTCTTCATCTAACAATCGTGATCTACAAAACTAATGTGAAAAGTCATGATTTTTTTTATTCCTCTTAGTAACAGAATAATTATCAATGGTTATGCATGGTGTATTGACACACAAACAGGTTCATTTAGCATAAAATAAAGACCAATGCAGTATTTTTAGGTTGAATATTCATGTCATAATTCAGAAATAATTATTCCAGACACATTATTAGGACCACAGATATATCACTTTATGTGAATTTAAACACTTTAATCTATCTTTACATTATTTTCTATAGATGTTGCTCTTTCTGCATTTTCAAGATGGCCGCCGCAACTGCCACGGCAACAGAATCCACGCTCTCTCTAGCCATTATTATTATTATAACTCTGCAGCGTCCGCCTCCAAGTGTTCTTCATAGATGTTGTTGAATGTTCCACAGATGGCATTAAACCTATCTATCTCCATGGAGACAAACAGGTGATCCATCAGGCCACGATGCAGGTCAGATCTGTGGAGAGGCGAGCCCACTCACAGTAAGAATGCAAGTTTTTCAAAAGTTTTTTTCTAGCAATAAAACACATGAAAAGATCAATCAAATGTAATCAATAAATATTATACTCCTGGTGACTTTCCCGACAGATAATATGAAATTCATGAAACAAACAGGAAAGTGGTGTGCTGTCGTCTCCAGCACACATTTACTGCAGGTTCCTGTTCAGAGCCGAGGGCAGTGGAGCGTAATAATAACAGCCTGTGATCCACTTCAGACGCAGTTAAACGTGACTCTTCACAGTCAGAGTGTCCCGGGACAAAATAACACGGGGCATGCACAAAGGTTTAAGGCTATGAATGTATGTGATTAGATTTTACATTTCAGTTTTTGTTTTGAAAGACGCTCAGACTCTGTAGCTGTCAAATACATCAAATCAGTAGTTTTCACAAAATATGTAACATTTAGTTTAGATGTAGGAGATATAGCCTGAAAAATGAATATCGCAATGTTTTTTTTTTAACAAATACAACATTAATGTATGAAGTATATTGTCTAATTATTATTCATTATTATACCAAAATATGTGTAGTGTAATCAAACAAAGGTTTGTGGTTAGGATCAGAAAAGCTTTCACAAATGAGGAATCAGGTTTGGCCATAAAAAACAAACAACAACAAAGAAAGAAACAAAGAGCAACAAAACAGTAAAAAAAAACACCACATTTTAGCACATTCTTGGTGCATTGTGGAAATGTCATCTGAATACTGTTATAAATGCAGAAAAATCATGAAATTCAAATTCATTTTTTTGCCCAGTTCACCGTTGAAAAATCTCATTGGGTTCTTAACTGGCTTAACTAAAGTCTAATAAGTAAAATAAATACATTTTAGTTGATATTGCATCCCCAGCGTATTTATGTAATCCTTAACTTCTGTCTGAGTAATATTAGACGAATAAAAAAGACGAGATATTCACTTGAGGCAGCACTTCAATGCAACCAACCAAACAAACACACACAAAGAAAAGATTACAAGACAAATTCTACAAGATAAACGCAGAAACAGTGCAGATGGTAAATATTTGTCCAGTCTGCGGTCGCAGCGTGGCATGTGACCGTTACATAAGTCTCTATCAGTTTGTCGTGGTAAAGCTTAATCTGTTTGGGCCCACGCCTCCGTCCCGATGGCGGCGAGCTCAGATCTGCTGACGCTGTGCTCCGTGTTATGGGTCTAAAGGTGAAAACTGGGAAACAGGGAGAGGAAGTACAGATCTAAACAAACTCTGATGTAAAAACAGATTTGTTCCCCTCGGGCAGGAAGGACAAGGGGCAGAGCAGGTACATGTTTGGTACAAAGGCAAACGCAACTCTAGAAAGTTTACAAGAAGATATGTCATGTTTTCTTTATTCAGATTAGAATCACCATCAAAAATTAAAACCTTAATCCCAACAAACTGCTGGAGAAACTCATAACAGCCATGTGG
This sequence comes from Rhinogobius similis, assembly GCA_019453435.1. Lineage (NCBI taxonomy): Eukaryota > Metazoa > Chordata > Actinopteri > Gobiiformes > Gobiidae > Rhinogobius > Rhinogobius similis. The sequence goes on from CM033622.1 coordinate 16,524,621, forward strand.
CCCATCATTACCATGTGTTTTGGGACTGTCCTGTGGCTCAGAAGTACAGACTGACATTAACAAAGCACTCCAGACTGTTTTTGACAGCGCCATCCCACTTAGCTTCAGAACCTCAAACTGCCATGGACGCAATAAATGGATTTGGAACGTCCTTCTGGTTTTACAGGAAAAGGCAAATTAAAGGAGGATACAAACTGAACCAACGATCAAGGACTGGACTGACATCATAATAGACAGCACAAAAACTGACAAAATGACATTCAGACTTAATTTAAAAATGGGCAAATTTGACAAACTCTGGATTAAGTGGGACGTTAATAACAAAACTGGGATTAAACCAGGATTAAACTCGAACTAAACCTGGATTAGATCAGGACTAAACAAAGACCAACCCTAATCCACATCAGAATTAAAATGGGCTCAGTTTAGGACTAAATAACGACCAGTGTGAACGCATCCTAAAACATTCAAGGTGCACTGTGTGACTTTGCCGGTGGACGGTGCTTCACCTGTTGTATCACCATGGAGACGGTATTATTGCTTAGCTTGAAATGTTCCACATACAGAATTAAGAATAGATTTAAAGTAAGTAGATTTAAGTAGTATTTGGTAAAAGTACAAATATGGATATATTCTCTTGAAAACAGGTTCACACTTGCGCTCTTCAAAAACTATTTTCGATAAGATTACATTTTTTCTTATTAAAAAGTGAATTCTAACAAGGAGGTTCATGGACATTAGCACAGTTTAAACAACAAAAGTGGTGCCAAAGAAAAAAACAAAAAAACAAATGCTTTTACTTTTGCAAAACGTAGTGATATTGTAAAAAATGGATATCTGAGTATTGTTTTGGAGAATCCCGATAACAATATTCAGACGTAATTCCAACAGAAATGTGTTAAACATGTCGTTAGAAGTGTTAGTTGAAGTTTAGTTAAAATACAAAAATGAAATATTAGTAATGCAGTAAATGAATGCAGACATATCAGCGTATACCCTTATTTGAAAGTGTACAACATACCAGTTTTTCATTTTTATTTTTAATCAGCTCTTTTTGTTACTCAATATTCAAACTGTGCATATTTTCAAAGCAACATTCACAATATTATCTAAACTGTTCACCTCTAGTTATCGATTATTGTATCTTTTTCCCTCAATCCCACAAACACCTCTCCACTTTGACACTGGAGGTATGCTTTGTCCACAGCTGGCTGCAGGACAGAGCTCTGCACAAACAAACCCTCTCTGAGCTCAGTGGGACCCGCGCTCTCGCTCATAAACAAAGGCTGGATATTGTGATCGGAGCAGAATCACAAGTGGCCTCTCACGCTCCACTTTAAACCACAGCAACACGAAGAGCACTGGACCTGACACTGTGCTCACTCTGTCGGACATGACTATTTTTGTAACTGCACAACAATGAATCATACCTTTGTTCAGCAAACTTAAGGCTGCACAAATGTGGCGGCTTCAAGGGCTGTAAACAACACTGATATCCATAATAAAACTAGGATTTAAAGTTTTTAAAGTAATTTTTTGAACAAGTATCGATAAAGAGAAAAATCCACATGCACAGAACAAACATTTCCTTGTAAGACCGTGTGGTTACAAAACATATTATTTTGTGTTAAAAAGTCTAAAACACTTAATAATTGGACAGACTTTGGACTAATTGGGACAGTTACTTGGGACTTCATGTGTCTTCATTTTATCTGGATGTCTTCTGTTCTAATTTTGTTTTTTATCCTCTGTGCTGTATCTTGTCTTGTTCTGTTCTGTTTTTTTGACTTTGTTAACGCTGGAGAACCCAAGTATTTTGTTGTAAATTGTACATTTTGCGTATCTTGTAAAAGCAGCACATCGTGACAAAAATGACACAACTGCACACTGTTTGCATCTAATAATAATGTACATTTAAACATTATTATTAGATGCAAACAGCGTGCAGCCGTGTCAGCCTAGAAGTAGGAGGTGAAAGCAGCGCTCTGATTGGCTGAGCTTGTGCGGTCCACCTCAGCTGTTGTAAAGTCGCGTCCGGCCTCACTTGTGAATATTAAGAATGTGCAAAAGTGTTTCTGAGAGTTACACACATTTATATACCTATTTCCAGTTTTGTGGAGTGAAAATCAGGTACCTTAATTGTTCTAAAAAGATGTTGTAATAAATAAACAAACACTTCCTGTGGTTTCTGATGGCAAAGTGCTTTAAGTCTTGCACATATGTGGTTGTTACCGCCTCAGCATTGTTAGTCCCTGCCTGGATTGTTTGCCATTGGGCCAGAAAGTCTTCAGAAAGTGTGCGTTTTTTTAAATTGTCATAGCTATATCAAAATCCTTATCGAGTATCAAACTTTTTCCTTTGTATCAAAATAGAGTTTCAGTCCCACAGTTTTCTACTGAGACAATGGCAGCTGAAGAAATCCCCATCTGATTCATTTATGTAATACAATTTTTGATGTATAAATGTCACTTGTTTCCTCAACTCAATTGTAATCACTTCTACATGTTTATGTTTATTATTTGTATTACCAATAAAGTGTTCCGCTTGTTTTAAGTCTATGGGGGCAAAAAATCGACTATGAGGGGCCGCAATAGTCTCCTCCAGTGATGGGAAGCACTGTAGGTTTACACTGTTTGTATTGTAAAAACACTAGTAAAAACAATAGTATTTTTTTTCCCAGGACATTTGTGACCGCTTAAGTTATTACCAATTTGGCTGTTTCTCGACATTTCTATTCAATTTTGATGAATGACAGGTTGGTTCTCTTGAACAAATGGAAACGCTGAAATAGAATATCGAAAATAAACACGCTGCACTGACTTTGCAAGTTTGTTATGTAACATTATAAATAGGATGGATATGTTTATGCATTTGCAATCAACGAATGCTAAATATTGAAATCATTGTTGATGAAATGGCTTGATTTGGTGAACAGTCAGTCGAGAAGATCTGGGTTTAAAACACAAATCCAAACAAAGTGAGAAGGTTGTGTTAAAAAGAGCGTCTGTTGAAAAAACCAAAACAAACATGTGATCCATTGGTTCATTTCCTGATGGACGTAAAAAAGACAATTGCAAACACATTTCAATTCAAGCTGTTTATGGTATGGATGCTATGTCACATTTTCATTATATTACAGCTTCGGGGCAGGTTCACTTTTTTTTGACCTGGAAATATTTGGCTTTTCCTTCCTCCGTCGTGTGCTTGTGTCCGTGCGAGAGATTGTGTTTGTAGTTAATTAAAGTTGGGAGGAGAGCTCTGGAGGAGGGAGAGCGAGCGCTGCCAAAGGGCTGTGCATAAAGTAAACAGGCCGAGACAGTCACATGCAGCCGGCGCACGGACACGAGCTCCGACGAGAACACGGAGGCATGCGGCTCCACGTGGTTAACCCGTTCAGAGGACAGCGCTCTGTCTCACAGTGACAGAGCACACCGCGGGCTTCTGGAGAGACGTGACACACAACATGACTGTTTGAGTATCGATGGTTTGACTTCCACTGAGCTGTTCTTTTATTTGTGTGTATAAAGGTTAAGCAGGTGACATCACAGAGAGGCAGAAACACACGAGCGTCGATGGTGAGAGATGAACAAAAGATCAAAACACGACTGAAATGTGAAAAAGCTGCTACAGTCTGATAACAGATGTAAAAGTCTACAACTCTGCTAAATATTTAGTTTGTACCTGACATAAAACAAACAAAAACAAAAAAATCATGTTAACATTTGTAGAAAACCAGATAAACAAGGAGCCATTTCCAAAAAACAATGATAAAGTTCAACAGTGTTTATCCAGTAAGGCTGCAAATAACGATGATTCTGCAAATTGATTATTCTTCTGATTGCTGTAATCCTTTAGTCGATGGTGTTTTAGTCGACCAGCATGTTTATTAATTGACTTGTTGTTTAATTTATTTAAGGATTTGTACAGTTTGTCAAAAAGAAGAAGCTATGGAATGAGTTAGCTGAAGATTTTGGAACAAATCATGAGTTTAATCTAATTTATTGCCTACATATCTAATATAGAAATACAATTACAAGTGCTTTTCAGAATAAAGTGTGCAGTTACAAGGAGATAATTCATAGTATTGATATGTTTTTGCCACACTCCTTTTAGTCGATTAATTGGTCGATGGCACGTCTTTAGTCGAGCAAGAATTTCTTTACTTGACTGCAGCCATACTTACAATTATTTATTCGTTGTTTTGAATGTGAATTGCCTGCGAATGTAAGATTTTAACTCAATTTGATCCTGATGAAGCTAAGGTGGCACTGGAGACGTATATTTTTGATCAAAAACCTGAAATGTTCATGTTTTCTTTGTCATTTTGATCTAATTCCTGCTCTGTCTGAGTGATAAAACCTCTTCTCTGAGCACACGGCATGCTTTGAAGTCTGTGTACAGTTCAGAAAACGATAATTCGACTTCTAAACAGATTACCTCAATAATCGAGTAGTTGAGATTAAACAAATGATTGAAATTGATATTCAGTTGGGTTATTATTATCACTCCCCACCCCAAAACAGTGACTCTTGTTAATTCCTTTCTTTCTCTGCCCTCCATTTGAAATTATGACTTCAAATTCTATCATGAGCGCAACCTATTTGGACTATAATGTATTCATATTTTACCTTGTGCCAAAATGTGTGAAAGAATAGTGTGTAAATTGAAGCTTTTCATGCCTGTCTTTCTGCTTTATTTGCTAAAACCTGTGTCTGAATGAACGTTGACAAGCAAACAATTCGATTAATTTTAACCCCCTTCAAGAGCGTTTGATTGGTCAAGGTTGTCACTGTGTTCTTTTTACAGAAATATAAGGATTATGTCATGTTTCCTTCAGATATATTTCCCATTATCAATATTCACATACAATTCTCTTTGCTTTTGCAGCTTTTACCGACATTTCTCTTTCTGTTTTGCAGCTTTTACCGACATTTCTCTTTCTGTTTTGCAGCTTTTACATACATTTATCTCTCTGTCATTGCACCTTGTTTGCCGTTTAGTAACATAAACTGTACATGGATTAAATATCAGTATAAAATGCTAAAGCTCTTCGTGGATCTTCCCTGCTCCTTACGTCATGCGCAGGAGATCAACTTTCTTACATACACTTTTCATTAACTTCCCTTCAATAGTAGTGGCCACATCCATCCGTATAATTTTGCTGTTTTGGCATGAAAACGATGATTAATTTCTGGGACAAAACCACTTGATAGCTTGAACGGACAATTTAGCGAAGGGAAACCACTTTGACTGTGAATGCCAGAGAACCGTCCACGCTCCCCTGAGTCAGTTTAGCCACAAACCTCAAGAATGTCCGGGGAATTCAGAACCTGCAAATCATTTTGAAAAGCCACAACAAAGCGCGGCTGGAGAAAGATCTGCATTTAGGTAAAAGCAATTTACTAATAAAGAAGCAATAATATTTTAAAAACACCAGTGTCTAATGTTTGTACTGGCTCCGTTACTGTGACAATTACCATTTGCACCTTGTCCAATGATGTTACTACAGCCATTCTGTACTTTAACAATTAATTTAACCTCTAAAACTCAAATAATATTACATCTATGAAGAGGCTTAGAGTGATTATTACTCCAGGTGCCCTTCCAGTCGCAAACCAGCATCATGTGATTGGGAAAGAGATTGCGGGTGACTTAGACAAACTAGAATGAGCCACAAAGGAAATTACTTGGACACAGAGGCTCATACATTACAAAATAATAAAGAAAAAGAGGTACTAAGTAAAGTAAATAAAGTACAATTATCTCTTACAGGGATAGAATTGAGAAACTGCTTGGGGGAGGATTCAAACCACAAAAGCTTAACTCCCCATTGCAGCCCCAGAATACAATATTAAAACATGGTTAACAATCAAAAAGACTTGTAATCCACTGTAGTATTATGACATTTTAATCAGTGAGTCAGCAAACAGCTTCCAGAGTTGGCACGATAGCTACGTTTAATCTGTTGTCCTTTGGCAGGTTAAAACATTGAACAAAACACCAATTAGACAACAGTCACTTGATATGATGACACGCCTGAGACATTACTCACAAAAACAGAGACTGTTTACAGTAAAAACAACAGTCAGGAGTCAAAACAACTCATGACCTGAACTTGAACTTTAAAAAAAAAATAGTTGTCAGTAGTTGGTTGTACCTTCGTTGTTCAGAGAAACACATTTATTGGAGGCTTGAGTTGTGTTTGTATTTGGGAAAATATTTGTTTGTTTTGTCCTGAAGTGACAGTGCAGTATGTTGTCCCATGAATGTCTGATGGTGTATCTGAAATGAACGTAGTATTTGTATTATGTTGTTGTCTGCTATAGTCAAAATACGACACCCGGAGAGCATTATTTTATATTTTAGGACATTTTAAATGGCAATAAGATCTAAAAGATCTAAAAGGATCTAAAAAGATGAATAAAAGAAACAAGACGGTTGACTTTTGGCTGAAGACCATGAAAACAGCCACATCTAGGCTGAACGAATCAGTGAAAGATGAACTGTAACTGAATAGAAATTGCAGTTTGAATGAAAGCAATCGGCAAATTGCAAAGTCAAAGATTTTAGAAGTCCCATAATTTCCGCCACAAACAACAAAATATCCGGTTATATTCTGCGTAAATACTGCTGAACCTGTATGTGTTCTGAAATACATGTTATTATCTTTTTAGTTTGTCAGCTCCATATTTCAGTCTGCACTTTCTGTCACTTGGATGCGTTTAAAATGTGAACTTTGAACAGAATCCTTTTAATTGTGATACTTATGCAGATATTTTTTCCAAATTTTGCAGTTCTCGTCCCATCTATGGATATATACAGTTCTACAAGCAGCGGATTTCTTTTCATTTGTGCCAAAATTGCTATGACACTGATGATACCACCAGCAAATAAGAAAAATACGGGGCAGTGGGTGTGTATCGGTGGTCTAAAGCTTACTCAAACACGCATGAATCACTCTCAATACATATTCAAGTGGGAAAAAAAAACACTTACATTATGTTTAAAAGCTCTTAAAAGTCGCTTTAGCATAATATCCCGTTTAATTACCGAAGAACGGCGCAGATATGGGACTAGTCTCACGCAGAAATCCCCTTCTCAAGTGTCGGCTGTGTGTTCGGGCTCTGATTTCCATGTGGCCCCGCAGGCTTCACAGAGCTGTACGTGTGAGAAACAGGTCTGCAGATTATGTGTTCAGGCCTTACAAGAGAGCTACATGCAAATCCCTGTTTGCTGCTTTATCTCGTGGATCTCGTATCAGCCGCAGAAACGTAAATGAGCCACAGCCACCGGCACGGAAAGAAAACAGGTGAAAGCTGCGTTTGACATGGGTTTACTTGGATTTATTTTTTAACAATACTTGCGATGTAACAAGCACCTCTTGAACATTCAGAACTATAGATTCAAAATAGATAGAGTACAATATAAAGCAGTGGTTCTCAAACACCCACCTAAGAAAACATTTGTCCTTCAGAGTACGACTAGATCTAAACCAGTAAAAATATGACGATTCTAGATCTAAAGAGGGTCTAATATAGGACTATGCCGTTCTATACTAGTTTTAAACAAGTACTAACCCAAAGGAGGAACAAAATGTGGATGAAATTGACTCCACAGAATCTACAAACCACCTGAAAGAGCTTGCGTACCACGATTTGAGAAACACTGATATAAAGAGTGACACAAATGTTAAAAACGCATGCGAGTCAAGGGTGAGTAATGGCAGTTCCTCCTGTAAAAGCACAACTAAAATGTGAAAAAGCTGCAAAAGTCTCATAACAAATACAACTGTCTACAACTCTGCTAAATATTTACTTTGTACCTGACATCTAAAAGAATAAAATCAAGTAAACATTTGTAGAAAACCAGATAAACAACAGGAACACTGCAGCTACACCCACATTTATCACTGATACAGACTTTGGGATCAAACACAGATAAAATGATTATCTTTCTCTCCTTAAAAAGATGTTTTTGAGTTGACGAAATACATTGTTGTGCAGCAGTTGAAGTGTCCTTTATCTCCAACTGCTGATAGCAAGTTAGCGACAACGTAGAAACTACTTCAAATTTAAATGTTACAGTATAAAGTTCATTTGAGCAAAACAAAAGCTTCACAGACAAAAAAGCAAAGAAACACATGTTATCAGCTGTCTAATTCTGCCACTCATGTTGGAATGTAGTGGAGCATTTTTCAAATAAAAGAATGTGTCTGCATAATCTTTAAAGAAAAATGTGGTTGTACCTGTAGTTTAGACTGAGACGATGAAATGCTTGTGATTCTTGTAATACTGGACGAGCTCAGATTTCAGTCTCGAATGTTAAAGCTTCTGGAGTCGATTAAGAATATTTATCTTGTCTTCTTTAGTAGAAAGGATAAGTTGTTTCTTCTATCAGTCAGAGATAAACTAATTACCTTTTTAATGTGTTAATATAAAATGCTGTTTGTATTCATTATTATTTATGTATTAGAATGAATGCTTATTGTTATATTTAATTATTTATGCAACCGTGAAGCACTTCATGTTTCGGTTACTGTTGAAACATGTCAAGGCAATAACATAATCTTCTACTTTGTCTGATACGGAAGTGTAATGGCAGACATTGGGGTTTCACTCATTCTAAATTGCTAAGGTTAACTTAAACTTTAACATAGTCGTATTTTGTGTTTGTTCCGCCTGGCCGGAGCCCATTTGACCCAGGTCACTTATTTAGATAAATGTCATCTATATCACAATTTAATCTTTCTCCTTGTCTTGCTGTAATGTGTTTATGTTTTTAATATTATGTGATAATTGTATGTTGTGTCTTCATGATGTGTTATCTCTGAGTATAAAGCGCTTATACTCTGAATATGTTGTATGCATCATACAGGGAGAGATTACTCTGTCAGGGACAGACGATATTCACTTTGGTACCAGTGAATAAATCAACTCATTGATCAGACTCATCCTCTCTGCATTTTTATTGTTTAAGTTGTTTTAAAGAAATCCACAACAGCAATTCTCCCGTAACAGAAGAAACTACAAAACTAAGCTACTGTTGTTGTATTTACAATGTGCACACTGAACAAAACCCGACGTTTTAAACATTTACTACAAATCTAATCATACTCGCAATTCGATTTTTCCCCGCAAATCGTGCAGCCCTAGTTTATATTGCAAAAACACGCCTTGAGAAACGTTAATGAGAATGGCTAAACTAATTCACGTGGACAAAACGCTTAGAAGTACTTGATTGTAGCAGGTGTAACTCTGGAAGTGGGAGCAGCACACTTGGGTTTGATAAGCTCGGCTGGTTCGAGAATAACACATTCACACTTGGCGACCCTGTCTGTTTTACTTGACAGTACAGGACTCATTTGGATTTATGAGCGCATTAGTGCCATTACCCAACACGAGTCGAGCCAGCGCTTCACTAAAGAGGCAGGAGTCACGTCTGGCTGCACTTACAAAAGCCACGAACGACACGCACTGCTCGGAGAGGCTCGGGGGAATGGACTTTTTATTCAAATGCAGAGGAGACTGTACGGAGCTAAACCATTTTGGATACACATCGGGCTGTGGTTTTCCTGACACCGTTGTGATTATTATGTTTGAAATGTTGTTTTGTGTCAAGATGTAGTTCACGGTGCGCATTTTAAAGAATACATATCATGCTTTTTTGAGTGTAGATTTTATATTTGTTCAACCGCAATATTGATCTACAATGGCTGAGTAATAGAAACGAAACTGCACATCCCCTTCATAGTGACATTTCACCGTAACAAGAAGCAGATTTTCATTTACCACTTTTATTGTTTAAAATGGCTATGTGGCATGTTTTCCCCACAATGCAATTCTGCCAAAGACCTGGTAAACTAACCCGAACTAAACGTCTAAACTGAAGGTCGCCCCCAAATTATGGAATGCCCTGCCCATGGCCTCAATATGGCAGACTCCGTTGATTCTTATAAAAAAAAACAACTAAAAACACTTTTACTTAGATGATTTTATGTCTCTTTTCTTTATTGTACATTTTCTTGTTGTCTTTTATTGCACTCTATGAAGCACTTTTTTATCTGTTAAAAGCGCTCTATAAATAAATTTGACTTACTTACTTACTAACCCTAACCCTGAGCTAACCCTAACACTAAACCTTAACCCCGTGATTTTCAGCCAGTGCCGGGGGACACTAGTGTGCTTTAAGGTTTTAGCTTTTTGGCGGTGCCTTAAAAAAATGTCCAATCTGAGTTAAGAGGTTCACGGATGGGGTGTAATTGACTCATTTACTTTTTTGTAGTGTCCTGAGCGCCAAAAAAGAACGCAAACTATCACTACTGCCAAATTTAAAGCAGAACTAAGTAACTTCTGCGACACAGCTCCCCCTGCAGGTCTCTTGTGAAAATACACTGCCAGTAAAACGACACAAAAGCTTAATTTCCCCCCTTTTTTTTATTGAAATAAGGAAGTACAATCACAAACAAAAGCATTTCATGTCGCCAAATATAAAAAAGAGAGCCAAGGTTGTCTTTGGGTCGGCGTCATAAGATGTTGAAGCACCTTTTTTTCCCGTGTAGAGACAGCAGGGGGCGACAGCGAGGGCTTCAAACACCGAGAAAAAAAACCAAAAAACATTTACAACCACCACACCGACTTACAAAGACGTTTAATAAAGGCAAAAATGTTACTTGGTTCTGCTTTAAAGAACCAGACAGTGACACAGACAATATTTGCCTCATTATACACCACATTTTTTAACTAAATGGTTTGATTTGGTAAAGTTAGCAGGTGGGTTGTGGTATGTTTTAAACCCAAAATGTGGGTTGCAAAAAAACACTGCCCTAACCAGCTCATCTCCTTCCTAATCCTAACCCTAACCCTGAACACTAGCTCTAAGCAAATTAACTGTTCATAAACCTAATCCTAACATTACCTAATTGTGAAAAAAAAATAAAAATAAACAGTCGGCTATGTGGCATAACTGGATTAGGGAAAACAATGCAGTGACCTAAAGTCATGTTATTCAAGTGTCTGAACAATCACAAGTAAATACAGAACAGTGCGTGAACGTAAGGCTGGGTGAAACTTTTTTTTTCTCTTTGGCGCGCTCAAACCTTGAATGTAGAACACTCCAGGATTAATCAATCGAAATACGACTTTGAGTAGGCAAGATTAAAAGCTCATAAAAGTCGATTTAGATATGTTCCCTTTATGTTTGTCCAGCACATCAGCATCGGAGTAAAGACAGAAATTTAAACCGCTAAACTAATACAACAACATTTATTAAACTCGACGGAGACAGGATATTTTGTTAATTACAGAGGACATTATTATCCTGCTGAATTATAAGTCTGTGCTGTCCATTCAAATTGCAATTTCTTTTTGATTACGCTTATTCTTGGAGCTCTACTGCACGAGAGCCATCGATGTTCAGACGGAAAATTATACCTATTTTCAAAGCATTTGTTGGTGTGCGATTAAAAGGCAGAATCAATATAAATATGGTGGTTCTGAAGCCTGGGTTTGTGGATGCGTCAGTCCTCGCATCATTAGTGCATCTACAGTGTGCTATGTGCTCATTATCAGTGTCTCCAGCGATACTCACATCCATTTGTCAGTGTCAGTCCACATTGATTAGCCTAATTAGGACGTAAGGAAACTAGGCTATACTGAACAAATTATCCTTTTTTTTTTTAAAGGGATAGACCTATTGAAAAAATGTGTGGTATGGTAATGTTGTTTGTTCTCTTTCTGGTGCAACTTTCTTATCGGAGAGCTAGGCTGTTATGGATTAGAGGTGGAGTAGTGGAAAGATTTATTAGGAAAAACAAAGATTAAAAGATTGTGGCAAGCGTGAAGTCAGGAGAGGGAGATAAATTAATCTTGTAGATACATTTTTATGGATGTCAGGGGCATGTTTTTTAGTCTTTTTTACCATTTTAAGACATCTGACAATTCAAAAGTTTGAAAATTTGAGACGGAAATGACCCTAAATGGTCCTGAAAGTGATGAATATGAATTGGAGTGAGCAGTTTGAGACGACAAGCATGATACATCACTAGATAATTATTTAGTTCTTTTTAGAATTCAGAAGAAAAGGCAGAACAAAAGACATCCCAAATTAAAGAACACTCCGTTTCATAGTAAATGTCACATTACGTCCAAAGTCTGTCGAATTTGTCCATATCCAAGTTAAATTAGAATGTGATTTTTTTCCCATTTTCTTCATCTCAAGTCTGTTAGTTCAGTCTTTAATTGTTGGTGTTTTTTGTTGGGCTGTAGCCGAGTAAAGACTGGCCCTGTCGACCAATTAGTCAACTAAAAGGGGGAGTGACACAGATACATGGAAAACTGTAAAGTATTTCCATGTATCTAAACCAAACTGCACTCAAAAGAACACAACTGTAGAGGAGTTCATGCAAAGACAGCCTATTTATACGTTAAGACTCCAAAATTGTCAGCGAATTAATTTTATATTTTCTCATTTTTGTCATATAATAATTTTATATAAATACAATTATTAAGATGACTAATAAAAATCTTAGTCGACTAAGATACCATCGACCGACTAATCGACTAAGCCCTAGTTGTTTGTATCATAATTTTTTCGCCGCCAAAATATGCTCCTTAACCAGATCCTTCTAACACTACCTTTGCTCCCTTGGCCTGTAATGTGGGCACAGGTTTGGATGTTTTATAATCAGAATAAACTGAAATCTTTCCAAAACATACATTCTCCAAGTGATTTCAACTTTGTGGCAGTCCATCGTTGGAAATGGAGCTCTATAGGGTACAGGTTGTGCATAATATGTCACACAAATTGAGGTTTTGTGCTTGAAATCTGAGCAGAGACGACGTACTGTCATCAGGCGCATCCCTCACAGCAGCAGAGCGTCTACAGAGCACTGTCACCACCAGGTTCCTCTGTTAAAGGTAACTATGCACTCACAGTACCTTTCGTAAATATACAGGAAATGCTATGAATAAAAAAAAGGCTGAATGTTTACTGTTTACTTTAGTAGTTAGTTTTGTACCCCTTTGGAAAATGAGATGACACATATCAAAAGGTGAAACAAAAAAGAAAACGAAAAGATTAAAGTTTCGATTGTGAGTCACTTGTTATTCAACGCTCTACACCTCGTACCTCGTAATGCAAAAGTCTTCCCTTCATTTGCAAGAAAGAACATTTAAACACATAAACACTGCTCCAGCTCTCATTTACTGAACATGAAGTCCAAGTAGTGATCAGGCCTATCTGAAACCATCATAAAATGGAAGAAAAAAAGTGTTTAAATGAACAATTATTGGATGCAAAAGGCAACAGACATCACTGATACATTTTGATATAACTATAGGGAAGAAAACCAATAGCTAATTAAGAGAACAAAAATAACAAAATGTATGGCCTATGATTTACAGTATGTTCAAATGATCCAGACAAAGCAGAACATATTCTTTCGTTGGTAGTTTTGTACCGTTTTTGCTACTAAAACAAGTGCCTTTACACATTCACCGGAAAACCAGCTCTCACACTTCTCTCTCACACTGAGGCCGTGCAGTCTGCAGTGTCCACAATCCATTATTTCCAATTAATGCTGAGGAAAACCATCATCCGTTTAATCACGAGACTAATTTAAGTGACATTTAAGAAGCGCACGCTGTTCCTTCGCAGCAATGACACGGGCCGAGCTTAAAAAACAGCGCGTGCGTTTCTGGCGACCACCATGACGGTAATAATGTGGGTGTCTGGCACTGGCCCGGGGCTGTCCCTGCGGTGAGGGGAGGAGGGGGGGGAGGCCCGTGCGTGGGGATGCATCACTGGTATCATTTAATTCATACCATAAACGTGACAGGGTTAATGAGTGGCAAAGAGGGCCCTGGGACTGACGGAGGCGCACACCGGGGCGAGCGGAGAGGATGAGGTTTAGTGTTCAGCGCAAACATGACACCGACACAGACCGCAGTGTGCTGTATACCAGGGGTTTAGCATTAGCCGCTAAATGAGGCCAATTATGAGGATTTGGCCCTGTTCGCGGGGAATCTATGTGGATCTACTGCGTTTTATCAATTGAAATCACGACATGTTAATGCGGTTTTGTTTTTTTGTTATTTAACCTTTATTCCCATTGAGATAAATACCTTTTTTCAATAGAGGCATGGCCAAGTGGAGGCAAAGTTCAACACAGTTACAACAAAAATACAATAACATTACAATGATTTGACCCGACTTCTAGGAAATGTACACTAAATGGCACTTTTTGGATTTGATTAAATAATGTTTTAGACAGTAGCTTGAAGTGGATGTCTGCTCATTAATTAAAGTTTTTAATCATAAAGGATACATGCATTTAACTTTTCAAAGTGATACTGTATGTCGGGAGTTAAGGTTTAGTTTAATTACCTTAAATATTTTGATAAGCGATGACAGAAAATTAAGACTTTCAAACTATTTACAAGTGACGATGAAAGAAGAAATACAAGTATACCTTATTTGGCTTAAATTATTAGTGAAAAAACAAAAAAATATAATGAATAAAAGCGCTATTGTCCTGTATACATTGTCAACGTACATAAACAGACACACACACACTTTTATATGATCTATTTATATTTATTCATATTATCATATTACATATTTGCAATTTTACCTTGTTTAAATGTCCACAATGTGTTTATATTTTCTAAGTAAGTATAGCATTTTCCCTATTAGCACAGAATGGAGTGGAATGAAACAAATGTGGTGCTCTAAAGATTATGAAACGTGTTTCTAATAAATGCCATCTTTTTTCTCATTGCTAAAAGTTAAACAGGTCTAAGTTTGATTTGTTTTGTTCGAGGAGAATAATCAACACTACCCTCCAAACTAAATGTGCATTAATCTAAATAATTTAAACATATGCTAAGGTGAGTGTTCGTTTCATTCCTACAGTTGGTGAGTGTGAGGTGGTGTCTCTCTGTGCAGCGGGGCCCTGATGTGATAACTAATGCATTTGGATTCAGGGCTGGGCTGTTTTGGCTCATTTACAGTGGTCCGGGAGGCAACAGAGGAGCAGCGTGTGCCATGTGACCCAGAGGGGGAGAGGGAGGGAGAAAGAGAGAGGGAAGAGAGAGAGAGAGAGAGAGAGAGAGAGAGAGAGAGAGAGAGAGAGAGAGAGAGAGAAGAGGGACAAAGTGTGAGAGAGACGGAAAAGAGATGAAAAGGGAGTTAGTGAGAGAAAGAGAGAGTGGAGAGGGAGCGAGAGGGAGAGAAATGAAAGAGAGTGGAGGGAGAGTGAAAGAGATAGAGAGAGAAAGAGGATGGGGTAATAAAAGAGAGAAGGGGAAAGATGGGGACGGAGAGAGAGAAAGAAGTATAGAAGGAGAGAGTTGTGAAAGAAGACAGAGACAGAGTTGTATACAGAGAGAGAGAGAAAGAAGAGTGAGAGAAAGAGGGGGAGACAGGTGTAGGGAAAGAGAGGGAGAAGAGATAAAGTGACAGGTTAAAAGAGAATGAGAGAGAGTTATAGACTGGGGAGGGCTTAGAGAGAGAGAGGAGGGAGAATGAAAAAGGAGTAAAGAAGAGAGGGTAGTGTACAGGGGGAACGAGTGAGAGAGCAAGAGAGAAACAAAAAGAGAAAGAGAGAGACAGAAACAGGGGCACAGGGGCAGAATAAGAGAGACAGAGAGAGAAACAGAGACAAGAGAGAGAAAGGGAGAGACAGAAATATAGAGAGAGACAAGACACAGAAAGAGCGATAGAGAGCGACAGAAACAGAGACACAGGGGCAGAATAAGAGAGACGAGAGAGAAGGAGAGAAGGAGAAAGAGAGAAGGAGAAAGAGAGAGAGCGAAAGACAGAAAGAAAGAAAGCGAGAGGTGGAAGTAAAAGGTGCTGCAGTGGGATCAGGTTTAGGGACAAACAGATGGTGAAGCCTGGGAGTTTTTCGACAGAACAGGCTCTAATTACCATGAATATGTTTGGCTTCAGTGACTGTACGCACACATGCACAAACACAAGGCATATCGCACCAGAGACACAGTATGTTCTGTTCTTTAACCTGTTAATCGGTTGCTTTATCAGACGGTTATTGATTCACTATCGAGCATCGTCAGAAGGTCAACAAGCTGTTTTTCAGGAAAGTATCATAAACCGTCACAGAAAGTGGCAGTATTAAATGATAGACTTGTAAAAGTAAGGAAACAGTTACATTTGTTTGTCTATGTCTTTGTTTCTTCTATTTTAATGAAGCCCATTATGACAATTAATAGATTTATATATTTACTCATGGACAGCTCTACAGAGTTTCAATGACTAAAAGATGTACAGCAAAGTATAATAGATCGCTGAGGTAATATAATCTGACAAAATGAAGTAGACAGACTCTGGTGGTAAAGGCCCGTAAACCTTTAATCATTTAGTTAATCATTTTTGTTAGTTGACTAATTCTTTTTGGATGATTTTAAAGGATTTATATGGACAAGAGAAGAAAGGAGAAGACAAGTTGTGAGTTATCTTGAGATTTTGATGTGACTTGTGCCTTTTTACAGGTGACACACTGTTATTTCTTTAGTTTTCTGCCAAATATTTGTTATTGTGTAATCTCCTGCAGTCTTATGCTCTGGTCAGTGCACTTTAGGTTAAAAACATGGTCGAATCCAAGCGATGTTTAATAGGTTTGAGAGCTTTTTCCAGTTCCAAGCACCTCAAGAATTTCGTTTTAGTCGATTACAGTCCGACTGGTGAAGAGGATGAGATAAAGAAGCTGAGAGGTCTTTTGTTAGTGCTGCTGCGATGGGGAAACCAAAATTAGACCATCTTTTGCTGCAAATCACACTTAAGTCCAATGACAAATCCATAAATGCACAATTATACACCACTTCCATCCAAAATGCACGCCTTTTCCTATCTCGTACGTCCTCGACACAAACATTTTCTCCGTTACCTTCCAAGGACTTTCACCTGAACACATTCAAGCTCGCACAATGCAATTTCAATCCATTTCGGAGTGTGAATAACGCAGCACTCCTCGTATCAAAGGAGTCTAGACAAAAACACTGCTTTGTCTGGGCATGTGTGTGGGAGAACAGCCTTTTTTTTTCTTTTTTTTTCGCACCGGCAGCTCGAATTTTGCGATCACCAGCAGCACCAGCTCGAGCACCGGCAGCGGCAGCAGCAGGCGAGGACAGAGGACAAAAGCGCTGCGCCGAGGAGGAGAGAGAAAAATGAGCGCGGGATAAATTGGCTGGGAGGAGTGATGGAAGACGGAGAGGAGAGAGAGACAGAGCGGATGGTGATGGATGGGCAAATGGTGGGTGTGTGACGGGGGAGAGAGCGCTCGGGGCACGAGGCGAGGAGACGAGATGCGTTTGGAGGGTCGCGAGAGAGGGGGAAAAAAACGCTCTGTCTCTTTTCCCTGCGCCTCCCCTTTTTCTATTAACACGTTTCGCTGCTCGGTATCGTGGCGGTTATTGTCCGCGAGGCTGGCAGTTTACACTCGCCTCTGCCCCTCACAATTAAATCTGGAGTCAACAAAAACAAAATGGCTTTCAACGGCGATAAAGCTTTTCCGCTGGCAAATAATGCTTCTGTCAAGTCCGCTGAGGATAATGTATTGATCAAAGCAAGGAGACAGAATGATGAGTAGTAATTACGGAAAACAAAGCATAATGGGAGAAATTTAAGTGGGTGTTGTGAAGTCTTAACGTCCGCTGAACCAGGACTCCAGAACGAACCCAAAATTAAACCAGTAAATCTTGGAACTGGGTCTACAAACAGGATTAAAGCGTTACTAAAACAGGTTAAAGGTGCACTTTTTAACCTGACACCTCCTTGAGTCTATAAAAAAGATAAGTTAGTTACACGGTGTACCTTTAAAGAAGAAAGAGTAAACCAGGAGTGCACAAAGAGTTCAGGACTCATCAATTAATTATGGTCTGTCAAATCATTTGTATGGAGTTTAATTATGCTACAACCAAATGTAAAAAAAACCCAACTTCAATAATGTGATTATGATATGATTTTAGTCCACAATTTTGTAAAGCAAACCTTTTAATCTATTCTATAGTGTTTCAGTTGACAGTAGTTTAAAAGTTTGGCATTATACATTTAAAATTGTAAGGAAACTACCAAAAATCTAAAAATTATCAACCATTCCAGGACTGATGTGTTAAAAACAGTTGCATACAACGGGCTGGAACTAATATAAACTTTCTGTCCACATTCATTTTATTGAGGCAGTGAAATAAATGCATGCATATTGACGTTCTTGCACCACAGAAACAAGTGATTGCTGTTAATATGCTCGTCATATTTGCCAACAAGCAATGAGTCAGTAGCTTTCTGCTCCATTTTCTAAAGTTCGCTAATTCAAGAAGGATTTGAAGTCCCTGATGAATTAAAACTTGCTATATTTTGGAGTTCAGCATTACATTTTAACGATTGTAGCCATTTTATTTGGTTGAAATGACGCTATACACGATAAGGTTTTCTTGTAAAGCTCTGGTGTTACAAAAATACTATTACGAGAAGCGCTACATGTATTCTCCAACTCTAGAAAGGTGCTCTTTGGAGAAGGGTTTTCAGCTTAAAGATACAAGGATGGTTGTCTGTAAGGTAAAATCTCAGAGAAAATCAGACAACAAAAAAAAACAATACACTAAATTTTAGAAAAGTTAAAAAGTCTATATTCCATCTTGGTTATTAAATATGAAACTTTATGCATTCTGGCTTATTTGACCTTCAGTGGGGCACAAGGACAAACCCAGATAAGAGGTGTGCACTCGTTCTGGTGTTACTCACATGTGGTTGTGGTTTCCAGCCCTCATTCATAAAACTTTATTTAAAATTCTTAATAGAAAAATACATAAGGACTAAACACAAACTTCTAAAAACTCCCTTTAACACGCAAATGTCTCGTCTCTCTGGGCTCTTATCACTTTCCGCCTCGTCTCTGAAAGCCTCAACGCACAAAGTTCAGCGTTTTTGGACTGTACAGCTAATTTCCTCGTCAAGTTGTCTTTTGATAGATAGAAGTCTCGTATGCAACATTTTTGTACGTATGTAAGCTTTATAAATAAGCTGTTTTTTCATAATTCATAACTCTCCCATAGAAAACCAGGTACCAGTTTTTAAAATCGAGGGGTTCTTGTTCTGTTTACAAACATTGGAAGGGTCTATAATGGATGGCCTGTCAAAAAAAAACAAAAAACAAATCTTGAATCTCTGTATTGCCATTCAGAAAACATTGTTGTGGCACATTTCTACCTTTTGTGCGTCTGTACTTTCAAGTTCACATTATAGAGGAATGAAAACAGCCCGTGGTTCATCAAAGCCGCTGTGAGATCAAGGCCTGAGAAAGGAAAACAAACCCCGCCTCCTCCCCCTCCGCACCAGACCACGGCCTGTCCCGCACTGTCCCACGGGACGCTATCAGGACATGGAAAGGTCAGGGGTCGGGGAGCACCACGGTAACCACAATAAACACACACACATATTGAATGTCACTCCGGGTACCTGCCGCACCAGCACCTGCCGACAGCGCAATCAATTACATGCACCGAATTAACTTAAATGCAGAATAATGGATGGATGTCAGAGTGACCTTCACAACTGGGTTTGTTTGGTTTGACAATATGTGTCTTCTTATAATATTCAAAATACAAGTGTGGTTATATTAGACCAGGCAGTTGTTGCGGGAAATGGGGAGAGATAGGGGAGAGACATAAGGCAAATGGAGGATGATGGAGGAGCTGCTGTTAATATGTCAAAAAGCAATGAGTTAATATCTAACTTTCTGCTCCATTTAATAAAGTTCATTCATTTAAGGCGAGACGCTGCAGGTGAGGGAAGGGAAAAATCTTAAATTTTCTTAAATAAGTTTTCTCACATAAATGTAAGAAAAATACATATTACAAGTTTTTTATCATGTCATGTTTTCATATAGAAATGTGGCATTTTAGTGTAAAACGGCCAAAATTACACATATTTGGGACATTTAAATCTGAAAAATGGACAGAACCAAGTTTCTTGGTTATTTTTTTACACATATTATACAAAAACCTTTACAGCATGGATTTTGGATTTCTTATTTAATTTTTGAGTACATTTTTGACTGAAAATTGAAAATTTGCCTAATTTTTTTTACTTAGACTTCAATAAATCACTTTTAGAATTAGATGTCAAAAATCTTGTTGAGTCCCAGATTGTACAGTCTGGTGTAGAAGATACTTTAAGTGTTGATCTTTGTGTCTCGAGGGGAGAAAAATGCATTTTAAGAGAACGGCTTTTGAAGTTACAATGTCATAGATTAAATGAAGTAATAAAACATTCCAAATTGGAAGCAAATTGGACAAGTTTGTTGTTTCCACACTAAAGCCGATTTGTTGAGAGAACAAACTGACAAAAAAAAAAAAGAAGAAGAAAATAAAAATGAGGATCCTGATGAAATAAAACTCAGAACTCATAACATTAGATTTAAGACATGTCGCGTCAATAAACCAAGGAAAACGCTGCTATTTATAGGTTTTTTTTTTCAATGTTAAACTGTCTTTTTATAAAATGTGGTAGTTTTTTATGTTTAATTTATTTTTTCTCAGCTGAATACTTTATGTGACAAGGCAATTGTGGTAGGAAAAGGGGAGAGACATTAGGCAAATGATCGAGGAAACAAATGGTTGCTGTCAATATACTGTTAATTTAACCACTGCATCACTGACGAAGCACAACGAAAATGTAGTATTGTTCAAAGACAAAACTATAGCTGTGCAATTGATCACATTTTAATCAAGATTGAGTCATTTCTAGTTGACAATGACATTTAATTGATCCTCAGTGTTCATCTTATTCCATGAGTCACAGGTGCCCCATGAATGTCTCCCTCCTTCCACTTGAATTAGTTTAGAGCTGCCTCTCGATAGAAAACAAAGTACAAAAGTGTTTTCAAGCCGCCCAGCAAAACGGTGCAGTGTTGACGTGATGCTGCACATTTTATACAAATCTATCTACTTTATATCTTATTTTAGCGCCGAGAGTTTTCCCTCGTTCTCCACGTCGTAAACAGAATTCCTGCTCAGCCAGAAGTGCCGAATGGAAGTCCCGATCTGTAGCGAAAAGGGGCAAAAGTGGGTGGAATAAGTTGAATAAAAGCATTGCAGTTCAGACAATTTTTTGCATCAAATGACAATTATTTAAAATTTGTATTGTGTTAGGTTCAAGGAAATGAACATTGAAAGCAATTTTGATTCATTTTTTAACAATAAAAACGTACAATGACATAAAAAATCAGGTTTGATCAATACGAAGACAATTGTTATTATTTGTTTGTAATATAACCCAGCCCTAATGAGAACGTGTGAAAAGACAACGACATCTACACCATTTATTCATTGCACGTCACTTGAGAAGAGAGAGAACTCATTAGTGTTGGTCTGTTCACACTCTTAGTATGAAAACTGAAATACATGCCTAATACACTGTGCTTCTGGATTAATTGGGTGGTCACAGACATAAAGTTGGACACCATAAATTTTACTTCATACAGGTAATAACTTGTGTTTTAAAGTCGACAATTAAAACAAAAAGTGGATCCATGCACTGCTTCTGTTCCAACCGAATGAAACGTGTGCTACTCTTTTCTACATCAACATGTTATAATGGTGTCACATACATAATTTATGCTTTATCTGAGGATAAATATTACATTATGACCCATGTTTCGCTGTTTTATGGGAGTTGCCTGCAGTCACAAATCACTTTTACTCTTGTGTCTAATGAAATGTTCATTACAAAATCTATTTGGGCTATTTTCTTGTATTAACGACAGTGAGCTGGAGCTAAATGAATTCGGGTGTGCAGAAACAGGTCTTTTGCGCCTGATACAGTATCTACTTAAATAACACATCTCATTAAGTCTGCTGACTAATGAGGTGATTAGCCCCGGCTACCAGTAACTAGCGCTAGCCTAGCGTAGCCTCTCCAAGGGCTTAAACGCAGTGATTCAGATGGAATGGTTAATATGGCTGGTGGTTCAGGCTTTTAATTGCCCAAAAGCTATTAGAAGTAATGTGCAGATATGTGGAGGACAAATGACTTTAATTAGCTCGTGTTAATGTGTTTGCTCGCAGAAATATTAGCGCATTACAAGGAAAGGAAACAGTGGCGAAGAAAGAAAGCTTGCCCTGCCCTGGATTAAGGCTGGAGAGCTCGTGTGTGTGTGTGTGTGTGTGTGTGTGTGTGTGTGTGTGTGTGTGTGTGTGTGTGTGTGTGTGTGTGAGAGAGCGACACTTTGGGAAGGGCAGGGGGCCTCTACAGCAGTGAAGTGTGCCACAGCTATTTATAGGCCCAGTTGATTGCAGATTTATTCTCCAGGGAGGGCCAGGCCGGTGCGGGGCGGGGGAGCGCGGGGAGGAGGCTCGGATGGGAGGAACAGCTGTCTGTCAGGAGGAATCTGCTGCTTAATTTCCTTTGGGGAAGAGGCAGAGATGAAAGCTCAGGCCAGACAGAGCGGGGAACACACCAGGTTGTTTTGCTCACAGTACATCGGACATCTTATCGGTTGTGAGAGTTTTGTTTTTACTAATTATGTCATGTAAATCCCACTCACAGTCAGCATTTAAGACAGAAAAGACGATGTAGCAGGGGTTTCTGATCTGAGGTAACGACTCTGATCGGCCGTTGGAAAGTTAATGGATGTTCAAAATAAAATATCGCATTAAAGGTGCTGTACAAAAAGTGGTTAATTCTTAATAATAAAGGACTTTTAACTTTTGTACAGCAGAGTTCCTTGGATCTTTTGTTTAACATTTTTATGGTTTGTGTTCAGTTGTTGATGTATTTCTCAAGTTATCGGCCTGATCCTAGAAGAGCACCTGTGTTTATTTTTACTTTTTTAAGAGACACGTATTTTGAACCAGTTACTTTTTTGAGCTTTTAACCATGTTCTAACAATGTTCCGTCATCAAAAACATACCTAGAGTTGCATCTAGCTGCAGTCATGCTAGTTTTAGGAATGCTGGTTAGAAAATCCTCTCCTCTCCAACCATCAAAAACACTTCCTGCTGAACTCCTTCGATTAATGATGTTTTTTTTTCTGCATTTTCACTGAAATACAGTTCATTTTTAACAGTTCAAATGTATCCCTCACTTTCTCACGCATTCCAAGCATCGTAATTACGCACCATGATGAGTTTTATAAGCCTTTTCAGTTCAGAAGCCAGATTGAGTTTTGCTGAGGATGCTAACAGCACATTTCCTGGTTTTCTTGGAATAAAAAGGGCTATAATTTGATGCAGACAGCACACAGAGGTCTCAATTTGATCAGATAAGCTGCTTTTATAACCAAATTTTGCAAAAAAAAAAAAAAAAAATTGGGTACAGCCTCTTTAACCTGTTCTTCGATATATATTGTGTTTCAGTGTTAGCGTGTGCAGTGTTGTTTGTGCCAACCAAAGACACATTTTTGACATTTGTATTAAACAGAAGATGTTAAAACTGCTTTATTCTCTCTTTGTACGGGCTTGGGGCTGGTTGATTTCCCTGGAAAATACACGGTTAATTGTCTCGGTTTTACTTGGTTCTTTTTAAACCTGGAGCAGCAGCTTATCTGTGCCACAAGCGCAGAGTAAAGTAGCTTTCAAACGACATCATGACAGAGATGCTTTTGTGCACAAGCGGGAAATACACAATGGGCACGTATCATAATCCTTTGTTACCTCTGCCTTTTACCCTGAAGGACGGCTTGACTCACTCTCTGCAAGTTCACGGCCACATACCATTGTAAAGGCCAGGACTGAGATAAATGACTTTATTTTTATCTCTTTGTTGTTAGTTCAACACACGTAACATTAACAGGAACGGAAATGTTTATATGGTCAACTTATGCCTTATATTTTACCCTGGTGGCCTGATTATTTGACTGTGAGTTTTGTTTTTCGTTGTTACACTTTGTAAAGACCCAAATTAGATGTATGTTATCCCAATCACAGTATTCAGACAATACAACATAATAAGTCTGTATCTAATGCATTAACTGTATCACTTAAGGTAATATCACTGTACATCCTAATTTGTAAGTTTACAACATACATTTTAATTTTTAAATAGTGCATCTGCAGTTTTTTTTTTTAATAAACATCAAAAAACAACTCTCACACACACCTCTAAACCAAAATCTATCTATATATTGTCATCATTTTGAAATATAAATAAAATATAATTCAAGTTTCAATCCATTCAACATTTAGATTTTCCTTTGGCTCTTTCTTAGACATTTTCTTTGTTGTCTAATTGTTGATAACCGTCACAACAAGATTATACGGTTGCTTTTCATACGACTGGAACATTTTGTTTTTGGACGACGTTCTTGCACAGCTGTTTGCGTCTCTTTGTGGTCGAAGTGCGTGGTCAAGGCGTGAAATAAAGAGGCTGTTCAGTATGCGGCCCTGTATCGACAGTGGGATGAGAAATACTTTGGCCTCAGCTCGATGAATTCTTTACTGTGATCGAGTCTGGCACAGAGACACAGCTACAGGCAAGAACTGAGGCGGGATAAGGAGTTGTATGTTGACAGGGCAAATTACATCCAGCGATGCTAAATCAATGATATATTCAGGATCATGTGAGACGTACGTGCACAATACTTCACTGTGAGTCTGCACAGTCAGGTCTCTGTAAGAGCAGAGATACCGAGCTGATACAGTATTTAACTTGTCTGGACTTCACAGAAAGCAATAGCAAATATATCAGTCTGTCTACGTATAGTTTGCTTTACTTTCTGTTAGGGCTGTAGTCAACTAAAGAAGTTCTTGGTCGACTAAAGCAGTGGTTCCCAACCTTTTTTTGTCTCGAGTACCCCCTAAGGTTGGTGTCACACTCAGAGTACCCCTTTGGAAAATAAATAGGTTTAGTAGTCGAATATAGTCAATTATTACTATAATATTTATTGTTTTCATTAAATTTATGGTCCAACACACACCAAAAAGATGCAAAATTTCCAACTAAAGACACATTTTTATTCAGATAAAAGTACATTTTCTCTTAATTTAAAACCCAAAGCCATTCCATGTACCCCCTGGTAATTCCTCACGTACCCCTTGGGGTCCCTGTACCCCTGGTTGGGAAACACTGGACTAAAGACATGCCCCATCGACCGATTAGTCGACTAAACGAGTCAAAACTCTGCGTTATCTCCATGTATCTGAGTCAAACTGTACTCAGAAGACCAAAAATGCATAGGAAACACGTGGAAAAACAACGATTAAGACTACATCGACCGATTAATCTACAAAACAATTAAAGGATTACACCCCTATATATTGTAAATTATTGCGATTATAACTATTAAGATCTGTGATATCGATATTATTGAGATATTTAAATACACTTTTTGACTAAGGCTGAAACTAATGGGGCTGTGGTCGACTAAAGACATGCCCCATCGACCGATTAAAACGGGGTGTGGTAAAAATATATCAAAACTTTGAAGCATCCATATATCTAACCAGATAAGTACCAGGAAACTGTGTATTTATATGTTGGACTCCAAAGTCTTCAGCAAACCCACTCCGTATCTTCTTGTTTTAGCTGTTTTTGCCATATAAAGCCTTTAAATCTAAATAAAATAATTAGTCGACTAATAAAAATGTTGGTCAACTAAGACACCATCGACCAATTAATCGACTAAACGACTGAAGGATTACAGCCCTGCTTTATGTACAAGGGAAACAACTGTATTTAGCCAATTTGTTAATCGAGCAATATTGTACTCAAATGCATAAAACAAAAACCTAAAAGAAAAAACAGACAGATAATGGTGGTATGGCCTCACCCAGTTGATATTATGGAGAGCAATTTGATATTAATATTGTTGTTGTGCCAAGTATAGACATTTATTTTGTTTTTGGGTACAATATATATCCCATTTCTTTTAGTCAGACAGCTTTATAGTGAGATGTATTTTCCTTGACACATTTGATTGCTTGCAGTAGCAGCTGAAACATGTCTGAAAGAAAAAAGGTGTGCTCAATAGCTGGAGATTTAACATAAAAAACATTTATGGAAACTGTTCATAGAGTTACACAATCTATGTGTGGAAAAAGTAAACGAAAAGGAGTCGTGGAACAACCTAAATACACTGCTGGGTCACTAATGGTAAATACACTTCACAAGCATCTTCTGAATGAACGCCGAGTTGCCGAGTGCATATTACAGCTCCTTCTAATCATGACTTTCTTTGGTGGAAAAGCACTTGACGTAAATATTCATCATAGTTTTAAATCCTTGAAGTTACAGTTTAGGGAGAAATTTTGAACAATAAAAGCTGAAAATTACAGGAATCCCTCTGTAATGTCATCAATAGGCGACATTACATAAAAATATAGCGACGATTTACTGGAACTGACACAGGATAAACATCAATTAACAAAATAAAGGTGTTCTCAGGGATTATTATTTGTCAAATCATAACTCTAGTGTAATTTTAATGAATTTTGGCCCTTGTTTACAGTGTGGTTACTAAGTAACAGTAGTGGAATTACCTCTATCTGCTGCTCATGTCCAACCAGGAAGTAAAATTATGAACTTTACAAAAATGGTCAAACAAATAGGCAAAATGTTTAGTAAAATCTCAAATATAATCATGTTCACAACGTTTTAGTGAAATGTGTCTGTCATATGCACTTTAAATATTTAGTATCTTTATTATTAAGAAGTTAAATATCTCTTCATAAATACCCTCCAAAAACACCACAGTGATAATATAGTCCCTGAAACAAGCTCCTAGCAACTTTTGTCCCATTACGTTTAGTATTAAGCATCTTATAATCCAGTGGTTCTCAAACTAGGGGTCGGGACCCCAATGGGGGTCACGAAATGATTTCTGGGGGTCCCCAGATGATGGGGAAAAATTGATTAACAGTGTTAAACAAGGCTTGACACCTTTGTAAATGTAGATTCCTATTTGTTGGCCTATTAAAGTCATTTTTCTACGTCTATATTCTCAAAATAAAGTCAAACATTAACTATAAGGCTAATTTATCACTTTGGAAGTCGCCTATTTTTTGTGTTTGAGGGTCGCGAATGTGAACTATTGTTATTTTAGGGGTTGCGACTGAAAAAGTTTGAGAACCACTGTTATAATCAACATCTGATTATTACAACCCAATCCTGATCTCTATCAAACGTATAAATACCCGCGCTGGAAGTATATAATAGTCCCTGATAGAAGCACACATAGCAACTTGGAAAACACACACGCCATTACACTATTGCCCCGTTGACCACACACAACCCGAGCCTCTTCTGCCCCTCCAGCCCCACAGAACGGCACAGGATGTGGGCTCATGTGTGCCGAGGCCTGGCAGCGCCGCTGGTGATGGATCGTGTGCCGCGCCTGGGCCCTTCTCCTCAGAGCCGTGCCATTTGCCAAACGACCCTCTGCCAAGAAAAGACGGCGTTACAAATATCGCACATTAGGGGAATTACGCCTTTATGCCGAATCCAAACGGGCGCGGGGACCAGACAATGGCGCGAGCGAGATGGCGTTTCCGTTACAATTAGCTGCATACTAATCGCTTTTGCCTCATCTTTTACTTCTCTGTGTCGCTGCCTCCGGGCTAGACTGAAAAACAACAACAGCAGAGGACACTGTGCCTCTGCAAACATGGCAAAAACAAAAGGCTTTCTGTGCGCTACAAGACAAATGAGCGTTCGAGGATGACTTCAGGGACAGATACTGAACAGTGAGGAGCCTTCTGTGGCATGAGAAATGTCTGGAGATGCTATCTTTTAAACGCCTTTCATGAGCAGAACAACTCAGATGTAATAACACACGTAGGATTTCCCCAAATAATAAACAAGTCCAGGTGAAGTGTTCTCGCCCAAAGCCGGTAGAAAAAAAACCCATCACTCGTAAAGATGCAATTTCCTGAAACAAGACACACTGAGCAAATTGGGCTGGAGTTGTTTTGCTCCATCGTCTGCCTATTACAGACCGAGCAGGAGCGCCGTGAAAGACTGGGCCAGGCTTTCCGCAGGCACTTTAAAGGCACGAGCACCCAGACTATTTTTCTGGGATAAGGAGGAGGGGGAGGGGAGCTGGTGTTTTTGTCTGAGCGCAGAGTGAGCGGGAAAAAGGAGAGAGGAGGAACGTGTGAGGAGGCCTGTAGTAAAGTCAAATATTGCATTCAGCCACAGAGTTGTTCGATGAAATATTGTAATTCAGCAAAACAAATGCATACATTTTTGCTCTTAAGAACCAGTTTCTTTGTTACAGCAATTCAACACAACAGATGACAGCTTACAGCAAATAATTATTATTATTTTTAACATTTGAGGCCATGATTAAAGTCTATAGGTTCTTGTGTTTTTTCTAATTCTGACTTAATTTGGTGGGAGGGCACCTGTGTTAAATATTTGTCATAGTTTTAATCCATAAAGTTGCAGTTTGTGTAGAAATTTTGAAAAATATAAGTTTAAAATCGCAGGAAGTAGAGCTGCGTTCTAATATGGAATCCCTCCGCCCAGGTCATCAAAAAGCGACGTACCACTGAAAATAAAGACACGGTCAACATTCAACTGACACAATTTTTTTGACAGTTTAAACGATTATTCAAGAAAATATTATTTGTAATATCACAAATATTGTGTAATTTAATTGGGGTTTGGCCCTTGTTTTCAAAACGGTTGCTAGGTAACAGTTGTGGAATTACCTCTATCTATGTCATATTTGTTGCTCATTTCCAACCAGGAAGAAACATTTTAAACATTATGAAAAAAATTATGTCAAACTATGGACCAATGGGCAACGTTTAATAAAATCTTAAATATAATGTTCACTATGTTTTAGTGAAATGTGTCGTCTAACCTGTCATAGAGACTTTAATTGTACACTTTTGCACTTAAAGTGTCACATAAAGTGCAATGCATTTCTTTAACATTACTACAGCTAACAATTGGAGTTTTTTTCAACGAGAATGAATAGTGAAGCCGAAGCCGTTAAAGTATATAAAACTATTATTTCATGATATTTATGTTATTCATCTGCTCTTCTCACAGTCACATGTAAAAGAGGAGGTCCTGTGGTCACTAGATGCTCACCAGAAGCGCACAAGATCAGAAATCTCAATTTAAAGTCTGTTAGCCTTTAGCTCATATGACACTTTTACACACTAATTATTATCTAAAATAAAATACTAAAATGTTTACGCACTCAACAATAACTTTTAACGAAGCTTTGACCTCTCGTAAATGCGGTCGATGGGTTGGTACCAGCTGACACTCTCTGTATTATTCATAATTTGCATGTTTTTCGGGCTAATTCTAACAGCTATAGGGAAAATACATGAGATTGCCACTGGAGTCCTTCAAATCATACTGGACTAGCCGCACTGCTAAGGGGTTGAGTATTGAATGTGGCGTCTACTTATTTATACATCTATGAGCATGACGGGCAAGAGCGGGGCTAGGCTACATCTTACTGAAGCATTATGAGCATTTAAAAAAATACAAAAATTCCTATTGTGAAAATAGAAAGGAATAAGTTCAAATCCGGCCATTGTGAAAGCTGTAGGTCAATGTCAGTTGAACAGGAAATTACAAAAATACATTGCGTTATATGAGGGAATACTTAGGGACTCCGCTGCAGTACCGTGAAATGGCCACTAATCAAACTCACCCGAGGACAGAGGGGGCGTTTCTTATCTACTGCAGGTGGAAATAAACAAGATGCTTCCTTCTCATGAAAGTCAACGTTTGTATTTGCATTATCCAGTTTTAAGCACTTTAAAATTCAAACTAAAATAGACTTTAATTATGCAATTATTGACCGATTTAGATGTGTTGACATAATTGCCATAAAGAGACACTGTCATTGTAAACAAACAATGAAGTATAATGTTTAATGGTGTAGTGCAGTGGTAGAAGACGATGCAGCAGAGGATGCCGGAGGAAAAGGCGGGTGGTTGATTACAGAAGAGACACACAAACAGTTAATCAGGACGGAGGAGGCGGGGGGCTGACAGATGTGGAGTCGTGCACAGCTGGTCGGGGCTGGTACAGAGCACACAGGCCCCGCTCTCCATGTGCACACCCCGTCCTCTGGCCTCTCCCACCGGGCGACCCCACAGACGGGACTCCCCTCTGAGGGCCTCCTGTCTGGGGTCTGCGCGGGACTCTGGACCATCCTAAACTGGGACATGCTCTGTGTGGTCAGACCTGCTCCTGCTCTACACATGAACTCCCTTTGGGCCTCTCAGGGCTGGATTTGTGGGGCAGATTGTGGCTTGATTTATTCACGTTTTGCACAGGTTGCAGTTGCAGGTGGCTGTGTTCTGTTTCAGCAAATAATGGAGGACACTGATTATGATGAAATTGATTGTGTGTTTTTAGAGGTTCAGGATAATAATTCATTTAAATTTGTGAATTTTAGAACTTATTGTCAAGAATGAATTTTGTAGCTTAGTATTTAACGTGGTAATGGTATTAATGTTTTGTTTAACTATTTTAGATGCTTAATGATGAATTGGATAATCGCTGAATTGGATAAGAATATAAGAGTATATTTATAGGACAAACATTAAGCATTTTTTGTACTGTTATTGCCCTTTAAACGTAGAGTACATTCACTTTGGCATCTGTTGTTTTAAAAGATATTAAAAAAGTAAAAAAAACAAAAAAAACAACGGCTTTACCCATAGTCTTCATCTACTGGCAGCAAAGGGAATTACCTATTTCAGACAAAGAAATATCGGACTAAATGAAACAGGGAAGCAGTTGTAATGATCGTGATTGACCGCAGAAATGCTCAGAACAAGTTTGACAATGATTTATGGACTTAAAAACAACGCAGAAGATTCTCGGTGCCACGTCAGAGATTGAGAAAACGTCACACATTGGGGAAGTTCAGAATGGAGTGTTTTTAACTAGCGCGAATGAAGCTAAATGCAACTCCAGGTATGTTTTTGATGATGGACCAAGGTTAGAACATAGTTAGAAGTTCGAAAAAGTCAATTTAGCATAATATGTATTCTTTAAAGGAAAACTATTCTGCATTTTTCATATTGCTGTTAGCCTTTAAACATGCTCTTGAGTGCCCTAAATTTGCCATCTCATGAGAAAGAGTTTCTTATTCCTTCTATGACCTGTGTTATCAGTCACTACGAAATTACATTTACTGAGTGCATCCAGCCAGCAGATGGCACCAGGGCAATATACAATCTAGTAAAGTTAGCGCTGAAAATAAGTTATGATGTGGATTTGCTGCTGCAGTTATCGTGTTTAAACGGCAGAAATGCTCAGAATGAGTTTAGTGATGATTTAAGGACTTAAAACAGCTTAAAAAAAGACTCTGACAAGTGACGTAGATGATCCAAAAATAAGCCCCGGATAGATGGAGTTCACAGGAAGTGTGTTTGACGCTCTGCGGGAATGCGACTGAATGCTACTTCAGGTATGTGTTTGTTGACAGAACATTGTTAGAATATGATTAAAAGCTCAAAAAAGTCACTGTAGCAGAATGTGCCATTTAAGAAGTGCTGCTGTGTAAACGGGTGTATGATTAACATATGGACTTTCTTCTGTCTAAACCTAAACCCAAGAACTGAAGATGGAAAATAGCAGCTAAATCTGGTAAGTGTTTGCAATTAATGTTATCCTTGCACTGTCCTTGTTTTCAATCAATACATTGTATAAAAGGCCAGTGACACGACCATTTAGGTCATCAAATCACCCACGTTTTACAGCAGGGAGAGGAAGTAGTGGTAAAAATGGATGGTATTTTTGCAATCCATCAGAAATGTGCTAAAACGTGCATCTAAATGTCTTGGCTGAGGTTCAAGAATAGCACAAAATTACACAAATCACACAAAAAAGTGCTGAAAATATCCCATCTAAAGGAGAGACAGGCTGTGGAGTAAAACCACAACCACAAGAAACATCTTATACACATCAGTATGAGGACTTTAGTAGATACACAATAATCAGTATCGCAACAAACGAAATATATCGCAATAACACCAAATGTACTGTTAGTAAAATGTTTTGAAAAAGGCTGATTTTTATTAATGATTTTCCTTCATTCAATCTATTTTAACCTAGGTTTTGTCTCTGTTAAGTTTTTATTTTGACAGAATTTGACTAATACATTAAGACATGAACATTATTTTGATTTTAACTGAATTCTTATGTCAAAAAAAGTGCATTCAAATATTGCAATAATAGCGTTGTCGCAGTTAAAAACAGCCACAAACTTTCCCATATCGCGCAGCCTTTGACTAAACCCCCCCTTTTATTCCACAAACCCTCAAACACACTGATAACAAATCCATATAAGTTCAGGAAAAGCGAGGCAGATTTTTCGCTGCTGTTTTCTGGACATGATCCAAACAAAAAGGTCATGCGTCTCTGCCACTCAGCTGTCTGATTAGCTTCCTGCACCAGACAGGAACCAACCACAAGGTCAAAATAACTGTCAGTCATCAGTGTTTTCAATGGGTTTCAAATGGCAAAGGAAGTAAACACACACTTTTCTTTGTACATTAAACTCATCGCCGTCGGTTGCACTTTTTATGTTGTTAATTTACAGCAATTAAATGCACAATAATAAGGATATACAGTTAAGTCTTTGAACATGGAAACAATTTAACCAAGAGGCAGTTAAAAAATGTCAACTCTGTAATTATAGCGATTATACCACTACTTCAATTACTTCTACTTTTACTGCAAACACTCCTGTGTCGATGGTGATGTACACATTTAATGCCATACTGTGGAACATGGCAAGCACAGCAGCAACATCTTTAAGGAGACAATTAAATAAACTGGCTACCCAGATAAATTCTTGAGATATTTGTGAGTCGGCAGCAGTGTGACGGACCAATCATATTCTGATTTGGGCGGAAGTCAAAGCAACGGACTTAAACAAACATGGAGGTGCTTACTTTGGCCTATTTTAGCAGATTTAGGTATTTTGTTTTGAGAAATGCGCACATATAGAAGTGCTTTGTGCATTTGAGGACGGGAAAGAAGTCTGTGCTTTTCTCTCAACTGGATTCAACAACAGCTTGATTTCTCGGCTTCAAATGTTTATCATGACGTTGCGCCTTTTCCTGGCCACTCCGTTCACGCAAATGGTGAACGAGGGAAAAGTCTTGCCGCTAAAATATTATATAAAGTCGATTGATTAGTGTAAAATATCTAATGTACACGAGCAACAACCTGGCGGCAACGCATTGATGTCCTGGGGCCTGAAAACGGCTTTGTAGTCCATATTGACTGTTTTATTTTCTGTTGAGCTCGTCTGTCCCATGTAAACAGAAAAAAGATGGCGTCTACAACTTCCGGAAAACGGTGAATATTAAAAACGTTATAATAGAAATTAAGTTTGATAAATTACTTGCACAAAATCGTGCACTTTCCAACTGATAATTGGGTTTGTTGGTCAAATTGGACAGTGTTTTACAAAGCTCACCTGACCTTTCACTCCGCCGTCTCAGTCTCGCTGCAGAAGTCAATCCAGACGACTATTACAGCCTCCAGAGGTTTTATTTTTATGATCCAAATTAAGGGGCTATAAATGGCATGACCAGCTTCACTGCTGTCCCCATTTTCATTCAATCACATGTTTTTCTGTGCCCTTTGAAACGGGAAAACGGTTTAACTGCAGCGAGCTCCAAACAACACTTACTGAGAGCGAGAGGTGGTTTCCTGCAGTCTGAGCAACATGAGGCCAGGTCTCACTGACATTTCACAAACCATCTTCAGCCAATTTACTTCAATTACCCTCAGATAAACTGTGCAGCAGGAGAACGATCATTTACAGCTGATTTAAAACAGACCATAGATCTAGTGTGTGATCTAAAGCCAACGTACAACCTGCATCTTCTTCAGTTTCAACATTATTGTCTTGCCAAATGTGAAATAAGGAATTGTTTGAGACTTAGACAAATGTTACTGATTCACAATGAAAATTTGGAGAGAGTAGATAACAAATTACAGAATCATTTGCATTGTTGTGCTGATGTAGATGGCTCCAAAAAGCACACTTTTTCTTTTATTTTTCCGGAAACAACACACTCACATTTTGGATTCCCAACGACAATAATCAGCCAATATTTTAGAATCCAAAATGGGCTGAAACTTTCCTGTAAATGTCGAGTTTGAAGTTCAAGTATTTCAGTGAGAGAACTGTAAAACAACAAAAGAAAAGAGTGTGAATCCTATGGAAGTTGTCCGTGCATCTAAATGTACTTCTGTTTTAATCTTTTTATACTGTCTCTTGTGTAAATGTTTTTTTATGATGTTGTGCAGCAAATTTTGCACTTCTTTGGCTCAGGTCACCCTTTAAAAAGAGATTTCTGCTTCAGTGGGTTCTTATCTGGTTAAATAAAAGTTAATAAACAGATAAATATCTAAAAATGTGAACCACAAAAGTGAAGAAACATCACTTCATGTTTGTTTATCCGCTTTTTGTTGTCCTTTTAAATTGTTTTTATTACATATTATGCAGCCACATTTCTAAACAAAAACTGTGATATTGTCAGTTTTTTAATATATTTCTCACATTTTCACAGATTAAATTCTTCCAGTAAATTAAAGCCGGTGGTTT
This sequence comes from Rhinogobius similis, assembly GCA_019453435.1. Taxonomy (NCBI): domain Eukaryota; kingdom Metazoa; phylum Chordata; class Actinopteri; order Gobiiformes; family Gobiidae; genus Rhinogobius; species Rhinogobius similis. The sequence goes on from CM033622.1 coordinate 16,559,179, forward strand.
ATTGGTGCTGGGGCTTCCATTTAGTCTCAGGACTCGGAAGATATTAAACTTCTCTGTGGAAATAAGTTAACTTTTTGATACAATAAAGGAACTGTCTAATAGTGCCCAGCCATCGCCTTTATTTTCTTTTTTGTTTACCTTCATTTTACGAGGCATAAAATTAGGATTCTTATTTAAAAAGTTGTTCCGTTGGCTCAGTGGTGAAGAGAAGCAGAGGGCTTATTCGCAGCGGCAGTGAATCCTCTGAGACTTCACTCTAAAGACAGGAAATTGAAATAAAGTAGGATTTTATTGCTGCCTGTGGAGATGGGAAATGCCGCTTTTCTTTCTGCGGGCAATAGGTTAGTTTAGTTTGGTGAAGATTGAAGACCTTTATTAGGGGTTGAAACGACTCATTCAGGCTGGAAAATGACAATTAATCTGACATTATTAAATACTAGTTTTATTTCTGGAGTTACATTTTTCAATTTAACTAAACAGTGTGTAGACAAATCATTGTATAATAGGAAAGGGTTCATCTGGACTAGATTCTGAGTTGAATGTTTTGTCTTAGGGCTGCACAATTAATTGAAATCTAATCAGAATTACAATTTGAATGGGCGCAATTAGCAAATCGCAAAGGCTGCCACGTTTGAATGGCAATAATTTCTTCCAAACAACAAACTGTTCTGCTTTACTGTGTATAAAAAGTGATAACCCTGTGGATCTGTACAAATATGTTCTAAGAAAGAGGCAAAAACCCATCTAAAAGCATCAAAAATGTGACTGTAAGGGACAAAAATGCGATTAAACGTGACAACATGTAACTAAAAGCGACAAAACACTACTCAAAGCAAGAAAACACAATTAAAAGTGGCAAAAGACTGTAAGGATAAAAACACGACCAAAAAAAACATCAAAAATGTGACTGAAAGAGACAAACAAGTAACTGAAAGTGACAAAAATGTGATAAAAAACACGTAAGTAAAAGCATCAAAAATGCAACTAAAAGCGTCAAACAAGTAACTAAACGAGGCAAAAATGCTACTCAAAGCGACAAAATGCAATCAAAAGTGACAAAAACCCTTCTAAAATAATAAAAAACGTGACTGTCAGGAACAAAAACACAACTAAAAGTAACAAACAAGTAACTAAACGCAACAAAAATGCAACTAAAAGCGACAAAAATGCTACTCAAAGTAACAAAATGTTCCAAAATATTCATTCTTTTATTAGTTTGTCAGTTCATTTTTTTCCCTCTTTTTGTTAGTTGGTTGTATTTTATAATGTGAACAGAACCCCATTATTCAAACATAAATCACAAAAATAATCGCAATCGCTCCATATTTTCCCCAAAACAATTTAAGTGTATTAAGTCCAAACACAGAAGTAAATGAAGTCCTCAAACAGTGTTTCTTCAGAACTGATCAAGCCTTCGGAGTGAGACGCTAATGGAGCCCAAACAAGATTAAAATGCAGAAAACAAATTAATAGGACTGTATTCAACTCCATAAAATGTTTGGTTGTTCAAACACGTCGTGCATTAGTTGCATCCATTAGCTGAATAAAAGACGTGGTGCTGGAAAAAGCTCTAAATCTGACACAAATCTGCACTCACGAGATACAGACAAGAGTATCTTACCACAGTGCAAAGGTAGAGCCTTCACTGGTGCATATCTATATCAACCAATAAACATTTTAGACTATTAGAGCACCGAGTGAACTGAGCGACCAGGCTGTACTCATTATAGGAAGAAAGATGCTTTGTTGTCATTCGAGTTACAGATGAGCAATATATTGGATATTTAGATAATATTGTGAATTAGGGCTGTGATGCTTAACTCGTTAAGTCGATTAATTGGTCAATGGTGTCTTTTTATTGGTCGACTAATCATTTTATTAAGTTTGAAATAATATATGTGGCAAAAACAAGAAGATACGGAGTGAGCTTGCTGTAGATTTGGAGTTTAATACATAAATAACACAGTTTACTAGTACTTTGCTGCATAAATAGTTGTTTTTGCATGAATTCAAGCGCAGTTGTGGTCTTTTATGTGCAGTTTGGTTTAGAAACATGGACAGACTTCATAGTTTTCAAATAGATTTGCCACAGCCCCTTTTAGTCGACCAAGAACGTCTTTAGTCGACTACAGCCCTATTGTGAATGTTGTATTAAAGATAAGAAAAATGTGTCAAGCGCAAGTAAAAATAATGCAAAAAGAGCTGATTAAAAATAAAGTGTACAAGGTGACATTTTTGCACTTTTGTGACTGACATTTCCTGACAAATTTACCATATTTTACGCTGCTACAATAAAGCCATTTTAAACAGATGAATATAAACAAACAATTCCTATAAACATTTGTTACGAACCCCGGCTCACAGGGCCACGACACAAAGGAGACTTATCGAGGAAGCAGAGCAAAGTTTGTGTCCTGGAAGAGAAGAGGGACAGAGAAACCCTCGATCAGCACAACATAAAACAGTTAGATTTAGCACAGCCACAAAGCTTGAGAGCAGCTGTGTTTAGTTTGTCAGAGTTCAATGGTTTTACGGCTCGTGGAATGAAGCTGCTAATGGTTAATAGCGACACACTGGGGACGCCAATTTGACAGGACGCAAAGTCATAATTTCCTTCACAAACAACATAATATCGTGTTGTACTCTGCATAAAAACTGATGAACAAGGTCTGAAATACATAGTTTGTCTGTTCATATTTCAGTCTTTTTGTCAATTGTCCTGGACGTGTCAATAGTTTTATGTTTTGTGCGGAATGAAGCTGCTAATGGTCAATGGTGATGCACCGGCGCAGATCAGGTACCGGTTCAAAGATATCGGTTCATGTGGATGTAATAGACTAAAGCTGAAGTTGGGCCAGAACGCCTCATACAGTTTGAACTTTTATTTATGCAAAGCTTTTCTGTAGTTATTTAAATTATAAATGATGGTTACATGTCATAATTGGACACATTATGATACAAAGTTAATTGTGTTTTAAGGGATTATATGCTGTTTTCACCTCATTGGTATTGGTTCACAGCAGGTTTTTAATGGTATTGGAACTGAAAAAGCAGGATCGGTGCGTCCCTAATGAGTAATCTGTGGTGAAGAATCAAATTGAGTGAGTATTTCTGGGCATTATTAACAAAAAATAACATCTTGATATGTTACTGAGCATCCTGATAACAATATTCAGACGATATTATATCAATCTAAACAGAAATGTGTGTCTTTAAACGTAATGGTTGAGGTTTAATTCATCAGACAAACGTGAAATGTCAGTCAAATGAATCAGGAAAGTGCAGACATATCACCATATACCTTTAATAAGTTTTGCAATATACATTTTCCATTTTTATTTTGAATCAGCTCTTTTTGCAGCATTTCTTTTTACTATAAACGATACACTTGAGGTTAAAATGTTGCATTATCTTCGAAAATACATTCACGCTATTATCTAAATTTCAATATAATGCCCCTCTCTAGTTATGGGTGAACCAGTTTGCTCTAAATGTGATCGTGAGCTCAACATCCTCACAACAATCGTCCCATTTAGAGAAAACAAACATTTAGCCGTGATGTCCATTACAACAAGCGCCGCTGCCATAACCGTCATATTCCCCTGGATGAACATGCCATCGTCTCCGTCCAATTCAACCGTGTTTGGCTGCAGTTATTTGTGTTCATTTTGCCCGTTCCCCGTCCCCCCGTTTAGGAGACATTAAGGTGCCTCGTTTCGCTGAAAGGATGTGAAGGCGGGCAGCGTTTTCGGAGCGGTCCCCATCACTCACGCAGAGACGGGACAAAGGAGCCGCTCTGGGTGCCTTTTACGTGTCAGCTAAATAAAACAGCCTATTTACATGTGTGGCATCTCTTCATTGGCGCAGTGGGCAGGCGGCTGATTTACTGTCAGCGCGAGTCTATCGGGAGCACGTTCAGTTCAGCACATCATGTAGGATTATGCCTTTATTTTCGACACACTTTATGCGAATGCGAGGTATTTAAGGCATTTTTGATTTTTTTGTTTTTTGGTCAGTTTGCTCTCTCGACATATCGGCTCTCGAGTGGAAACAACAAACTGGTCCAATCTGCTCCTAAACATGTTTTACTATTTCATTTAAGTCCAGTTCATCTATACATGTCTATGGGACACTGTAAATTCAAAGGCCGCTTTCTTTAAATGTATTTTTCTTCTGTAGGTGCATAAGATCAGCCTTAAAGTAGCTCCTACACACATCCAACGTTATAATCTTGTACTTAACAATATTTTGATGAAACGTAGTGGAGGATTTTATTTATTTATTTGAACAGGACCATGTACAATGACATTATGCTCGGGGGCAAAGATGATTGCCCCAGATTATAGCTATGCAAGCTAGTTTCCATCTGCATTTGTTGATATCTAATTCTATACCTGGTTTATTAAAGTTTAAAGTCTAATTTTCAGTCAGATCTAGCTTCCTCAAACACTAAATAATATGTCCAAGATCCCACCTGTACATTTTTAAATAACTTATATTGTACAAAATGAACGGATACATTTAAACCTGGTTTTGTCTGTTTTAAATGATTTAAATGTCACAAATATGTGCAATTTTAGCTGTTTTTACACATAAAATGCCTTATTTCTATATGATAACATGACATTTGCAATACATTTTTTTCTTACATTTATGTGACTCAACTACAGAAGTTTCAAATTGATATCTTTTAATTGTAGATTTTTTTCTATTCACCCGCAGTGTCACCTGTAAAGCACATTGTTAACAAATGCAGTTATCGAGAAATTACAAGTGCAGTTGAGAGAAGATGACCTCCCGCCCATGTGCTTTCTTTACATAATATTAGCAGGCTGCTGTTCTAGTGGTGAATAAGACAGGAAAATTGAACTAAGTGCGTGTAGGAGTGAGTGGCGCTTGTTAGCAGCTGTGTTAAATCCACAGGGACTCGACAGGGCGCTCGCTGCAGGGCCTTGGAGCCACATGCAGGAGGACGCAGCAGACAGCGAGGACCATTTGTGACGCAGTTTGGTGAGCGTTAAAGAACGGGCCATACATGAGGGGGAATTTGACAGGACGCAATTAGTAAAACCTGCAATTTTACAAGTGCCATCGTTTCCTTCACAAACACAAAATCTCCAGTTGTATTCTGCATAAACTGATGAACATGTTCTGAAATACAAGGTTTGTCAGTTCATATTTTCGCCTTTTAGTCAATTCTCCAACAAAATGTATGTCTTGATAATAGGATTCTGTTCAAAGTTTACATCTTAAATGCAACCAGGAGAAGTGACAAAAAGACTGAAATAGGAACTGACAAACTAATTAAATTAGTTTGTCAGTTCAATTTTAATGGCGTTTTTGTCACTATTAGACGTGTTTGTCACTTTGAATCACATTTTTGTCACATTAAGATGCTTTTTTTAATGTTTATAGACGCATTTGTCACTTTTAGTCGTTTTTATTGCTTTTAATCACATTTGGGCTTTTCATAGCGGTTTGTCGGGATGGACTCTAACAACACGGCTGGAGCAGGCGCTGAGGTCCACAGACAGACCCATGATCAGACACAGGGCTGGAGTGAAATGACAAGATGTGCCAGCTGAGGATTTATTGAAAAGAAATGGACTTAAGGACATTCTAGAGAAAATCGCTCAGCGGCGCCTCCAGTGGTTTGGACATAGTTTGTGTGGAGGAGGACAGAGTCCTTACATTTGAAATTGAGGGACGATGACTGGCAGGGAGGTCAAGAAAAAGGTGGAGGAAAGTGATGTCTGAGGACCAGGCCAGACGTGGCATCAAGGAAGAGCTGAGGGAAAGAGCCACTGCACATCCAACCCCGAACAGGGAACAAAGGGACATTAAAACAAAAATGATGATGATGATGATGGGTTAGAATTTAAATGTCTATAGAGGTAGAAGATAATAATAAATATAAATGTATTGTTACTGTTAAATCATAATACTCAGAATTAAGTGCAGGTCTCCAAAAAACAAGTTACTTTAAATGTATTTCTGGGTTCAGTTGTTTAATACAGATGGGGTCTGTTAAATTGTTTTTTGTTTTGTTTTTTTGTATATTTTGGAGCCAGTTCAGGGCCAAGTCACTAACATAAGTAATCCATATTTCTGGATTTTCTTTTGGGATAATTCCACTGAAACTTCCATGAGAGTAAAATGTGATACTGAGCACTCTCACTAAAATAACCATCCTTTTTTCCAGCTCATCTTTTAACTCCTTACACTGTACACAATACATATTTTCCCCCGTCTCTGTCAGTTTTTGACATACACACATTAAAAGACGGCCCCCGGGGGCCGTGGTTCATTGAAGACACAGATTTGAAGCTTTGAAGCATCGTATGGACCGAGACATTTAATCGAAAAATAATGAAAATCGACAGAAGCTCTGATCTAATATTGTCCACATTGATTACAATTGTCTTTCATTATAAAAGATCCCATTGGGCTCCATTTACTGTAACAGCCCTGAGGTGAAGCATCAATTATTACAGTTATTTATGAAGTCGAGCTTTTGTTGTCCAGGCTCACACAACTGTAGCGAGAGACTATATTTAAAAAGCAAATCCATTATGTATTTTCCATTATTATTGAACAGCAAAATACATTGATCAGCACAATGAACAAACAATGGGCTTTTGACAAATTTTATTGATTTTTCTTATCGTTCATGTCATTTACTTTCAACAGCACAATTTCAGGAAAAAAAAACAAAAACAATGCAACAGTTCCCACTAATTAGAGCGCCTTATTGGCATGAGAGGAAGAAGATACATCTTAAATTAACCATTAACATTTACTATATACATAAAGTGATCATTTTAAAGATTATTTTTTCCCTTATGTGCCCTATTTTCTATTGCATCATTACAAGTCCACATTTCTTCTTCTACTAGAGTTAGAATTAGCATTCTGTGTGAGCATTTAACCCTGAACTGGATCATTTTATTTTGAATCACGGCCCACTCTTGTGTGGTTTTGACTTCAGCTCCCAGTATCACTTCACTTGGTCCAACAACAGCCTGAATATGTAAATTATCCTTGGCTACAATCCTGCATATTTTGGTACAAAGACGTGCATTTCTAGTCTTTAATATGCAGCGTCCCTTTAATAAAAATCACATACATGGAAAGAAGTCTGTCGCAAGAATGTGTTAAGTGTCAAAGTGCTCACTATTCAGAAGGAAAATATAGCTACTGGAGATCAGGAGGCTCATCGTCATGTGTTTTGGGACTGTCCAGTTGCTCAAAAATATGGGACAGAAATCAACAAAATGGATGCAAGGATGGTTACAATAGATAGATATCTTTGGAGTGCGCTTTTGGCTGCAGGTAAAAAGGCCATCACAAAAAAAAAATAGAGGACACCAACCGAGCCAACGATCAAGGACTGGACCGACATAATAGACATTAGAAAAAAATGACATTCAGACTTAATTTGAAAGTGGACAAATCTGACAGACTTTGGAAAAGATTGGACATTTTTTTCCTGAACTATGCGTGCCTTAATTTTCTGTTTATGTTGTTATTATCTGTTATCTGTTCTTTTTTTTTCGCGCTGTTATTTGTTATTTGTTATTTGTTTGTTGTTGTTTAAAAACTAAATAAAAAAGATAAATAGCTAGACAACAATACAGTTACATTACACAAAGCGTTCACCATCTTCCAGTGCGCCAGAATAAATAAACATGTGTACATTTACTGCATATTTGTATCTCTGGAGGTGAAGAAAATGCCAAGAAAAAGCTATAAGCGACAATATAAACAACAGCCACCCACACCACATTACCTGAATATTTAAAACAACTCCTGCATATCTAATAACATCATTCGTCTCTATATAACGTTCCCCTGAGGCGGCATTCAAATGTGTGTGCATCTATAAAAGGTTATGGCACAGGCAGGGGACGCGGGAAACACAGGCGGGGCATAAAAGAGGTGATGAAGACGGGATGAAAAGGTAAAAACATGAATCGGAGGGCGGTTTGGTGGCGGTCTTTTGTCTTGTAGGCGCGGCGAGTTTCATTAACACTACACTCCTCCTCCTCCTCTCTCTCCGACACACACACACTCCGCTACTGTCCTAATGGCTTCTGTGTATTCATTATCACCTCCGCATACACCCCCTCCTCCCCTGCCACCGTCCCGGGATGAGGGGCTGCTCCAGTAATTGATAATTAAAGAGCAATAACACAGCGGTCAATGCAATCTCGCGGCAGGAGAGAGAGGGACCCCCGCCTTCCCCTTCAAACGCGAGCGCGTTCGGGGCGAGTCAATAAAAAGATTGTGCTGATCATTACAGTAACGCCTCGCAAGACTTGGCAGATTTTTCTTGGCATGGTTTCTGACAAAAAAAAGAAAGAAAGAAGCTCTGTGTGTCTTTTAAGGCGATTCAAAACAAGTCCGACGCATTCAAAGACACTGAGGGTTCGACGGCGCTTAAAAGAGAGACGCGTGTTCGTTTAGCGGCGCAGGAGATCAATGCGGAGACTCGAGCAAACAGGCAACAGAGTTATTTATTCATATAGGACTCTTTCTTATTCCGCCCAAACATTGTATTTTTATATATTTTACTAACTTATTTATGTACCTTATTTTTTATTCTTGTCCATATACTACACGTTTTTGTATATAATGGTGTTGTAGTGTTGTCTTGTAGCCCTATACTCTACGTTAACAGTGCTGTATTACATTGAAAGCTGTGATTTATCTTGGAATTGTGCATTGCCTACAACAAGTTAATCGATTCATTGCAGCTAATCAATGAAATAATTTTATCATTCATCTTTATTAAGGACACAGAGAACAAACACAAAGTCCATAGATGAGAAATAAACTATATAAAATTGTCATTAGTTAGTTAGTAGTAGTAACAGTGGATAACAGGTCTGCACACAGGCTCCAACAGGCCATGAGCCGAGAAAAGAGGTTTTAAGACTCAAATTGAGCAGCAATTGCATGACAACGACGAGGAAAATGTGTAAATTGAGTGTCTGTACTCCACCAGGATCCTCTAACGGCTTCACTTCAGCTTCATCTGAGTCAAATTTAGTAAAAATCTTTTGCCATCAAACATTAATCTTATTGATTAATCGAAATAATAATCAATAGACTAATCCATGCATTACCAAAATGATCCTTAGTTGCTTATATTGCAACAAATCCCTAACCAAAGTCTAACCCAAAGCACATTCCTCGTTTATCAAATTTGTTCACTGACTATAGCAACAAAGCTATTCTGCTGAAGTGTGATGGTTTATTTTCCAAGAGTCAAAATTGGTATTACAGTGACCAATTCTGAACAAATGTAAAAAACAGTGTTCATGAAAGTACATGAAAGTTATTACTGTTTGTTTATCATTAATGTACCACAAATGATAACCAGCTATTGAATCGATAAGTCTTGAATAGGTTGTCTTAGGAAGAGCATCTGACATAAAAGTCTGATGGATAAAGTCCACTCTGGGACAATTACTATTGGTGAGTCTAAGATGCAACTGCTACAAGTACTACTGCTGCTACTAGTGCAAATGACAAATGTGTTAGGTTCTCTCAAGTTTAGAGTTAAGAATAAATTGAAGTGACAAGAAGAAGAGGTATGAGAGAGGCATTTTCCCCCCATTAGTATGACTCCCAGAGACATGAACCCTAAGACATTGCAATTGTACATTCCAGTCCAGTCCAGTCTGACTTTGCTTCCTTTACCTTTAATGATGTAGTCCAAGATGACAATTCTTTTCTCCGTCATTTAGTAGTAGTAGCAGCTAAGGTCTATATTTAAAATTTTAGTGTAACGATTAGTGTGAGAAGAAACATCGCAATTTTACGAATATTGTCACTGGGACCAAAAAACATTGAAATTCTTAAGTCTATATGACAGGTTCTCATGTACATTATTTCTACAGTAATTATGACTTCATTTGGTGGATAGCACCTGTGGTAAATATTTATCACAGTTTTACATCCATGAAGTTGCAGTTTGTGAAGAAACTTTGAAATTACAGGAAGTAGAGGTGAGTTCTAAAACAGAATCCCCCTGTGATGTCATCAAAAAGCGACGTACCATTAAAAATACAGGAACAATTTACAGCAACTGACACATTTTTCTTATGGTTAAAGCGGTGATTTAACAAAATAAAGGTGTTATTGTGTATTATTTATCGTCCATTCATAACTATTGTGTAACGTATATGGATTTGGCCTTTGTTTACAGTCTGGTTGCTCGGTAACAGTTGTGGCATTACCTGTACATATGTCATATTTGCTGCTCATGTTCTACCAGGAAGTACATTTATAGACTTTACAATATCGGTCAAACTGGGGAGAAATGGATAAAATGTTTAGTAAAATCTTAAATATAATCATCACTGTTTTAGTGAAATTAGTCATATAGACTTCAATTAGCTTTCTTTTGAATATCACCATTCTTCGCAACCTTTATGAAATCAAACTGAATGAAAAAGTAACACATTGTCACGTAAACAGCCAGATTAAAAAGTGCTTACACGTAGTTTGACTTTTTTGGACAATATATTGAACTGAAATTACTCATTGTTGCTGCATAAAGTTCTCATGATTATAATTTTCTAGTTCTTACCTGCCTGAATTATCACAATTGTTCATTAACCGAATGATTTTAACATCTCTTATGGAAGCACAACCATAAACTACCCCTAGTCTCCTGAATTTAATCGCGCTTTGGTCTTGTTTTGTCTTTTTTCCCCCACACAAACTCGTTTATTCATAGCTTCAACATAATAAGACGACAGACTATATTCATCTTCTAATTGGCAAACATCCACAGCCACTACCCGTCTCTCAAAAACAAGAATCCGGCACAAAAGCAACACACATTTACAAAGCTGTAGATCAATACATGGACGCAAATCAAAAGGCCGTGGCGCCGCTATTGATTCCAGCAGGCCTCGTACACTCCTGCCTTGGCGCTGCTCGCGTGAAGCCGGGCGGATTTCCATCTCGTTAGTCAGCACATTTCTCAGACAAAACGCCGCAGACAATAACAGATAATTAATAGTCTTGCTCATTAATTCAGGAAATGGAAAAACAAAGCAACGGAGCAGCCTTGCAACACAATGAAACGCTGCGGGCTCGGCAGAGAAACATGTAAATTCGTCTGTTTGAGCGAAGACCCCATTCTGTCACGTTGATGGCGGTGGATATATCGGCAGTATGTTCGAATAACTGGCTCTCCAAACATGTTTAGTGCGATGATGAGGATGGAGACGGCCTCTTGATGCGGTTTGCGGGATGTAATTACAGAAGAGACGTGCGGCCCGAGCTCGCACTGATTAGAGGCTGAGGGGGAGAAGACGATAATGATTATGTACGGACAGGTGACATTTCCTCTCAATACTGCCGCCTCAAGTCTTGTTTGGTAAATAGAGACGAGGGAGGGACTTCTGTGCATTTAACACTGCATTCGCACTCGTTTTGGTTTGGCTACAGTTTAGCCGCGGTGCAGATCTGGATTGGTTCGTTCTAGACCTGGTTTAGTCCCAGTTTTGAGCTGGTTTTGTGTGGAATAGAGCCGTAGTCGATAAAAGAAGTTCTTGTTTGACTTAAGACATGCTTTTTGTGCATTGAGGTTTGACTAAAAGGGGTATAAAGGTGAAAAATATCTCTCAAACCTATTAAGAACTTCAAGTATTTAACCATGCGTTTGCCTCCAAAGTGCACTGACAAGACCATGATCACACAATTACAAATATTTAAACAGAAAGCCGCTAGCAAATGGTGTATTTATCTGTTAAAAGCAAATTAAACTCACAATTCACTCCCGAATCTCAAAATGGGAGAAAGCATGTATTGAGTTTTCTGCTGTTGTCAATATAAACTATTAAACCCCCTCCCCGAGACATAATTGGTCCACAAATACAAATTTTGGTCGACCAAGACAGCATCGACCGATAAATTGACTAAACGACTAAAGCAGTGTTTTTCGATCTTTGTTGAGTTGCGGCACACTTTCTGGGTTGAAAGGACACTAAAGTAGAATCAAATCATAGCTTTTTGTTAAATTATTTGCATATAATGTGGCAAATATTGACCATGTAGTGTCTGGTTCTGGTAAATTTCACAATGTTGATTCTTTTTGATCCAGAAGTTACTAAACCATCTCCAAAATTGTAAAAAATGCGGCGATTTGAATTTGATGCAATAATTTATGTGTTCAATAACCACTTTTATCAAAAATACGTGGATTCCTACCGTCATTTCTTAATTTAAATGACAAAACTAGATGGATTAACTAACAATGAACCAGAATGACCAGAATACAATATTACACATTTGAAGATATATCATGTTATTTTTCAGCTCACAGATCACAGTTTACTCTCCAAAGCTTTCCAAGTCAATTGATTAATCACAACTAATTGATTATAGAAATAACTAACAACTAAATAAGTAATCAAATAATCGTTACATGGTCTATGCACAGACTCCAAAACATGCCATGAGCTCAGAGAAGAGGTTTTATGACTCAGACAGAACAGCAATCACACAAACATGACACAGAAAATGCATACATTAAGTTTTTTTTTAGTTAAAACTTTCATAAATGTGTGTAAAAAATCTCATATTCAGTGGACCTTGTGTTCTAAACAACTAATCAATTAATCAAAAGAATAACTGCTAGATTAATCAATTGGCAAAATGATTGTTAGCTCTACATGAGATAGAACAGTCACTTAATCTTAGAACAGCAAGATTTATCAGAGTCTTTGTTTGGTCTCGGTTTAGTCGTGATGCAGATCTGCTTTGGTCCTGTTCTAGTCCTGGTCTGGTCCTAGTTTAGCGCGGGTTTTGATGTGTTTTGTTTGTGTGGAAGTGGGAAGTTTTGATCTAAATAACAAGACTGTACTGATTAACTACCAATATGATCAGAATCTTCTTTACATAATTGTGTATCATGATATTTTGCAGCTTTTGCCACACTTTACTCTCTGATGCTTTTTCTTTACTGCTAGCAATGATATAGAACAGTCACTTAATCTTAGGGCAGCCAGATTTTTCATAGTCAAGTCACATTTGCGACATGTTTGGTTGCAATTAGCATATTCCACACGATGATTCTCTCTGCAAACAATAAATTATAATGTCTCCGTGGGGCCTTTTATGTACAAAACCTGCCAACTCTGCAGATTAAACCTCTACAAACATGTTCTGATCTGCTTAGGATTCTTGTATTTGTGCAGCAGATCATCTATCCAAAGTAAAATCTCCTGGATGAGTTTAAAATGTGAACTGTAAGTCTATAACTGTCTTAGTCGACCAAAATTTCTCATTAATTTCTTGGTATTAGAGGGATTTATATTAACCCCAGCAGAAAGGAGAAGGCTTGGAGTGAGTTAGCTGGAATTTGTAATGGAAGTCATGAGCTTTTTCTTATTTTTTACAATAAAATGTGCTGATTAAGAGTTGTTTTCAGTATAACTTGCTATTTTTTCCATTAATTGATCTTGTGGACATGTTATAGATGTAAGTGCATTTACCAGAGCGTATCCATCATCAGCCAAGAACTTCTTTAGTCAAGGTCTGCCCTAATGTGAACTGAATCTTCATTTTAAAAACAAAAATCGCACTTTCCTTTTCAATTCCGCCCTGCTTCCTCTGCATATTTCCGTAAATTGCTGACGAGAATACGACGTCTAACAGCCTGCGCCAAACAATGCAAACATTACAGGTTAAAAAAAGTCGGTTTTGCAGCGGGCTTGAAGGCAAAACCCAAACCGAAAGTGGAAAAATAACGAGCAACGATGATTCTCAGCCGAACCTAAACAATAACAAACTCATGGATGACTTGAGTATCGTCTAGACTGGAGCCTGCCTGCTCTTCTGTGCAGCAGCTGCGTTACATGTGGCTCAGACTTACTTATATCAGCTCCTCTGAGTGTCTACTGTCAGCGCGCACATATGGCAAACCCAATATTTTGCACGTGTTACATCAGTTTCCCCATCCCAGACACAACCATGCATCTTTCATACAACTGGAGCCGTTTTAACAAGGCTTCCAGACCACACCACAACCACCTGCCAAACAAGACAAAGATAGATATTTTCTCAAGGCCACGGGATTCAAACTATCTTTTCCACTTTCCCAAACAGATCCCCATCCTCTTATACCTTTTCTAAGCAGCTCATTTAAATGCATGTGACTTTGTGGGTGTCATTTTAATAGTGACATAAAGGAGAGGAGTGTAAGCAGCCGAGGAGAGTGCGTGGCCGAGGATGTGTGAGTAATTGTGTGGGAGAGCCATATGCTGTGAAATGGCAGCCCAGAGGGAGTGAGAGACGGAGAGACGAGTGAGAGGTGAACGAGTGTGACACGGAGCCGGCTTCGAGCGAGACAATGTTTTGTGCGTAACGTGTTTTTAAAGTTCGAGGTGAATTCTGTACAGTACTTTCTATGATACGAGCGAGAGTGGTGTCACGATACTGACATTTCAAACACTTTTGTTATCAAAGAAAGGCTTGATACATTATGCTATGTTTGATACCACAATGACCATAAAAATCGTACGTTTTCAATGAAACAGACGTAGCTTCTTCAGTATGTGCTATTTTATTAGTTCAGCTATAACTCAAGACTATTTTAAAACTAGAGAAAACAGGTAAGAGCGTGACTGCTTCACAAACACAAAGACAGCAACATTAAAACATCAAAATGTCAAAAAAAGAATAAATGGTTATGATATTCTCCATCTAGAAGCCTTTTGTCGCCATATTTCAACATTTATTTGGCTGATAATATATTTATAAAGCCTAAATACACTATAGAAATAATCGCTTGACTAGTTAACTAATTGAAAAAATGATCACATACTAGTCGACTATTAAAATACTCATTAGCGACAGCCTCAGTAGGAGCGCTTGTGAATGTCAGGTGCACCTCCAGGTTGATCTGATAAACTCTGAACTTGCCTTCAGTGAAATTACACTTCTACGTTTCTCTTAAGGCAAGCTGTTCTTAAACTATTCAGGAAAGAGACAATTTTGTCTTTAAAGGTCCTATAACATGCAAAATCGACTTTTCAGAGGTTTTAACCTTCCTACAGTGCTATTTGGGCCTCGTATGTTGTGCCCAAAGTGGTTTTTTGATTGATTCCCGCATATTTTCGCTAGAGAACTGTCTTTTCCGTCCCCCTCGGGTGAGCAGCAGACGGGGGCTCCTCACAAGGATGACGCGGCTTCCCATGGATGACGTGGTGTTTAAGCCACGCCTCCGGGAAGCACGCAGCCGCAGAATAAAAACAGCTAATGCTAATGCTACACAGTAATTACACGATGGATACGACAGATCGAAGAGTTAGCTTGTTATTTACCAAACGGCAGCGTCCGTCGTCGAGGTCCTGGAGCACGTCAAACTCCAGGTCAGATCCAGGACGTAGGACTCAGCACGACGCACCATCAGGACGGATAAAAGGTTTATTCCCGTGTTTGTGTATCGCTGTTTACCGGAGCACACGGCGCATGCGCACCAGCTCCGCTCTAGGCTTCGTCGCGGGTTGGGAGCATAGAACTATAATAAAACCTGGAAGATGAATCCAAGATGGCCGTCCTGTTTATCCCTATGGAGAGTGCTCATTGGCGCATGACCCCAAAAAAATGTCTTACTTCCGCATTTACTTCCTGATACGAAGGCTGACATCTTTGCTTTCCCCCATGATGCTTTGAGCGACGTGAACGACCACGCAGCTTGCAAGTTTTTGTGTTAGCGTTAGCTTGTGTGATTGTAATTGTGTTCTTCATGTTAGAGCACACCTGAAAGCGTCTGAAATGAAATAAAATACAACTTACAGGTATCGCTAGTCGAGCCTTTTCCACGTGCTTCTGTTTATATCGTCCGACGTGCTCGTTCACGTGACTCGCACATGTTTGCGGTGACGTCACTTAATATAAAAACGGTAATTTCGGTGATTTTAGAAACGGTAGAAAAGAACATTTCCTTCTATTTTATTTAAATACAGTGATCCCTCGCTATATCGCGCTTCATCTTTCACGGCTTCGCTGCTTCACGGATTTTTTTTACAGTGTGGATATTTTTACAGTGCATTGTGCTCTGAATCCTGATTGGCTCAGGGGCTTTACTGTTGTCTAGAAATAAAATATTGACGCTGTACTGTATTGGTTTTTCACTTGTCAACAGTTTTCGTTTCTGTACATTCTGCCAACTTTACGTTTGCATTTTTTTCTCTGTGACAAAACCCACAATGTCGAAGAAACGCTCTGCGCCCACAACGTAGTGTTGTGAGATGTATGTCTAGCTCCTATTGGCAGATAGCTCTGTGTGTGACATAGGGGTACGTGAGTGAGAGAGGCTGCGTGCGCGCGGCCAATGCGCGCGTCAGAGAGTGAGTCGCGAAGTGAGCGGGTGTGAAAGTGTGGGTACCTGGGTGAGGACGGCGACCGGGGCTTAGCGAGGGTGTATTACAGTAAAATAAAGCCAAAACTCTGGAGCAACAAACTGAGGTCGTCATTGCACTCACACTACACTTTGAACAACCGTGGGGTTCAGAATAGGGAGTTAAACCCCGGAGGACGAGCGACCCTTCGGCCCTGGAGAAGAGAATCTCCCCTGTGTCCTCCGACCACGGTCAGGGGACCGAGACAGGAATGGTTTAACAGTAAACAGACGCTACAGCGGAGCGGAGTTAGGACGAAGAGGCACAGACTGTGACAATGTTTCCAACCTTGTATTACTATATTAAAATTATTGTTTTAAACTAATTTTGGGCTTTAAAACAGGTTTTGTTTTTTGGTTTCATTCCATAGTTCAGTATTGCATTGTAAAATAATAAAGCTGACTACTTCACGGATTTCACTTTTCGCGTGTTATTTTTGGAACGCAACTCCCGCGATAAACGAGGGATCACTGTACTGATAATAATTCAGTACTGTCTGCCATTATAATGTGTAATTTTAGAAAAAGGCTGGTTCCAAGAGGCTGCAGTACCTCGCACGGCCACTAATCAATCTGGGACCACAGACAGAGGGGGCGTGCCTTATCCAGTTCTTTTAATACATCCATGGTTGGGAGGGGGAGCCGCGCGGGTTGGGCGGGGGAGGCAGCCTGGGTGTTTTTTGGAAACTGTTATGTTATGGATATTGCACAACGCAAAATGTATCAACAAAGCCCTTAGAATAGACTGTGTAAAGGGCAAAATAGCAGAATATGGGACCTTTAAAAAAATAAGTATCGATACTTGCTCAAATGAGTTTCCAATGAGGAAGTTTAATAAGAATCTGGAAGATGAACCAATCAGTGGCTGAAGCTGGGCCTGTCACAATAATTGCTTTATCGATTTATCATTCAATATGTGGAAGTTGGAGCAATATGCAGTACTTTATCGTGTGTAAGTTTGCTTTGCATCAGTGATGAACTCGTGCTGTAGAGATGTATATAAGGAAGTTCCATTACTCATTATCGACTTTAACAAAGTACTTAAGTGTTTCATTCTGCTATTTATTCATTTCATTTTGAACGATGCTTTACATTTAGAAATGGCTTGTTGACATTTCTCTGCTTTAGGGTTACTGTGTGAAGTACTTTCAATATTTTCGTTTATCGTGCTATCTTTTGTAGCTTTACACGGCACTTCAAAATCATAACAGGACTTGCTAGAGCAGAGATTAAGTGTCTGACACCGAGGCAAGGATAAATCTTACAAAGCTCACTCTTAGTCACTTTGAGCATTTGAAAACATTTTAAAAGTTCATGTTAAATAGAGAGGAATGCCCTTCAAAATCTGACAGCTTTGTGAAATGTGTAGGTGCCTTGAGAGTTGAACACGAGCAGTTTGATTTCACAAAAACTGCATTCGCTTCAGGAGTGTGAGTGTCTTATTCAGTTCTTATTACAGATCCAGGGTATGCGGTTTCAATACAGTTTTAGTTTTGATTTGCATCTAGGGGTAGATTTTTTGACAACCCTACCTACAGAAATGTTTTGAAGAGGTTGATTATGTCACGTTGATACTGATCATAGTCTGGGTTTTGTTTAATTGCTTTAGTCCTTGTTTAGATGTGGTTAAGTCTTGGGATAATGGATGCTGTAGATTTAAAAGCTGCTGGGAATTCATGTTTGCTTTGCATAGATACAACATCTGGGACATGCACATCGCTAATTAAATATTTGAGTGCACAAAAGGACAAGTAGACTGCAATATACTGTATAATGACTACTAAATGTTAAACACCACAAAATAACATGCCAAAACGGGGCTATTACAAGAACAGAACATGGACTGAACTTTGAAACCAGGTCTTAAAAGTGAGATAACTGACTTTTGTTCTTGTAATTCAGTTAAATTGCACACTCTTTGCAGTAATAATTTTATCTATCACAACTCTGGAAGAAAGAGATGAGCGCTGAGAGTGTTGACGGTTTGAAAAAGTTTTCCTAAAGCTGTTCATGTGCCAGAAATGTGTGAATACTGCGATGTGCCAATAAGTTTGTAAGAACTTTCGGAATTAGTTAGGTAGAAATTCTGGCTCCTTTTGCTGTTTGAAAATCATGTAATGCAGATTTAACTAAACGCAGCACAAAATCCTAAGTTTTTTTCCCCCATTATGTTATGGGAACTGAACATAGACATTGGATTTGCTTGATTGCAGTTTGACAAAGACTTAAGGTGAGACACTAAAGGTGAATAGGAAAACATCTTAAATTTAAAGGATAAACGTCTCCTGTAGTTTACTCACAAAAATGTAAGAAAAAAATGTCTCAAGTTTTTTATCCTGTAATGTTTTTATGTTGAAATAAGACATTTTGGCCCAGATTTACTAAACGTCTGCACAGGTACAAAGCGGGTTATGTATGTCTTGCCCTGGTGTCTCCAAAGCCGTGTTCTGTAAACTCTGCTTTAAGGAGGCTGTGATAAAATCCAAAATTCATGTTTTCGGCAGTGCTGGTTAAAGGCAAGCGCCTGCAGGTTTTCCGTCACATCCTTCTGTCCGTGTGCTGCAGTGTGCATTTGAACTCTGGGTAAACGCACAGAAGGACTAGCTTTTTCTGCGTAAATGTTCAGACACTAATCACAGAATGTCCCTAAAGCCTAAGATGCAAATCTCATAAAAACATTTGTGTTATATAATTAAACTAATGTATATCATTTTTAATAAAGTTGTTGGCTCATGAGGCTTGTGAATATCATCATTTATCATCATCACTTCTTACATGTGTCTGTTCTCCCAAAGGAGCAGCAGCAGAGGCACATTTGCACTTCCTCTTCACTCACAGTAAATTCATTTACATATCAGATTCGCACCACCGAATGCACACGCAGTATCTGATGGTAAATAAGGTGAAACAAACCCACAAAATATTGCGTGCAAATTTTAAGTAGTACTCACAATTTAGCACCTGTCTTAGCAAATCTGGGCCTTAATGTGTAAAAACGGACAAAGTTGTGCATATTTTGAACATGGTTTTTTGCCTGATTTTGTACACAAATACTGAGGGGATTATTTAGTTTTCAAGTAAACTAGATCTAAAAAAAACAACAACTGAGTTTTGCCTGTAGTGTTTAATCTTAAGACATTTGAATCTAATTGTGCATGACTGTCTGGTTGTTATGATCAAGAACATTTCACTTTTTCATACTTGCTGTCAGATGGCTGTGTCGTGTTGTGTGGACCTGACGTGAAGCCGCTCGTCTTCTCTGTCCCTCTCAGTCTTTCTCTGCAGAGAGTTATTGACTGCGCCGCTCGATGTGGCTATTTCCATTTGCTCCTGCGGGAAAGAGCAGACAAAGCAAATGGCAAGTAGATTTCACTTTAACCACGACAGAAACCAGCGGACGGGGCCAGGAAATACATTACTGTCTGTGACTCCATCTTTTCCCTATGCATATCCTACATAGACAGAGAAGTATTCACACTGGATACACACTCGCACAGATAAACTCACACACAAACGCCTCAGAAACAGCTCAAAGCTCTGCACTGCTCTCTGAAGTTTGTTTCCTCAGGGAGCAGAGACGGGACATAAACAAAGAAAGGTAGAAACAGTCCTGCTTTACTCAGCCATGAATCTAAAACGCACACGCTGAGTATAGAGTTGGAAAAAATACAGCATAATGGGGATTGTTAAAAAGTACACACTTCTCTGAAACAAAACCAATATTCTATACTAATTATGACACTACAATTGTCAGGCTGGAATTTTTGAAGTGCGATGATTTCCTCCACAAATGTGACAAAAAAATTACAAAAATGTGTTTAAAACTGTCAAAAACATGACTTAAGGCGACAAAAACCTGACAAAGTGCAAAATTTCACCACTCAAAGCAACAAAAATGTGACTAAAAGCGACACAAAAACCACGCAAACACAACTACAAGAGAAAACACAACAAAATGGTATAACACATGACAAAGTGAAAAAACGTGACTTAAAGTAAGAAAACCGTGACTATAAATGACAGAGGCGCAACTAAAAGTGTCAAAAACATGTTTTGAAGCGACAAAAACATGACAAGATGCGACAAATGTTTTTGAGTGAACTAGATCTGACTTAAAATTGGCCTAAAAATTCAAATTTCGCTGCGTGTTTTGACTTAAAGCTTTAATAAGTCAGGCTTGGAAATAGATATCAACAAATACTTCAGTACGTTTTGTCCCAGGGAAATGGATGAAGTGGATTGAATTAAACAATTAAACATCCTTTGCGAGGTGTTATTTCTATATGAAATCTTATACGTTTTTTAGCTTGAGGTTCAAATCTTGGCTAAAAATGAACCAAAGCTGTGCTCATCTGTAAATATTGTATTGTGTGTTCATGTGTTGAAATGTTAAACTGCACTGTTGTAAATATAAGTTTGAAAATCGAACCTAGCTATAACTAAGATCACATTTCTATCTTGTTGCACAAAACCTAGATCCTTTTACTTCCAGCTAAAATGTGTACATGCAATTGGATAAACTAAACGTCTAATGAACAAATCTCACTGATAGATCCTTCTCACAGTTTCACAACATAAAAAAGAACAGTGTTTCTTCAAACTTTTCACAACAAGTACCACCTACGAAAACATTTGGCCTTCTCAATACCACCAGATTTAAACCTGATCTATAATTTGACTATTTTAGGTCTAAACTAGGTATAAACCAGGTCTGAAATAGGACTACATAATTGCTATTCTAGTTCTAACTTCTAAACAAGGACTAACCCAAACGAGGACAACAAAAATGTAGATTGCTTTGACATGAAATTCTGCAAATATCAAAACTGAAGAGGAATACCATAGTTTGTAGAAGTAGTTAAGTTACAGTTTGTTCTCAAAAGGAAATTTGTCCAATGCATTTGCCCCGTCCATTATTGCTGCTGGGACGACTTGTCAGGAGCAGTCTGCATCAACCACTGGAGGATTGGCATTATATGTGAGTTATACAAAACATCAATCTGGTAATAAGTCAAATAAAATAAAAAACAAACCAAATTTTGTAAGTGTCCTGGCCTCAATCCTCCAACATCCAAAGGAAATGTGTTAATATGTGAAATGTGAAAATATGTATTATATGTTTAAATGTATTGTTGAGATTTAATTATCAGATTTTTAACTTCTATTTCATTTTTGTTTTTAATTTGCTCTTTTTGAATCATTTTTTATAACTATAAACTGGGGCTGCACAATTAATCAAAATCTAATCAAAATCGTAATTTGATTAGCAAATCGCTAAGGCTGCAATTTTAGAAGTGCAATAATTTCCACCACAAACATCCTAAAGCAAAGAAAACATGATTGAAAGTGACAAAACGTGACAAAATGCACCATAGAGTGACAAAAAATGTGGATAACAATGATTAAATGTGATAAAAACTGTCCAAAACATGAGTTAAAACGACAAAAACATGACAAAATGACAAAAAATGCTTGACTAAAAAGCAACAAAAATGCGACTATAAGTGACACAAACACAGCTAAAAGTGACAAATAACGCAAACTAAATGTGACAAAAACGTAACAAAATGACAAAAATGTGACAAAACGGTGACTAAAACTACAAAACTGCGACTAAGTGACAAAAACAGAACAAAATGTGACAAAAACAGGACTAAAAACACCAAAATCCTGTAGTAAGTGACAAAACCGCAAATTCTTTTATATTTTGTCAGTTCGTATTTCAGCCTTTTTTTCAATTCTCCTGGTTGTGTTAAAAATGTGTGCTTTGAACAGAACTCGTACAAATCATAAATCGTATATCTAATCGCAAAACTGGTCAGAAAAATCGCAATAAGATATTTTCCCCAAATCGTGCACCTCTACTAACAATCCTCAAAACAACTTTCACAATATTATCTACATTTCTTGCCCTCCTCTGTGTGAAACAACATACATTTACCTACTCTGCCCTACACTCCGACAGGACAGGGTTCGTGCGGACCCTCTGAGCTCAGCTGTGTGCAATGGGGCCACTTTGAAGTGCTTAAAGCGGTCCTCCTGCACCGCACCACCGGCTCCCCGCGGGACGCCTGCCATGGCAACAACAACAGCACACTCCGACACTTTTATGTGCTCAGTGTTCACGCCTCGCCCTCGTGACCGGGCCAGCGTAATCGCCTTGTTGTGCTCTGACCGGGTAATGCACACAAACAAACACGACAAACACGATCATGAGGACAAATACTCTGCACTGATTAGAGCCGAAACGAGACAAAGGAACAGAGCAACGACGACTGGAAGTGAAAGATGTCTGAGGATGAGGGACAAAGACAGATGGTTGTCACTAGTGCTCCAAATAACAGTTATTTTAATAGTCGACAAGTCAAACGATTATTTCTTTTGTATATTGACACGTTTTAAATAAATCATCAACCAAATATTAGGGCTGTAGTCGAAAGAAATTCTTTGTCAACTAAAGCGTTTCCCAACCTTAAGTAAAGTTAATCAATTAATTGCAACCAATCAATTACTGAAATAATCATTAACTGGTCTATACATTGAAAACATACCATGAGTTCAGAAAAGAAGTTTTATGATGAGGAAATTGTGTAAATTGACTGAATTTGATGAAAACATTCTTTTGTCCATAATTGTACTTCACCAAAATCCTCAAAAGGTTTCACTTCAGCTGCATCTGGGTCAAATTTAGTAAAAATCTTTTCTTCAAGCGTATTTAGCGTTCTAAACAACTAATCGATTAATCAAAAGAAAAATCGCTAGACTAATCGATTAGCAAAATGACACTTTAAGCCTTAGATTTTAAAAGAAGATGAAATGTGTTTTTATTGGATCAAAAAAATGCTTTAAATTGAACAACCTTTAGGAGTATCTTGGACCATAAATATGAATTAATACAAAAATAATTAACAATATGTGACTGTGCCATATTAGTGTATTTTAGATAAAGAGTACATGACGTGATTTATTCAAATTTTCTGGGGGAGGACCCTCAAACCCCCGTTACATTTACCTATCTCTGAAGAAAAATGCTGATGAATGTTCCCTGCTTCACTAGAGATCATGAATCACCCTTTCTCCCCGGTCCACTTCTGATTTCTTTCCATTGCTGTGTCCAATTATTTAACCATAGCGTGTTTGATGGGATGATGTTGATGTTTAGAGCCTTCAAATGTCCAAATGTACATCAGGCCTGTTTGAGTCTTTCTCTGAACCCATATTAATGATATTATACTGTAAATGATTGCTTTTTCACAGTTATATTTGACACTCATCGTCACGTGGACCTCACTGTTGCTCTGCTCCAGCACATGACTCATTAAATCCTGGACTTCCCCCTGTGGACCACCTGACGTCCCGCCGTTCTGCTCCAGATCTGCTCCCAAATCAGTCATCACCGCCGTCCCGTCCTGATCTGCGCTCCGCTCCGATCGTGTCCTGAGCATTCACGCCTCTCTAACAAGCACAGGTCAATACTAACTACACCCTCTAATTCTAGCCCAGAGGCACATGCCACAAATCGGGCTCGAATCTAATTTTGCCGGGGGGCACTTTGGGGGTCCAGGCCAGCCGTTCTCGCCTTTCGCACAGGTAATCTCCCCTGTATTGACATAATGGGTTCAGGCTCTGTAATGGAGGTCATTTAGTGCCACGGCAGAACATTTCGGCGCAGAGTGGGGCTTACCAATCCTTATGTTACATTTTAGCGGCAATTTGTGGATATTTACACCGTCTTTGCCGTCGATCCCAGCGGCCGCCCCCCTCGCAGGACCCCCTGAAGTAGCACTCAAACAGCCCCTGGAGAGGAGGGATTTATGGGATCATCTTCATGTGTTGAATGTGGGAGTGGAGCGCGGTTTATGGACGGCCCGGGGCATTTGGGTGATTTGGGTTTTTTTTTTGAGAGGATTTGACACACAGCAAATCTTTAGCTCTTTTAAGTCTTCCGCTTCTCCCTCATTTCGCCGCAGCCTTTTTTCTTTTTCATTCGGGACGGGGAAGTAATTAACGGACACTCAAAATCCCTGGATGGATTTTGTGGACAGAGAGCGAGGGGGAAAAGGGGCAGAGCGGTGCGAGGCTGTGTCTGCGCTCTAAAGGTTAATGCAGCCACTTGCAAACTAATTTTGTCCCAGAGAATTTGCAGATTGGTTTGGGAAATCTGTCCTCAACTCCATTTTGACTTGCATTAAGCTGCTCATACATATTAAACACTGAGCCTTGATTGAATTATTAACGACCGCATGTGTCACAGCCAAAACAACATACAAAAAAGCTGTTTCTTTTGGATTCTGATGACAGTATTGATTTGTTTTTAAAAATCACAATCTAAATAATTATTTGACTAGTTAACTATATATAATAATATACATTTTTTAAACAAATAAAGGTTGAAATATGGAGGGCTTAAGGCTTTTAGTTGATCAATCAGTTGGTGTCTTAGTTGACCAACATTTTTCTTAGTTTAATTCAGATTTAAAAGTGGGACAATAGCATAAAGGAGAGGACCTGGAGCTGATTTGGTAGTGTATCATGAGTTTAATCTGCATTTTTACAGATAAATACGCAGTTTCCTAGTACTTTGCTGAATTAAATAGTGCTGCTGTAGTCCTGTGAGTGCAGTTTGAGTCAGATACAATGTCAGACTATAGAGCTACTCAAAGGTTTTGAGAGCTTACCAGTGTCATACCACTGTCGCCTTTAGGCAGAGCATGTCTATTGACCTTATTCCACTCCGCCCACTTTTGCCTCTTTTTGCCACAGATCCTCACTCTTGCAGTAAATGAACTTTCAGTTTAACAAGAACCCCCGTGCTAAAACATTATATAAGGTAGATTGATTTGTTTAAAATGTATAATGTACACGTGCAGCAACAAGTCAGAAATGCATCGATTTCCTGGGCAGCCTGAAAAAAGCTTTTTAGTCCATGTAGAACTTATTTTCTGTTGAGCTCGTCTGCCACGTGTTAAACTAATGCAACGGAAAAACGATGGCGGTGCCCACGGCAACTTCAGGAATAAGGTGAATAGACGACGAAGTATGGTGACTGTAGGCTTCTAGATTGATGAATACAGAGTAATATTGATGAAAATCGGAAATTGTTTATTCTTTTTTGATGTTTTGAATTCATAACGCAACTGTCTTTGTTATAAAACTTCTTTTCATTTCATAAAACTTCTTTTCATTTCTTTTGTATGTGTTTTAAAGTCTGTACAGTCCAAATGACAATTCTGAACATTCAAATACAATTATCTCTTATAGTCGACTTTAGACTTTAGTCCAGGGGTGTCCAAACTTTTTCCATCGAGGGCCCCATATTGAAATATAGACCAAGCGGAGGGCCACAAATCAATCGTGAAACGTTAAAAAAAGCTGCATTTATCTGATGTTTTAAGTGTCACCACATCTACATTCAGTCTTAGTGTCTTAATATCTGGTCTGTGTGGCACTAAAATGTTAGTTATTTAGGTTGGAATTGTAGAAAATCTGAAATGTGCTGTAAAAAGTACTTATCAGGACAATGTGGGCCAGTTCACCAGGAAGACTAAGAGCCTAGAAAAATTGGTCTGAGGGCCGCATTTGGCCCCCGGGCCTGAGTTTGGACATGCCTGCTTTAGTCGATTCATTGTTGCAGTCCTGGATGACAGTGAATAGTTGGATCTCTCAAAATAAAATGTCATGTACAATACTTAATCATTGTTGCTCCTTATTCACACAAGAAACAAGATTTTTTTATTTCATAAAATAATAAATAAATAAAATAAGTTACTGATATGAAAAAGTATATTGCTCTTTGACAATATGTGTTCAGCTCAAACAAAGAGAGCTATGATTTGAAGATGAAACATTTAAACCATAACATAAAAGCGTCACTCAAAGACACTTTAATTAGACCATGATGCTGTTTATGTTTGGGATTTGAGCCTTCACAAGAGACAAAGAAGGAGAAGAATAAATGACTTAAAACCAGTCCACTCCGGTTTATGAGGATCCACCTTGAATAAATACTCGAATGTTCCCATAAAGTTATATTTAGATTTAGTGAAGTTTTACTTTGAAGTTAATCCTGAAATGCGTCAATCACAACACAAGAAACAACACACAACGTTCTCATAATAAGATTGCAAATAATTCTTTTAATAACACAAAATGCCACATAATACTTATGCAATAATTACCACATTCAAAACAACAACCAAGTGATATCTGGCCTAGTTGATGCCCTTTTATCGACCGAAAATGCCAGAAATTCAATAACATCTAAGCTATGGGACATTTACCGTGACATGACAGCAGAAAAATGTGTGTGACCCTTTGAGCTCAACATGAAACAAAACCAGAGCGATCTCGACAGGATGTAACGCTTCGAGAGTCGTACATCAACTTCCTGTTGACATTTCTCCCCTCCACAACAGGAAGTCAATAATGGCTTCATTACTGTCCTCGGCTTTTTACTCGTCAATATCCGACACATTTCAGAGCCATCAGCCCCTGCACAACACACAACACACAACACACAACACACAACACACAACACACAACATACATCACACAACACACAACACACATCACACATCACACATTTGCTGTCATCGCACACCATCAGCAGCAGCAGAGGAACTCACAATCCTGTGCAACTCAGGATTAAAAAAGGCATTTAATCCTCAATAAATTAAAATAGGTTCATGATTACACTGACTGAAATACAATACCTCTCTGAACTTGTCTTTCTGTAGTTGATAAATACTTTCAATAAATATGTCTAGGAGTATTATTATTACTAAAATAGTATTTAATTTGTAAAAGAAAGGCTAAACATGCATGGATCTAAACAGAGATTGGGTTGAATACTGACTGCTTTTGAAATGTGAAAAAAATTGAACAAAATAAAGAATAAGAAAATCTACAAAAGCACTATTTGTGTTCCACACCTCAAAGTCACCGCTGCACATTCATTTACAAACTACAGATGTGGAGTATCGTAGCTTGTTAATGATAATGCGAATATGGTTTAGACCAGTGTTTTCAAACTCCAAAAGACTTTCAAATGACACAGATTAGAGAAATTAAAGTGTATCTTTGTCATGTGTCTGGCTTTAGGGATTTACTGGCGATCGTCTTGTGTATTTCTGGTTCATAAATTTGCTCAGGCTTTTCTAAAATGGCCAATTATCACATTAATTAACAGTGAATCAAAGTGTATTTTTTCCAAGGCTCAGCTGGCAGTCCCTCAAGGCTCACTAGTGTTACTCCTGCCTGGAAAATCCACAATGATATCTCTTTATATTTTTATACAGATCAGTATCAGTGTAGTTACTGCTCTGAGCGAGTTCAGATGGGCGTGATTGACAGGCAGTTTAGCCAATCAGGGACAGGCTCGGTCTGTATCAAAACAAACATGCTACTTATGAGGGAAAAAGAACGAAGAAAAAATATCACAGGGACTGAAAAACATCATGGATTTCAGCAGAATCAATGAGCGACGCATAAAACGCTGTTAATCTGAGGTGAGAGAAGTTAGATTTTTTCTACATGATGATGACCAATGAACTTATTTGTTTCCCATGCTTTTTGTTGAACAATACAGTCTGAGTTTGACTCAAAGCGCGAGTGTGTAATCTGGATCCCAGGTAAGTGTAAATGTTCCCCGGCACACACATTGGTCGATAATATACGGTTTAGAAGATGTGCCAAATTTGAATATTGTGTACATTATTTCTATTTAAAAAACGGAATTTGAAAAAACCCGTTTATTAAAAATACAAATAGACTCCACTAATACATAAAAAATATGTTGTAGTCAATTTCTGTTTGATTGTCCAAAAAAAAAAGAGCTATGAATTATGAATGCTGATAAGGGTGCGTTCACACTTATCGGTCTGTATCAAAACAAAAACAAAACATATTCATTCATTCATTTTCTACCGCTTATTCCCGTTAGGGGTCGCGGGTGACTGGAGCCTATCCCAGTGACTTTGGGCCTTAGGCGGGGTACACCCTGGACAGTGGCCAACTCGTCGCAGGGCTAACACAGAGAGACAGAGACAAGGACAAACAACCATTCACTCTCACATTCATTCACTAGGGACAATTTAGAGTTCTCAATTAACCTACACAGTCATGTCTTTGGACGGTGGGAGGAAGCCGGAGAACCCGGAGAGAACCCACGGTAACACGGGGAGGACATGCAGACTCCACCCAGAGAGATCGTGTGATGTTAGGGTGGAATTCGAGACCACGATGTTGGGGTGGTCTGGGATTCGAACCCCGATCTCCTTATTGAGAGGCAGAAGCTCTAGCCGCTCTGCCACCGTGCACCCCACTGAGCCCCTTTTAGTCCTGATGGGGAACTGGTTTAGTCCTGTTCTAGCCCTTGTTTAGTCTTGATTCAGTCCAGGTTTAGTCCAGGTTCGTCCCAATTTTGAATGCATTCTAGGTTTTATAAAGATAACCCAAATATTATAGTATCAACTAACATTTAAAAACACCCAGAGCGCTTTAGAAGATAACATCTGAATAATACCCACTATTGCAGTATTAAACACAGCTCTTGCATGTCTGGGTCGCTCTGTGGTCTAAACATGAGCGCACAGGCCTCCTCTGGACACTGTTCCTCTTCCTCTGGACACTGTTCCTCTTCCTCTGCGGTGCTAAAGGCAGTGTCACATGTGTCAGGCAGATCAGATGTCCTCGGAGCTGCGCGGATATCAAACCACACAATAGACCTCCTGCTGCCGCCTGCACCAGCGCCGTCCACCCCAGAAGCATTCATTTCCCTTCGCCCTTCGCTAATCCTGTGTCCCGAGAGAGACACGCGGGAGGCAAATGAATACAGCGCCAGGAAATATGAGTCTGCGAGGCCCAAAGTGCTCTGCGCCAAAAGACACACACCTGGTTTATCCACAATATACAGCCTTTGTGAGAAGAGATGCATCTGCACGGGGCAAAGGTTTAAGTGGGATGTGAGCAAGGCAAGAGTGCAGCAATGTTTCTGTTTCACTGGAAATATGTACCAAATAAAACAAGGACAAAGACAAAAGAGTTCATTTCGTTGAACAGTGTCAGGACCAGTGACTCAATAGCTTTAAAATCATGATCTGCTCTGAGATAACAACGAGATAACAACGACTTTTTGCAGACTTTGGTCGGTTAATTGGTCGATGGTGTCTTGGTCGAACAATATTTGAATAGGAGGAGTAATTATTTTGGGGGGATTTTAAAGGATTTATTCACTGCAGCAGAAAGGAGAAAGCATGAAGTGATTTAGTTTGAAAGTGAATTATGGGTTTAATCTGTCCTATAACAGGTCAATTCACTGTTACTAGTAGCTTTTTTGTACAAATACTGTGTGTATACTTCCTTGATCTTCTGTCATCTTGTGTTCTGGTCGGACAAAGGGTCTAATCATACAGATACTTAAAGTGCCTATGACAGGTTGAACTACTTATGTAACTAAAATACAGGTAAGATAAATATATTTAAAGTTTAGCTGAAAATAATTATACATTTTATCATTTTTATCTTTTTTTAAATTTTATTTTGTAATATCACTTCCTGGTTGTAAA
Organism: Rhinogobius similis; assembly: GCA_019453435.1. Taxonomy (NCBI): domain Eukaryota; kingdom Metazoa; phylum Chordata; class Actinopteri; order Gobiiformes; family Gobiidae; genus Rhinogobius; species Rhinogobius similis. The sequence continues at coordinate 16,589,167 of CM033622.1, forward strand.
TGATGACATTACACTAGGGAATTACTTTGTACTCTGGGCTAAAACTCAGCTAATGTCAGAGATTTTTTTTTTAATCCGACAAGTCAAAATACATGTGAACACCTTTATGTTGTTGAATTAATGTTTTAAGGGTAAAAAAGTTGTTCATTTTGAGTAAATTATGCATAATCTTTGGATGGAGTGAGTCTCCCTAGTGTGATGTCATCAGTTTCTTACTTCCTGTTAATTTAAACAGATTTTTCAACTTTTCTCCACCAACTACTACTTAATCACTGTGAAACTACATTTTTATGCACAATACGTAGTTATACACCAAATAAAATCAAAATTAGAAAATTATTAAAACCTGTCATACGCACTTTAACAGTTTGTAAAGAACAGAACATAGTCAGCTACAGCCCTGGATAAAATACCAATTTGGATGACTAAAAATGCAGGGAGTCATTTGTTTTTGAAAGCTAAAATACACCTTGAAAAACACATTCTTACTGTGAGCGGAGTCGCCTCCAAGGGATTCAATTTGAAAATGAAAATGTGTGTAACAGACTCAGGACTAAACGTGGGAGTATTTATATGCCGTGAGTTTTTCTTTTTCTAGACGTCTTGTGCCATTATTACATTTAATTAACTTTAATTATCTCTATCTGTGTGTTCTGTGTTTTATGTTTTGTTCTTATAATGTAAGAACTGAAAAAAGAAACGACAAATCCAGGCAGAGCAATAACATCTCCATGGAGACAAGCAATTACACAATAAAAGTCGTCTTGTGAGTTGAGACCAAGATATATTGCATCTAAATCTGGGCGACATCGACAAAAATAAATATCTTGATTATTTTTGGAGTATCTCGATATTAATAGTCAGAAAATATGATGTCGAAACAACAGAAATGTGATAAAACATTTCTTTAAATGTATTAGATGAGGTTTAACTATCAGACAAACGTGAAATGACTGTAAAATTCATCACAAAAATGCAGAAATACCGTCTCTTTTTGTAACATTTCCTACAATAATCTGTATATCCGATATTCAAGTTTTGCAACGTCTATAAAACAACATTCACAATATCTCAGTTTCAATATATACTTAGTTTTGATACCATTATCCCCACATTGCCACTTAATAATCAGTTTAAGTAGCTTTTAATTTAATTTAAATCATTGATGTGATCTTTATCAAGGACATGGGTGTGGACTCATGTTCCATAGATCAGTGGTTCCCAACCTTTTTTGTCTCTCGTACCCCCTAAGCTTTATTTTACACCCCTTAACTTGAGTTTCGGGCAAATAAATGGGTTTACTAGTCGAATATAGTCAATTATTATTGTTAGATTTTTGTTTTAATTATATGTATGATCCAAGATACTCCAAAAAGATGCTAAATTTACAACTAATGACACCTTTTTATTCAGATAAAAGTACATTTCATCTTCATTTAAAACCTGAAACCATTCCAAGTACCCCCTGGTTATTCCTCACGTACCCCTTGGGGTACCCGTACCGCTGGTTGGGAAACACTGCCATAGATAACACAATAAGAAGAAAATGCAGAGAATACAGTAAATAAGTCACAATTTACAGTATATTAAAAGTACAAAAGACAATTTACCACATTTAACAACGACAGAAGACTTTTAAGGTCAGATCTTAGTTTTATAATGTTACCTTTGCAAACATAGCATCTGTTTTAGGTCAAAGGTTTGCGCTTTCTTTGCTTATATTCTTTCTCCATTATAGTCTATCGAACACTCTTGCTTACACAACACCATCTCAACACTTTCTTCTCTCTGGAGGAACATATCAAATGACATTACGAACACTTGATTTGCCGTTTAAAATCTTAAATTCCAATCTTAAACAATATCTTCGCGCTTAGATTGTGCCCCAGATTATCTCCACGATCAACGGCATTGAAAACATGACGTAACCTCAAAAACAGGATCTCTGCTGTGATAAGATCGATGGTTACAAAAGACATTATAAAACGGACACGGTTGGCCTATTTATCTCCCAGTGCGAGCCTGTTTTGTAACCTGTGCATATTGAAGTGTTCACTGCATCCACAAACATCACGCTGAGGCTTTTGAATAAACTGAGACAGAAAACTTGTACATGTTGTATTGAAAATATCTCAGCGTGAAAACGAATTAAAATCAAATCAGACTGGGAAAGTGTTTGCAGAAGGATGTGCTTGTTTACATCTAAAAGCAAAAATGTGAGAGGTGCTAAAGCATAACGTCAAAATAATGGCTTCATCACTGTCACAACCTGAAGAATTATAATTTATTCAGTTTTGAAAGCTTCATTTTTCCCTCAAATTCATCTCAAATGTATTAACAATTCGTCTCCCGAACCACTCAGCACATTTATCCAGAGACCAAACGGCCTCAGAGTGATGAATAGCACCTTAAATCAAAACTCGCAGGACGTTTATTGGACGGTCAGCCTTTTCTTGTACAAGCTGTAAACTGTGGAACTCACATCGACTGAAAGTAAGAGCATTTCTGAGGTAAAACTGGCTGAAAACAAATCAAAACTGTACACGTTTGTTCACGAGAGTAAAGGAGTGAAGGGGGTTTAGTGAGCGTTGAATCTGACAAGTCTAGTTCAGTCGATATAATCAGTAATTCCACAATTCTGCAGCTTTTAAATGTCCCAATGTCGCCTCAAAACTCGAGGACCAAGCGTATTTTTCTGTGGCTGATCGTAACCAAAAAATAGAACAGCACAGTCAATATTTTAAATCGTGACCTTCAATGGCTAGAAACTGAGTACTTTGTGTAATAAATGTTGTAATATTTGTTTTATTTTAATAGTTAGTACTACAGCTCATTCTTGCGGTTGATTATTCCAGTGTGAAGGCGCCGCTTGTTGTTATAAATGTGCAATACCAATCAATTTGACCTTGACCTAATTATAATAAATACATTTTTCAAGATTCAAGATGTTAAAATAAACTGCAATGTGTCAACAAAAACACATTTTATCCTCTCTCAAGCAAAAATATAGTAAATAAGGTTCCCAAATAAGGTCATTTTTTATTAACATCTGTCAACTTATCTTTTAAATCATGAGATTAAATAATTCTTTTTTCACGGATTCAGTGCCTGGAGCTGGAGCGGGTAATGTAAGTGTGTGAGTGTCTTAACAGAGTGTGCACATCAGGCTATAACTGCTGCCTTTGTCGATAAATATTCAATATTTGAACTTGGGGTGAAGGTGTACACAAACAATTATATCTTGTTTCTGACATGTCCTGATAACAATAATCAGAAGATATTATGTCAAATCAGCAGAAGTGGGCTAATAATGAGCCTTTTTTGTTGCTGTTGAGGTATAAGTGTCCGACAAATGAAAATACTGTAAAATTACCCACAAAAGAGCAGAAACATTACTTCCTACTGGGGCTGTAGTCGACTTAAGACATTCTTGGCATGCCCTGTGCAGCAATTAGTCGACTAAAATGTAGCGTGGCACTGACAACAACATCTTAAAATCTCCAGAAGTAAAAAATACAAAATAAACTTTCCAGTCAAAACTCCCAAAACTCAAGCGAACTGACTTTGTGTTTTCTCCTTTCTGCTGCAGTCCATATAAATGATTTTAATCCCAAGAAAATAATTTGTTTTTGTAGAGATTAACAAAGCACTCCAGACTGTTTTGACATCACCCTCCCACTCGACTTTAGAACGATGTATTTGGGCCTCAAAACTCCTGCTATGGACACAATAAATGGATACCTTTGGTGCAGTATTTCTGGCAGCAGAAATGTTTAAAAACTGAAAGAAGAAACAGTCATTATATATCATTAATTGACTGAACTACAGCACTTGTTTGAACAGTTACAACACAGATTTGTTTCTTTTTACTTTAAAGCATCTTATTTGGCTTCATCTATTTGCACTGCTAGAAAAAAGGTGTGTACATCTTGTATTTAAGCTTTTATTCTTACACATTTCTTTTTCATGCCCTTTTATCACTATTTATACAGTATTTTATCATAATTATTATTCAGTGTTTGATGTAACGCCTTACTACTGATAACAAGTTCTACAGCAAGATTTTTTTTCACCAACAATCAGGGCCGTCGACATAAATTTGGGGGCCTGGGACAAGAAGCCCCACATTGGCCCCCCTCTAATGAAAATGAATAGGAAGAGGGTCTCATTCTTGACCCTTTTATCCCCCCTTTCTACTCCGACAATAATACCATAGTTTTCTGATTTCTGGCAGCATTTGAAATACACAAATTTGACATATTTTCCCAACAACATTCACAGTATTATAGATAATTTGCAGCTTTGCCACCCTCCAACTTGCTCTAAAACCACGTTATATTTCTCCAGCTCTAAACGCAGTGTCATTTAACAACAGAACCCGGTCTTTTGGCGCTCCACACATTTCACATTTTGCTCAGTGACCTCGTTCTAAAGCACTCCTGTTGATTTCACCCAGCCCTGTGATTTCACAGCGAGCCTGCCTTCAGCGGCGCTCTTCACTTCCCGTCTGTCTCATATCCGTGTGATGATATCATTGTGTCGCTTTAATACGAGGTGCACAGACACGGACGGCTTTGACACTTGAATAGTTTCTCTCCGGAGCCTCAAACCTGTAATCAGCCGCCATCATCTGTCTGATCGCAGATATAAATACCTCCATTACAGCGCGGTGGCAGGGGGCCGATCGAACGCAGAAGAACAGGACCTCGAAAACGACCGCCCAAAGTCCTGATGCCCTCGAAATAGAAGAGGCAGCGGCGCACACTCCGGCCGATATATAGATCTGAGGAAGTGTGAAGCTTTTAGGTCTGATGTAAGAGCTGTGTGTGTCAGGGGTCACAACAGATCAATGACAAGAGCCGTTTTTAGGATGTTTACTTCAAATCAGGGCACAGTCGCTTAAAGGGTGCTAAATACAGTGATGTACCAGTTTTTCAGATGTATTGAAAAATGTATTAAGGCAAGACACAGGAATCTGCTCCTAAAGATGTTTTATTATTTCATTTAATTCTCTTCATCTATACATTTATATGGGATATTGAAACCTCGAAGCCTGTTTTCTTAAAAAAAAAAAAAAAAAGGACATAAAGATCCCCTTTCAAGCAGCTCCTACAACTTTACAATCTTGTACTTAACAAGATTTTGACAGAACGTACAGAAGGGTTTGTTGATATCTAATTCTAAGCCTGATTTATTAAAGTTTGAAAATGAGGAGAAATTGGAATTTTCCAGCTAATTTTCAGTCACATCTAGTTTACTCAAAAACTAAATAAGAAATCTAAAATCCCCTTGGTAAATCTGTGGACAAAATTAACCAAGAAATGTAAACCTGGTTCTCTCCATTTTTGTTGGCCACTGTCCAGGGTGTACCCCGCCTAAGGCCCAAAGTCACTGGGATAGGCTCCAGTCACCCGCGACCCCTAACGGGAATAAGCGGTAGAAAATGAATGAATGAATGAATGTCTTATTTCTATATGAAGACATGACATGATGAAAAACTTGTATTGCATTTTTCCTTACATTCATGATATCTTTAAATTTGATTTGTTTTTCTTATTCACCTGCAGTGTCTCGTCTTAATAAAATGAAAAAAGAAACCACTTCGTCTTTTGAACATTGTCCTTATTTTTTTTTTCTTAAATTATTGGGTAAATGTAGAACTTTTAAATGTGTTTTTAAGAGCAGGAATTGTACATACTTGTTTTCTTCTTCCCTTTTTAAATGTTCAAATAAAGTGACACTAAAATAATAACTTATATTTTGTATGGTATATTTTGTGTTATGAAACCATTAAAGCCTGTTTCAGATTATCCTGTCTGTTTGACCATTATTTATTTTAAGAATAAAGACAGTTTCTTTATTGAATACTATGAGGATAACCGTGACACCGCTGAAGTAAACATCTAATAAATAAAAAACAACAGATCTAAATAATACATACAGAATGATTTAGGAGCTGGTCCACTGGTCATTTTTGAAAACACACTTCGCTAAAGGCTTTTTTTTTTCAACATTTTTTTGGAGCATTTTTCAGAATGTCTCAACAAAAACAACAACAACTTCAGTCCATCAAAGCAAATATTACGGCAGCCTCAGAGGAACAAAAAGACGATATTGCATTTGCAGAAGCCTTCATTGCCTCATTCATCTACAAAACCAAACACATTTCACAAAAAGCCCCAATTCAACACAACATATTCGTAGATATATTCGATCCAGGGCACTTGCCACACTTTAAGTCAGTCCTTTGTTCATTTTGAAGCGTAAAAGTGCCAAACGTCCTCTGTATTCTAAACAGACAGTGAAGTGTGTGAGGCTCCGGCGCAGACAGATGCCTCTGACAGCCCTGCCTCCGATCAATAGCCCTCACTCTAGGTTTTAATTAGCTAATCAGTGAAACATAGGCTTTTAAGCGTGCTGAGAGAGCGCGGCTAAAACCAGGAGTCAATACCTATTAAAAATGTGGTAGTGCGGGCAAGGCCATTGACTCTGAGCCATTGTCTTTTATGGCATTCAAAGCAGCTTAATGCAGTAATGAAACTGGAATAACTCAAAAGCTCTGCGCTGGTTTGTCTAAAGGCCACACTGGACCAGTTTCAAAGAAAGAAAGTATCAACAGAGGAGCAGTTTTACAATCTCGAGATAATTAAAGCATGATTTCTACATTGACAGACACTATACAAGTAAGAAATCAAATTGAGTCGTTGAAAAGCCACAGAGAAGTAACACTATTTCAATTAAATCTCACCACATTCCTACCGTAAAGTGCACATGAAAGGCTTTTATGATTTTCTAATTTTGACTTTATTTGGTGTATAAATACCTGTTGTAAATATAAATTATAGTTTTACGCCAATCAGCTGTAAAAATCTGTTGAAAATTGCAGGAAGTAAAAACGAACTGAGGATATCACACAAGGAAGAATCAGACTCAATCTATCGAAAGATTATAGACAATTTACGCAAAATAAACCTTTTTTTTTTGACAATTTAAACATGAAAAGGTGTTCACATTGATTTTAATTTGTCAAATAAAACATAAAAAAGTCGTAGCTCAGTGTACAGTGTGGTTGCTATGGTAATTCCCTATCGTGACGTCATCATTTACAACCAGGAAGTAAAATTACGAAGCTAAAAAAATTGCTAAACTGGGACATAATTTGAATATTTTTTTAGCCAAATTTTAAACATAATTATCTCAACTGCATTTAGCTAAGAGTTATTCTTAAAACAACCATTATTTTAGGCGGATAAATGGTTAGTTTTTGTTGCAGATGTGTCATTCACCTGTAATCGTGTGTAATACTGTAACTGTGAATCATCCCTGACGCAGTTCTTCCTGAAGTCACTTTAACTGCAATTTATTCTGCCCACATGCTGCACTTAACCGTAGTCAGATCCACTTATTGTTCATTATATTATAACACACTTACGTCACTTAACTGCTATTTATTCTGTCCATATGTTCATAGCCACTACTGTATTATAAGAGTTTCATATTTCTTTTTTTGCTCTACTGGCTGAGTGTTTTATTTTATTTAAAGTGCCTATGACAGGTTCAACTACTCCTTTAACTAAAATGTAGATCGGGTAAATATATATATAAAATTTTGCAAAAATTATTCACAAATGTTATCCCAGTTTTACTATTTTTTATGTTTTTCGTTTTGCTTCCTGGTTGTAATGATGACATCACACTTGGAAATTAAAAAGCAACCACGCTGTGGACTGGAACAAAACTCATCTCATGTCACAGATTTTTTTACCTGACGAAAAAAAAAAAAAATTGAACGTCATTATTTTGTTGAATTGATGTGTAAAGGGTAAAAAAAGTAGGTATTTATGTTGTAAATTATGCAGTGACCTTTGTCTCCCTTGTGACATTATCAAACTGTTCTACAATACAATTATACACCTAATAAAGGCCAAATACAAAGTTATAAAAACACACATACACACTTTAAGTCTATTTTTATGTATCTAGGTTTTTGTAATTGCATGTTTCTATTCCCCGCCTTCCAAAGGAGGTTTAAACATTATTTTTTTTAAAACAATAAAACTCTGAAATGATCATTGTAACGTATCGAGTCTTATGTTGTGGAACTGCTTACGTTTGCTGATGACACGCTTTTTCTTGGGGGGTTTCTTGTGTTTTAATATTTAATATATGCACTATACGTATTTTTTATTCAACCTTGCGGTCATGATTCTTGTGAGGCTGTTATGTACACCCTTGTTATGCAGTAAATCAGCGTTTCTCAACCAGGGGTTCAGGAATTCAGAATGACCAGGGGTACTTGGAATGATTTCAGGTTGTAAAAGAAGATTGAATGTACTTTCTTCTGGATAAAAAGAGTTATTAGGTGTAAATTTATCCTTTTGGAGTATCTTGGACCATAACTATGATTAAAAGAAAAATATAATAGTAATAACTGACAATTTACGACAATTAAACTTATCTATTTGCCTGAAACTCAATTTAAGTGGTTCTCTTAGTGTGTGAGACAAAGCTTAGGGGGTACTCCAGCTGTAAATGACCAAAAAAAAAAAAAAAAAAGCCTGTGAATTGCAACACTAGAATTTCTCCACCGAGGGACACTTTCTCATAGATATCTTTCAAATCAGGCACTATAGAAGGCGGCTTAAATCTTCCTCGCCCCAGAACCAATTTTCTTAAGTCCAGGTGCCATAAAGAGCCATGTCCCAGTGGAATCAGCTCCAGGATCCACACGTACAGTAAAACAAACACAAGAAGAAGAACACATCAAGTAATTGTCACTCAAATTTTCTGGTATAACTTTTTCCTTTTGTTAAGTTCAATCTTATTATTGCATATTTTTCTTTATTTTATTCTTTTTTTTTATTGTATTGCACATTCTTTATTGTAACTGCAATTTTTTAACAGACAACAAGGAAGACTAAATGGCCAGCTAATGGTGCTCTAATAAAACTATAAAACAACTATGGACTGACATGGAAGCCTGTGGTCGACTCTTGTTTGTTGCAGCATGTGTGGGGATAAAGCAAGAAAAACTACATAGACCACAATCCTTTGCATCCTTACAGCAAACTTGAACACGTTATTTAATCATACAAGCACTTCTTTAGGTATGTTTCACTAAAGATACAGTAAAATATCAGCAAATAAACTACTAACTAATTAAGCTAGTTTACTTTCTAGAATAAATCTTCACTTTGATGTCAATGGATTCATTATAATAAATATGGCAGCACTACAAAAATGACTCACATAAGTGTAATTGTGAAACTTTTACTATAAATATGTTGGCAGTGTTGGCTACAGAACACAAAACAAGTATAAAATTCCAAGCTGACAATGTGGGAACGTTGAAAGAGGAATAAACACATAGACATTTGTTATATTTCATAGCCCAAAACGTAAATATACAGAAAAAAAAGCAAGACAAAACACATTAATTGGCTCGAATTACGTTTTTGTGCGTAAAATGTCAAAAACGTAACAAATGTACCCACGGAATACTGCCCTTTGCTCAGAGATGTTCACAATCTGACTTCAGCGCGCAGTATATTCAGCTTTAAAGGTCATGCTGATTAATCGTATTTCAAAACGTGTTGACAATGTTGTAGCTACAAGCAGATCAGGACAAAGATTAGTGCGTGTCAAGATCAGGAAACAAAACACAACACAACGGTAAGACAATGTTTGTTGACTTGAAACCGAGCCACACTCCGCCTTTTAAATCCTCGCAAAAGAAAACTGAAGGTGCATGACTCAGGCTTGTCACATGTCGTCAATCAAAATATACAATTAAACAGTATTAGACAAGTCAAGGCATTCCTTAATTTGAAAATGGACAAATTGGACAAATGATTATATATTAGGAGTGTGCCAAAAATGTGTCTTCTCTGTGTCTTGTTTCTGTCTTGTGTGCTTTATGTTATGCCAAAAAACTGATAAAAGCAAGAAGAAAAGTCAGGTATTCAGAAGAAGTTCACATGTCATGCCAAACAACTAAATAAATCATATCAAACGTGCTCTAAAACTGGGGCATAGCACAGAATTCTGGGCCCCCGATTAAACCTGCACAACAGGCCCCAAGACATCATTTGTATATGATTTACTTCTCCCAGCAAATGTGGTTATTATTGGTATTTTTTTCATTCACTATTGTTAGAATATACACTTTATGGTTTCTACGTTGCGCCTAACAATATGTCACTAATTTCTAGATCCTGTGTCAACCTGTGAAGCTTCCGACTTATTTTATGACACAGAACTGTTTATTTTTGTAATAACTACAACTCTCAAAATGTATTATTACTTTCAGAAAATACACAAATTAGGTTTATTGTGTGGACAACTTGGTTAAGATCATCACATTTAAGATTTTGCAAGAAATGTTACAAGTTTTATCCCGATTTAACCTTTTTTTTAGAATTATAATTTCACTTCCTGATTGGAAACTGTGACATCACACTAGGAAATTTCATAACTGCGTTGTTACCTAGCAACCATGTGTCAAAACTAATCTCTCCAATGTCACGGAAATAATTATCTGACAAATAAATCTATTTTAAAACACCTTGCTTTTGTTCATTTAAGGCTTAAGGGGTCGGAAAAACTGTTTTCTTATAAATTGTGCCAAACATTTGTAACGTCATCAATATAGAACTCTGCTCCACTTCCTGTCATTTTCGATATTTCTTTCAACTTTTCTTCATAAAACCGCTAAGTGAATGGTTTAAAACTATCAGCTATAGTCACAACAGGTATTATCGCACCAAATAAAGTAAAAACAATGAAAACCTATACGCACTTTAAGGACTTTACTCAAACACAATGCATTTTATTACAACAAAACTAGAATAGAACGTAGAAAAATGCAACTGAGGAAAAAAAAAAAACACCCACACACAGTCGCCGTCCCTGATCTAAAACCTGCTGTTCTTCACGTCGCTGGTAACTGGAGCCGTACTCAGTGCGTGGTGGCATTCAGGCTCTGCTCTGTGTTATTTGCATGGTACAGGTGTAGGATTGCATGTGTTGAGGGCTCGGGACGACGCCAGAGAGTCCGACACGATTATTTACAACAGCACAAGGTCATTTATTTTAGTGTTTGTGTGCGGCATGGGATCGCACTTTTCAATGTATACGTCTCATTGTGTTCTAGGTTTATACACATGGATACTAAAACTAGGATCAAAGCCAGATCATTTCAAGTAAACAGCATAAATACGACAAATCTTGACACTTCCTGAATTGTTTTATATGATCTTGAGCAATAAGAAACTACTATTATTTTGTGTTTACGATAATATTCAGTTTCAGGGGTGGATGACATTGCCAAAAATGAATATCTCAATATTTTTGTAGTTTTCTGATAGCGATATTCAGATGATGTTATGTCAATCCAACAGAACTGTAGTCAAACATTAGGCCTTTCACGATAACAAATCCTAAAGTGTGATATATTGTCACGGAAAATATCACGATAAACGATAAACCTTATGCCACTGATACATTAACTTTAAAACCGGAATATAACTTGAAATTAAAAAAAGAGCAGAATTAAACCTTTGAGTAGTTTATTGGTATAATTTATAAGTGTAATGTATTAATTATTTACCTTCTACAGCTGAAATTTGAATATATTATCAAAAAATAACAAAAGGTTTCCTATTTGTAGAAAGAAAAGATACACACGATAAATACTGACCTGCAAAAATATTGTTTCGGCTTTTATTTATTGAAGTCGATGCAGTAGTTATCGTGACAGGCTTATCATACATGTCTTTAAACTCATTAGTTGAGGTTTATTTACCAGAGAAATGTAAAATGTCTGTAAAAATGAATCACAAATGTGCAGGAACATAACCATAAATCATTATTTGAAAGCATTTCTTACTGTAAATGATGTTCTCAATCTTTTTTTCTTTTTCTTTTTAAGGTTTTTTTGGCCCGTAGGTTTTATTTGACAGGACGGCACAGCGGGAAATGGGGATGAAACAGGGATATGAAATGCAGTAAATGCTCCACACGGCAGGCATATGTGCTATCCATTCGACCACAAACAGTTTTCAGAAGAACATTTATGACATGTTTAGCTGTGACTATGACTGAGGGAATGTTATTTACTATGCTTTTATTGGTTGTGATATTGTGTTATGTTTGTAATGTGTTTTTATAGTCATAAAGCAATCTGAGTTGTTTTTTTAATGAATCATGCTCTACAATCTTATTAAAAAAAGTTTTTATTATAATCGTGGCATTGGAATTTATATTGAGTATCAAGCCTTTTCCGTTTACATAAAATCAAGATTGATTTTTTTTAATTGAGAGACTATGATTCATTTGAGTGTTTACCTTCAGTTTCAAAACAAATACAGCCAGGAATTTCAAAAAGGTTGGCACAGTTTCAAAAATGTCATTAAATCTTGACCTGCCAAGATACTGTACTTACTGTTTAATAAATGTACTTTGAAAAGAACATGAACTCATCTGTTAATTACACTCCTCAGTGTTATTTGCATAATGAAGCTAAGTGTTTTTAAGGGGAGACACTGCAGGTGAACAGGAATACATCTTAAATTTAAAGATATCGATTGTAAACTTTACTCACATAAATGTGAGAATAAAATGTAAAATGTAAAAATATATATATATATTACAAGTTTTTCATCATGTCATGTTTTCATGTAGAAAAAAGCCATTTTATGTGTAAAAATTGCAAAAAAAAATACAAATATTTGGGACATTTAAAACTGAAAAATGCACAGAACCAGGTTTAAATTTTTTGGTTCATTTTGTACATATGTTTGTTACATAAAAGGTTTTCAGAGGGGATTTTGGATTTCTTCTTTAGTTTTTAAGTAAACTAGATTGGACTGAAAACTGTCCTAAAAATTCAAATTTGCCTAATTTTTTATATTTAAAACTTCAATAAATCAGTTTTAGAATGAGATATGAAAAAAATCCTTGTGTATGTTTCGTCAAAATCTTGTTAAGTGTGTGTGGATCGACTTTAAGGGCTGATCTTTATGTCTGTGGAAGAAAAATGTATGTTAAGAAAACGGCCTTTGAAGTTACAATGTCCCAGAGAAATCTATGGATGAAGTGGATTCAAAGAAGCAATAAAACATTTTTAGGAGCAGATTGGACAAGTTTGTAGTTTCCACATTCAAGCCTCTGTGCTGAGAGAGCAAACTTACCCAAAAAAAAAAGCCTGTAGTGTCTCACCTTAATCCATTCAGACGTTCCGTGTCTACAGACAAAAAATATTCAAATATATGTCTGATAGTATTTACTGCACATCACACCTTCCTTGTACAGCAGTTCATACAGTGATAAAGCCAGTCCTATAATAATCACCTGTGTGTGTCGGCCTCATGTCGCTCCTTTCAGAATATCACAGTTCAGCTTTGGGCCAGTGAGCGTTTCCTTTGAGTGTTACATAAGCCCTCATTGCGTAACATGTTCTAGTTTAGGGTGAGAGATTTTATGACCGTATCAAAAGGCAAATGTTATGTTACATGACTGCTCGGCTGGATTCACATTGGAAGCAGAGACTACGTGAGAAACGCTCCGGGCTGCACCAGGAGTGTTTTTCTTACAGAGCTGTATCATCTCGGCCGTGCTAAATCAAACTGTAATTATGGACTTGTCCCAGAGATAGATGATAGTGTTTAAACAGAGGAAGCCAAATGTCTCAATAAAACCAGTTAACCTTTCACTTTCTTGCATCAGCAGCAATCGACAATATCCAGTGGTCTGTAAATCATGTTTTTACAACTCAACATTTACAACATCTGATTGGAAAAGTAAAGTAAGACAGTAATTTACCGTCAATACTGTCATTTGTCTGGCAACACAACAACAAGATGTTAACACACTATTAAACATAAATATTTCACCGATAAAGGCCTTTCTCCTCCTCATATAATGACATAATAACGCCACATTATTTGAGGTTAACATTCACAGATTTAATGTCTAAGAACAGAACACACTGTTCTCAAAACACTTGTTGATGGATGGTTTTATCAGTATTGATTAAACATCAGTGTCAAACGTCTATGACCAGCACCAGTTACACTACAATAACTGTCAGAGACTAACAATCTTGACATTATAAGCACCAGATGTGTAGTTTCTTTTGCACAATTGCAATTTTATTGGCCGCAATTAACAAATCGCAAAGCCTGCCATCTTTGAAGTGCAATAATTTCTTTCCCAAAGAACAAAATATCAAGTTTTATTCTGCATTAGATTTGTTAAAACACTAAAGGAGAGACAAACTTCTACAATAAGTGCCAAAAATGGGCCTAAAAGCGACAGAAATGTGGCTAAAAGTGACAAAAACATAACTTTAGGTAACAAAATGCAACTATAAGCGTAGAAAATGTGACAAAAATGCGACTAGAAGCAACTACAAGCGACAAAATATGAATTAAAGCGCCAATAACACGAATAAAACAAACAAAAGACTAAAGACTAAGACTAAAACAACTATAATCGTCCAAAAAAAATTGTCAAACAAGAGCAACTACAAGAGACAAAAACATTCTGAAACGCTTTTTTTTATTTGTCAGTTCATATTTATTATTATATATTTATTCAGTATTTGTGTCGATTCTCCAGGCTGTGTTTAAAATGTGAACTATGAACAGAATCCCAAAACATAAATCTAATCGTAATCGCAAAACTGGAAAAATCTATTCGATATTTCTCCTCATATCGTGCAGCTTTAGGCCTGGCAGCAACATAAACATAAATAAAAAAACAATGTCTGCAAAAAAAACAAAACAAAAGAGTCTAAATAATTCACACATTAAGATTAAATATAAGATTGTGTTCTTTTTTCTTGCTTACACCAATCAAAGGTCTTTTACATGTCTTTTTTATACTGACACAGACACTGATCGACACTACATGTGTTTATAATCCTGGATGTCTTCATCATTGTGATGTGTCATTGTCATTGTGCCTTTCTTCAATCGTTTTAGAACGGTCTTTATTGGTCCTCAAAACTGCTTCCATGGACACGAGAAAGAAGCTCATCACAAACAAATGGATGACACAAACTGGACCAACTGGACTGACATTATAATACAGAAAATGGGGGAGAAAAAAACACATTAGGACTTAAAATGAAAATGGATAAATTGACAAAATTTGGGCCAAATGGGACGTTTACTTTGGACTAAATGTGCCTCAATTTCTTCTTTAGATGCCTTTTACTAGAGCTGGGCGATAGTGATGCGGGTCAGGGTCTTTTTTCAATCCACCCGGCCCAACCCGACCCGTGAGCAACAAGCGCATCACTACTGGGCGATATGATTTTTTTGGGGCCAGATCATTCAATCTATCATGATTTGTGTTCACTTTGTAATTTTCTGTTGCTGCATGCTGTAGGAAAAATATCTACTGGTAATTGTGATTTTTCTGACCAGTGCGATTAGAGTGGCAATTTATATTTTAATAATAGGATTCTGTTCAAATTCACATGCACTGAGTCGCGTTTGTTGTTCGTAGACAAATTTTTGTAGTTTTTGAACACATTATTATAGCTTTTGGTTGTGCTTTTGTCGCTTGTTTCAGAACATTTTTGTACAAAATCCAAACTACAGTGTGAGCAGTTTTTATCCAAATCAAAGCAACACATTTTATTGTTTGTGGAAGAAATTATAACACTTCCAAAATTGCAGCCTTTGCAAATTACTAATTGCATCCATTGCATCCAGGTCCCACAGAGGTCCCACAGAGATCCCACAGAGGAGAGAGGTCCCACAGAGGAGAGAGGTCCCACAGAGGTCCCACAGAGGTCCCACAGAGGAGAGAGGTCCCACAGAGGTCCCACAGAGGTCCCACAGAGGAGAGAGGTCCCACAGAGAGGCCCCACAGAGGTCCCACAGAGGTCCCACAGAGGTCCCACAGAGGAGAGAGGTCCCACAGAGGAGAGAGGTCCCACAGAGAGGCCCCACAGAGGTCCCACAGAGGTCCCACAGAGGAGAGAGGTCCCACAGAGGTCCCACAGAGGAGAGAGGTCCCACAGAGAGGCCCCACAGAGGTCCTACAGAGGTCCCACAGAGGTCCCACAGAGGTCCCACAGAGGTCCCACAGAGGAGAGAGGTCCCACAAAGAGGCCCCACAGAGGTCCCACAGAGGTCCCACAGAGGTCCCACAGAGGAGAGAGGTCCCACAGAGGTCCCACAGAGGTCCCACAGAGGCCCCACAGAGGAGGGAGGTCCCACAGAGGTCCCACAGAGGTCCCACAGAGGTCCCACAGAGGTCCCACAGAGGTCCTACAGAGGTCCCACAGAGGTCCCACAGAGGAGAGAGGTCCCACAGAGGTCCCACAGAGGAGAGAGGTCCCACAGAGGTCCCACAGAGGTCCCACAGAGGAGAGAGGTCCCACAGAGAGGCCCCACAGAGGTCCCACAGAGGTCCCACAGAGGTCCCACAGAGGAGAGAGGTCCCACAGAGGTCCCACAGAGGAGAGAGGTCCCACAGAGGAGAGAGGTCCCACAGAGAGTCCCCACAGAGGTCCCACAGAGGTCCCACAGAGGAGAGAGGTCCCACAGAGGTCCCACAGAGGTCCCACAGAAGAGAGAGGTCCCACAGAGGTCCCACAGAGGTCCCACAGAGGAGAGAGGTCCCACAGAGAGGCCCCACAGAGGTCCCACAGAGGTCCCACAGAGGTCCCACAGAGGAGAGAGGTCCCACAGAGGTCCCACAGAGGAGAGAGGTCCCACAGAGGAGAGAGGTCCCACAGAGAGCCCCCACAGAGGTCCCACAGAGGTCCCACAGAGGAGAGAGGTCCCACAGAGGTCCCACAGAGGAGAGAGGTCCCACAGAGAGGCCCCACAGAGGTCCCACAGAGGTCCCACAGAGGTCCCACAGAGGAGACAGGTCCCACAGAGGTCCCACAGAGGTCCCACAGAGGAGAGAGGTCCCACAGAGAGGCCCCACAGAGGTCCCACAGAGGTCCCACAGAGGTCCCACAGAGGAGAGAGGTCCCACAGAGGAGAGAGGTCCCACAGAGAGGCCCCACAGAGGTCCCACAGAGGTCCCACTGAGGTGAGAGGTCCCACAGAGGTCCCACAGAGGAGAGAGGTCCCACAGAGAGGCCCCACAGTGGTCCTACAGAGGTCCCACAGAGGTCCCACAGAGGTCCCACAGAGGTCCCACAGAGGAGAGAGGTCCCACAAAGAGGCCCCACAGAGGTCCCACAGAGTGTCCCACAGAGGTCCCACAGAGGAGAGAGGTCCCACAGAGGTCCCACAGAGGTCCCACAGAGGCCCCACAGAGGAGGGAGGTCCCACAGAGGTCCCACAGAGGTCCCACAGAGGTCCCACAGAGGTCCCACAGAGGTCCCACAGAGGTCCCACAGAGGAGAGAGGTCCCACAGAGGTCCCACAGAGGAGAGAGGTCCCACAGAGGTCCCACAGAGGTCCCACAGAGGAGAGAGGTCCCACAGAGAGGACCCACAGAGGTCCCACAGAGGTCCCACAGAGGTCCCACAGAGGAGAGAGGTCCCACAGAGGTCCCACAGAGGAGAGAGGTCCCACAGAGGAGAGAGGTCCCACAGAGAGCCCACAGAGGTCCCACAGAGGTCCCACAGAGGAGAGAGGTCCCACAGAGGTCCCACAGAGGTCCCACAGAAGAGAGAGGTCCCACAGAGGTCCCACAGAGGTCCCACAGAGGAGAGAGGTCCCACAGAGAGGCCCCACAGAGGTCCCACAGAGGTCCCACAGAGGTCCCACAGAGGAGAGAGGTCCCACAGAGGTCCCACAGAGGAGAGAGGTCCCACAGAGGAGAGAGGTCCCACAGAGAGGCCCCACAGAGGTCCCACAGAGGTCCCACAGAGGAGAGAGGTCCCACAGAGGTCCCACAGAGGAGAGAGGTCCCACAGATTGTCTCCACAGAGGTCCCACAGTGGTCCCACAGAGTGTCCCACAGAGGAGAGAGGTCCCACAGAGGTCCCACAGAGGAGAGAGGTCCCACAGAGGAGAGAGGTCCCACAGAGAGGCCCCACAGAGGTCCCACAGAGGTCCCACAGAGGAGAGAGGTCCCACAGAGGTCCCACAGAGGAGAGAGGTCCCACAGAGAGGCCCCACAGAGGTCCCACAGAGGTCCCTCAGAGGTCCCACAGAGGTCCCACAGAGGTCCCACAGAGATCCCACAGAGGAGAGAGGTCCCACAAAGAGGCCCCACAGAGGTCCCACAGAGGTCCCACAGAGGTCCCACAGAGGTCCCACAGAGGAGAGAGGTCCCACAGAGGTCCCACAGAGGTCCCACAGAGGTCCCACAGAGGTCCCACAGAGGAGAGAGGTCCCACAGAGGTCCCACAGAGGTCCCACAGAGGCCCCACAGAGGAGGGAGGTCCCACAGAGGTCCCACAGAGGTCCCACAGAGGTCCCACAGAGGTCCCACAGAGGTCCCACAGAGGAGAGAGGTCCCACAGAGGTCCCACAGAGGTCCCACAGAGGTCCTACAGAGGTCCCACAGAGGTCCCACAGAGGAGAGAGGTCCCACAGAGGTCCCACAGAGGTCCCACAGAGGAGAGAGGTCCCACAGAGGTCCCACAGAGGTCCCACAGAGGAGAGAGGTCCCACAGAGAGGCCCCACAGAGGTCCCACAGAGGTCCCACAGAGGTCCCACAGAGGAGAGAGGTCCCACAGAGGTCCCACAGAGGAGAGAGGTCCCACAGAGGAGAGAGGTCCCACAGAGAGGCCCCACAGAGGTCCCACAGAGGTCCCACAGAGGAGAGAGGTCCCACAGAGGTCCCACAGAGGTCCCACAGAGGTCCCACAGAGGAGAGAGGTCCCACAGAGGTCCCACAGAGGTCCCACAGAGGCCCCACAGAGGAGGGAGGTCCCACAGAGGTCCCACAGAGGTCCCACAGAGGTCCCACAGAGGTCCCACAGAGGTCCCACAGAGGAGAGAGGTCCCACAGAGGTCCCACAGAGGTCCCACAGAGGTCCCACAGAGGTCCCACAGAGGCCCCACAGAGGTCCCACAGAGGTCCCACAGAGGTCCCACAGAGGTCCCACAGAGGAGAGAGGTCCCACAGAGGTCCCACAGATGTCCCACAGAGGCCCCACAGAGGAGGGAGGTCCCACAGAGGTCCCACATAGGTCCCACAGAGGTCCCACAGAGGAGAGAGGTCCCACATAGGTCCCACAGAGGTCCCACAGAGGTCCCACAGAGGAGAGAGGTCCCACAGAGGTCCCACAGAGGTCCCACAGAGGTCCCACAGAGGTCCCACAGAGGCCCCACAGAGGTCCCGTGTTTATTGGCAGCTTTCAAACAAACAAATGGTGTCAAAGGAGGAGCACAAATGAACCCTCCAAACCTTATCACCTGGTCACGCGCTCAAGCAATAACCGCCTCTGGGTCCGACACTCGTACAGGAGCCTGGCTTTTATTAAAATCTTTCATTTTCAGGCTTTTTTTCACTTCACCTCAGACACTCACCTGTATCTCTCTGATCTCATATATAAACCAGATGCCCTGACTGCACAAAAGGAACAGTGGTGTGAGTTAGAGCTGAGACTAAAGACTAATTTAACATCCGGCTAGTCCTAATATTTCGTCAAACGATTATTTCTATTGTACATTGAGACTTTTTAGATAAATGTTTTACCAGATAAAGGTTTACACTTGAAATTGTAACCTTAAATAAGATGATAAGTTACAAAGTGAATGGATTAAGTAGTATTTATCTTGATTTAAGAACATTTTAACTGTATGAAAATAAGATTTGTATAAGATAAGATAAGTGTGGTGGCATATTGTTTCTTATTTCAACTTAGAAAATGCTTGTCTTTTTCTTATTTGAAGTAAAACTAAATATTTGTGATCGTTCCATTGGAAACCTTATTATAAGACAGTCAAAATATGATAAAAACAAGATAAATACGACTTATTTTAAGCATTTATTAACTTGTTATCTTCAATTCAATTCAATTTTATTCTGGACTCAAGCTTTTTTCCAGTGTAAATGTGGTGACTGAAGGCTTTTAAGTAGAGAATATATGTGCTTGAAATCTTAAACTAATAATTGTTTTTTGACATTTTGATTTAATAATGCCATAATAATGTTATAAAATGTATTTTTGTACGTGTTTTAGAGTCTGTTTAGTTCAGATAACATTAACAATTATCAAAATAAAACCATAATCATGTTTTATAGTTGTTTAATCGCTGAAGCTCTAGTGTGCAACTTTTTAAACACATAACAGAGTAAAGAGAATCTTGTGGCGTCTGTATCATTTCATTTTGCAGCAAATTTTAAAGACTTTTCATTTCAGAGATGTATTGTGAATCCTCTCCGGAGCTTGAGCACTTGTTTCTGTTTCAACAACTGCAGCTGCGTTTGTGGCAAAAAGGGGAAATGTTTCTCATTTGATGAAGAGGACTGACCTTCCTTCAAATGTTAGGATTTTTTTTTTCCAACTAAAAGATAAGATCGCTGAGAGTGGAGCCATTTTAAGACGCCTGAGGTGCTTTTTTATCGACAAAAGCCTCAGCACTGTGCCCTCAAAACTCACACAGAGAGCAGACGCACTTATTTAAGTAAAGATCATCATTAAAACACTTAAAACATAGGCATTTAGTAAATATATTGACATTTATCTATTAAACAATTATGAAATATGCTAAATTTAGCATCTGAAAAATGACAATGGATATAAAATTTGTAAAAAAATTATAACAAATTGGTCTTTTAGCATTTTCATCGGTTATTTCTTAGTTATTTACTTAGGGATTTTAAGAATATTTGGTTAATCGATAATTAGATTATTCAGGAGTTAAAAAATAATAAACTTGGCTATTTTCAAAGCAAAATTAAGTGTTTTTAATAAAAATCTATAGCCCAAAAATAAACCTAGATGTGAAGTACTTATTTCTCTGGCAGTTTTTTAACACAGTTACTTAATTTTGTCATTCAGAAAGTTCAATTTCACAAACTTGAGGAATGATGATGTGTTGGACAATGAGAATGAAAGAAAATTTAATACTTCATTGTTGTTTGGTCTCAGTAAATGTAAATAATCGATAAATTGTGCTGTTTTTCTCACATTAAACGGAACAGTAAACATCCCTCGTCTCAGTCTACAATAGACAAAATCGTTTGACAAGTCGATCGATCGAATCAATCAAATAATCCAAAGACTACCAAAACAATAACACACACAGAATTAAACTTATGCGGCTTACATTTATATATTGTTCCATTACAGTTATTTATTTTATTTTTTTTAGAGCTGGATAACTTTATCTCGTTGTTTTTATTTAAGTGTGTCATTCGGAAAGTTCAGTTTCATAAATCTGGTCACAAACTTGAGGAAACAGAACATGTGAAACAATACACAGCAAAAAAAAAAAATAATAATAATAATAAAAAACATAGCTTCACATTAACTGAATTAATAAATTTAATCTGGATTTGAGCAGTTTTGACTCAATGAGATTTAATTGCTCATGTGATGTAGAATAATTCACTGGTTTCAGGGTATTTCTGACTCACCGTGCGATAATTTTGCTTAAAAATATAGAAAATTAGAAAATAAATTTGTCATTGAGGTAGGTACAAGTAAAATAACCTAGCTCCGTTAAATAAATTGCCTGAACTAACCTTAACAAATCAAAATGTCTAAAATTATGATCCTGAAATGATTTTCCAGTGTGGTGTATTTTTTATTTTATTTTGTATTTATTGCTGTATTTTTTTGTTTGCTCTGTGTAATCGTGAATAATTGTTAAATAGTGCTGTTATTTCTCCCACAAACATATCGTGACATTCCTGCACAGAATAAACTCGACCCAATAAGAATAATGTACTTCGCTGACTTTAAACTCTAGATGAGCTTCTGTTTCGTGACTGTTTTTATTTGTGCATTCCTCATTAGGTCGCATTACTGCTCCTGGATATTACTCATCATCAATAACGCTGCGCTGTAAATAAGAAATCCACACAGATTTAAAGCCCGTACTGTATATATTCTCGTGGCGTCTCTTTGCTTTGACTCATCCTCCACCTGTCACAGTCAATGAGATCACCACATTACTGCTTTATGAGCCGCCCGGCACAAAACCCACGGGAATTCAAGAGTTTCAAAAGCTCACAGACTCACCGATCTGGCACAGAAGGAGAGAATATAAAATACGAATGAAAAGAGACAAAATTGAACAGGTTTTTAGTGACAAATATTTGCAAACATCTCGTAGCATTTGAGAGAAGTTTGGAATATTACCTGCGAAACGAATACAAAATTATATGTTAGAGCTGCGAGATTAACGGCGATAAAATGGAAACTGCACTTTGAATGAACACAAGAGGTAAATAGCGAAGTAACGGTGACATTTTTGAAGAGCTATAATTTCCTCCACAAACAAAAAATATCCTGTTTGGATCTGAAATACATAATTTATCAGTTTATATTTTAGTTTTTGTGTCAATTCTCCTGGATGTGTGTAAATGTGTTGTGTGTTCTTTAAATGTGAAACAGAATTTAATTATTAAAATATAAATAACAAGTCTAATCAACAATTCCTGTCAGAAAATTTCCAATTGGATATTTTCCCCTAATCGCTCAGCTTTACCAAATGCATTTCAGATCATATTCAGAGGAAACTGAAGACAAAAACGAGCAGATTTTATACAGTTTCTATGGCGACAGGATACTTTTGTGTAGCTAAGACAACGCACGAGCGTCGCACTAAAAGAAAGAACACAATATAATATTTGTTTGACGTTTTGAACACGTCCAGGAGCAGAGATATTTGACAGAAGCGCGACGTGAACGCAATCGTTTCAGTAGACGTCGCCTTGGTAACCTGTGGTAACCAACCTGCAGTTTCGGCTCCATGCCGTGTTGTCAAATTCTAATAAAGAAATAAAGAACACATGCAAAATAATATAGAGCTGGACTTTTTAATCATAATTTTGATTTTGATAATTGGACTTTTTTTGTTT
The DNA here is from genome assembly GCA_019453435.1 of Rhinogobius similis. Classification (NCBI taxonomy): domain Eukaryota; kingdom Metazoa; phylum Chordata; class Actinopteri; order Gobiiformes; family Gobiidae; genus Rhinogobius; species Rhinogobius similis. The sequence goes on from CM033622.1 coordinate 16,612,130, forward strand.
TCTACTGTACGACATATTGTAATGACCATGTTCTACCAAACTAACGTGAACACATCTCGAAAAAACAATTTAATCTTAGGTTTTACATTCTTCTTTTACATTCTTTGGACACAGAGTTTAATTCTGCCCATAATATTGACCAGCGCAGTGTATTTTCAGTGAATATTCATTTTCATAATTCAGAGAAACAATGTCCTGACAGACACATGTGCATTATTAGGACCACAAATATACAGTACCATTATATGTGAATTTAAACACTTCAATCTTTGAATTTTAACTCAAATTTTTAATTCAAATTTTGCTCTTTTTGCATTCACAAGATGGCCGCCGCAACTGCCACGACCACAGAATCCACAATCTCTCAAGCCCTTAATATCACTCAGCAGATTTAATACACAAGACCTCACAGAGACGACACGATCACGCTCGCTTTAAAATCGGGACTAAAACAGAACTAAACCAGAGCTAAAACAAATCAAGTCAAGATCAGAATTAAAATGTGCTCAAACCTAAACCAAACAAGTGTGAACGCGCCCACAAAGACAAACCAAACATATCAGTCTTGCCTGTTGCGACGTTTCAATTTGCAATTTCAATTCACGCTCAACTTATCTTTCAGCCTTACTACAAACGTGTCAATTTTACTAAAAAACGCCAAGCAGGTAAATCCTAAGGGACTTGCAGAGTGAAAAGGAGGGGAAATGGGGGTAGAATAAGTCAGGTTTAATATGATGACACCAGACAGAGGCCATTATAAACCCTGTCGACGCCGTGAACCCAGAGACAGCCAGGAACCCACCCCCACTTTAATAAAAGAGCCCCTTTGCCTTCGTCTGATTACAAATATCATTTCCTCGTGCCCGTCTCCTCCTCCATTACTCTGGAGCTGGGATAGACTGGATATAATAAACCGGAGGGATGAGGCTGTGATAGTAAAGGTACTGAAGACTGTGTTAAATCATTTCTGTCATTCAATAATTCACACTGAGACGGTTAAGTCAGCGTACTTTAGCTGCGAGCTGCAAGTGCCTATGACAGGATGGACACGTTAACTACTAAATTGCAGGTAAAAACTTTGCTAAATATGTACAAATTTGATCCCAGCTAAGCAGTTTTATTAGAGTTTATAATATTACTTCCTGGTTGTAAAATGATGACATCACACAAGGAAATTACCTTGAAGCTCATCTAATATCACAGATTGTTTTTGTTTGACAATTAAAAATATTTTGTTGAGTTAATGATTCAAGGGGAAAAAAGGTGTTTATTTTGTGTAAATTATGCATAACCTTTGGATGGAATGAGTGTCCCTAGTGTGATGTCATCTTTTTTTTTTTTAAACTTCCTGTAATTTTTCAATTTTTCTTCTCAAGCCACTTGATTGGTGTAAAACTATAATTTATATGTACAACAAGTACTGATACACCAAATAAAGTCAAAATTAGAAAATCATAAAAGCCTGTCATATGCACTTTAATATGGAAATCTGCCAATGTCCTGAATGTATATCAACAAGGAAATAAAATAGAATGCTTTAATTCCATCAGGAAAAGATTGACACAGTTTAAAATAAGCTTTCTTTATATTTTGTTTTTGGTTATCAGACAAAATTTTAGTAATCCATCGAAAATGTGCTATGCATCTGTACATTTTTAGGTTCTAGAGCAGAAGCAACATTTTATACTCTTGATACGCTTGACAGATGACACTGCAAACGTCATTTGAATTCGCTTTTTTGCAGTATTTTGTAAATAAAAGGCCAACAATTGTCTCGGCTAAACAAGACTATCCCAAAATGCACGAACCATGAAACTACAGGAGATCATGCAATTACAAATATTTATAGAGAAAACTGCTGGTAAACATTGTATTTATCTGCAAAAATTAGGCAAGACACTACGGGCAAAACTAATTACAATGTTTTGTTTTTTGATCACTTTGCTCTCTCAACAAACAGGATCTCAAGTGGGAACAACAAATGTGTACAGTGCGCTCCTGAAGATGTTTCATTCTTTCATTTAATCGTCTTGATTTTTCTGGGACATTTTCTCAAAATGCAGTATTCTACCAAAGAGACATAAAGACATAAAGACCAGCCTTAAAGTAGCTCCTACACCAAACTTTACAATCTTGGACTCAACAAGTCCTCAACAGAAGGACTTTTTGTATCTAATTCTATTCTTATCGGCCGAAATGACTGAAGGTGTAGACCTTTAGTTTAGCCTTAAGGGAAAGATGACAAGCATGTGGCAGGAATTCAATCAATCAATCTTTCAATTAAAATTAAAAAGGTCCATATAAACACTACAAAAAATGAATTTCTACTTGAGTTAAAATGTCTTGATATCAACATATTATTCTTACTTTTCGACATATTGACTAGTTAAGATTAGTTGGGACTATTTGTTTGATTTAACTAGATATTTTTTCTTATTTCAAATCATTTCTGACTTGTTTTAATACATTACTGTCTTAATTCAAGCCAAATGATCTGTCAGTGGGTTAAGATATTTTTACTTACCCCACTGGCAAAGTTATTTTCTAATTTTAAGCAAAATTATCATATGAACTGCCAGAAATACCTTGAAGCCAGTGAAATATTCTGCCTCACATAAGCAATTAAAGCTCGTCGAGTCAGATGAAAACGATAGATTCAAGTCATTTTAAACTAGACGAGATAAACAGTGAAAGACAGAGTGGAGGCAGCCATGTTTTGTCAGTCAGCCTCAGGGCAACTGTGGCTGCAGAGTTAACCCCACAGAAAAGGAAGTGAACAAATAATGCGTCCTGAGCTGCGTTATTATTAGGATTATTAACATGTTGCTGTGTCATATCCATTTCTCACACACTTAAACAGGTCGGGACTGAAATAGACAGTGACAGCACATAATACACTGAAGAAACTGAAGCCATAGTCGGGCGATCGAGCGGAAAAAGCCAGAGATCAGCCAGCGCTTTCATCCAAACGGGCCGCCGTAATCTGCCGCCTCTTCAGTCCGTCTCGGAGAAAACACACACACGAGGAGCAGGTGACCCAGATAAATTCGATCATTAACGGTTTCATCTCGCGGCATTAGCTTCCAGAGAACCGGCTTTGTGCTCGCGCGGAGATGACTGACGCATTGAATTCCTCTGTGATTGTCGCCGTCAATTAGCCGCATTATAATGGTCTGCGGAGCTTATTATCGTGTCATTCCGTGCGTGTTTATTTCCCCTCCGAAGAGAGCAGATAAAGACGGCCGTTATTAAAAGCATATGACTCCTGCGTGCGCGGTTACATCGTGGAGCGAAATGACCACATCGGAATCACACGCGGTATTTCACAACCAAATGGGGCAGAGATAGTGTGAGAGTAGAACAAATAACACGCTTTGTGCAGAATATATTTGTGCACATGTATAATTGTTGGGATGTTGACAATACAGTAGATTGGATTGTGTTGTTGTCACACTCAATTGAATATTCAGTTAAAGTGATAAAGTTATTCTCTCCTTTGCGTTTTGTTTTGTTTTTATTCACTTATTTATTTTGTGATTTTGGTGTTACTGCTTGTACTGTTTTAAACCCAAACTGAGCCGTTATTCTACATTTTGTTTGCTGCTTGATGTTTTATGTTTGTGCAGCACGGTTTTGTTCGTAAAATGTGCTATATTAAAGTGCATATGACGGGTTTTTATGATTTTCTAATTTTGACTTTATTCAGTGTATTAATACTTGTTGTAAATATATATAATAGTTTTACTCCAATCAGGTCACTGTTTGTGGAGAAAAGTTGAAAAATATGTTGAAAATTACGGGAAGTAAACAAACTGATGACATCACACTGGGGAGACAAACTAATTTACACAAAATAAACTACTTTTTTGACCATTTAAACATGAATTCAAGTAAATAAATAAGTTCAAATATATTTTTATTTGTCAGGTAAAATAATTGATGACATTAGATTTAGTTTTAGCCCAGTTTACAGTGTGGTTGCTATGGTAATTTCCTAGTGTGATGTCATTATTTACAACCAGGAAGTGAAATTAAAACTTATAAAATTGCTAAACCGGGATAACATTTGTAAAGAATTTTAGCAAAACTGGAAATATATTTATCTTAACTGCATTTTAGGTAAATGAGTGGTCCAACCTGTCATGGGCCCTTTAAGTAAAGTCGATTTGTATGTTAAACCAGCGGAGAATTCAAGATGCTCAATACTAAACTTTACGTTCATTCATAAGTATTCAGATTCTAAAGTACAATATTTACCAGTTTATCAGGTTCCATCGCTCTTTTGTTTGCTTTTTTATCCTTTATGTCTCTTTATGGCCGTTTGAAACATCTTATTAGTAATGTAAAGCTTCAATCTCAAGCTCTATTTTATCAGAAACTTTATAAGAAAAGATGCATGTTGCAATGGGTGGGCAACATAACAATATCAAATAACAAATCATGATAAATGTACCTGTTTCTGGTTTAATGCAGGTCAATGGCTCAAATAAAAAACAAAATAGTAATGTTGCATCTGCTTTTCCCACCCACTTCTCCTATTGGTCAGCCTCAGAGTGAGTGACAGGAGGATTTAAGGATTCGTGAAGCAGATAAGGCGTATTTACCTCTTAAACACTAAATGTAACTATTCCATGTGATCAAATCTAAATTCTTATCCAGTTTAGAAAAGCTAGGTGATTTTTTGCCCATTATCCCTCACCACGAACTGTAATTATGATGACAAACAATCTGATCCAGGGTCTGTTGTGAATAAATAAAATGTTCACTTAATAAATAGTATTACATTTTATGTAACGATGCAGTCCAAAATTTAATTAGACCTAGTGACGCTGCAAAATCTTTATATGAAGAACCTCAAATATTAATCTGGATAGAAGTAAGTTTGGCTTTTTAAGATGTTGAATATTTTACTTGTTTCAACACATAAATTGTAATTTTAAGACAAATTATGTGCCAGTGAGGTTGGACACGTTTACTTGCCAATGAGGTTTTGGGATAAATCATTAAATCTAACAGTCACAACAACGGAAATTCAGATTATAATCCTAATTTCAAGTATTTTAAGCAATAGATATTCTTTTTTTCAGTGTAAATGGTTACATCAACTAACTGTGTCTTTGGGCATCGACTTTCAGAAGAGACATCCACACATTTGAAGTCGGTTTTCGTCATATATTCCACTTGTTTTCCGGCAGCACACGTTCACTCACCAGAGACGCTCCCTCTCTCTCTGTGGACCCTGTGGCCAAACAGGCATCTGCTGCACAGGCTGATGTCATCTGGAGGTAATAACAGGGCCCAGCGTGGCACCGGGCCATAGGCAGCGCCGCAGACCCCCTCCGCGCCGCATGGGCCCGTCCCGATCTGGCAACCGGCTCCTGTGGGGGGCAGCGTGGACCTGGCAACCCACAGCTGGAGGTCGGTGCGACGTCCAGGAGGTGAAGGCGGGTGGGAGACACGCAGAGGAGCACCGCTGGGCTGAGGGCGACACAAACAGAGCACTGTGAGGGAAAGGACGGCCACGGTAGATCAGAAAAATGGAAGAAATACACACTTTGTTATGTCTGAGCACAGAATAAATAAATGTGGGTTAAAAAATTAGACTAGGGTTGTCAAAAATAGATACTCAATTAAAAAGATATAACATAAACAGGATAAAATGTGACCTTTCTTGAACAGTTTTAGAATGATTTTGAGTTTAATCAAAACTATTGTAAGACCACATGGAAACATGAAGAAAGTATTATTATTTAGTGTGGAAAATCTCAGTCCATTGCCCAAAATCTTAAGATAAAGACAAGCACTTTTTAATTATTGTGGTGTCCAAATTGTTATCGAGAATCGAGCCAGTTCCTTTGTAAAGAAATCGAGTTTGAAATTTTAGCACAATACAGTATATTAGACTAGTAAACAAGGCACACACACAAAAAAAACATCCACAGTTGGTCTGTCCAAAGTCCAGAGTCCTGTAATGGCCGTAAAGGCATACACTAAAGCACATAACTGTTTTGGAAACCCAGAAAAAAAAAAAGAAATAAGTTAATAGAAAAAATGAAGCTACATTTAAGAAAATATAAGTAAAAGAAGTGTAATTTCTGAGCATTAACTTATTGTACTGTAAAAGCTGGAGTACGCTGTATTTTTAGAGCACTTGTCCATCAGTAGAGGATTGATTCTTTCATTGTGTCCCAGGGCAAGACACTTCACCTGCCGAGTATGAACGCGGTGTGTTTAGATGTTAGATGTTTATTTGTGTTGGACAAACAATGGGCACAAAAACAAAGTCCAATCATGGTATTCACACACCACAGCAAACACCCACTGGTGACAGGTCCCATCCGATTTCAAATGCCACGCAGAGCGCCACTAGTGAAGGTGGTTGGAGTTCACTTTAGTCCATCCCGGTGCAGCTTTGATCACAACCAGCACCGAGTACGAAGTCACTGAACGAATGACGACAATGCACAGCTGAATGATTTGGGCAAACTATCTAATTGCATTTTTCTTACAAGCACTGCGATTAGATTTGTGATTGATGTTTTAACAAGTGTACATTTTAGTTCTGAAACTGAAATCTGAATTGCGAAACTAATACAAAAAGCACATGCATTTCAGAACATGTTTGTGGAGGTTTAAACTACAGGGTAAGCAGTTTTTTACACATAATAGACAGTATTTTGTTGTTTGCAAGGGACTTAAATAATGCCAGTTTATGTGATTTACCAACTGCGACCATTCAAACTGCGATTTTGATTATATCTTGCAGTCTGTAAAGCGCAATAAGACTGTAATTGTAAGAAATTATTATTATTTAGCTCTAATGGTGCGTTCAGACAGCAAAATCGCACCAAACGCCTCCAGTCGGACATCTCTTCTTTTGCGCAAAGACACTGGATGCACGTTTGAGCTGGACACAAATCCAAATTGAAGTGTCAAACTCTCTCGTGTCATACAGCGACTCTTTCTTACAAGTTTGCGTTCTATAAAATGTCTCACAATTAGATACGGTTGATGCACAGTGGTACAGTACGGAGAGTTAATCTGCTTTTACTCATTCACAAGAGCGAACGTTGAATGTGTAACGTGTCTGTGGTTTATTTTTACCCTGACTCCACACAGGGGTCACGCGGACAGATTGAGGAGGACATCTTGTCTCTCTCCACACTGTCCGTCCAGCATCTGCAGCAGCGTCTTGTGTCAGGCGCAAGTCACAAGTGCTGCCACCGCACACTCTCCACCACGCAACGCCACGGAAATCCCTGCAGAGAAAATAACAACATTTACATAGCTATTTATTACCGTATATTACCGTATAAACCGCTATTTATTACTAGCATACATAATTTAATAATCCAGCTGCAGTGGGGGCTCATAATCCCATTTCCCAAACCTCAAGAAGGGAAGAGGTTGCATTAAAGCAGGTAAACAACACAGACCCTGGAATGTAGGACACAGCACACTGTCGGGATCAAAGCCAAAAGAGAAGAAAAGACGGTCGCTAACAGTGTTGTCATGAGATCAAAATTATGAATTTGATTTGATGCAAAGGAAATGGTTTGATACTTAATACTGATTTCATGACCACAATTAGGGCTCCACAATGTTGGAAATGATTGCGATATGGTTGTTAGGAGCTGCGATAACAATATTATTGCAGTATTTAATTATACTTTTTGACATATTGATTTCATTAAGTTATATTAAAACAAAAATCTACTGTAAATACCTTAATTTATTACTCAGATTTAGTCAAAATAAAAACTAAAGAGACAAAACTAAGACCAAATCAAGGTTAAATAGGACTTAACAAATAAAATCAACCTTTTAAATGTTTTCATATGAAACACAGTACATTTCCTTCTTTATATTTAGGATATATGTTTAATTTGTAGCCATATCAATTACTGTGTCAGTCAATATTGCAATATTGTCACTTCTGCGATTTATTGTGCAGCCCTAATGCAAAGATAATTTAAAAAAATTTTGTACACTGTTGATATATATATTTTTTCAACACAAAATAACTGTGCTTTCTATTTAATTACCATGTGATTTTATAGCTCAGATAAACACAGATGAAGACCCTCTCAAAACTATTTAGGAAAGGTTAAAATATGTGTAATCTTTCAGTATAAACTCTCAAATTGGTATTCGTTTTGATACTATTGTAGTTTTAGTATCGATGAGTATTTGGGTATTTACGTTTTTGACAATCTTCGACCTCACACATATAACACACAAAAAACATATAATTACTGCTTAAAATAACTAAACGGCGAGATATTCTGAATGCATAATGAAACAGGGGTCAAGTATTACATTTAAAACAGCCTGTTACCATTGGCCTTTTAACACAACATCATCTCCTTTTGTGCTCTGAATGTATTATTTATGGTAAGTGTATTGATGTGAACTCATTTAAATACAAGCCCTAAAGCCCAGTGTCCAACTGGCCTTTTGTCTCCTTTTAACACGGCACCGGCAACTGCTCCTCTTACTTATCTATTGTAGTTTAGAGGTGGGCAATATATAGACATTTAGATTAAAACGTGAATGTTGTTTTGAAGATATGCAACAATTGTTAGTTACAGTAAAAATTAGGAATGGTCTCGTGTTATAAAAGAAAATTAAATGTACTTTTATCTGGAAAAAAGTGTTATAAGTGTAATTTAGCATCTCTTTGCAGTATAAATGTAATTAAAACAAAAATATAGTTGTAATAATTGACAATATGTGACTAGTAAACTCATTTATTTGCCTGAAACTCAAGTTAAGGGGTACCCTGAGTGTGAGACAAAGCTTACGGTGTACTTGAGACAAAAAAGATGATATTTCTGCCATTTCGTGATTCATTTTACAGACATTTCACATTCATCTGACAATTTGACCTCAACAAACACGTTTTAACAAATGTGTGTTGGATTGACATAATATCGTTATCGCGAGACTCCGTTAAAGTATCAAGATATTCACTTCTGTCAACACCAATCTGAGAAACGCTCCAAGAGTCTGAGAAAGGCCAAAGACAATAGAGGAGGCCATCTCAGCGTCCACTTAATGCAGTCCACCCACTCTGCGCCGTGGAAATGGGCTGATTGACGCCTGTTAGCTCCTTTAACGGCCGTCATAATGGAGCGCAGTTCAGTGGGCGGCGAGACACTGAGACACCCCGACCAAAGTAACTCAATTCCTGGGTTTCTGGTCTCTCGTTTCAGCCTCTTTCAGCAGGTCGCAGAAGTGGCACACACACACACGCACACACACACGCACACGCCGCTCTCGGATAGATTTACAAACCCACAGAGGAGCGCAGAGGTGAATTATGGGTAGTGCTGCCGACCTTGTGGCGGGGTAATGTCCGTGGGAGCTGTGTGGGCACTCTACATTATGTGCGTTATGGACAGGACTGCTGCTCTGTGGGTTTTAGAAGGCCACGAGGAGAGGCGCGGACGCGAATGAACAACAACAACAAAGAAAGAAAGCAAAATCTAACTGTCTTTGCTCTCCATTTGATAGAAAATTACTACGCTGGCAGTCAATACAATAAAGTTAAGCATTCTACAACTGTTTTTGTTCAAAGCAGTGTCTAGTTTCAATACTAGTTTTAGCATCGATTAGACCTTTGATACTTTTGACAACCCTAACATGGAAACGCACCGTTTTTGAGAGACATCTTTGGGATTTATAGAATTTATGGCAATAACTTCACCTGTCGATCTACATTTAAGATGACATTTGATTCAACTGATATTTAATCAAAATGTCAAATATCTAGAAGTTTCCAAACAGTACCTCATAACTTTTAGACCTAATTATCTTCATGGGATAATATACATTTCTAGATAAAATAAGATGTCACTTAATTAATCCTAAAGGAAAGTAGGGCTGATACTAATGATTATTTTAGCAGTCGACTAGTCAGTGATTATTTCTATTGCATATTTACACTTTTTAAATACATTATCGGCCATATAAAGGTTGAAATATGGTTACAAAATGCTTAAAAGATTTAAGAATAAAGTGTATTATTGATGAAAATCAGCAATACTCTACTCTTTTTTGACATTTTGATGTATTAATGTCACTGCCTTTGTTTAAAAAAGATCCTCTGACATGTGTTTTAGAGTCGATTCGTCAATTATCAATTTTTATAGTTGATTATTTCTTATAGTCGACAAGACACAATTAGTCGATTAATCGTTATAGCCCTGAAGGAAAGTCTTGTCTTGTGCCAGAGAAGTCATAAGACTTTTATGGTTCTATATATTTTACTACTATTAATGTTTCTATGTATTTGATGTATTATTTAGAGTATTATTTTTATGCATTGCGAGTTTAGTTGATTTGGTGTGTTTTTGTTTCCTAAATCAATCTTGTGCAGTACTCTGGGAACAGTCTATCTGTCTCTCTATCTCAGTCCATCATAAAATACACATTGAATGGCTCTCGAAGTGTTCAAAGCATATTTTTTAAAGTTAGTTTCCAGTGTGTTCATCCATGTTGTTCTTTTGTGTCTGGGAAACAAGAAGAAAAACAAGCCCCACACTTACACCACGACCCCACACTTTCCCTTAAAGCACATTACACTTTTATGTCAAACTCTCATCTCAATTCTACCGCGGCATCTCTCTATTAGCCCTCCAATCTTAAATCCGATCTTGCGCTGTCTGTTTCCCATCTCTCCGTCTTTAAAACCTGCTGCTGCTGGAGCCTGCGCCGTCTGAGGAAGCCTTGAAGACTGAGAAATCAAATTGTCTGCTAGCGTCTAATTCCCCCCGACATGCACTTGAGCCTGGCTGTCTTCTCCCACGTCCTGAGGAAAACTGAGCGGGAGGGGCGCGCGTTCGTGTGGTGTGGGCGGCGGGGGAGGAAGACCGAGGGGGAGCAGAGGTGAGGATATGCACCTGAATGCGTGGGGGGTTCGCTGCAGGCGCTTTTCGACTTTCTTCGTGCTCCTTGTCAGATCGAGCGTAGATCAACCGAAGGCTCAGACCTCGACAGGGCTCGGGATTTACAGCAGCTGCAAAACACAGAACCAGAGGGAGAAGAGAACACGCTCACATCAGACGGAGAAACATCCGCCAGACAAGAGCGGGGAGAGGAGAACAAATCTAGACTTCAAACACGGAACAATAGTAATTATGTTTACAGCACCATCGGTTTGGCAGGCGGTGGTTGCCCAGATTTCAATTTGCAAACAAACAATGGCCACCTTTTAGATGTTATATTTCAAAATAAGACTGCACCATTTGGGAAAAATATCAAATTGTGAGAGTTTTTAAAAATAAGATTCTGGTCAAAGTTCCAAACGCTTCCAGAAGAATTAATAAAAAACTGAAATATGAACAGACAACTGTTTTTTACAGGTTTACAATTTTTACGCAGAATAAAACAAAATATTTTGTTGTTTGTGGAGGAAATTATTGCACTTCAAAACTGCAGCCTTTACAATATGCTAATTGCGTTCATTAAAATTCCGATTTTGATTCGACGTTGATTAATTGTGCAGCCCAACTTTAAAATGTAGACATAAAATATTGTTGACTGATATTTTTTTCGTTGCTAATAGTAATTTGTTTAGAAATGTATAATGTTTCAAATATAATTTGAAAGGTGCATTACAATAATACTGGCATCTGTTCCTTGTCTCCAAGCAGATTGTAAACTCTATTTTGATGCCACAATGATAATAAATGATAATGTTTTCTTAAACAAGAGAAGGTAATTTTCAACACAACACAATAGTACTTTCTATTTTATACTAGTCTCTTTCTACTTTAGATTATACTCACATGTACTAGTTTTCATACAGATCAAGACCAAAACTATTTAGAAAGGCTTTTTTTTCAGTATCAATACTTCAATTCAATTCAATTCAAATGAGTTTGTAGTTTTTATACTAGATTCAGTATTGATAAGTGTCTGGGTTTTGATACTTCAGATGGGCAGGTTTTATATCATCCTTTTAAATATTTCATACAAAACAAATAAAATCTCAATAGACCAAAGAAGACTATGCTTTTTTGATATTGACCCTGCGTTTAAAAGAAAAAGAAAGCTGTTTTTAAGTAGAATAACAATAAAGAAAATCACATTATCATCTGGTGAATGACCCGAGCACCTCTTCATGGTGGCAGCGCGCAGAGCCAAACAGCACTTAGTCAACTCCCTGTCAACTCACTGCTGGGATTAAAAGCACTGAATATTCAAGTTCATGTAAAAGTCGAGCTCTTGGAGACCTGTCCGTCTCCATGGAAACACTGACTCAATCTGATGCACTTTTGTGAAAACGCAGAACTAAAAGCCTTGTATTTTGACCTGAACCTTTAGCTCCAAACTAAAGCTGCAAAACTGATCACAAACTAATCAAAAAAGCAATTTGAATGATCACAATTACGAAATCAAAAAGATCTACCAAACTGATCAACTGTATTTACTTCAAACATGTTCTTAAAAGCATGCGATTCTTGCATTTGTTCAGTCTTCTATCAGATAATACGCTTCTGAACAAGTTTAAAATGTGAACTATAAATTACGGTTGTTTAAAAAAAAGAAACGCAGATACTGATCAACACTAAAACTAGTTTTGAAACTGAAGAACATCACAAAAATAAGACAAAATTTGACCTTTTAGTGCAGTCTTGATCTATTTCAGAACTATAAGACTACGTGGTGACATTAAAGACACAACCATAACAGTATTTTGTGAGTAAAGTTACAGTACATTATCGAAAAAAAGTAGTTTCATATATTATAATAAAAAACAAAACCACAGTATATTGAGTGCGGCTGTAACTAACAATTATTTTGGCAAGAAATTAATCTGCAGAGATCTATTTTACGATGAATCAGTTAGTTGTTTAGACAGAAAAAGGAAGAGATTTTTGCTAAACTTGACTGAAGCTAATTAAAGGCTGAACATATTTACAACAAACAAAACAGTGTTCTTTAACGAAAACACAGGTTTTACAAGTTTCTTGTGTCTTTTGGAGGTGTTTCTTGCTCTGTCTGTGTCATAAAACCTCTTCTCTCAGCACATGCCATAGTTTATAGTCTGTATATAGTTCAGAAAACAACTGATTATAAATTAATTGATGACTATTTGAATAAGCGATGAACTTGCTTCAGCCTAAGTATTGAGAACTGAGCTTTTTTGTAAGTATCAGGTTCGGAATAGAGTTAGAACTTTTATTATTTTGACAAGACTATACTTCAAATAAAATCCTACAATCAGAGCATGAATTGCAAACCTAATCTATTCGCAATCATGTTTGTAAAATCTGTTCTTTTCTAGATCAGATAATTAGATATTACAACGGTTGACCCTTCTCTTGGGCCGGTCCAGCCATTCTCCGAGACCGAGGCTGTGACAAACTGGAGAAATGTGTCCGGCCGACGATAATGCGGGGTTTGTGTAAATGACGTCATTATCTTAGCTCATCGATCGTTACCGCGGGTGACGGCAGGTCGGGTAATAGATGGTGCTTATTCCTGTAGCGCCTCTGTTTATAGACTGAGAGCTGCAGACCGGCACATTAACGCTGCAGCCGCGGAGGGCACTAAACTCAGAGTGATTATTATTGGACATTACCTCCACGTTACAGCTCATATTTATACAGGGCCATAAAAAGACCACTCTGCATGCACCGAGGAGTCATTCTGAAACAAAAGAAACGCAAGAGAATTCACTATCTTTATTCCCAAGATTCTGACAACGCTTTTCAATAATCCTGTGTTTTATTGTTTCTCGTAAAATGGTGCAAATTTAAGACTGCATTGGAGCAGGGTGATACAAATAAAGAAAGATAATGTGTGATTGTTGTTTTGAAGAAATGCAAAATTACAATGTCAAGTACACTGTCTATAATTGAAAGTATAAAATCAACCTAACAGAGGAATGTCTTGCGTAATCTCTCAAACAAAGGTATAGAGTGATATTTCTGCCCTCTTGTTGTAAATGTTATTGTCAGCTCAGGTTTTGTGCAATACTTGAACCTCAAAGAGACATTTACAGACACATTTCAGCACGTTCTATTACATAATGCCTGAATCACCATCGAGATAATGCAAAAAGGAATGTCAATATTGCCCAATCCTAGACTGACACTAATTCTAGATTCTAATCATTCTCACAATTGATCAAACATTACAACAACAAAGTCAATACATCTGGGTAGAGAATGGAGGTGAAATGTGGTAGATTTATTATTTAACTTTTTGGTGAGTTTAAATAGACCTGATTTAGAGTGTTTCTCAAACTGTGGTACGAGGATATGTCTGAAATTCTACTCTGTGCTTACATTTGAGTCAATTTTATCCACATGTATGTCCTCCTTTGGGTTATTCCTTGGACAAAACTGCTTAGATCGTGTCTTAATCATATTTTAGACCTTATTTAGCCCCGACATGATCATTTTATAGACCGGGTTTGGATCCTGTGGTGCTCAGAAGCCAAATGTGTTCTAAGATGGTACTGGACTACAAGTATTAAAGCCCATAAACAACTATGGTATAGTAGCCCTGAGAGGACATGAGAATAATTTGACCCACATTCTTAAATGCAAGAAACTGGATGTTTTCTTACAAGCTACAAGGAAAAATAACAGTCTTTATGCTACATTTTTACACACTTTGGAGAGAATCCACAAATGTTGCTCTCACTAATTACAATTTCAAACATTTCATCAACAATTTTGCATTACGGCTGCAATGATTAGTCGACTAATTGTGACTGGTCAACTATAAAAAATAATCGTAATCTGGACACATACAAAAATAAGTTTTATAACAAAGACAGTGACCTTATTCAATCAAAATGTCAAAAAAGGATAAACTATTTCAGATTTTTATCACTGATACACTTTATTTGTAAATTGTATCTATGTAGAAGCCTTCAGTCACTATATCTCAACCTTTATTTTGTTAGAAAGGTATTTAAAAAGTGAAAATTTACAATAGAAATAATAATTTGGCAGGTCGACTACTAAAATAATTGTTAACGACAGCCCTAATGCTAACTATTATGGTCTGTGCTTTGTGCCAGTTTCTCTAAAGCATTTAAAAGTAGAGGGCACACAATTTTCTCACAATTTCGATTGCATTACAGCGATTCAGGTGCACTTTGCATCTTTAAATTGCCTTGATGTGTTAAACAAAGTCATCTGCTTGTTCTGAGAGTTCATACTTGGCTGTGATTGGTTCTCTCATCTGTCACTCACTCAGCGCCTCAGAGCCAATGGGAAAAGCGTTTTACCGTCACGTGGATGAGATCACGACTCACGTTATTATCCCCATATCTGCCGGCTCTGCTTCCAAACATTTAAAAAGCCGTGTAAATGCTCTGGAGTTCACTTGTGTGGAGTGTTGTGCTCCTCTGAGCTCGGGCCGGGACCCTGGCTTTGTGCATCTCTGACCTCCTCTGACCCCGGCGCACAAAGACTCCTCTCTCGGCGCGGCGTCGGCTCCAACGCTCGCCCGGAGAATGGAGGGGGCCGAGGAACGCCGCCGGAGCAGAGGGCAGAAGTTATGTGTGATAGGAGTCCTGATGTCGCAAATGTTCTGTCCAAAAATACCTCTCACTTACGCTTTTTCTGTTCGATTTTCACTGTGAATGTTGAAAAAGTGTGGTCAGGCATGAGATTACTGTACATTTCTGTATATAGTCTTAGTCTATCTATCTTAGTCTATTTTATTCTTAATTTTATGCATGCCTTTTTATATATTTTATTATATTTTAGTCATTGTTTTATGTTGAACCTTACGCCGAAGCAAGTTTGTGAATTTTGATCACTGACAATGGCAATAAACCGTTTCTGATTGTGATTCTGAATCTTCTTAATGTAATTTCTTTCCCTCATAGTCAAAAAAAGATCTGAACAGTACGTTTGTCTTGTTTAATTAGGACTGTGTTAAAGGAGAGACTGTTGTGCAAAAAATTAGGAGTGTTTTAACCATATTATAATTTCCCCCTTGTCATTAAACCACTCAGTTGTATTTAGAGTGATTCATGCATAATCTTTATTCTCCTGTCGACTTCGCGCAGCAATTTGATTTTCTTAAACGATGACACATGTAGGATCCGGCAGTGTCTCGTAGCTATTTTGGCACAAATGCAAAAAATTCCTCAGTTCTCTATCGTGAACTGCAGCTCTTTAAAGGTAACGTGACGAAAAGCCAAACAGTTTTCAGCACGGAAGTACGCAGAAACGTCCAAAATATAACGTAATGATGCACGAGTGTTAGCACGAGTGTGAGAGTGCTTGAGTCAGAGAGTGGAATTTGTGAATTGATCTTACTAATCTTTTGTTGTTTGCACTGTACTATTTATTCTTGTAAATCAGGGACCGCAGATGGAAACTAGCTATTTAGCTATAATCTGGTGCGGAACATCTCTGTTTTTTTATGAGCTTAATGTCTCTGTACATCGTCCCTTCAAATACAGACTAATCTAAACTAAACTATATCGAAGACAGAAGTCCAATAGGTCTTCATTTTAATAAAAGAATAAAAAATAAAGCCGTAGTTAACATGCAGAGCAAACCATATCACACCAACAAAAACGAGCAAAATGGCCACTCAAGCTTTGGCAAATAATTACAAATAGAGGATATCTGGGTCCCATTAAAGTTAAGTTTAGAAATATATCTCTTTAGAAAGGCCAGAGAAATGAGAGCACAAACTACAACTAGTATATACAATAAAATAGCCTTTTGTGTTATTGCCAATATGTTAACTGGAGGAAAAAGAGGTTTGCAGATTAAATCCTGACAAAACGGACATTTTAATTAGATCATTTCAGCGGCTGAACTGCCTTTTTTATTTGTAACAGATAAGTAAAGTCAGCCGATATAGAACTGTCCTTCTGTAATCACCACTTAAAGTGAAAGTGTTTTTATTACCGAGGGTTAGGGTTAGGGTTTCATCAATAATCACCAGTTGCATAGTGTATATTCAAATTAGAAAACAGTTTGCTTCCTTTCATCTTTAGGAGATATTACAGTAATGTTTGATTATCTGAAATTGCGTTAGTTTCGTGTTAAATTCCTTCTTGTTTCAAACCTCCTTATTTAATATGATTTGGACCTGTGCAAAAAAAAAAAATCTGTATTTGAAGAACTTGTACACTTGTAACTTAAAGGTTTTTCAGAGACATTCATTTATTTGAAACTGATAAAATTTTTCTTTGCTTTCCTTTGGTCTAATTTCTTGGCAGTTGGAGATAAAGGAAACTTCAATTGCTACACAACAATTAATTTCCTCAACACTTGAACTCAGAAACATGTTATTTAAGGAGAGAAAGGTGATGAGTTGAACTGTATGTGATCCCAAAGTCAGTATCAGTGATAAATGTGAGCGTAAGTGCAGTGTTCCTGTTGTTTATCTGGTTTTCTACAACTGTTTTGCTTGATTTTCTTTTTTAATGTCAGGCACAAACTGAATATTAAGCAGAGTTGTAGACTTTTACATTTGCAATTTCAAACATAGCAGCTCTTTCACGTTTTAATTGTCTTTTGAGCTCTTACAGGAGAAAACGTCATAACTCTCCATTGACTACTGTGTGTTTTTGTTATTCAGAATGCTGCGACGTCACCTGCATAACCTCTACAAAATGCAATTAATCAACACGCTGTTATGAGCAGCCGTGTGTGTACTGTTGTCACGAAGAGTCCTATCTCTCGCTCCTTTCGCCGCGGTCAAAGATTATTATTAGACAAACACCGACGCCGACAATGAGGGCGAAAGAGAAACGTGACGGATTACACGTAACTTATGTTGACAGTGCGGCGGTGTCGTGTTGACGGAGTTCCCATGATGTCCTGCTGGTACAAAGAGCGATAAAGTCCAGCGCAAGGTGAGCTCTGCGTGTGTGTGTGTGTGTGTGTGTGTGTGTAAGTGTGAGGGAGGAGGAGGGGAATATGGGGCGTTTACTGACCGCCCTGGGACACTCACACGTGCTGCTCCCGTCCTGGATGTGTTATGGTCCTCACGGCTCCAGGTCATGCAGCGGTCACTGCAAAACCGGCCTGAGATTGACAGAAAAGGACAGGACTTTGATCAGATGATCAGATTAACAGCAAAAGTGCACTTCAGATGCCCGTTTAGTAGGACGCACATTCTGTACTAGAAGTAAGGGTGCATGACGTGACGATAAAAATCTGTTTGTGATTAGAGCCACATCGAAACGCAATCGCAATTTGAATGGATGCAATCGGAAAATCACAAAGGCTGCAGTTTTTGAAGTGCAATGATTTCCTCCGCAAACAACAAAATGTCCCGTCTTCTTCTGCATAAAATTTCTAAGCCTTTAGTTTAGATTTGTTCAAACATGTTCTGAAACAAGCGACAAAAACGTGACAAAAACACAAAAAAAATGCGACTAAACGTGAGTAAAAGCAACAAAGGCACGACTCAGATTGACAAACTCTATTGACATATTGCAGTCTTTTTTGTCAGTTCACCTGGTTGTGTTAAAAATTTGAACATTGAACAGAATCCTATCGTTAAAACATAAATCAAAAATCTAATCACAGTTGTAGAGAAGAAAAAAGAAGATCAAAACGTGACAAGATTCTTGCAGGATGAAGTGCCATCTCGTGACAGCAGTATCAGACTCAGAGGAGGAACAAACCGGTTGAGGTTGTTTTCTGTTAGTTTAGGGAAAATACCATTTTGGATTAAGTAAATACCATTATTTACTGCATCGCAGATGTCCTTGTTTTGCAAATGTCAAGTAAGTCCCAAGTCTTCTGTTTATTTAAAAAAGCGTTTTAATCAAAAACGGTACATTTACATATTTCTCGTGTCATTTTTGTGTAATTACAGCTTTCTCTGAGCAATAAAACCTCTTCTCTCACCTCATATGGCATATGTTTTGAAGTCTGCGCATAACTTACGTATGTGAACTGACAATTATTTTTGTATAACAATTACTCAAATGATTATTTCGATTGTACATTGAGATTTTAATACATTATCAAATAAAGGTTGAAATATGTTGACTGCAGGCTTCTTAAAGTGTGTTATTAATGAAAATCAAACAATGTACCCGTGCCACTGATGGGGCTTAGGTTTATTAATAAAAGATCAAGATTTTTTTTTTTTTTTTTTTTTTTTTTTTTTAAGGTTTATTTGTAATGCAAATGCACTGAGCACCTCGACTCATCTCATCTGAAATGAGTCCAGATCCTCAGACCATAGTCTGTACATATCAGTGGACAGACTCAGGGTCCGATGGAGATGGTGGTGTTTTGTGAGCGGAGGACGGCTCAGTTCCACCACTTGAACCATCTCCTCTTCTTCTTCTTTTTGTCCAGCTGGTCCTGGAGCTCTCTGATGGTTTCCTGGTGCAGTGTGTTTTCTGCCACCAGGGCGTCATGAGCTTTGGAGGCTTCCTCCAGGGCAGTGGAGAAAGTCTCCTTCTGCGTGCCGATGTCCATCTGAAGCTTAAGGACTTCGGCGCGCTCTCTGCTCAGGCAGGCCTCAAGCTCCTCGACCTTGGTCATAGCCCCTTCCGTTTCCTGTTTTTGCAGGAAAAGGTCGGAGTTGAGGACAAGAACCTGCCTCTGGAGCTCCTCTTTCTCGGCCTGCTGTTTTTGGAGGAGGTCTTGGGCTGCGGTCAGATCTCTCCTGTTTTCCTCTCTGAGAGTCTCCACTTGCAGCAGGAGAGCCTCCATGGATTTCTTCACCTCCTCCACCTCGTCCTGTTTCTGGATGGCAATCTCCTGCTGCTTACGAGAAAACTCGTACAGATTGTTGTTTTCCTTGTACAGGTTTCCGACGTGAGCATTGATCCGCTCTCTTACGAATGCCAACATCTCTTGGCCAGACTCAATAATATTGTCCTTTTCCTGGATCGCATCCTCCAGCTCCTCTTGAAGAGACTCGATTTGGAGTTCAAGATCCCCGTTTTTCTTGACCTCCTCCTCGAGTTCTCTTATCCTCCACTTCTGTTTTTTGTTCACGTGGAGCTGCTCTTGGATAGTGCGTCGAGCTTCGTGGAGCCGCTCCAGGTCCTGCTCCTCTGCTCGACTCTCCTCCTCGGAGCGTTTCTCCAGTTGTTTTTGGAGCTCCTCAACTTGTTTTTGGAGAATTGGGATCTGGTCCTCCTCCTCCTCCAGCTCCTTAATTCGCTGGGCCTCATCCGTGTTGAGGTAGACCAGCCTCTTGATTTGTTTCTTCAGATCCCGCACCTCCTGGCTCTCCGTCGGGTCTGAAGGAGCCTGACGGCTCATATTGTATCGTCGGTATCTTCTTCCGTACATCTCTGACCGCTCTGTCCGAATGCGAAACAAGAAATGATCTGAAGTCTGAATCTGTGCCTTATATAGGCCAACTCATTCTGAATCATGACATCATGTTCTGATCATGATGTAGAACACGTGTCACTGACTGCAAACAGTGTATTAGTATTAGTATTACTATTACTATTACTATTACTATTAGTATTAGTATTAGTATTACTATTACTATTAGTATTAGTATTAGTATTACTATTAGTATTAGTATTAGTATTAGTATTAGTATTACTATTACTATTACTATTACTATTACTATTACTATTACTATTACTATTACTATTACTATTACTATTACTATTACTATTACTATTGCTACTGCTACTATTACTATTACTATTACTATTACTATTACTATTACTATTACTATTACTATTACTATTAGTATTACTATTACTATTAGTATCAGTATTAGTATTAGTATTAGTATCAGTATTAGTATCAGTATTAGTCCTAGTATTAGTATTAGAGTTTTGAGAGTGTAATTTCTGTTTCAAGAAATGAGCCAAACCAATTGAGAAAAACTGTAATAATGACACTGTCTTTGTCATAAAATGCTCTTTTTGAATGTGTGTAAGAGACTACAGTTCTATTTTTTTTTTTTATAGTTGACTGTTCACAATTTGTCAATTAATTGTTGCAGCTCTATAATTAAACTGGAGGATTGAACGGACATTACATCCAGGTTTTAAGTTGACTGTGAAGTAAGAGTGAAATTTAACAGTAGTTTTATTTAGAGAAGAAGAGATAGAGCAGTTTTCCAAAAATGAAAAACGAGGATGATTTTATCACTGCTCATCAGGTACGTGATCTCCTTGAACAACAGAAGTCAGTGTATGTGGAACTACTGAAACAACAGGAAAACACATACAATGGCTTTGTCCAAATGCTTATGGATTCATTCAATAAACGACTGGATGGAATCACTAAGGATCTGTGTGACCTAAGAGCAAGTCTTCAATATACTCAGAAGGATGTTGAGGATGAGAAGGCTCATGTTGAAAAATTGTCCAAAGATTATAAAGACATGTTTAATGAAGTCAACATGCTCAACTCTAAGATGAACACAATAAATGGGAAAATTGACTATCTTGAGAATCAGTCTCGTCGTAAAAACCTTGTCTTTGAATCTGGGCATGAGAAATGGAGTGATTCAGAAGACAAAATAAGAAGGATCCTGAGTGAAAAACTTAAACTCGACCATAAACATATTGAATTTGAACGTGCTCATCGCACTGGGAAGCCACCAACCAGAGATGAAAAACCAAGACCAATTGTGGTCAGGTTTCTTCGTTTCAAGGACAGGAATACTGTTTTGGAGAAGGCAAAATACCTCAAAGGCTCTAACATCTACATTAATGAGGATTATTCTGAAGTTGTTAGACAAAAGCGCAAAGAACTGATCCCAGCCATGAAGGAAGCCAGAAAAAGGGGCGCTATTGCTTATCTGAGATTTGATAAACTGATTACTCATCGTCCTACAAACCAAGCAAGTAACTAAACACACAAATGTCATTGTCACATTGTGTTTAGGCATCACTGGATAGCATTGAAATATGACTAAAACCTGGCATGAACAGAAACAACAGTTGTTCTAAATGCCAAGGGTCCATGAAGTTACAAGTATTTTGCTCCATTTGCAAAAGGGGTTTTCATTTAAAATGCACTCCTATCACTAAAAATGATTTTGATTTATGGTTATCGTGGTTTTGTGCAGACTGTTCTTCTGAGTTCCCTTATAACATGCTTGATGATGAGTTTATGTTTTCTATTCATAATAATAGTGAAATGGATAAAATTGTGTTTAAAAATACAGTGGCATTTAACCCTTTTGACCTAAATAGGCACGATCACTTGGATAATCTTTATGATAATGATTTTGATCCAGACCGTAATTTTTTTTTAGAATCACAAAAGCATTGTGAATATTATAATGAAGAACAATTCATTGTTTTGTTGGATTAATATTGTGAAGAAAATTTATTTTCAGTCATGAATTTAAATATACGCAGTCTTACAAACAATGATGATCACTTGGTCACATTCTTAGCTACATTGAAACATCAATTTTCTGTCATTTGTTTTACTGAAACGTGGCTTACAGAAAATTCTAAAGAGTCTGGAATTTACGAACTGCCTGGATATGACTCTGTGCATGCTCTTTCCGACAGGGTCGAACAGGAGGAGGAGTCTCCATTTTTCTTCATCAAAATTTTCAGTTTATTCAACGAGATGATCTTGTTTTAAACAAAGAGTTATGTAATGTCGAATCAGTATTTATTGAAATTATTACAACCAAAAACAAAAATATTGTTATAGGTAATATTTATAAACCGTCTGATCTTGATATTGCTCAATTTAATGATCGTATGAATAGAGTTCTAAATAAGATAACTAAAGAGGATAAAATATGTCATATTCTTGGGGATTTCAACATTAATCTCTTTAAATGTGAAACTCATGTTCCAACGAATGAGTTTCTAAACATGCTTCACGCAAATTACTTTTTTCCTGCAATAGATAAACCAACCAGGATAACCAATACTTCTGCAACACTTATTGATAATATATTGTTTAATACCTTTAAATTTGAAAGTTTGTCTGGACTCATATTTACTGATATATCAAATCAAATCAAATCAAATCAATTTATTTTTATAATGCCCAAAATCACAACAACAGTTGCCTCGATGGGCCACAGGTAAAAGCAGTTCAGATAACTGTCCCAGAATGCCCCTGTCCTTTGACCCTCCTTCGCGGTGAGGAAAAACTACAAAAAACCCCATGGGAAAAAGTAGAAACCTCGGGGAGAACCACAGTGAAGGAGAAATCCTACTCCCACGGACGGACAGGCTGCAGATGAACTAGGACTGACATCCACTTGGACTGTGGAGCCAGAACCACTCAAGAGGGAGGTGGCTTTAAAGAGTTCCTCCAGGCGGACGAGGAGCAGTCCACCGGTGTAGAGAGATCCTCCAGCAGGAGATGAGGAACAGTTCATCTAAAGTAGAAGGAGTTCGTCCAGGCAGACGAGGTGTGGCTAATCCAGCTGTCCAGGCGGGTGGCGCATAGATCGTCCAGACAGGTGGGGGTGGGGGGGTCGTCACTGGAGCAGCCGCCGCAGTGTCTGAAACAGTCTCCACTCCCCGGGGGAAGTGGAGAGAAAGAGAAACATGTGAACAGCAATGAACAGACTACAGTTGAAGTAATATTAAATATTGTTGATAGGTAAAGTAGGAAGAACCAGAGGATAGTGTTCAAGCTGCCATACTTCCCCAGCAGAATTGCTCCAAGGGCAGCGTAGCTAAAACTGTAGGTTTTTATTTCTGTTCCTAACTGGCCTGACCATAAGCTATTTCAAAGAGGAACGTTTTGAGCCTGGTCTTAAATGTAGAGACTGTGTCGGCCTCTTTTACATGAACAGGGAGCTGGTTCCATAACACAGGAGCTTGGTAGCTAAATGCTCGACCTCCTACTGTGCTTTTAGAGACTCTGGGGACTAACAATAGTCCAGCATTTTGAGAACGAAGAGCTCTGTTTGGATGGTACGCTACTATTGCATCTTTGAGGTAGGATGGGGCCATATTGTTTAAAGCTTTATAAGTCAGGAGGAGGATTTTAAATTTGATTCTAAACTCAACAGGAAGCCAGTGAAGAGACTCCAACACTGGTGAAATATGATCTCTTTTTCTAGTACCTGTTAATAATCTTGCTGCTGCATTTTTTAACCAGTTGAAAGCTTCTTATAGAGCTTTTAGGACACGCTGTAAGCAGAGCGTTACAATAGTCTAATCTGGATGTGACAAATGCATGGATGAGTTTTTCGGCATCGTCTCTGGGCAGGATTTTTCTAATTTTGGCTATGTTACGCAAATGAAAGTAGGCTGTTTTACAGGCTTGATTTATATGTGCTTTGAACGAGAGATCTTGGTCAAATAGGACCCCAAGGTTTCTTACAGTAGAGCTGGGCTACAGTGATATTGTCCAGAGAAACTATCTGGTCAGATAAGGAGTCTCGCAGGTGCTTAGGGCCCAGCAGAATGACCTCGGTTTTTTCAGGGTTAAGGAGCAGATAATTAAGAGTCATCCAAGTTTTTATGTCTTTCACGCAGGCACTAAGTCTGTCTACTTGATGCGTCTGATCAGGTTTCATTGATAAATACAGCTGAGTGTCATCTGCATAGCAGTGGAAGTTAATGCCATGCTTTCTGATGATCATACCTAAGGGCAGCATATAAAGAGTGAACAGAACTGGACCGAGTACTGAACCCTGCGGCACACCGTAGGTTACTTTAGAACATGGGGAAGAGCTCTGGTTTACATTAACAAACTGGTACCTATCAGATAGATAGGATTTAAACCAGCTAAGGGCGGTTCCACTGACACCTACGTCACATTCTAACCTCTGCAGTAGAATGTTGTGGTCGATGGTGTCAAACGCTGCGCTGAGGTCCAACAGAACCAGGATTGAGACCTGTCCATCATCAGCAGCTAATAACAGATCATTTGTGACTTTAACTAGTGCAGTTTCAGTGCTGTGGTACGCACGGAACCCTGACTGAAAAACTTCAAATAAATTATTGTCCTGCAGGTGGCGACAAAGCTGTTTAATCACAATTCTTTCAAGGATTTTAGAGACAAAGGGCAGATTAGAAATATGTCTATAGTTTGCCAGTATGTCAGGGTCTAGATTAGGCTTTTTCAAAAGTGGTTTAATCACTGCATATTTGAAGGACTGAGGGACATAACCGCTTTCTAGTGAAGTATTTATTATATTAAGAATGGGATTTATAATTAGGGGGAGAATTTCTTTGAGGAGTCTACTTGGGATTGGGTCTAAAATACAAGTTGATGTTTTGGAGGACATAATGACTGAAGTTATCTCTGCCTGATCAACAGCAGTGAACCTATCTAGTATTACTGATCACTTATGAAGTTTAACAATGGTGTAAAAATGGAACATGTGGCACCACAAACTTTTAGGAATTTTAGTAAATCCAAAATGATACAAACAATCTCTTTTGATGAAATGTATCATTTTAAAGAGCCTTTATTAAATTGGTAAATTTATGTTTCACAAAATGTTTCCCATTGACATCTTGTGTCAATAAGAGGAAAAGGAAAATGCATAATCCTTGGTTTACACTTGGTTTGAAAAAATCTTCAGTGATAAAAAATGATTTATATAAAAAGTATGTTTCATCCCCAACCCCATTAAACTTAGCAACATATAAATAATATAAAAATAAATTTGTTCATCTAGTGAGAGTATCAAAAAAAAAAAATTACAGTAATCAGTTCGTAGAATTCTCAAATAATATAAAAGATACATGGAAAACTATAAACCAGTTGCTGCAAAGAAAAAAGGCAACAAAGTTTCCTTCTTTTTTTGTAGATGGAGCCACTGTTTTGACTGATCCTTATCAGATTGCTTGTCATTTTAATAACTTTTTTTCAAATATAGGTGTCACTTTTGCTGATAAGATCAAGAATTCAACAGTCAATCCACTTGACTATATCAAAAGTTCATTTCCATCTATGGATAGTTTTGACCCTCCTTATATCAAAGAAATATGTGAGATTATTTTACAATTAAAGAATTCAGCCCCCGGACATGACGGCATCAGTGCTTCTTTGATTAAAGACGTACTGACTACATTAAGCAAACCATTGACACATATTTTTGCATTATCAATGAATACTGGTATTGTCCCAACAGACCTGAAAGTTGCTAAAGTGATCCCTTTACTTAAAGCTGGGGATCCAAGTCTGTTTACAAATTACCGTCCTATCTCTATTTTACCATGTTTTTCAAAAGTTTTAGAGAAGTTGTTTTATAGAAGATTATTAAATCATTTGAACACATATAACATAATTCATCAGCATCAATATGGATTTCGTAAGAATCATTCGACTTATATGGCACTGGTAGAACTCACAGACAAAATATATACAGCTTTAAATAATGATGAATTCACAATAGGTGTGTTCTTAGATCTCTCAAAAGCATTTGACACAGTGCATCATGGGATATTGTTGAATAAGTTGTACAAATATGGTTTTCATGGAACTGGTTGAAAAATTATGTAAAAAACAGAATACAGTATGTATCACTGACTGGTTCTGACTCTAAGAAAATTCAAATCCAATACGGAGTACCTCAAGGATCCATTCTAGGACCTTTACTATTTTTGGTATATATTAATGATTTAGTTAATGTTGCAAAATCTACAGTTCCTCTTCTGTTTGCGGATGACACTGGTCTATTAATCTCTCACAAAGATTT
This sequence comes from Rhinogobius similis, assembly GCA_019453435.1. Lineage (NCBI taxonomy): Eukaryota > Metazoa > Chordata > Actinopteri > Gobiiformes > Gobiidae > Rhinogobius > Rhinogobius similis. Next base: position 16,638,710 of record CM033622.1, read on the forward strand.
GATTACACTTGTGGAAAAACTTAACGAAGATCTAGTGCAGTACTCTACTTGGTTTCAAGCTAATAAATTATCATAAAGATATTTGCAGGGCATAAGAAATACAAATGTGATTCTATAAAAATTTGTATAGAAGATGAACAAATTGTTAAAGTATCATCAACTAAATTCTTGGGTGTACAGCTTGATGACAAATTACTCTGGCGAGAGCAAATTAGTGTAGTTTGTAACAAAGTCACAAAATCTCTGGGCATAATAAGAAGAATTAGAAATTATGTTCATAATGCTGTTATGTCTACTTTGTATTATTCTTTAATTTATCCATATCTTTCTTATTGTAATATTGTCTGGGCAAGTACATTTCCAAGTTATCTTCAAAGAATTTTACTTCTACAGAAAGCATTTGTTCGTTTAGCTACATTTTCTAGATATGACGCTCCTAGTGCCCCACTTTTTTTCAAACTAAAGTTATTAAATATTTATGACATTAATATTCATCAAAAATGTAGTTTTGTTTTAATGATAAAACATAGTAAATGTCCTTATACCTTTAATAACTATTTTCTCAAAAAATGCCAAGTTCATTCTTCTCAAACTAGACGAGCACAAACTCTTCATCTCCCGTTAAGCAAAAAATCCCAAGTGAAATTTTCTTTTCGACACAGTGGAGCAAAATTATGGAACGAGTACGGCAACTTTAACACCTCAATAGCAAACAGTAAAAAAAATCTTAAGGAAATATTGTTAAATAAGTATCAACTGTGATTATTAATGTGGTTGTGTATAATCCAAATAGTAATCAGAGCTCTATATACAACATATTGGGAGGCCTACATCAATACAAAATAATATTAAATAATAATAATAACATTTACAAAATCCAGTACATTTTCATTGGAAAAATGTTTTGTTTTGTGGTTGTGAGGGCTGTTTTCTGTTTATCAAAGTGATTGTCATCTGTCAATCATCTGATCAGACAGCTTTTTAATTTGAGCTTGTTAAAAGAATCAATTGTGGGTGTGGCTTTGGGGATAAGCCCTTTCGGGTTTCTGCCACACTCCATCACGTTTTGTGTTGTTTTGTTTTATATGGACTTCTGTTTTTTTTTTTTTTGATTATGTGAAAATAACGCTTCATGTTTATCTGTTGAATGTTTTATGTTGTAAAATTTCTTTCTTTGTTTAAATTGATTCCATTTGTCTTCCTGGAGCCGGCAGTAATTAAAAACACAATCAATCAATCCTTTTTTAAGAATAATCCGAGTAGAATTTCCGTCCATAGTTGTTCACATTTACAGTCATTGGCACAAAAAAAAAAAAAACATTTAAAACTCAAGATTGTTCTAAAATGATTGCTTATTTTTGAGTAGACAAATTTCAAAAGGAATTTGGAACCTGAAATCTGCCTTGAATAATGAAAGACTGAATAAATGACCCATCTAGTTACGTAAGTTATGGCTTAAAGGCACTGCAGCTGATTCATTCTTTGAAACATGAAAAACAGAACTAGTTTATGTACCCCATTTTCTGCATGTAATAAAGTCAAATCTGTTTTTCCCCAGTACAGATATATAATGTTAAAGCATCTATTCGGGTGAAAATGAGACTTCATGTTTGTTCTCTGCATCTATTTATAGAGCGCTTTATTCTACAAGAAGCAGGAATTGCACCGTTAGCATGCTAATGTTTCCTTAGCTTTACCTGGGACAGAAAAAAAAAATCACTCAGGGCTCAAAGACTCTTGAAAAGTGCTCATAAACTCATCGTGGTGAATATTTAGGATGCAGGGACATGTGACTTTAAAATAAACTAGTTGTTTTTACATTGCAAAACAGTAAAAATCTGGTACAGCTCCTTTATTTACTTGACAACCATTTCTATAACGATTAGCGGGCGATTAATCAATGAACTTGTTGCAGCCTTAGAATCCTGAATGCATTTCTGTGGATGTTTTTACTAAGAAGAGACAAATGGACTCACGATGTTTGTTGACGCCTGAAAAAGATAAATACCACACTGCAAAAAAGGCCTATCAAAAAATAAGAAAAATAAACTCAAAATAAGATCTTTTTACCTTAATTTAAGTGAAATTATCTGCCAGTGGAATAAGATTATTTTACTTATCAAATTTACTTAAAACAAGTCAAATAATGTCAATTTGATGTAGTCCTGTCAAGTGAAAAAATCTTAAAATTGGACTTTTAAGATTAATTTGCTTAATTCAAGTAAATTTAACTAAATTAGATAATCCCTTTTTGCAGTAAAACAATGCAATGGCTCTGAGAAGACTATACAATTCTTGATTTTGCAGATAATTGCTTTTGGATATTAATAATTGAACATTTAATACTTAATGGTGTATTTTACAGTGCAATGTCATAGTGAACTCAACAAGACGCCTTCAATGAAATGGAAGTGACAGTGAAATCCCACTTCAAAGACCGAAAGGGTGAAGTTTGGAATCGCTTTTGACTTCAGAAGAAATTGTTTACAAGAGACATCGCTCCGAGCTCAAAATCCTGCACAAAAAAAACGCAAAAGGCAGTCAAATACACACAGCCTGGATGAGTGTAATTGCAAATAACAAGAGTATACAGCTGAACATGGGTGCAGAGAGCAGCAAAGAGCCCGGCTGCTACTCCGTATATGTGCGTGTAATCATTTCCCTCTCTCTCCCTGTCACTGTCTATAATGCGAGCTGACAACACACAAATCATTGAAGTAGTTTCCCAGCAACAACAATAATGGCTGCCGGTTTGGTCTGGTGATGAAGAAGAAGCGAAAATATGAATGTCTCTTAGGAAATTGACGTGTCGGGATTACGAAAAAAGCCCCAGATGTGGTTAGTAATAATCATGTCAAGGGAAAAAAAGATGGGAAAAGGCATAGATGGTGCATGCTTTGTGGAGTTCAGTGGACGCGCGGTGAAATGAAAAGACTGCAGGGAGGGGAGGCAAAAAACAGCGTGACAGCCGTAAAATGCGCGCAGAGGTTTGGGCTCGCGGTCAGGAATATAAGAGAGGAGTTTCCTTTCATCTGTCTCTGCTCATCTCCGTCTCAGCACGAACAATGTGGTCCTCCAGCAGCAGCAGCAGCAGCAGCAGCAGCAGCAGCAGCAGCCACTCCCTCCAGGCTCCAGCGCTGTGGCGTCTCTCTGCTGCCCCCATGTGGTGAGCGAAGGGCACTGTGGCTCTTTGTGCTGTGTGGAAGAAAAAAAAAAAACAGCTCATCTTTTTCATTTAAAGTGTGTGTGTGTGTGTGTGTGTGTGTGTGTGTGTGCGTGTTCGTGTGTGTGTGTGTGTGTGTGTGTGTGTTCAGGGAGGTTCCATCGCAGACTGGACAAAAGTTTCAAGTTAATTAAAAAGGAAAAGAACGGAAAGGAAAGAAAGATAAGAAAGAAAGAAAAAGGGAAAAGAACAGAAAAGAAAAGGAGGAGGAAAGAAAAGGAAATAAAGAACATTGGCTGTGTAGCTTGTGTATCTGTGTATCATCCTTTGCATTTTTATACTTATTTTGTGTATAAAGCAAGCCAGTCTATAATTAAACCGTCTCGTTTAAATTGCACGTAAATGTAGTTCACAAAATCGTTCTGGTTTGAGCCTTATGCAGTTGACCTTGTTCTAGTCCAAGTCTAGACTGCAGTCACGTTCTTTGACCCTAAATTGAGCCCATTTTAGTTCTGATGTGGATTTGGTTTGGTCCTTCTCTTCTAGTCCTGGTTTAGATTGGGTTTAATCTTGGGGTTTAGCACGTGCTTTGCCATGTTCTGTGCCTAATACAGTAATGAATGTCCCTGCGCTCTGCTGACACCAACCTCCTCACTCCCATCACCCGCACTAAGCACCGGACCTTGGGGGATCGAGCCTTCGCCGCTGCTGCCCCCGCCCTCTGGAACTCACTTCCACAACACATCAGGAACCTGGACTCACTACAGACATTCAAATCACTCCTTAAGACCCACCTGTTCATGCTGGCTTTTGTGTAAATTTATGTTGTTTTGTCTGTTATGTAAAGCGTCTTTGAGTGTCCAAATAAGCGCTATACAAGTTTGATGTATTATTATTATTATTATTATTATGTATTTCTGTCGGGGTTGAGTCCACAGCTCTTGAACAGGCCCAGCGCCTCCTGCACACGTACACCATGTGCGTTAGTCCCACACAGTGAGGGGAGCCAGGTCTGCGGGGGACGTCAATCACAAAGCGCCCAAAGGCTGACCTCTTTGGGCTGCGGTCATTCTCGTGCTCTTTGCATTTGTGTAGCGTCACCACAGACCGTGATGTGTGCGGTCTGTGAGTGTCACCCGGTGCTGCTTTCATGGTGCCGTCAGTGCAGTTAGTTCAGTCTTACCTCACAAGGTCCCGGTGCGAAATATTTCGTTCAAACCCTTGGGTCATGGGTGATGTATATGTTTCAACATTTACTGGAAATGTCACCGCAAAGTAAACAGGCCTAAACCCTTTGCAGCTAACGCACGTGCTTTGTTATTACGCATGCGCAATCATGGGCAAGCGATAGCTTCATTGAAAACAATTTGTTTCGTAACATTGACAACACTAAACATGTTAATTAGGCGCAATCCTCCGATTAATGGTCCTATTGATGTTTAAAGGACAGGTTTGACACAGATCTGTGCAGGTGAGACTCAGAGCTGATGGTCTCATCTCAGACCCTCAGACTCTTTTTTAAAGTGAAAATGTATTGTCTGAATAAAGAAGCTGCTGCTACATGTTAAACACATTATTTTAATGCATATTATGTAACATTTGTATTAAGTGTTTTAGACATTGCTACATTGTGTTGCTGTAAAAGGATCAGAAGCAGCGGTCAGCTTAGTTCTGGATGTAAAAGCCAACCCAAAATGTCCAGTACAGAAAAGCTTAGATGTGGTACACATTTACCAAAGTTTGTAGTTATATTAATACACCCTAAAGTGATGTAACACAATATAAAAGTATAAAAGTATCATAGATACATACTGCCGTTTACAAACATGTTGTAAATCCTATTCTAAAAACTCAATTGTAAATATTTCCCCTTCATTGTGCTGAGTTCACAAAAGGTCGGGCTCCACCCACACAATCTTCTTCTGCTCCTCCCAGATGACGGTGCGCAGGCGAGTGAGCAGAGAGGTGGAGTCGCACCAGGAGTCTGGGGCCACACTGTGGTACAAACAGGGCAGTTTGTCCAGAAGAGGCTCCTCACTGTGAGAACAGGCCAAGAGCTGCTCCTCAGAGTGCCCGTGTTTCTGCAGCTTGGACCTGCGGATCAGAAGGTGTGGTCACAGCTTTAGAATGTCAGAGAACCTGTTCCTTCAGCTACAGGCGCAACAGAGGATTAAAAGAACACAATGTGTCACATCGCTCTTTTCTGAAGAAGATCCTGGCATCTATTAGTCAGAATAAAAATAAAATAATTGCAGTCATGAGTCAATTAAATAATTACATTTTATTGTATCCTCATTGAGTTCAAATACGTCATCTTTTTTATTATCTCATGTTTAGTTCCTGGTGATACATTAGTGTATAGATGAGTTTTACCTGAGCTTGTGAGCACTGCGGGCGCTCTGTCCAATAAAAATGATGATTGGGTAAATGTCGGCTCTGTGCAGTCTCCGCACACAGTCCAGACCCAGAGGCAGCACACAGTGAATCCCCTGAGAGGAAAATACAAAACAACAAATGAAGCGAGTGGTGAATATAAAACAACAAATGAAGCGAGTGGTGAATATAAAACAACAAATGAAGCGAGTGGTGAATGTGACTAAGAAAGTCATAGGTTTTCTTTTGAGTGCTGCTGCTCTGAGCTGTCCAACTCTGTCCTACCAAAGTAAAGCTGTGTGTAAAGGAATTTGTGAACTGAAGTATCTTAAGTAAAAAAGTCTCTGTTTTGTGAATCTGCTACTTTGCTTCTTGAGTATACTTTTATACGTTTTTATTTTTAGGGAGTCTGAGTTTTTACTTAACCCTGTAATTGGGGTAGGCTGGAGTACAGTAAGCGTCAGGGAAAGGGCATGAAATATGAACTCAAACAAAGTCCAACCCAATAGTTTAAAAAAAATAACTTAGACAGACAAATACCCTATACCTTTTTCATGATTTTCTCAACGCTCTGAGTGGTGTAGCAAGTGTTTTCTGGCTGTTCACACTCCTCCAGTATCTCAGACTTCTGCAGCCGGGCGGCGTGCTCACCTGGACTCAGAGTCTCTGAAAAACAAACAGTGGAAACAATGAGACAACAGGGCAGTAAATGCTATGACGTCATGCAAAAGATAAATGTGCTTACAAAACATACATGCTAGGTTTATGTACACACCGGATTATCTGATCTTATTTTATATTTTTCTCTTTTTTCCATGTTGTTGTTATTAGTCTAAAAATAGCAGACAGTAGATAAGCACTTGGAGCAGTGACAGCGTTTGTTGTGTTAATGAATAAGCCCCTTCATCTTTTTATTACTGATTTATTTCCCTGCAAAGTCATAAATGGTTTAACAGTGTGTTTTGAAAGGGAGTAAAACATTCTTTTATTATGGAGTGGAGTTGGACACTTGGACAGAAAACAACATTAAACATTTACTACATTTGAAACAGTGTCAAATCTGACCATTTTAATTTAAGTTTTTGAAATGCAAAAAAGAAAAGGTTTGTCTAGAAAAGACCATATCACCAATTCATGGGTTTCAGAAGAAAAATTAAGACCAGTGCCATAACAATGATCTATTTAAAAATAAAATAGTATATCTTTTGAATGGGAAAAGGCTTCATTTTTGTCCCACTTCTGCATCACAACTGACAACATTGGTGGCTATGCTAAAAAAATATCTAATTTACAATATCTTTTTTTTTCTACCTATGTTAAGGTTATATTAGGGTTTGGTTTAAGTTCATTTGGTAAAGTTAGGACTTCAGGACAGGTTTGCTAACCGGGTCATAGCAGAACTGCGTTGTGGAAAAAAAAGAGGCATCCTGGAAATAGCAGGAAGTTGAAGACTATGAACAGAATGTCAAATGTCCAAATATACCTTTGACAGCCAATCAGAATATATGAAGTAGGTGTCATCATATTTGTTTATTAGCTTTTATAATTACAGCGTGGTATCACACTGTACATGAATGTGATGATGAGAAGACTCTTGCATGGGGCCCCAAAAAGACTAGAAACCACCCTTATCTCCAACCAAGAACATTTAAATAAGTTTGGTCCAGATGTAGGCATAGTTTGGTCATGCTCTTTGTTTAAAGTTTAAACCTAAAAATGTATGAAAGCATATTTAATCCACAACTTTAGGAGGACTAAAAGAAGTATAAAGCTTCTTCTAAATTAAACATTATTTACAAAAGACTCACTAGTTGTCCTCTTACCACATTTTAAGACCCCCTCTCTCATGCCATGTGACTTACCAGGCTCAAGAAGCTGAAATCCCTCCCAGCCCACCAGCTTGCTGTCCAGGGCACGGCCCAAGATGGAGGGCAGGAGGAGGATTGGTCTGCACACCGGGGGGAAGTGTGGAGTGACCAGAGTGTACGGCATGAGCGTAACACAACTTTTGGACGTAATATCACCTACAGAGTAGAGAAAAGACTTGTTAAGTTCACAAAGAGTCTTATGCCTGTATATGTATATGTATGTTTAATAAATGATTCTGATTCTGATTCTGATTCTGATTCTGATGTATAATATTTGATCACACACCAGCCTCTGGGCTCCCGTCGTTTTCAAAGCTGACCCACAATGGATTCCTCCCCTGTCGTCCGGTGCTGACGATTCTGACGCTTTTCTGAGGCACAGCCCGTCCAGACTAAAACACAAAACAAAAGGTTAAAGATGTGGCCCACTTGAGAGGAATAATATTGATTCAAGGTGTTACTTTTTGAGACTTGGTTTGGAAATTCATGTCTTCAAGTGCTCGAATCAGAAGTCCTTGTGCTCTGTGTGACACAAAAAACATTCAAATTTAGGAAGGAGATTTTGAATAAATGTGTTGTCTAAATCATTTGAAGACAATGGATAGAGAGGTGTACAACGTAGTGACTGAACTAAGCCTGTTTTAGATTGTGCATTAAAGGCATATTGCATATTATGCATTTTTGTACTTATTCTTAAACTATAACATACAGTAAGTAGATAATAATTTTACATTTTATTAATTGTAAACTGCAATATGGAGCTAAAGTGGCTTAATAATAGAAACCGGTCCACTGACTTCCTGTTCAAACCTGATAAGCCTCTTTACAGTAACATTTCACAACAAGCAGCAGGTTTTAGATATGAGACATTTTAAAACCCTATATGTATCACCTGGAGTCTGAATTTTAAAACACACATCAAGAACATAGATGTGCGCGGGGATAGGGGGTAGGTGAAAACAGGTATTTTAGGAGTACTCTATCTTCAGTTGCAGTTACAGGATTACTCAAACATGCATAAATCAAACAAAATACAATGCTTAATGATACTACTTTAATGAACATCGCTGTAACAATGTTTTTAGTGGTAGAGAAGGAAAGCTACACTGACACGAGGAGAACATGGAAACTCACAGCATGGTTCTCTGGCTCCAGAGTACAGTTCTCATTAATTTTGAGACTTTGTTGATTTTGAACAGTTTTTTCAACATAATTGGTGGTATAACTGGTTTAGCCTCCACTGTGCATTTGAAGTCTTAATATTTGGAATTTTTCAAAACATCTGCGAGGTTGAAAAGGTATTTTACTTCTACAACTAAAATCCTTTGAGCTCCACCGACCTGAAGTAGTTTGGGACGGTCCCGCTCTGGAGGTGCAGCAGCTGACAGGGGTGCACCTGACTGGCCTCCCAGGAGTCAGGGGCGCCGGTCGGCCACGAGTTTGTGACGTGGATGATGTCGTTACAGGACACAGGCAGAGAGCCGCAGCAGCCCGAGGCCAGGGACATGTTCACGCGCACGTAGAAGGAGTCTCCAGAGGAAATCTTACCACTCTGGAGCTGCTGCACCAAGGCCTGGTAATCTGAACAACAGACAGGCCATTTAGGTAATGATTGTTAAGTTTAATAGTAGTTATCATCAACCACTAAGTCTTAAAAGAACAATAAGCTAAATGTATGCATGTAAACGAAATACGTTCGATATTATGGAACTCTGCGCTATTACGTCTTGCTTGGAAATGCATATCTTTGATCATTTTAAAACATTTATGCACGTCTAGTTTTAACTGCATTATCTGTGTACTAAATCAACTGTGTTTGTGGTTTGCATAGTTTTCACGTTGTGGTTCGTGGCACCAAAGTAACACTCATAAATCAGGGCATTCGTTGTAATCTCTTCAACAATGTGCTCTAGTCAGCATTCAAGTCAAGTCAACCGTTTTGATTCATGACAACTGGAAGCATTTAAATCATATAAATATAGCTCTCGTTTGAAAAGTACATTTTCTTCAAACGTCATTGTGGTATGACTGCAATTTATGTCACTGTAATAAAAGATGTCCTTTTTTAGTTAGTACCGTTCAACATAAAGCAGCAGAGACTTGATTTACAGGCAGCTCTCACAGATAAGGATTACAGTGAAAAGCAGAAGAGGTAAAGGATCGTACCATCTGGCCTCGGCCGCAGAGAGAGGTGGCAGAAGCCTGTGACTTGACCGAGGGCCCAGACCGCCTCCTCTAAAGTCGAATCCTCCAGAACCATTCTCAAGGCCTTCGCTCTCTGCTCATATTTCACCTTCAGAACAATGAGGAATGTTTAGAAACTGCGCACTAATCATTTCTAACTGTTCACGCCATTTCTAGAATGTCATATTGAAGTTATAAACAGAACTTGCCATAACAATCTAAAGTCAACTAAATACATACAACAAAAATCTTAAATGTATAGTAAATAAACAACAACTTGTGTTTAAATAAAGCTTATCTTTGAGCTTTCAAGTAGATAGTCCCAGTAAATATAGAGACTTTACAGTAAATTCTACAGAATTCTCACCTGCCGTCCACCTTAACTTGATGCCATACAGCAGGGGCGTAGCACCAAATTCTGGGCCCCAGGTACAAACCTTCTCGGTGGGCCCCCAATACATAATTTTGTATAGGATTTATTTATCCCAGCATATTCAATTATTCTTTTTTTTCACTCACTTTTGCTAGAAAGTACATACACAATACATAACAATGACATCCTGTGTAACTACCGGCTTATATTATGATACTATATTGTTGGTTTTTGCAATAACTACCAAACCAATTTCACAAACATCTCGAAACATATTATTACAATAAGAAAATATACTAACTGAAAATTAAAACCACTAATTTTATTATTTAACGGATTGATTAATGTGAGCAGTGATGGGGTCCTTAGATGTCATGCACGGTTGTATTTTTAAGACTTTTCTCAACCCAAATGCATTTTATTACAACAAAAAGGATTCAAGTGTAGAAAAATGCAACTGAAAGCAACATCACATGCAGGGCCCTTTTCTGCCTTGGGCTCCGGGGAAACCAGTACCCTTTACCACCCAGTCCTACGCCCCTGAAATACAGTATATAATTCATAAACATTCACACAAGTTAACAGTCGTACCTCTACTATCTGTGCTCCAGGGCTGATCCCGACCATTTGAGCAGCGCTGCCCTCCATCACCTCGTGCACAAACACTCCGGTCTTGTTCCCGCCGACCACCGAGAGCTGCTTGAGCAGAGTCTCTCCCTGGAAGGAGATGGTCAGCATGCGGCCGTTGATGCGGAGGGCTTTGGGACGGGAGCGCATGAGGAAAGGAGGGGCAGAAGTCTGAGAGGGGCTGGGGGAAAAAAGAGAAGACAGTTAATCAGAGTCCTTTCAAACGAGCTAATCAAATGCTAAATGGGTGCTTTGGAGAAGAAAAGGAAGTCAGATCGCTGTAGGACTGTAATGACCCAAAAGCAGATCTAACTGGTAAACAAAGGCAGGTCAGTCTCAGGGAGAGGTCCTCACTATGGAGACAGATCAGTCTGCTCGGAGCAGTTTAAAGTCGAGTTTCTCACACCATTAGATTAAAAATGACTTTGGGATGCAAGCTGAAACATGTTGACTTACAAAAAACTGTGCAGATGATTTTATTTGTTTGTTGACATGTTTTGTTTTGTAAAATGCATTCTTTTATAAAATTGCGTCTATATTTTATCAGTGAGAAGATAGATAGGATGACGTCAACATGCATTCACATTTTTTGTTGTTTATATTTTATTTCTTTTATACTTTATCAGTTTTTCTTTCATTTACAAAACAAATAAAACGGAATCGACAGAAAATACATAAATAAACTGGACTAACACAAAAGCGCACACCTACACAGCTAGACACATAAGAGAAACTAACTAAACTAACTAACTAAACTAAATACAATATTCTATGGTGAAAATGTGTGGATTACTGTTGTCACAAAACTGAAATGGATAGGCCATAGCATCGGACTATGTACTTTGATTACACATGTATTGACTGGCATTACGATGATAAAAGTGGCCCCACCTCGTCTAATTCACCAGGCGCACACAAGCATAACAAGGTCTATTTTGGTAACAGTAGAAGATAATGACACATCTAATCTTGTATTATTAGGTTACAGCTGTACAATTTTAACAAAGCTGAATAGGCCGCGTTACCTGTCACTGCTGGTGCCGTCCTGAGTGGAATACTTGCAGGTCTGCTTGCCCTCGCTGCCAGCTGAACAAGACAACACCTGTTTAATTATTTGGCAACAACTGGGGACTTACAGATTAATGCCTGACTTTAGAATCTGGCCATGTTTCAACTATTCTCAGAGGCTAAAAAAAACACACTAAAAAAAACACTGACACTCCATTCACTCATGCTTTTAGGTGATAAAAGTAACACCAACTGCACCCAAACTAATGAGAAAGGAAACCAAACAGATGCTGTCATACTGTACCTAAAAAAAGCTTCTGGTTTGGTTAATGTATTATTTCAAGAACACTGTCTGTGCATTGTGTACTTACTGAGAGCCAGGAAAACAAAGTCGTCCAAAAGAGGATCACTTTCTGCAGCTTCATCACTGCAATGATACAAAAAACAAGTTGATACACATTTAAACACGGTAGTTGGCATGAATTAACAAATAGAGAAGTCCCACTGAGCCAAGCCAACATACTTAAGATTTGAATCTGTCGTGACACGAAGTAGAAACGTGAAAACCAACCTGCTGTCTCTGTAAAGGGCCTCCTCCCTCCGCCGAAGAGACTCCAGGCACGGCGGCTCAGCGTGTCGAGAGCGCACACTGCACGCTGTTATTTCTTCACTCTTCAAACGTAAAAACAGATCGTTACACAACAGATCACAAGAAATCCTGACATGCACGGTATTTCAGTGACCGCACAATAGCTGGTCCAGGATCCTAAGACTTGATTTCTTCCCACAAACCTCAGACAAAGGAGAATTCATGGACGTGGGGTTCACTGCGTCCATGCGGCGAAGTTTGCGTCGAGCTGAGATTGGTGATTCTTCACAGCTGGATAATGGACTTTCCCAGCCTCTCACCAAGCCCTGGAGGAAAAAGTACATTAAGTCAGCTGCTATTCTGGCGTTCCACCTGCGGGATGCTAGATTTTTAAATTAATGTATTCCTTTTTATCCATCATCTGATATAAGGAAACTATCCCGCTGCTGGACATGTTCAGTATGAAAAGAAAGCTGTAATCCATTTATTTTCAGTCAAATCAACCATTCTGGGATGAGTTTGAGTCAGTTTGTACTCCAAAAGCACACATTTAAAAATTACACTAAAATATGAAAAAATTTGATAGGACTTTTATATGTATTCCGCCTGGACTTTTTTTACTTTGTTAAATTAGCATCAGCTTTGAAAGAGGAATGGTCAAAACCCAACAAAAGCCAAAAGGAGTGTCAATCAGGCAAAATCTAAAGACACCAGCTTCACTTCTTCATATATTTCACAAAGAAAATTAAGGCGGACTTTTTCCAAGTGTAATCAGAGTAAATCAGACACCAGAGGCCAAAACTACAGAGTCTCAGCTTCACAAAGAGTCCAGACAATAGTTTGCGTTCCAAAGGGTTCAGAAACAGCTTCAGTTTGAAATGAGGCTCATTTTAGTCAGACGCTTTAGGAAAAACACGTCCGAGCGGCATATGGATACGTATTTTTGAAAAAGGGGAAAAGAAGAGTGGGGATAGAAATGAAGAAATGATCTGAGCTGGAACCTGCACAGAGTCTAGTTAGTAGTATATGTGCCATTGTCTTGCTGCGGTAGTTAAAGATGGTTCTTGTTTTACGTACGTTTACACAGAATGGACATAACGTACCTCAGAGCTCTGCCGCCTCTCTCTGGAGCTGTGCACGGCCTTCAGGGAGAACAGTCTCTCCTGGAGCTCCACCATCTGTGACCTCAGGCAGTCCTTCTCCGTCAGGATACGAGTGATCATGGCCTGGGCCTCGTCTCTCGACAGGTAAGCCTGCAAACACAAATCGAACAATGTTACTCTACAAGATCCTTTAAAATACCATCAGAAAGTAAAAAAAATAAGAATAGAGGCAACTGGAGGCAAAACGAAGCAGATCGTACATGTTTTCAAAGGTTAACTATGATCAGATCTAAATTATAATGGTAACTATTTAAAATGACCAGTGAAGACATATCAGTTTGTTTGCTTTGCTATTACAAATTACACAAAAAAATACCGTTTTCTATTCTCAAAATTGTATTTGAGCTTCACAAAAGTTTAATTTGTGTATAAGTATGTAATTTAAAAAACAGAACTATTGTGGGGTCAACATTTCTGTAAATATCTAATCTAACCCTAACCCTCACACCAAAATGTTAGCTTGGGCGTCATTAAAATTGCTAAGTGTCATCATAATAAACAAAAAATCTAAAATACAGCTGTAAATGTAAATTGTTAAACGGGCTCTGATATCGTTGTACTGTACAGTGTGATATTTAGTGGTGTATTCCAGTTCCTCCCAATTTAAATCACAGTTTGTTCCACTTCCCTTGTGCTTCAAGTTCTGGAATTTAAACGTTTTGTTTTAGTTTGAAGGTGTTTATAACTGCAGTAATTCAGACATAATTTACTTTCCCGGCCACAAAGACTCAACATAGAAAGAGGATCTGGGCAAATGAATTTACTGCTGACTGAAAAAGGACTAACTGTAGAAAGCCATTATTGACTGTGTCTGTGTTTTACCTTCTTGATAAACAATACACACACTAAATCTCACCTAAAACCTTACTGTTATCACAATCCAGGCTTAAATGTTTGACTTTTATAAACAACAGATGAGAAATCCTTGACTTTGACCAAAGATAACGAGATGTAAACACTGCTAATGTTATAAAGTGTAATAGATGTTAATGCCTTTGTCAACCAAGTGTATTGTAAGTCAAAAAGTAAAGTAGATAAATACTTGTCGTTTGTGAGGAATCTTGATGAAAGTTCAGCAGCTGTGAATCATTCATTACACATTAGCTCGATCACAGTCTTTGGAGTTACAGTATTACTCAAATTAAACGTTACTTCCTTATACAAAAGTAGCCTTTTTGTGGTATCTTTTCAACAACAGGGCCTTTGCATGTAAGTAAATCCAGCAGATTTGAAGATTAGCCCCTTTCAAAGTTATGCAACTCTGGACGCACATAAACACGACAAAGCCATGAGGTGTGGGAGGCAGTGGAACATGTGACACCCGATGCGTGACACTAAACTAGTGGAAAAAACAGGTGTATTCTGCACTGAAGCTCAGGGGGAAGTGTGACCTGGTGTCGCTCTTCCTGCAGCTCTCTCATCTGCTCCTGGATCACGGCGCCCTTCTGCTCGTGCATGGAGCAGTCCAGACTCAGCTGCTGCACCTGCACGCTCAGGGACTCCGTCTGCTCCAACAGCTGGGGACACACAGGAAGGACATGTGTGGAATCATCAGAATACAAGCCTTTGAAAGATTCTTAGGTGCAAAAAACAACACTAAATGTACTTTGCGTAAAAACTGCACATTCTAAACCTTATTAAAGCTTATTCGGTAACATCTTTCTGTCTTGATATAACACCGATGTTCGATATTTGGCGAGCTGTTGTGGCTGATATCGCTATCTAAGTTTTAAAATCCATAGCAGGACCCAGAAATATATCTTAAAGGGCCTATGACAGGTTGGACTACTCCTGTAACTAAAATATAGGTCAGATAAATATATTCAATGTTTTGCTAAAAATAATTACACATTTTATAATTTTTAGCAGTTTTTTTAGTTTTATAATATCACTTCCTGGTTGTAAACGATGACATCACACTAGGAAATTACTTTGAACACTTGGCTAAAACTCTGGCTAATGTCACAGATTTTTTTGTCCGACAAATCAAAATATATGTGAACACCTTTATTTTGTTGAATTAATGTTTCAAGGGTAATTTAAGTTGTTGGTTTTGGGTAAATTATGCAGAACTTTTGGATGGAATGAGTTTCCCTAGTGTGATGTCATCAGTTTTTTACTTCCTGTAATTTTAAACAGATTTTTCAACTTTTCTCCACCAACTACAACTCGACTGGTGTAAAACAGTAACTTTTATGTTCAATACGTATTAATACACCAAATAAAATCAAAATTAGAAAATCGTTAAAACCTGTCATACGCACTTTAAGTTGATTTAAAGACCACAAATTAACTTTAGACTTTAAACAATCTAATTATCTGAGATGTTAATTTTGATTGTGTTAATGTTCGGACATATTTTTAGTCTAATCGTCCTTTTATTTTATTTTTTACTCTATTTAATTTGTTCAAAAAGACAAATCTGATGCACTGAAGTGACTGAACAGACTGAAGCACCGCCCAAAAAAATATCTGCTAAACAAATCGTCCAATTTGAATTTTTTTAAATATATGGGCTGATACCAGTATTCAGTATTGGAGGAAATCCCTGTCCCTACTTTAAAGGTACGCTATGTAACCTTTTCTTTAGAGCGTCCTCTTCTATGGAGACTATTATTCTGCTTGAAAGGTTTCACAGTATGGCACTAAACCTTTGCATTTATTTTATGAGAGCTGTTTTTATTGTTCAAAAGTAAATCTCTCCATAGATCTGACCTGTAACTAACTAAGCATAATGCCATACAGTGAAATATTCTGGGCAAAACATACATCTCCATGGAGACAAGCATGAATCTTTAAGGTGAGACACTGCAGGTGAACAGGAAAAAATCTTAAATTTGAAACTTCTCCTGTAGTTTACTCACATAAATGTAAGAAAAAATGTATTTCACATGTTTTTCATGTTGTCAAGTAGAAATAAGGCATTTTATGTGTAAAAATGACCAAAATTACACATATTTGGGACATATAAACCTGAAAAATGGACAGAACCAGGTTTAAAATTCTTGGTTCATTTTGTACACAGATTAGTTACATAAAAATTTTCAGAGGGGATTTTGGATTTCTTATTTAGTTTTTAAGTAAACTGGATTGGACTGAAAAATTGTCCTAAAAAATCAAATTTCACCTAATTTTTTTGTCTTAAAACTTCAATCACTCAGATTTAGAATTAGATATCAAGAAATCCCTCTGTACGTTTCGTCAAAATCTTGTTGAGTCCAAGATTGTACAGTTTGGTGTGGGAGCTACTTTAAGTGGTGATCTTTATGTCCCGAGGGGAGAAAACAGCATTTTAAGAAAATGGCCTTTGAAGTTACAATGTCCCAGAGAAATCTATGGATGAAATGGATTAAATTGATTTAAAAAATGTTTTAAAGAGCAGATTGGACAAGTTTGTTGTTTCCACATGAAAACCAATGCTGAGAGAGTAAACTGACCAAAAAAAACAAAACATTTAAAAAATGATCTTTGCCTGTAGTTTCGCCTTAATCTATTTTTACTCTAGACAACTTAATAAATCACTGTAAAAGTCACATGCACACCTTTTGTTTGTCTCGGTGCAGCTGTTCGTTCTCATCTCTGTAGCTCTGAAGTTGCTCAGCCAGTTCCGCCTGACTCCCGATGGCCTCAGCCAAGTCCTGGGCCAAGATGTCGTTACGGGCCTGACACAAAAACACGCACGACTTTAATAACAGCACACTGACAGCACGTAACTGTTTGCTTCATGATTTCTCACAGGGTCGAGTTTCTCTGCCTTCTCCAGCTGACAGCGCAAACTCCGCACCTCATCTTCTAGCTGGGGGGCGTTCGGCGAGGAAACGCACTTCTGAGAGCACGTCTTCTGGTATTCGTTCTCACTCTGTGCTTTCTGCAACTCTGTCTGAAGCTGGTACATCTGCAGCAACAGAAAAAGGGAAACGGTCTGTTGAATGTTCGTGTCTCTGGGCCCTGTACTGATCACAAATAAACTTCCCTGTACAATTTCGAGCTTCTGTAATTTGTCTTTTTACAAGGTACAAATCAGGATGAATTGTTAATGTTTATGAGGGTTGGTGAGTTTTCAGAGACACAAGGCTGTAATTACATGCCGGTAGATTACATCATACATGTTTCAGCTTTTGTTTACAGCAGGGAGGAGACACATTTTTGTACCTTATAATATCCATATTAACGCTACCTGCAGCGTGAGGTCATGGAGGCGCATGTTGAGAGCAGACTTCTCCTCTATCGCGGCCGTGTAGCGCACATAGAAATCACATTTGTCGTCTTTCATTTTGGTGATCTCTCGCTGCAAGGCCCTGATCTGCCTCTGCATGGTCTCGTTTTCCGTCTGGAGGTACCTGGTCTTCTCCTCGTGCCCCATGATTTGACCGATCTCGGCTTCCAGGGAGGTGCAGCGCGCGGTCATGCGGCTGGCCTCCGAGCGCGCCTCCTGCAGCTCCTTCTGCATCCCAGTCACGGCCCGGACGAGGTACTCTGTCAGCTCAGAGTACTTGATCAGACCTGTTTAGAGTAACAACGGCATAAATGTTTTTGTTCCTCAGTTCAAAAACACCCTGCTAGTGAAGTAGAATCAAGTGTGACTCGGAAATTGGTTTCAAAAAGTAGAGATTAGAGCTGACGACTAATAACGAACGCATCCAGAAAGCACTTTGAGTAGTCGCAATTAATTATTAGTCTACATTTCCATAGAAACTGAAAAAAATTGAATGATTTTGTGAGACATACCGGGAGATAAAGGGCAGCAACCTAATATTTATGTCCTTAAATAGAGGATATATGCAGATGACGCCACAGCATTCTGACTTAGCTGCTGTAAGTGGCAATAATGTGGGAAGGTCAGTGGTGAGTAATGACATTTTCTCTCGCAAGATCTCAAAACACAAGTAAAATTTGAGAGACAGTTGCGACAGAATAAAGGTCTACAACTCTGCTAAATATTTAGTTTGTGTCTGACATCAAACAAAAGAAAATCAAGAAAATATTTCAACACTGCAGCTCACGTTTATCACTGATACAGACTTTACCTTCCTCTTATTAAATGTGTTTTTTGAGTCAGTTTGTTGAGGAAATTAATAGAGTTCAGGATTATGACGTCACACCTAAAATGTTCAGTTGGCTTAATATTAAAACTAATGGAGATATAAAGATGCTAGAGTTAGCGTTGATGCAAAAGTATTGTGACATTGTAGTGGCATAGATGTGTTTAGTTGTTCCACAGCGCTTTTGTTTACTTTTTAAATATATTTTTTGGCCTTCTATCCTGAGTTGTGGGATGAGTTGATGTGGCCTTTATCTCCCCCTGCCATTTGCAAACATATATAGATTTGCTATATAAAGTGGGAGTGAAACAAGCAAAAAAGGGAAGAAACACATTTTACCAGTTGTGCTGCCCATGTGCAGCCCCCTCATGTTAAGCAGTATGTTTTGGATAAAAGAATGTGACCTCATATTAACCTTTAAAGTCTCATTTAATAGTTGAGGAAACAAAACTGACTTGACGTAAGCAGTTTGTATATGTTTGTTCCATCATAACCATCTGGCCACATAAACAATGATGGGGCAATGACAGGTTTATGTTGATCATCATAAAATGCACAGTTAAATATTTGCTCCTGGCGCCATACATTTGAAGCCAGTTTGTTGGTCGTGTCAAAAGTGCACTGTGGACAATGTCTTTAAAGCAAGAAGCAAACATAAATGGCACAGACCACTGAAGCGGGAGGGCTCGATGCTGGGTTTGCGCCCCGTCACTTGGGTGTAGAGCCTGGGGTAGTGGATCATCAGACTGTCCAGTAGGGCCACGGCTCCATTCCGGCCCTGGGTCCTGAGCAGGTCCAGCATGTGGCCTGGAGAAAAGGCAGGATATTACTGTTGACAGTGCTATTGTACAGGGAGACTTGACTCAGGTGCGGCAGTGGGATCAGTGTTTACCCTCCAACAAACACCACATGAAGGCTGAAAAAACGGACAAAAATGAACACAGGGTCCCTCACGATTCGATATGATACACAATGCACTGCTCATGATACCATATTATCATTACATTGTGATACATGCAATAATCGATATATTGCTCATGATATTCTGCGATATATCACTATTTTTGAGAGCCAAATACATTTTAACAAAGTTTTTTCCCTGTTCAACCATGACCTGCGCCAACATAAAACAAAATACGCCTATTTTTATCACCAAAATGTAGAAAATGTCAAATGTAAGTTTACTTTCTCTTAATAAGCAATAACTGTTGCACTGTCATAAAATAAAGTACCAAAAATGACTCATGGTGATATAACGAGCAGTCCACATATTGATACTGTATCACCAAATTTAGTATCAAGATTAATTGCTATCTCGGCACGCTCACATTTAATGGTATGCCAACGATACATTATGTCAGTTCAACAGATTTGTGTTAACACATATCCTAAAATATATTAGTGAGGTTTAAGTATCAGATAAATGTGAAATGACAGGAAAATTACCATTCTAAAATGCAGAAATATCACTTTTATCTCTCTGTCTGTCTATCTATCTATCCCTATCCTTAACCTTGTTTATAACTTACATTTTTTTCTTTCTATTTTAAAATTGTTGTAATTTTTTTATCTATCTATCTATCTATCTATCTATCTATCTATCTATCTATCTATCTATCTATCTATCTATCTATCTATCTATCTATCTATCTATCTATCTATCTATCTATCTATCTATCTATCTATCTATCTATCTAACATTCAATATGACCTATATTTCGATATATACTGCCCATCTCTATGTGTATATAACTTTTAATATTATACAACAGTTGTTTATTACAATGTAATAAATGGTGATGAATGACTTTTAAAATAAAGCAATAAAGCCTTTTTAATCCTTAAGTCCCGTAAGTGACTTCTTCCAAATGATTCTCATGCGTGAGAATC
Organism: Rhinogobius similis; assembly: GCA_019453435.1. Taxonomy (NCBI): domain Eukaryota; kingdom Metazoa; phylum Chordata; class Actinopteri; order Gobiiformes; family Gobiidae; genus Rhinogobius; species Rhinogobius similis. Next base: position 16,658,990 of record CM033622.1, read on the forward strand.
ATTTACTTACTCATGCATAAGTTGGAAAGAAAGTGACAGTGTCATTTTCATGTGAACTAGAGATTTTTCAGACTGTGGTCTCACATGGCAGATATTTCCGTTGAAGATGTGGGAGGAAGCAAACTAGGCTAGACCAGGTCAAACCACAATTTCTGTTATTTTTTCCCTGCAATGATCACAACAATATTGCATTCCAGTCATGACTCTGTCAAAATATAGAAAGGATCATCATACTGTCTGCTCATTGTGAATATCAAGGTTAAAGATTCTTTATTGTCAATTTGTGTGAATATTCACAAAAACAAAACAAAATACCACTAGAATAAAGCTGTGTGCCAAAAGAGTACCAAACACTCTGTGCTCGAGTAAAAGTACAGTTACATGGCTAAAGATTTATCCAATTACAAATACAACAACTGCTGCCAAATTGGAACTTAAGTAAAAAGGGTGTCATGTTATCAAATGTTAGTGTTACAAAAAACAACGTGATTTAAGGATCATTAATGATTACTGAGAACATGACGAATTCCCGTTCCCATTGTCAAACAATTTACTGTCCCTGAAGTTTGTGAACATCTGGAATTGAACTTTCTAAATGACAAAATAACATAAATGTGAAATAAACAACCAGACGTACTTTACATTAACTCGATAGACTGAATTGACAAAAACTAATTTTGCTTCTCAAATATTTATATCAACCTGAATAATCATGATTAACCATTTACTAGTTACTAACTACATTCATTCATTCAGTCAGTCATTTTTCTACCTATTCCCGTTAAGGGTCACGGGTGACTGGAGCCCATCCCAGTTGGACCGTGGTACACCCAGGTCAGGGGCCAACTCGTTGCAGTGAACTACATTTTAAGGCAATTTTAGGAGCATTTTACACCAATTTTAATGCAAAACCTGTTCAATCAATGTGTGTAAAACTGAATGTAGTTGTTTCAAAGCACAATCCGCACACTCTCTGAGCTCTGGCCAATCAGAGCAGGCGATGCAGTGTCGTTTCGTGTGTTTGTAGATGTAGAAAGAAGCAGAGACAGAAAAAAACAGACGTGCATGCATAACGACAAATGTGACTTGAACTGTTCATCTTTGAAGGACAATCACATGCATGAATCACACTCAATTACAAGTTTAAGAAAAGGTTTCAAAATCTACTATTACCCCAAAAACATTTGCAAAGCATTTGTAAGTAGTTACCCCCTAGTCAACCCCTGCCTGTGCCGTGACTCTTACTTGTTCTCATGGAGCGATCGGAGAGTTTGTGGCACGTCAGAATCTCATCTTCATCCATTTCTGTCAGCACCCTGGCCTGCCTCAAGTACGGGATCACACGACACGGCCGCACGTCCAGCGAGATCTTGTGCCTGTTGTCATTGATGAGTTCCCACAGTTCTTCCTCCTCCATCTCCTTCAAATCTCGCCCCTCTGGTGTGCACTCTCCCGCCATCGTGAGCGTCAGACCGGCAGATGCAGCCAGCTCCTTCACCTTCTCATGCCTGGAGACAGACTGACTCAAGAGTGAATGAAATGTATGATAATAATAAAAGGGTTGGTCGGTTGTTTCCACGCCTCCTGTGGGTGTTTTGCTTTCTTGCTATGTGTGGGCGTGCTGGGAAACCTGTCAGACAAGACACAAGACAATAAGAGGCGGACTGTCTGAAGCATAAAAACACAAGCTTAAATACATTGTGCATTAATCAAACAGCACCTGCTCCATTCATGCCCCGCTCCACTGTTTGTCTTTACCGATGGTTTAGTATCAAATTACATCATAAACCCGCTGCCTGGTGTCAATCAAAATTAGAAACTGTTTAATTAACGCGGTCCAGAGGTGTATTAATTAACAGAGATTAAAAACGTGTCGAGATAATAAATGACAGATAAGCAAACATGCATACCAGGCCTGAGACGAGCGCAAACAGAAAGTGCAGCAAGTGCAAAGTCCCCCTCAGTGAAAAGCCGGAAATAAGAACATGCGGGTTGCTATTTCAAAGGGGAAGGAGGTTTTTCCTGCTCCATGGTTAACTTATTGTGTTTGTGCGTGCGTGTTTGATGTTCTGTAATGGCTCTATGCAAACTAATGAAAATCGCACCTACAGTAAATGACATAACAGTGCATAACAGAGGATGTGCGTGGACACAGGAAAGCAAACATGAGACTCAGTTCACAGGTATAAGGAAATATTAAAGGTGCGCCATGTTACTTTTCAGCTGGAATGTTGGCCACATGCTTATTCTCATTAGAGCTGCATGATTTGGGAAAAGTGTTCTAATTGCGATTTTTCTTACCAGTTTTGCTATAGATTTGTGTTTTAATAATGGGATTCTGCTCAAAGTTTACATTTTAAACATAACCAGGAGAATTGACAGAAAGATTGAAATAAGAATCACGTGTTTCAGAACTTGTCGTCGCTGTTTGTTACGTTTTTGTCGCTTTTAGTGTTGTTTTTGGCACTTTTAGACGCGTTAATGTCGCATTTTTCGTCCCATTTTTGCCGTTTTTATTTGTGTTTTTGTCATTTTTAGCCATATTTTTACCACTTTCAGTCACGTTTTTGTTGCTTTTTGTCACTTGTAGTATTGTTTTTGATGCTTTTATTCATGTTTTTGTCGTGTTTTTTTGTTAATTTTAGTCACATTTTTGCCACTTTCAGTCGCGTTTTTGGTGCTTTTTGTCACATTTTTGTCACTTGTAATATTGTTTTTGACACTTTTAGTCTTATTTTTATTATGCTTTTTGTCAGTTTTTGCTACATTTTTGCAGCTCTAATTCACATTTTGGTCACTTTTTGTCATATTTTTGCTGCTTTTAGTTGCATTTTTGTCACTTTTAGTCATGTTTTTGTCACTTGTTTCAGAGTATGTTTAATCAAAGTTTAGATTTCTAAATCTAAACTACAGGGCTAGCAGTTTTCATGCAGAATATTTTGTTGCACTTCAAAATTGCGGCCTTTGTGATTTGCTAATTGTGTCTATTGAAACTGCGATTGAAATTCGAGTTTGATTAATTGTGCAGCCTCAGTTTCCATGGAGATGTTTGCACTTTGCTCATATTCAACAGTACAGCTTTACACTGTGCTTCTTTGCATTTAATATCATAATCTCAGATGGTGAGCAGGGCCTGTGTAACGCTACTGTTTTTGAAAGAAATAGCCAAAATAGAAATCCACGCATGTTGAACCTTGTCCTTGATTGTTTGGGACTGGCTCCAAAAACTTGTCATATTAATCTGATGGCTTAAAGTCTTTCAAATGACAACTGCCACATCTTTGGAGTTGAATGATGGCATCACTTTCTGAGGCTACTGTGAAAACGTGATTTCACTTTTGCTTATTTGTGAAGACAGAGAAGATGTTGAACTTTGTGCCAGTTTTTGTCTCATGTAAATACACCCAGCAATTACAGCGCTATAAACCATAAACCGGGTCAGCAAATCTGCAACCTGACAGTCAAAGTGCTCATGATTTTACTAAACATTTAGCTGTTTGTCCTCAGTTTGACCGTTTATGTAAAGTTCAAAATGTTACTTCCTGGTTGCACAAGGGCAGAAAATATGACATACATAGGTAGAGGTAATTCCAACTGTTACCTAGCAACCGTACAGTAAACCAGGGTCAAACCCCAGATAAATTACATAATCGCTGACAATGAATGAACTGACAATAAGTGATACCTAATAACACCTTTGTTGAATGGGCGTTCAAACTGTCAAAAAAAATGTATCCATTGTTCCTGTATTTTCAATGGTCGTTGCCTATTGATTCTTGTAATTTTAAACTTTTATTTTTCAAAATTTCTTCACAAACTTCACTGATGTAAAACCGATAAATATGTACTACAGGTGCTGTCCACTAAACTAAGTAATAATTAGAAAAAACTTGAGATTCTGTCATATAGACATATAGATATTCTACCATAAAATTCTGCCACATCCTTAAGAATTACAATTTATTGAGTTCAGAAAACTTCAGCAATTTATGTTTTCTGAAATTATGTCTCAGATGTATTTGTAACTTGGTCCCTGAACCACTCAGTATGTTTATGCAGAGACTAAACAGCAACAGCGTCAAACCAAAGCGGTCAAATCCCATAGTGCAGGACGTCTTTTGGTCAATCAACCTTTTCCTACAAGAGCAGCAAATGTGGAACTCATTACCCACTGAAATCAAGTGCATTTCTGATGTTAAAATGTTCACCTCTAGACTTAAGGGCTGGCTGAAAGAAAACCAGAAGTGTACCCAACTGAAACAGTACAAAAGTGTATGAAAGTGTGCGACTGACGGTGAAGGAATGAGTCTAAAACTGCACTGATATATTTGTAAATTAGAAATGTGTTTAATGTATTTTGTTATTGATTGTAGAAAGTGTAGAAAAGCCCAACCAGGGATGGGAGCTGAAATATTCATTCATTCATTCATTTTCTACCGCTTATTCCCGTTAGGGGTCGCGGGTGACTGGAGCCTATCCCAGTGACTTTGGGCCTTAGGCGGGGTACACCCTGGACAGTGGCCAACTCGTCGCAGGGCTGACACAGAGGACAAGGACATTGACAGACATTCACTCTCACATTCATTCACTAGGGACAATTTAGAGTTGTCAATTAACCTACACAGTCATGTCTTTGGACGGTGGGAGGAAGCCGGAGAACCCGGAGAGAACCCACGGTAACACGGGGAGGACATGCAGACTCCACCCAGAGAGATCGTGTGATGTTAGGGTGGTTCAGAATTCGAAACCACGATGTTGGGGTGGTGCGGGATTCGAACCCACGATCTCCTTATTGAGAGGCAGAAGCTCTAACCGCTCTGCCACCGTGCACCCAGCTGAAATAGCACTTGCATAAACTCTGTTGCAAGCTTTGTTTTGTGACTATGACGGCACAGTCCCTGCCAAATAAATAAACACATAAATATATAAAATGTCTTGTCTCTATGGAGATGGACAAGGTGAATGTCATAGTGTGGAACATTACAGGTAAAGCAATAACAACAACATGTGGACAAGCAGGTGGCGGACCCTATAAAATATCAGCACTAGTAATAAAGCATTGATTCGCTCTGTTGATAAAAAATAAAATAATGCATATTTTGTAAAGCATTTGGATTTCTGATTGGACATACAGCAGTAGAAAGAAAGGCGAGACTACAGGCAAAACTAATTTTTTGTTTTTTGGTCAGTTTGCGCTCTCATCATATCGGCTTTCATGTGGAAACAACAAACTTGTCCAGTCTGCTGTTAAACATGTTTTATTCTTCCATTTAGTCCACTTCATCCATAGATTTCTCTGGGACATTGCAACTTCAAAGCCGTTTTCGTAAAATGCATTTTTCTCCCCTCGGGACAGATCAGCCTTAAAGTAGATCCCACAGACACCAAACTGTACAATCTTGGACTGAACAAGATTTTGACAAAGTGTACAGAAGGATTTTTAACTAAAACTGATTTATTGAAGTTAAGTTAAAAAAAATGGTGCAAAGTTTACTTAAAACTAAATAAGAAATCCAAAATCCTATCTGTAAAGTTTTTTGTAACTAATGTGTTCAAAAAACCCCAAGAAATTTAAACCTGGTTCTGTGCATTTTTTAGTTTTATATGTCCCCAAATGTGTGTATTTTTGGCCATTTTTACACATTCAATGCCTTATTTCTATATGATTGATGACCTATATGATTACATGACATAAAACTTGTAATATTTTTTTTTTTCTAACATTTAAGTGAATTAATTACAGGAGAAGTTTCAAATTGATACCTTTAAATTAAAGATTTTTTTTCCTATTCACCTGCTGCGTCTCACCTTAAATTGATAAGATAAAGATTATATTGTGAAATAATGGGACAGTAGTATTACAGGTCATGTCTGAATGATGTGTTTTACCAAGAATCCTCTAACCAGGCCGACTTCTGAAAACTGCACCCTCAGCATTGTGCTAAATATTATTCATGCCAGTGACGTTGTGACAGTGACAGTGAATCACAATACTATGGGTAGTTTCCCGCCAGGCCATGTTTACTTCAGCAAACACACATTTAATTGATGTTGTAAATATATTGGTTTGCTTTCTCTTATTCACCTTATTCCGCCCCGTCCACGGCAACTTCTGGAGTAAGGTGAATGTATGTGTACAAAGACTGGAGTCAACAACGAAAAAATGGTGTCCAACTTGAGACATGCCCGAGCAGCGATTCGTCGATTAAAAGTTGCACAAGAAGAGCTTTCTTTTTTTTCTCTTTTAGTCATTTGAATAATACATTATAAACAAGACTCAAAACAAAAACAGAGCATGACAAAGAGAGCTAAATGACTTGCAAGGGTCCACATTTAGCAAAGTAAACACATTAAAATGAACCGCTCCTTTAACCAGTACAAGTCTGCCATCTTTGTGAACAAGACTCTGCTCAAATGTTATTCAACTTGAACCTCTATGAACAGTGTAGTGTAGAACAGTCAAATCTAGTTTCATATCATTTAAATAAGTGTATTGTAAGTATAAATATAGTGCATTGTTTTCTTTTCTGAATTGTGTTGGTATCTTTGACTGTTTGGTTGGGTTTACTATGCTGTTGACACACAAGATGCCACTCTCACTTCCTCAAATGTCATCGGATAAAGTGCACTTCAAATGCCCCTGGAAATTCGTCAGCGATACAAGTCTCTCCGGTTGAACACAATATGCAAACATAAAACGGTCGGAGGGAAAATCGTTTCTTAAAGTGCGTATGACAGGTTTTTATGATTGTCCCATTTTGACTTTCTTCAGTGCATTAATACCTCTTGTAAATATAAATTATAGTTTTACACCAATCAGGTCACTGTTTGTGGAGAAAAGTTGAAAAATCTGTCGACAATTACAGGAAGTAAACAAACTGATGACATCACACAAGGGAGACAAAGGTCATGCATAATTTACACAAAATAAACTACTTTTTTGACCCTTTAACCATTAATTCAACAAAATAAAGATGTTCACGTGTGTTTCTCTTTGTCAAATGAATAAAATCTGTGACATTAGATGAGTTTTGCTCAGTGCACAGTGCGGTTGCTATGGTAATTTCCTAGTGTGATGTCATACTTTACAACCAGGAAGTACAATTTAAAACCTAAAAAAAAGCTAAACTGGGCTACAATTTGTAAAGATTTTAGTAGAAATGTGAATATATTTATCTTTACTACATTTTAGTTAAATGTGTATTTCAACCTGTCATAGGCCCTTTAAAAGCGCCTTCACTCAACTCTCAAGACACTCACGTCCAGAACAACGAGAAACAAAGTCACACACATAGAGCTGTCAAAATCACAAATTATCTCAATGATCTGTATTCGACTTTGTGTATGGAGTTTTTAATCTGGTCTTTAAACATTCATTTATTCTACCGTGTAAGTTGTGTGGTCTGATTTGGTTAGTTTTACTTATTTATTCTATGTTTTTATGACTTGCTTTAACTGTTTTTTGGAGGTAAGATCAAACTAGACCTTTTGTTGTCTTTGATAGTTGTGTGTGTGTGCAGCACTTTGGCAGCTGATTTATTTATAAAATGTGCTATATAAATAAAGTGGATTTTGTCATAAACAATAAAACAAATTGATAAATGGTTACTCTCTCTTAACGACTTACTCCATGCCTTCTTTTTTGTGTCATGATCAACAAAAATCCTGCTAAACTCAATAAAATAATAATTACTCAACTGTCCTGTGTTGTCTTTCTTGTAATAATGTGTTGTATTTGTCTTGTGTGTCACCTGTCTGGGGACAACTGACTCATAATCTGTCATTGCGCTGTAATTTACATGTGTTCATTACTATGCACTGACAATACTGAATAAACTTACATTCACAGATGTTGACGAATATGGATTGTGAAAATAAAAAACAAATAAAATAAGGCAAATTCTGGACTGGACTGACAATAAAAGACCATTTCTACACCAATGATTACAAAATGATGCAAAATTGATAGTTTAAAATGCGCAAAAAACACTGGAAGGGCCATTTATGGGTTGAGTTTGGATGTTTTTGTGTCCAGATGCAAGACACGTGGCCCAGCAAACACACTATAATTGTAACTTTGACCAAAGCCATGCCAATGCGGACTGAAACAGTACAAACTCAATCCAAAAAAAGTGTAGACTCTTTCACAGTTTGTAAACAGAACGTCTTCATTCTACAGGCGGGTGTCGTTTCAGAGCCTCCAAATGTCACAAACTACAAAAAACAGGACAGTTTGGGTGACTGACAACCACTCGACATCAAATCCTTCTACAGTAATGTTCAATATAAATGGCGGGGTCAAATAAATATGTTATTGTTAAAGCAGAACTGAGTAACTTCAGCGACAGAGCACCCCCTGCAGCTCTCTTGTGAAAATGCACTGCTGCTGAAAAGACGCTAACGCCTCTTTTTTCTTCCTTTTTACTGAAATAAGGAAGTACAATCACATACAAAAACATTCCACATTCCAAAATAAATAAGAGAGCCATGGTTTCTCAGGAGAGTTGTCTTCAGGTTGGTGTCAGTTTCAAAAGCCCCAAAAATGCATTTGCAACCATCACACGGATTAGAAAGACGTTTAATAAGGTATAAAATGTCACTTCAGTTAATGTTAATGATCAGACTCAACAATTGTTACTTTAACTTTGAGATATTTCTTATGAATATACCATGCAGTCAACTCATGAGTTTCAATTTCCTGTTTATCTATCTGTTTAAGGACCGTTACCATGGCAATTACTATTGGGAAAAAGTGAAGAAAGTTGACCAGGGCTGCCAGATTTTGGGGACGTTAAAGAACATCAAGAACAGATCAGATTCTATCACCTAAAAAATATTGCCAGAGTTAGACAATTTCTCTCTCAAGCCAGCGCAGAAACATTAATTCATGCATTCATTACAAATAGAGTTGATTACTGTAATGCTCTCCTCATCGGTCTTCCAAAGAAAAATATTGCCCCACTACAATTACTTCAAAACTCTGCAGCACGGCTACTGATGTGGACCAAAAAGAGAGAGCACATCACACCCATCCTCCCTGGCTCCCTGTGAGTTTCAGGATAGATTTTAAAGTACTTTTATTGGTTTATAAAGCTTTTAATGGTCTCAATCCAATCTGTTTAACTGATCTGCTTTTACCATATGAGCCCTCTCGGACCCTCAGGTCATCAGGTAGTAATCTTTTAACTGTACCAAGAGTAGAGAAACGGTGAGGCCTCGTTCAGTTTTTACGGCCCTCGTTTATGGAACAGCCTACCTGAGGAACTGAGGTCTGCTGCGAGTGTTCATATTTTTAAAAGTAAACTTAAAACATACCTTTTTAGTCGTAGAAAGGGTTTCAGGGGTTGTCATCCGGACGCCGTTTGAAGATCGAGACGTTTCGACTTTTATCCGACTTTTTTGGATAAAAGTCGAAACGTCTCGATCTTCAAACGGCGTCCGGATGACAACCCATGAAACCCTTTCTACGATGGACCACACCTGGACGAATGAGGGTTTACATCGACGAATACCTTTTTAGATTAGCCTATGATTAAAACTTAAATATGAGTTAGATCACTTTTAGTCAGGTTCCTTTGTGTTATGTTTTTAATTCTTCCTTTATGTCTATTCACAACACCCTAATTTGTATTTTTATGGATATTCTCACATTCAAATTTTTATGTTCTCTATAACCCTAAAGAGTCCTCTCTGTTTGTCTGTTGCTAATTGTTGTATATGTGAAGCACTTTGAGCTACATTTTAAATGTATGAAAAGTGCTATACAAATAAATTTTGATTGATTGATTGATTGAACAGATGAAGGAAGGGCAAGAGGAGAAGATCATAAGCACGGCCTGGATGCATCTGTTTGTGAAACCCAGCGACTAAAGCCGTCCTAAAAGAGACTAAATCCTGAAAGAGAAGATGGCTCTGCTCCTGAAAGTAAGATCTGAGCTGAGCCAAGAGCGATCTGATAAGAAGAAGGGACAGACTCTGGTGAAGACTTTGGAGAGGAAGTTTGAGGATGAGCCAAAAGTATTCAAGCTCATGATAGGGAAGTGTTACGCCGTGTATCATGCAGTCGTAACAAAAACAAGTAAAGCCCCAAAACACGCACATGCACGTGCACGTACATACACACAGTTACAAGAAAAACAAAATTTTTTTTTTAAGCCAAACAAACAACATTACATTTAGCTTAATTTAGGGGGAGCAAATATTTGAGGAGGAATAAGAGGAGGAAAAAGCGTTCTCCTCTTTTTAATTTCTAACCTTCTGTCTCACTCACCTGTTTACCGCAGACACAAGAGGCGTGAGGTGGAGGTCAATAAAAAATTACTCACAAAACAAATATTGATTGTATTATTTCCTATGTGATAAAATGTTCTGTTTTTGTGAGCTTGGTTAACAAAGGCTACTGTACTTGAGGTCTACAGGTTCTCATGTTTTTCTATGTTTAATAAAATCTTGTTCACTACATTTTAGTGGAATGTCCAGTTTCTCTCTATTTCCCATATTATGATCAATTAAATTCTACAATAAAGTCAGTTGCAATTATTTATTTACCATACAACAATGTATTGATACTGTGACTAAAGTTGATTTTTGTAAGTATATTACAGCTTTTTTTCTTTTTTCATTTTTGTTAGTGTACACTGAAAAAAAGGATTATGTCCCTCTAAAAGTAAATGAAGCAAACATGTAATTCTAAATGATTGATGTGTGTATCACTAAAAGAATCATATGATCTGATGTATTGTTATCTTGCATTATCAAAGAAAATTCAAAGGAAGACACTAAAAAGTCTCTTGCATTATCACTTGACTGAAAAGGTGTTAACATGACTTTACCATTATCAAAACGTAAGGGATTTAAAGAAATACGTGACACACAAATGACCATGAATGTGTTCAGCCACACATGACCTGCTGAGCCTCCAGAACAGCCCTAGTCAACATTAATTAGAAAAATCAGCCACAGCATCACATTGGAATTTCAAACATTTATTTAGGCCTTGATTAAAGAAACATGGGAGGAGAAGATAGGTCTTACGTAGACTAAGCTTGTAATAGAAAAGCAGACATCAAGGGCAGTTTGCTGGAAATGAGAATGAGAGTCTATTTGTCATTAAGGCTGAGCTGCAGGAGGCCTCAATGAAGCTGGTTCTACAGCTTTTTAAACCAGCCACACCAACATCTCTTGACGTCACAGAGGAAACAGATGGAGCGATTAGCCCTCGTGTATCACCAATAATATCAACTCAGATTTTGAGGATTTTACATAAAACTGAGCTAAATAAATCTGTGAATATATACAATGATAATAGAGTATTTTAAGTCAAAAGCAGCGCTCTGATTGGCTTGAGGGGTCAACCCCAACTTCACTTCGCCGTCTGACAGTCATCGTGCACTCACCTGAAAATATAATGCATGTGAACTAGGTTAAGGACAGAAAATGTTGGGTTTGGCAGCTGGAGTCAAACAGAGAGCAGCACAAAATATGTCAAACAGCAATTTTAATAGACGCCTTTAAAGCACAATTATCTCCACATATAATTTATTCATTATGGTCACAATAGTTAAAGCTAAATATGCACTACTATTTCAAGAGCTTAATCCACCCAGTAGTTTCATACTTTTGTCCACCTTGAAAATGGGTGTTTGTGCAGAAACACCTGTTAATTAGTGAAAGTAGTGAAAGAAATACAAAGAGAATTCAAAGAAAGACATTAAAAGTCTCTTTATATCTCACAGCGTGTAATTAATCTTTTCCAATTTGGTCCGCTTTTTCCAGTACTCACAGTCAGGACACCTCTCGTTCAAGCACTCTCTCCTGTGAATGAGCCGCCAGCGCCAGAGTCAGCCTCCGCAGCGCCCCCTGGTGTTGGGGGAAGTCCTGACCCGTGCGGCGCAGGATGGTGCTGGTGGTGTGCAGTCGCTCCGTCTGACTCTGGAGGGCCGCGCCGATGGACTCGCTGTTGGACACAGGCTTGTAGCTGTTGTCCTTCACGCTCTGCAGCTTCTTGGACCTGTTCTGGAGGACCACCAGCCGAGGCAGGTTCTGCACAAGAAACAGAGAGCGAAGGGAGGTTTACTAAAGACTAAAAACATAGCATTTTGATCCATTTTTAGAAAGACCACATTAGCATTACAACAATGTGACAAAAACAAACTGTATCTAACACTGAATGAAGAAGAGGAGAGTGAAAAGCACTTCAGAATAATCGGTTAATCTCACTTTGAGACAATGCGATTTCTTTTCCCCCCAATTTTATAACAATTAAAAAACACTAAAAACAGAACACAACGACCCCAGAGACAGCATAGGATTAAAAAACAAAACAAAACATTAGCACAGAACATATCCAAAGAAAATGAAGGCACATTTAGTCTCATGTAATTGTCTCCATTGGTCTTAAGTCAAATTTGTCCATCTTCAAATTAAGTCTGAATGTGATTTTCTTCATTTTCCTGATGTCCATAATTATGTTGGTCCAGTCTTGCCTTTTTCCCTGCTGCCAGAACTATGCTCTAACATAGAACTCCTGACTAACTGACTAACAAACCTCCTAAGACTGCATCACATATTTATTTGTATTCATTTAAATCAAATAGACCTCACCTTGTCTTTGGCGTCTTGGAGATTGGCCGAGTCCTGCTCCAGGGCAAAGCTGTCCCCACAGAGGTCTATGATCTGCTGCTTCTGCTGTGAAAGTCGACTGCCCACACTCCCCTGGCTCTCCTGCAGGTCCCTGATCACCTGCTCACACTCGGTCACTTGCTGTGGACAAGATCATGGAGAAAACACAGTCTTTTATTTCAAATACAGATGCTATACATTAGAGTTTGGTAGATTTTGGTTAAATATCTAATTGCAATATTTGAAACAAGAGTTGCGATTGCGATTAGATTTGCGATTAAAGGACCTGTACCTGATTTTTATTTACTCTAGTTAAATTCTCTTTACATTAAACATTGTTTGATAGAGGCAACTTCATGGAAAAACATTGGGTTTGTTTGTATAATCTGTGCACATTATAAACCCACGTTGTTAGGAAAATCACGTCTCACCTCTTTTCGGCCAATCAGGCACATTGTACACTATGAATCATGGGGAAATAGCTGCTTGACACTATCCCAGACGTGTGATTCTCTGTTATGATGCAGTTTCAAAAGAGCTAAAAGCTAATAGTAAGGAGTGTTAGAGGAACTATACGGAAACAACTGTGTAAGAATATTACAGACAGTCATTTCTGAGTCATGGTGCAATTCATCTTATTCTGCCCCGCCCACTTTTGCCACAGATACACACTTTTGTTGTAAACGCACTTCCGTTTGATGAGAACTCTGTTAAAGCTAATGACGAACGAGGGAAAAGTTTTGCCGCTAAAATGTTACATAAAGTAGATTGATTTGTGTAAATTGTTTAATGAACACGAGCAACAACAAGTCACAACGCACCGATTTCCTGGGCGTCTGAAAACGACTTATTTTCTGTTGAGTTCGTCTGCTCTATGTAAACTACAATGGAAACAAGACGGCGGCGCGTACGGCAACTTCCGGAATAAGGTGAATACTGAACGAAATGAAGGACTATGTGGGCGGGGCTAACGGTTCAAACAAAAACATGTTCCGGTCTCATGGTTCAAAATCAGGTACAGGCCCTTTAATGTTTTTATTGCAGAATTCTGTTCAACGTTCAAATTTAAAATAAGCCAAGGAGTAGTAACATGAGAGAAAACTGAAATATGAACTGCACATGTCTTTGTGAGTTGGTAATTGTGACTGATCTATAAATGCAGACATTTTGAGTATTGACCTTGTGTGCGGTGTTGATTTTGCGCTGCAGACTCTGGATCAGCCGCTGCAGCTCTCCCTTCGTGCTCTGTCTGTTCGGTGAACTGTGGAGCAGCGATTCTCGACGTAACACGATGGTCTCACGTCGAGCCACTGTCGCCTCGCTCTCTCTCAGCAGCCGCTCGCGCTCCTTCATCAGTTGAGTCAGCCGCACCTGACAACACGAATGTAAGACGGGGATTTTAAATGTCCACTGTGAAAAGACCACAGGGAAGATGAAGATATTAAAAGAAAATATTAATAAGAAAGGCCAGCTCAGGACCTCAGAGTATGTTCTGGTTTTTAAGAGCAGGCTCAAGACCCACCTTTTTATCTCAGCTTTTGATTAATATTTATTATTTAGTCTGTATTCATTATATTTGTTTATTTTATTATTTATTTTAGGTTTTAGTTTTTTAATTTTTACTTTAAACTTTAGATTTTTTTACATATGCAGTATCTTTATCCTCATTTATTTGAATCCTTTAATTCATCTTAGGCTCTCCAGTGTTTCCTCTGAGGGGCCCACTGCACAGGGAACAGGGGTCAGCTGTGGCTCATGGGCCCCGGCTCATGGGCCCCTGGTGGAGGTTTGGTGTGGGCCTCATCTCTCCTCTGGGCCCTGAGTCTGTGTCTTGTGGCTGTGGCTGACTTTTTGCTCCTGGTGGAGACGGCTCCTCTGATGGTGCTTCCTCAATTGGTTCATCTTTACTTCATTTTTGCCTCATGTGCTTTAGAGCGTGTGCGGATGGCATGTGGCATGTGGGTGTGTCAGGGAATATGTTTTTCAGCTCAGTAAACATCTTATTGCAGAGGTATCACATATTAGGGCTGCATCAGTTTGGGAACATTATCTAATTGAGATTTTTCTGAGGAGTATTGAGATTAGAGTTGCGATTATGTTTTAATTATTATTATAAGATTCTGTATAAAGTATGATTTTAACAAAAAGTAAATAAAATAACTATGAATGTATAATTGACAACTAATAAAAGAACCACATTAGTATTTCAGAACAGGTTTGAACAGACCTAAACTACAGGGTTAGCAGTTTTCATGTAGACAGGATAAACAGGATACAGTATTCTGTTGTTTGAGGATGAAATTTTGATACTTCAAAAACTGCATCCACTGATTGTGATTAACCTTGCAACTCTGTCAGATGGTCATGTTTCACTAAATCACGCTTGTATGTAACGTTACCTCCATGCGGTGTATCTCCGCCTTCATCCTCCGAATGTCTGCCTGCTCTCCCTCGCCCTGCACCGCGGAGTACGTCTCTTTAACGATCTGGATCTTCTTCTCCCACAACATGATCTGCCGCCTGTCACCAACAGAAGAACGACAAAGTATCAAGAACAACCGTACGAGGAGTGCCATTACAGATGAGTGAGAAACAAGGAAATACTGACTCTGCTTCTACCAGACAATTGAAAAGCCTTTCTTTTTCCTCTGCCGTTTTTTCCCATTTCATTTTCATCTTGATGGACTCCAGCTCTTCCTCCTGAAAGCGTTAAACAACAATTAATTATTCAACTTTTATATCCAAGCAGTTATAGAATTAGTAGGCGCATACCTGTAGTTTTTTGGTGAAGTCTGTCTGCATCAGCGTGTTGTCCTGCTCCAGCGTCTGGCTCAGCTGTCTGTTCTTACTCAGGAGCGTGTTAAACCTGGTCAGATCTCGTCTCAGGCCCCGTGTGTTCTTCTGGAGCTCCTGTTCGTCTCTGTGTTCGCCTTCAATCAAATCTGAGGGAAGACCGTGAGCAACAGCTTAGTGTAGCATAGGGTTTAATAATACAAAGCAGCATGTTTAGCTACTTTGAAAACTGAAAATTGAATGGATCGGGTACTTCAAATACTCAATTATCCTCACATGATCGTTACATTTTTCATACAGGAAGTTTGATTTGATAAGGCAAGAGGTTATGTGTGTAAGATGTGAATGAAAGAGATTCATTGTCATGGTGTCAATAATTGTAAATAATTGTAAAATTAATTATTTTAAGAATAAAATTATATATATTTATGATTATATTTTTTCTACCAACTTTGACCCAGTAGCTATTGATATGTGACACCTTAATTTAAAGTACAGATCCTACAGAATTCAGTCACTGAGTTTATTTTACAATATTTTGTTTGTATTGTAATGCGCGTACAAATAATATTATTTGCATATTACTACCAAATCTTAATCTTTTGGAAAGTTTGATTTGATTTGTATTTAATTACTTTTATTTGGAACATGATAAAACTAATAATATTAACAAAATAAAACATTTAAATGAATACAGAATATGACAGAAGAAAAAAACAGATAACATTTATTTAAATGAACATGAATAATGAGTTCATTTTCAAACATTTTATATGTTCACATCATCTGACCTGGTGCTGCGGGAACACAATCTGCATTTGCAATTGTCACCAACTAACCACACAATTATAATCACAGAATTGTATTGGATTTGTGATAAATATCATTGTCTTCCATGTGTGTCTGTAGCATAATTTTCTGTTTCATGATTTTCTCTTAATAGTCTGTTTTGAATGATATTTGAAAAATGTGTAAATCAAGAAAGCCCCAAAGAGCTGCAATTGTGAGATTTTCAAATTGTCTACTAAAGAAATATCCCATAAACTAACAGGTGTTGGAGATAATCAGATTAACTTCATCTCTGTGGGGTCATCTGTGATGTTTGGACAGCGTAGACACTAAAGTACACTTACTTCCACTGGAAAAAATAACAAACACTGAAGGGCAAAATGTCTGGACACCTTTTGATTTTAAGCTGCAGAGTTGTTGTGGCAGGTTGTCTTTTATTGTATTTGTTGTGTGAGCTGTGACGTTTGTGTGTGAAGTGGACTCACTCTCCAGGCGTATCCTCTCCTGCTGCAGGCACGTGTACTCCGCCTGTAGCTGGAGGATGCTCTTGCTGGTGTTCTCGAGCTCCTGCGTCAGTCCCACTAGAGCGCCTTGTCTCGTGATCCAAAGATGGTGGTCACGGTTTTTATTTTCCTCTAGCTCCTCAGTCTGCGCCTTTATTGCATTGGCTTTGATTTGCAGAGGGCTAAGATCCTGATTCTGTAACAAAATCATAGGAATTATTATTATTATAGCTGTTTCATCAGCCTAAAAACGCGTGTGTGCAAAAGTGCGTCTTACCCCGGTCGTAGCTGCAATCTGATCGATCTTTTTCTTGAGTTTTATGATGATACTTTGCTTCTGCCCGATCAATAAAATAAATGAAGACTTCTTGCTCATTAGGTCAGAGATCAGCTTGTCCATCTTTGCCGTTTCTTCGTCCAAAGTCTTCTGGGTGAAAGTCAAGCTGCCCAAATTTTGACCGATTTCGCTGGTTTCCAATTCAGCGGTGAAAATGTCATTCTCCAGCTGCCACAACTGAGTAATCTAACGGAATAAGAACAGATGTGAGAGTGTGAAAATACATCCCTACATGTTCACATTAAGTTGAGGAGCATTGACTTGTTTTTACCTTTTCTTTCTTGAGCACAGTCAGCTTCTGGGAGAGCTTCTGCGAGTACTTGGCGGCCTTGTTGTGAGTGAGACCCTGCTGCATGGCACTCACAGTCTTGTCCTCTAACTCCAGACGCAGCGCACTTTCTTTCTCCATCTGTCTCCTCTGGTCTTTCACTTCAGCCTCAAGGTTGCTAGTTTCCTAAAATAAAGAAAAAAAAGTGTTGTAGTAGTATGAGATTGATGTTGTTGTTTTTTGTTTTAAATAAATGTTATACTGTCAAACTGAGTGTCGGGATGCTTTCATAAGTGGATATGGTTCAGTCTGAATTAGTTTTCACAAGACTTTTCACAAGGCCTCTTATTTTTTATTTATTTTAGCTTTTAATACACATTTTCTAATGTATGCATCATTATTTTAAGGTATGTGTTCCAGTGGTGGAAAGACACGAAGCTCAAATGCAAAAGTGTTGTAAAATTTGTAGGTGTCTGTATTTTACTTTGCGAAGAGTACAATAGATACTTTTTACTTTTACTTCATTACGTTTGAGAGCAGGTATCTGTACTTTCTACTCCACTACATTTTAACAGGACTAAAAAGTATTATGAAAAGTACTGTTTGAGAAAATCTAAAATGGCTTAGTTTATATTTTTAGCATGTTCATTATTTGAAATGTCCCAACTTTAAGCAAACATATATATATATATATATAGCAAGCTAGAAAAAAATTGGAAATCGATTCTGTTATTTCTGTTGAACAACAAGCTGCGTGTTTTAATTCATATCACAACTTTTGATGATTTGATAGTTCTCTAAATCTGTCTGAAATACTTTTACTTTTTATTCTAAAAGTACATTTTTAGTTGATTTTTTCATGTTATTCTTTTCCTTTTACTTTGCTGTTGTTTCCAGATGTTTACTAAATTGTGCACTTCTTCAACCACTGATTTGTTCACATTATATTTCACTGTTTAATATAATTTTCTTGCGTATGTCTAGCTCATTATGACGGTCGCTTGTACGTATGAACCGTGTAAGGTAAATAAACGCTGTGCTTCCTCTTGCATGACATTTGTATTCCTAGTTCTAAAAGCTTGGCTCTATTGCGCCTCACCTTGGCGAGCTGTGCCAGGGTGCGCTCCGTCTCTCGCAGCGTGCGCAGGGCGGTGCTGTAGCGAGTCTGCATTGCCTCTTGCTGGCTTTGTCTCTGATTTATTTGTGATTTGGTGGTATCGTTGTCCATCTGGGCCCTGTTCAGCTGCATGGTAAGTATCTCATTTTGCTCCTGCTCCTCTGTGATGGTTTTCTTATAGCCTTTAATCTCCCCGTCCAGAGAGAGCAACTGGTGCTCAAGCATTCTGCGGAGGGAAAAGGAAACATGCTGATTAAAAGTAATAAATATCCACAGAGGCTGAACGTTATTGAGTTAAAGAGAAACGATGTTAGTACCGTGCGGCCTCCTGCATCGCTGTGAACGTCTCCCCTCGTCGCCTCATCTCGACCAGGCTGCTGTTCCACTGCTGCAGCAGCTGTTTACGAGCCATTAACAGCGATGCCATTTCCATCTCAGCCTGTGCACAAAAAACAACATTCATATATTAGATAAAAACATTAAAACAACATTAATACATTGTTTATATAACACTTTTCAATGGGGGTGGAAGATGTATCGGAAAGGCAATGATTTCACAATTGTTGTTTTGAATACTGAGCATATCGTGTAAAATAAAAATAAAATAAATATTAACAAGACTTCAAATTAAGCAGTGTAAGATTAAAAACATACGTATAATGTGATATTTCTGACCTTTTTTGGTTGATTTTACGGTCCATTCATGTTTTATGAGGTACCTCAACAAAGACATTTACAGATATGTTTGAGTACATTTTTTTGATGAACTGCAATAATGTCTCATACCCGTCATTGAGATAATTAAAAGCAAATAGTGAGCTATTCGTTTTTGTCATTTTGCCCACCCAAACTAATAAACTCAATTCAAAAATCAAATTTGTCAAGCGTCTAATTATTGTGTATCGTTAATACAGTAGTTTTTGTTTTGTTAATTATTACTCTGTTTGGTGGATCGAACCTGTGGTAAATATTTATAATATTTTTAAGTCAGTAAGTGGCAGTTTGTCAAGTCTATGTGCAGCACTTTGGAAATAGCTTTATTTGTAAAATGTGCTATAGAAATAAAGTGGATTAGAAATAAATAAACAAATAAATAAAAATTACAAAAATTACAGTAAGTAGTTCTAAAACAGAATCCCTCTTTGTCATCTATAAGTGACATTTCATTAAAAATGCAGAAACAATTTAAATGCAACTAACAATTTTTGACAGTTTGACAAAATAAAGGTATTGTTATTTGTCTTATCATACTTATGGGTAATTTGCATGGATTTTAGCTTTGGTTAGCATGTGGTTGTTGGTAACAGTGGTGGAATTACCTCTACTTATGTCACATCTGCTGCTCATGTCCAAACGGCAAATATAATAATAGACAACAACAAAAATGCTAAATTTGGGAAAAATAGTAAATTTGGAGTAAAATCTTAAATATAATTAGGGCTGTAGTCGACTAAAGAAATTCTTGGTCGACTAAAGACCTGCTTTATCGACCGATTAGTCGACTAAAAGGAGGTGTCGCAAAAATATATGAAGTCTGTCCATGTTTCCGACCTAAACTGCACTCAAAAAACAAAACAACTGCACTGGAATTCATGCTAAAACAACTATTTACGCAGAAAAGTACTAGTCTCTCCGAAACTTCAGCTGACTCACTCACATATTCTCATTTTTGCTGTTTCGCCATTGAACTTTCAGATGATGTGTCTGAGTTGAGTCATATTTATCTTAATTTTACTATATTTTTACCATCTTAAATTTTTTCAATTCACATAAGAACCTTTTCAATTCTTATGTGTGTCTTATTCTAAGTTAAGTAAGAGACATTATGCTTGTTCCATTGACAAATCTTTTTCAAGACAATCAGAATATCCTCAAATCAAGATAAATAATGCTTAGTTCAAACACTTACTAACTGATTATATTATTTAAGATTTTATTTTTGTTATTTAATCTAGATAAAATAAATTGGTCGACTAATAAAAATGTTGGTCGACTAGGACACCATCGACTGATTAATGGACCAAATAACTAAGGGATTGCGGCCCTAAATATAATCAAACCTGTTCACTATGTTTTAAAGAGATGCAAAGTCTAATCTGTGATATGCTCTTCAAGCCACATGTACAGTCACCTCTGAAAGGGCCTCTTTCGCGGCCTGCGTCTCATCTGCCTGGGCACGAGTCTGATTGTTGTACAAAGCCACTTGCTCTGTCAGCCTCTCCATTTCTTTTGTCAGACGTTCCACATATAAATCCTACAGGAAACAGCACTGTGAGTAAAACTGTAGTACATGATTGGGTTGTTATTACTTTGAAATCATAGGGTCGTGTACCTGCTTTAGTTTCTGTTCCTCAGCCTGGAACTTTTCAACTTCTGCTTTACGAGTAGCGTTTCTCATTGCTTTTATGTTGGAGTGAAGCTCATCACTAACTTCTTGAGTGAAGGTAAAATTACGCATCAGGGCGTCTATCTCTGACTGGAGCTGGGAGACTAAGGGATCAAACACACTGTCGTTTACACATTTTAAAAGAAGACATTTTAAACATTTTAAACCCCGCGACCCGGCCCCGGATAAGCGGAAGAAAATGGATGGATGGATGGATATTTTAAACAGCCTCACCATGAGCGTTTGCTTGTTTGTGCTTGTTTGAGGTGCTAGAGAACTGGCTTTTGTTTGCTTCCAGCTGCTCGAGTGTCTGAAGATGTTTGTTTTCGGCCTCGGCTTTGGTCTGGTGAAGGTCGTCTAACTTGTATTGGAGCCTGACCCGATTCTGATTAATTCTGTAAATGTCCATCAACACATCTTCAAGCTCAGATTCATTTTCTTTCTCCAATGCAAGCTGCCAATGACAGAAGACAGACGTTATTGCTCAATACATAAATTCTTGAGTAAGTGGCACCACCTACTGGACAGAAATGATTGAAAATAAAGCATTGTGAGATAGAAAAGAATAAAAACACAGACCTTCTCTTTCAGTGCAGAGTTAATCCTCTCCAGTTCTTTGTTGAGCTGAACATTGAGAGCAGCTTGTTGTCTTTTCACCAGTTCCTGTGAAAAAATGGGAAATAATTACTGAGGAATACGGTGTGTGATGCTGTTTGATAGTTACTACATTTAATAGATTTTAGGTGCATACATGATCTGGACCCAGAACAACAAAGTCTTCCTCTTCCTCATCACCATCATAATCGTTCACTGGTGGTCTTAGATCCTGCATCACTTCAGACAGGTCAGGGGACACAGGGACAGGGGTGACATCTTGTGGAGCTGAAAACAATAATATTAATGGTAGACACACACTTCGTGCTGACAATAATTGAGGCTTAATGTTACCGTAGTTTTCAGCTGCAGCCTGCCATGTCCCGCTGTGGGCTCGGTCTGTGGGGTCCCCAGGCTCTGGGTCTGTCTGTCCCTCAGGCCCATGTTCAGTTGGATGGACCTCCTGAGGGGCCTGGTCCTCTGTAGTTTCATTCTGTAAATGTGTCCCAGTCTCCTCCAAGACAAGACCTGCACTACTTCCCTCAAACGCTTCTGCCTCAACGGGGTTCTCCATTTAACCTGAACATTTATACATAAGTAAACATAAAAACAAGACAGGCTTGTTATCACACACACACCAACAATAACTATATTTTGGAAGATCAAACGTTTAGAGTGAACAATTTGACCACTTGCTAACGCAAACAAGCGCGTTAGCTTGAAAAGGTGTGAACCAAGTTAACATAATAAAATAAGCAAATGACAAGGACAATACATTAAGATATAACATTTGATAATACAAGTAGACAGTGCTAATAAAACGTTACAAGAAATCCACCCCTTCAAAAATACTACTTTAAATTTTGAATTAAAAGTGAGCCGCTCACCGTCGAGAAACCGACAACCGCGTTGCTAGGCAAACACAAACTTCCGGTGTAGGAGGCGGGACAACACGAGCAGGAAAACTAAAAACACGACGTCATGTCTCTCTTTCCTCGCCTCCTCCTGTCCCATTCCTCCGCAAGAAATGGGAGCCACAGGAGCCCCAGAGGAGACAGAGAGGAGACAGAGAGGAGACAGAGAGGAGACAGAGAGGAGACAGAGAGGAGACAGAGAGGAGACAGAGAGGAGACAGAGAGGAGACAGAGAGGAGATAGAGAGGAGACAGAGAGGAGACAGAGAGGAGACAGAGAGGAGACAGAGAGGAGACAGAGAGGAGTCAGAGAGGAGACAGAGAGGAGATAGAGAGGAGACAGAGAGGAGACAGAGAGGAGACAGAGAGGAGACAGAGAGGAGTCAGAGAGGAGACAGAGAGGAGATAGAGAGGAGACAGAGAGGAGACAGAGAGGAGACAGAGAGGAGACAGAGAGGAGACAGAGAGGAGTCAGAGAGGAGACAGAGAGGAGACAGAGAGGAGTCAGAGAGGAGACAGAGAGGAGTCAGAGAGGAGACAGAGAGGAGTCAGAGAGGAGACAGAGAGGAGTCAGAGAGGAGTCAGAGAGAGAGGAGACAGAGACAGAGAGGAGACAGAGAGGAGTCAGAGACGAGACAGAGAGGAGACAGAGAGGAGACAGAGAGGAGTCAGAGAGGAGTCAGAGAGGAGACAGAGAGGAGTCAGAGAGGAGTCAGAGAGGAGACAGAGAGGAGTCAGAGAGGAGTCAGAGAGGAGACAGAGAGGAGTCAGAGAGGAGACAGAGAGGAGTCAGAGAGGAGACAGAGAGGAGACAGAGAGGAGACAGAGAGGAGTCAGAGAGGAGTCAGAGAGGAGACAGAGAGGAGTCAGAGAGGAGTCAGAGAGGAGACAGAGAGGAGACAGAGAGGAGTCAGAGAGGAGACAGAGAGGAGTCAGAGAGGAGACAGAGAGGAGACAGAGAGGAGTCAGAGAGAGGAGCTCAGAGAGGAGACAGAGAGGAGTCAGAGAGGAGTCAGAGAGGAGACAGAGAGGAGTCAGAGAGGAGACAGAGAGGAGTCAGAGAGGAGACAGAGAGGAGACAGAGAGGAGTCAGAGAGGAGACAGAGAGGAGTCAGAGAGGAGACAGAGAGGAGACAGAGAGGAGTCAGAGAGGAGTCAGAGAGGAGACAGAGAGGAGTCAGAGAGGAGACAGAGAGGAGTCAGAGAGGAGACAGAGAGGAGTCAGAGAGGAGACAGAGAGGAGTCAGAGAGGAGACAGAGAGGAGATAGAGAGGAGACAGAGAGGAGACAGAGAGGAGACAGAGAGGAGACAGAGAGGAGTCAGAGAGGAGACAGAGAGGAGACAGAGAGGAGACAGAGAGGAGACAGAGAGAGAGACAGAGAGGAGACAGAGAGGAGACAGAGAGGAGTCAGAGAGGAGACAGAGAGGAGACAGAGAGGAGTCAGAGAGGAGACAGAGAGGAGTCAGAGAGGAGACAGAGAGGAGTCAGAGAGGAGACAGAGAGGAGTCAGAGAGGAGTCAGAGAGGAGACAGAGAGGAGTCAGAGAGGAGACAGAGAGGAGTCAGAGAGGAGACAGAGAGGAGACAGAGAGGAGACAGAGAGGAGTCAGAGAGGAGTCAGAGAGGAGACAGAGAGGAGTCAGAGAGGAGTCAGAGAGGAGACAGAGAGGAGTCAGAGAGGAGTCAGAGAGGAGACAGAGAGGAGTCAGAGAGGAGACAGAGAGGAGTCAGAGAGGAGACAGAGAGGAGACAGAGAGGAGACAGAGAGGAGTCAGAGAGGAGTCAGAGAGGAGACAGAGAGGAGTCAGAGAGGAGTCAGAGAGGAGACAGAGAGGAGACAGAGAGGAGTCAGAGAGGAGACAGAGAGGAGTCAGAGAGGAGACAGAGAGGAGACAGAGAGGAGTCAGAGAGGAGTCAGAGAGGAGACAGAGAGGAGTCAGAGAGGAGTCCAGGTAGAGGAGACAGAGAGGAGTCAGAGAGGAGACAGAGAGGAGTCAGAGAGGAGACAGAGAGGAGACAGAGAGGAGTCAGAGAGGAGACAGAGAGGAGTCAGAGAGGAGACAGAGAGGAGACAGAGAGGAGTCAGAGAGGAGTCAGAGAGGAGACAGAGAGGAGTCAGAGAGGAGACAGAGAGGAGTCAGAGAGGAGACAGAGAGGAGTCAGAGAGGAGACAGAGAGGAGACAGAGAGGAGACAGAGAGGAGCCCCAGAAAAGACAGAGATGAGTCAGAGAGGAGTAAGAGAGGAGCCCCAGAAAAGACAGAGGAGACAGAGGAGCCCCAGAAAAGACAGAGAGGAACCCCAGAGGAGACAGAGAGAAGACAGAGAGGAGCCCCTGAAAAGACAGAGAGGAGACAGAGAGGAGGATTCTTGGCAGGACTTTTACATTAAAGTCAAACCAACATAATTGTGTTCGGATAAAGGTATGAACAGACCCTGGTTCAAAAAGAAAGCCATAGAGAATAATACATTTTATTTATAAGCGCCTTTCAAAACACCCAAGGACACTGTACATGACAACAAGAAATAAAAACAACAGAATAAAACCCACAAACAGAACTGGATGATGGTGTTGGAGTGACTGAGTTGTGTGGTGTAGGATTGTCTGAACAGGTGAGTTTTGAGTCTGGATTTGAAAAGTGGAAGGGTGTCTATGTTGCGGAGGTCAGGAGGGAGAGAGTTCCAGAGCTGAGGAGCAGAGCGGCTGAAGGGAAACGAAACGGGACGAGGGGACGAGGGAGGGAGCGAGAGGGAGTGGAGATGTGGAGGAGGTCAGAGATGTACGGTGGAGCCAGGTTATGGATAGCTTTGAAAGTGGTAAGGAGAATTTTGAAGTTAATCCGTTGTTTTATGGGGAGCCAGTGAAGTTGTTGGAGGATGGGGGTGATGTGATGGTGGGAGGGCGTCCTGGTGATGATGCGGGCTGCAGAGTTTTGGAGAAGCTGCAGTTTCTGGAGGGATTTATTGGGGAGACCAAAGAGGAGAGAGTTACAATAATCGATCCGGGAGGTGACTAGACTGTGGACAAGTATGGCTGTGGTGTGAGGAATGAGAGAAGGGCGGAGACGAGAGATGTTGCGAAGGTGGAAGTAGGCAGAACGGGTGATGTTGTTGATGTGGGAGTGGAAAGAAAGGGTGCTGTCGAGGATGACACCCAGACTCTTGACTTGAGGGGAGAAGATTAGAAAGATAGCCTTAAAGGATACAGACTAGCAAGAAAAGAAGTAGCCAAGGGAAGGCGAACTTCCAAATAATTTATTTTCCCTTTGACACAAGTCATTCTCAAATTTGTAACTTGTTTCCTGTCAGTGGATTTTACACAACAGCTCTGCATACTGTTAGTTCACACTTTTGAAATAATACTCAAGAGTAACTCATTTTTAATGGCTAAAGTACATCTATTTTATTTTTTATTATGCTTTAAAAGCTTGAACATTGGTTAGAGGTCGCAAGAAAAAACAAAGCAACAGCAAAATAACTTTTATTGACCAATGTTTATTGAGCTATAAATAAGGCAAATGCACATATAATAATCAACAATTTGGTCATAAAATGACATACATGTTTTAAAAATAATTCACAATTATAAAATTATTACACTATCTTCATATATCCTTAACTGATTCAATTTTCATTGTTTATTCGAAGAAGAGGACAAAAACTGAACATAAATTAAACAAAAGAAAAGAAGTTCAAGAAGGTCAAAGGGTCATGTTATGCTTTTTAAAAAACATGTATGAATACAACTGAAAACAACATGTATTATTGTAAACAAAAAAGTTGTTGCACGAATTAAACATTTGCATTAACAAATATGAACACTGGATATGTACCATGAACAAAAAACACAGTGACTAAATGTGTATAGATGAGACTTTACATCATTGGCAACTGAAACAACAGAAACTGCACTTAACTTCATATAAATCTGAGTGCCTTTTTGAATTACATTGTAGCAAGTAATTGTTTCTTCTACATTTTATTACAAAAAAAGAGAACATAACTGATTTTAGAGCAAAAAACACCACATGTTACTCAAACACACCAGCATTAAATACAATATAAGAAAAGTGTTTTAGTTGTGCAAACCGATTGCGTACCCCAGTCCAAAACAAGGTTTCTTCGTACTTTAATCACATACATTCAGCAGTTGTATTAAGAAGCACTTCACTTCTCACCGAGCATACACATAGCATTTTATTATGAAGATGCTCTACACTTACATACTTCTTATCACCCTATAAGCTAATTACTTTTATTATCATTGCACTTTTTAGAGTGAATGTGACACATAGAGGTTTAAATGACACTTGTTTTATGGGCATCAGTGGCATATTAAGGGGTTAATGGCAAATAAAGAGGTTCAGGCCTCTAGGTGTGATCACAGCACAAACAAATACTGTTCAGTTAATACCTGATCAGCTCAAAAGGCTGGATCATTTTAGCGTCAAGTATTATAGCCTTCTCAGTAGATTTAAATGGTTAAATAATAACTATTTGCATTATATTAAACTGAAACTAGCAGACTTCTGTGCTTTAGTTATCATATCGAGTTGTGGCATAAACTAGTCACATGTTGGCTGTAAGGTTATCTGGTGAATGCTTCAACTACGTCACCTCAAAACTTTCATAGAGTTACAGAAATATGACTAAATCCAAGCCCTACTACCCCACTTTAGACACTTCTATTTTAGTGTTACCTGCAAACTTAATATGCTCTTCTGGTGGCTTTGTGAGAAAACACTCACTAAAGGAATGTATTTGTATAACAAAAGTAGCATGTGGCCGACTTTGGTTCCAGTTCACATTGTACGTCTTCATAACCTATAGAAATACTGTAAACAAACTTCACTGCTAACTCTCACTGCCTGGGTCTGACGTTTCAGAGTCGTCCACTGGCCCGGCTCCTGCAGTGCGCTGGTCCATGGCAGAGTGCATGATACTCAGCCACACGTCATCCATGTTTGGCATTACAAAGATTTTCTGAGAGAAACATTAAGAGATGATGAGTTACAGATTTTACCACCTAAAAAATGCAAGTAGCTCTTAAGTATTCATACTTGAAACTCCTGGTACAGTTTTTTCTCTATCCAGTCTGTCACGTGAGCGAGAGTCACTACTCTCTCACCCAGTTTTGGCCGAGCTTTCACTTCGAGATGAGGTGGTGTTCTGAATCCATACCTGTCCAGACGCACAAGAGCATTAGCTTTACACAAAACACTGTCTAGAACGAAAACTACCAGCAGAGGGAGCTGAAGACTGGCATAATAACACACGTAAGACCTCACCATATCCTGTCTGTAGGAGGAGGGGGGATATTTACTGCCAGTCTTCCCCTGACTTCCTGTAGTTCCACTGTCAGCAGGAGAGGTGTGTTAGAAACCTCCTCCATCTTCTTTTTAATAAACTCGGTCTCTGTTGCTTTCTGGAAGTATTTGGACTTGGCAATCTTGTCCACAAAGCGCATGATTTTACTTGGTCTATGGCCTCCAACCAAGCTGTAATTCACAAAATACATTCAAATTAAAGATAAGTTCAACTTAATTAGGCACTCAGTATATCATCAATGTATGAAAGTAAAGACGGTGAATGTCCACCTCTCTGCTCCTGTGGAGTCGTTGGACTGTTCAGAGGTGTCCTCTTCATCTGATGAACCAGCACTAGATGATTCCTCATCACTGTCAGCCAAACAGTAAGTCCGAGGTCTGTATCTAAACACGCAAACACAAATCAGTAGGAGCATGACACAGTAAACAATTACAGATTCTACTTTGGAGTGAAAGGTGAACGTAGCAAACGTCTTGATAATGGAAAAGGAGAAAAGATGAGTCCTTCCAGAAATGAACAATGCATGTTTTGTTTTTTCTTTTCTTTTTTGCTGCAGTACCGTTTAGAAACTGTTTAAAATAGTAAAACATTTTTACTACTGTGTTGCTGAAATGCAAAGAAAGTTTTTATACTGTATTTACAAAAGAAAGACAATTAGGAAATAAAGCTTGTGAAATATGTTTGACTGGCAAGCCAAGACCACACACTTTTACAATATACACAGACTTATGATCTGGAACCGGATCTGGTGCTGTGTCCTGGATTTCCGATGGCCGTCATTGACTGGTGGAATAATTAACAGAGAAAAACCTGGTCTGTTTGTGTCAAAACAAAAATGAAAATTTACAAGTGAAATTAAAGAAAAGAATAACAGTGAACAATGCAGATTTCTATGGAATTAATGAGGTAAGAAGTTATATTTAGAAGAACATATTTATTCTGAATGATATGAATGAAATGAGGAAATTCGAGAGCAGAGGTCTGTGATGGGAACATCCTAAAATCAGATCCTATGGTGTGGTTTTTTAACAGAAACCAGCCTCGGCCAGCAAGAATACGCCACATGGGGAATGATAACGATCATTAGTGAAAAGAGGGATTTTATAAGAGAAGAAGCACTCACCAGAAAAAGACCCACAGACATCCACGTTAAGTATAATCCAGAGGCAAAAAAATACAGAGGGCGGAAAATAAACAAGTAAATGACAGAAACTGCGACAGAAAGTAGGGCAGACATCAGAGAGAGGAAAATATACATATCACACAAAGTAAAGAGAAGGAGAGAACGAGAGAGAGAAAGAGAGGGCAACAGCGGGGGGCCTTACCCGTCTTTGCCCGCCTCCCCGAAGCGCAGGCTCTCCCCCTCCTTTCCCAGACGAATCAGGTTCATCTTGGTTTCTAGGGTCATCAGGAACGACCCGCTGTAGGCGACCTCCAGATCAAACCACAGACCTGCGGCAAACATCGAAAAGCGACATTTACCAAACAGACACGAGGGTCAAATCTCTCGTATGCCACAATATGCAGAGAACATTTGTTATACGGGTATTTTAAAGGACACAGGACCTGCTACAGTGACTTTTTTGAGGTTTTAACCATGTTCTAACAATGTGCAGTCCTCAAATACGTACCTGAAGTAGCATTCAGTTGCATTCACGCTGTTTTGAGGAATGTTCAAACACACTTCCTGCTGAACTCCCTCAATCTGAGACGTATTTTTGGATCATCTACGTCACTTATCGGGAAATATTCTACTGTTTAAAGTACTTAAATCATCACTAAACTAAGTACGCTGAACATGATCACTGCTGCAGCAAATCCGCACCATAACGTTAGCTCTAACTTCACTAGATTGTATATAGCGCTGGTTATACTGGCTGGATGCCCTCAGTGTAGTGCAGTAAGTGATTTCATAGTGGCTCATGAAACACTGAATGAATGACAAACACTTTTTCTTGTTTTAAAACATGCGATGGCAAATTTAAAGTACTCAAGAGCATGTTTAAAGGCTAACAGATATGAAATACACTGAATATTTTTCCTTTAACTGTAATACCAATATTAGAAGGTAGTAAGACGATATAATTATTTATTCCCCTGATTAATATTAGGAGTCCCTTGTTGTTAAATATACATTATGTTTTGTTCTGCTTTGGTTGCTTGTTTCTTCAAAATCAGGAGTGCATTAACAAGACCAAATACTGTAGACCCACATTATTTCTCTGGCCCACTGTACTTTTGCCTGTCAACCACAAGGGGGCAGAAGACACTTAAAGGTATATACTGTTTATACAAAAGAATTTATCTTCCATTAAAACACAACACACAAAAACCCTCTGTCCTTAACCTCACTGGGTCGACGTGCATATGACTTAAAACCCTGTTGCCAGCTGTAGAACGCAGATTAAACGGTCGATAAGGAATTTGATCTGTGCTTATTTGGGGAAGTACGCCACGGCTGAATGCACTGAAACTAGGTGTCTTTTAGCCATGCGTCATTACAGCTAATAAGAGTGCTTCTTTGTGTATTGTGGTGAAAAAGGACGCATTTCAGGAAAAAAACAAAATTAAGGTCACATGGTAAAAAGAGTGTGTCGAACTAACTTGCCTTGACAAATTTCCTGGATTTTAGAGGTGTTCAAAAGCCATACTTGGAAAAAAGTAGAACGTGAAACTAAATAGTGCTTATGAAAACTAGAAAAAATATTTAAAGACAACGGCTCTCAGTGGGAAAGCTGCATTGATCTGCTGCACTCTGCACGGCTAGAGCAGGAAACAGCAGGGTGAGGCGGGGTTAGACTAAACCCAAGATGCCCCGAAGTTACAGCCACAGAAACACAAGTACAACTGTTTTATAAGGTTACAGAAAAGACAAGCAAACAAAAATGTAAACTTACTTCATTGTTTAGTTTAAAATAACTTATTTTATGGTTGGATTTACGTGACATCTGCATTTCACAGCTCAGTCCTTTCCACTTAGAAACACTTCAGTCTGCGATATTCCTTTCAATAAAGTGAGAACTTTTATAGCAAATGACCTACAATATAAATGTATGTTATGAAACTGCCTTCTCAAGTTACACATTGAAGCAACTCATTAGATATTTAATCCATTTATTTGGGACTGGCTCAATGACTGCACAGCTAAAAATGTACACATAGCCTAGCTTGAAATTTATCATTTTTATCTGGATTTGAGTGGTGTTGACTCAATGAGATTTGATTGCGTATGTGATGCAGAATATTTCTCTAGTTTCAATGTATTTCTGACTGATCATACGATAATTTAGCTCAAAATAAGAAAATGAATGTGCCAGAGGGGTAAGTAAAAGCCAGATAATTTGGCATGAAGTAAGAAGTAATGTTTTGAAACAAGTCAGAAACGGTTTAAAACATGTAAAATAATCGAGTTCCATTTTAACTAATCTTGACCAGTCTGAAAATGTCTGAAATTAATACATTTTAACTCATATAGAAA
This sequence comes from Rhinogobius similis, assembly GCA_019453435.1. Classification (NCBI taxonomy): domain Eukaryota; kingdom Metazoa; phylum Chordata; class Actinopteri; order Gobiiformes; family Gobiidae; genus Rhinogobius; species Rhinogobius similis. The sequence goes on from CM033622.1 coordinate 16,690,117, forward strand.
TCTTTTTGCAGTGATTGTTCTGCATATTCTAACAATAACACACCCTTTAATGCCCCTCGATTTCTATGGTGTAAACGCCGATAGATCAACAATTAAACCGTCCAATAGCTGCAGAAAACGTGTGCATTTCACTGTGGGCTTTAGAGGTATTTTTGCACCAAACTGTCTCAGGAAATGCAGCTTCCGTCTCAGTCGGAGGTGCAATCCATCCCTGCTCTCATTATGGCGTTCTGTGAGAGTGATAGCAACAAGCTGTGACTCATTCAAGGAAGCAAAGCAAAAAGTGAGTGAGCGAGGAGTGAAAAGGGGAAGATTCAGTGGTTACAAGAAGCGTATACTGTTACTGTACATGCGTAAAATGGCAAATAAACACAGCTAGCTTGTGAATGTTCTTCTCTTACAGTCATAGCAATAAAGAGTTTATGTAGGATGAGTCTAAAAATAGCGCAATAAGAATCGGTAGCTGAGTAGGTGAGAAGTCACTGAAGTTGTGCAACCTCGAGCAGCTCTACAGGACCTCACAAAGCTAAGGCTGATCACAGATGACCTTTTAAAGTGCTTAAACCAGTGAATGTTTCTCCACCCCCACACACAACAATGCATTCAATGTTTACGACGTTGGCTACGGGAAAATACATTTGTTTTAATGGGTCTTAATGCTTTCTAAGGAGATATAAAGGGTCACAGACACACGTGCCGTTGCTTCCCAGCCCGTACAATTTAGCCCTCAACTCACAGACCTGTCTTTCTTTCCTCAGGGGTTCCACCGCCTTGCAATCTCAATAGGAGTGAGTGTGTAATTTTCCAGCCTGATGGACAGCAAATCTTATTTTGGCCCTACTTAGTGAAAAGAAGACGCTTAGTTCCAGGATATAGTTTCAACAACTGACCAAGTGAAGCCTTTGAAAATGCACTTTTGAAATGTCAAGTTGTGGTTAGTTGTTAATATGGAAGTGAAGATTATTAGGTTAATAGATAATTGTGAGTATTTGGATCGCAATATAATTAGTTATTAAACTCATAAAATAATAATAATAATTGTGACTATTTAAAAAACAAAATTAAGCATTTTACACCAATCAATAGTAAAAAAGAAAACATGCATTTAAATATAGTACATTTTTGTCTTTATCTTTATATATTTTTGTCTGTTTTTGTCACATTTACTTGATTTAGTCATAAAGTTCAATTTCGTAAACCTGGTCACAAACTTGAAGAATATTGTGTTAGAGAATGGGAATGACTAAAAAAACGTGTTTGATGATGCTCTCAGTAACCAAGAATAGCATGTTTTTTCTCACAATAATCGTAAGACAAAAATTTGATACTGTGATATCTCTAGTTAATATATTACTTTAATGCATAATCATCAACTAAAGGTAAACTGCCGTGTTTGAAGTTACTGGAAGAGCCTGCAAAGCTGGTTAACATCACAACCTGTTTGTCCTTCTTATCTCTAATGTGGACAGAGCAAACTGACAGCTGTCACCGCTGCCCAGTGCAGCCGCACAAACTCAGTGTGTGGTGTTTGGCTTGTGTCTTGCCTTTGTAATCGACGTAGGGTTTGGAGCCGCTGAGGATTCTGGGAGTGGATGAACCCATGTCCAGTTCTGTCAGGGTGAGCTCATTCATGAAGTAAGGCAACTATAAAAGACATTGTGGGCAGTCAAGTTTACAGTTGAGATAGAAAATATATTCATTAACCCCCCTCAATCTGTAGCTGTAAGTCTCCTTAAGTTAGCTCTTATGAAAATGAAAAACAAGTTTATTATTTTATCTTTTGCAAGTGTGGACCAGCTACAGTAGGTTTTTACAGTTTCTGTCAATGAAATCAAGACTTATGCTGTAACAATACACAATTCAAAATAGAGAATGTTTATTTAAAGTAGGACTGGGAGATGAACTGATTTAAAAGATTGCATTTGTGGAAGAAAATAGATTTTATTTCCCCGTTTATTCCTTTGACTTGCTTTTATCTTTTATACTGTAGTTTGAAACATGGAAAGAAATTGGAAATCTAATCGAAATTCGAATTTTGGAATGGAAAATCTGCAAAAGTTATTTTTAGGCAAAAGCGCCCAGCCTTATTTTAAAGATATGCAACATTTGAATATCAAGTATATCGTTTATAGTAAAAAAAAAAAGCTGATAAAATAAAAATAAAAAATCAGCAATCCTCTGATTTATACAATAACTCACTCGTATTTTACTAAGCTTCATCTGAATCTTCTTTGAGACCATGTCAGCCCAGTACGGTTCCCTCAAGAAGTCCCACATCATGCGTCCCAGAGCAGCGTTGAGCCACGCCACCGGGTCCTCCTCGTCCCCTCTGGTCTGCTCTGGAGGGGCGGGGCTGGAGCAGGGGAGCTAAACACAGAGGAACATTAGTGCGACATGTGAATGAATAAATACATGTGTCCTCAGCAGACAGGTACAGGCTGTTCTCTTTATCCTGAGGGCACGCTGTGCACTATCCTCTGGTTCTTCCTACTTTATCTATCAACAATATTTAATATTACTTCAACTGTAGTCTGTTCATTGCTGTTCACATGTTTCTCTTTCTCTCCACTTCCCCCGGGGAGTGGAGACTGTTTCAGGCACTGCGGCGGCTGCTCCAGTGACGACCCCCCCACCCCCACCTGTCTGGAGGATCTATGCGCCACCCGCCTGGACAGCTGGATTAGCCACACCTCGTCTGCCTGGACGAACTCCTTCTACTTTAGATGAACTGTTCCTCATCTCCTGCTGGAGGGATCTCTCTACACTGGTGGACTGCTCCTCGTCCGCCTGGAGGAACTCTTTAAAGCCACCTCCCCCTTGAGTGGTTCTGGCTCCACAGTCCAAGTGGATGTCAGTCCTAGTTCATCTGCAGCCTGTCCGTCCGTGGGAGTAGGATCTCTCCTTCACTGTGGTTCTCCCCGAGGTTTCTACTTTTTCCCATGGGGTTTTTTGTAGTTTTTCCTCGCCGCGAAGGAGGGTCAAAGGACAGGGGCATTCTGGGACAGTTATCTGAACTGCTTTTACCTGTGGCCCATCGAGGCAACTGTTGTTGTGATTTTGGGCATTATAAAAATAAATTGATTTGATTTGATTTGATTTGATACTGTACGCTGTATAAAACTGAACCGCACACTTATAATGAGGGAGTGTCTCCATGTTTGTGCTTAAAACTGATGGTAATTAAAATGTTCAGTGTGCCACTAATGGAACGGGTCATGAAAAAGGGCAACTCCACGAGGCATCCTTTTAATCTCAAACACAATAAGATTTATGATAATATTACACTAGATATTCAAATCATTTCAATGGCTGAGGTTACATGCACACTCATAATGGGATCGTTGTTTGGAGATAGAAGATTATTAAAATGAAATGTACATTATTTTTGGAAAGTTCATTCTGTCTTCTTGTAATTAATCACTTTTAACAAACATGAAAGGTAAATGAAGGTAAGGTAAATGAGCTCATAGCTATTTACTTATCAGAAGACACTCACAAGTTAATGAAATGTACATGCCAAAAATGTCTGATTTCTCACATCATTCTGTGGTTTGCATGTCATTTAAATAATCTTAAAAGGTCAAGAAATCAGATAATAACCAGATTTGATGTGCATGTAAACACAGCTACCGTCTAACTCAGATAAAAACAAATGTCTTAGTGATTAAGTTTAGTGCTGAAAGTAGATAAAGAATTAAATGTATCAGAATGAGTTTCAGAACCTACAACAATAGAATTACAGTAAAAACCAGGAAACATACCAACAGTAAATTTCTACATGTTTGAGACTCCTGGATTTTAACTACATCAAATTCTTTTTAAATTCTTGGAAACACACTCTGAATGATGTAAATGATAATATTGCACCTTCTTGTCTGCCCCTGGGCTGCTCATGGGGCTCTGGAGGGAGGAGCAGACGGACGTGGGGATGAAGGCCTCTTGGTTTGGCAGGAGGTTGGCCATGTACACGCTGTAGTCGAGCAGAGGCAAGGTTTTGGCACTGCCCGCTGTCGATGTGAAAGAGTCTTTTGGCCTGGACTGAGTCAACAGAGCCTCATCCAGACTGCTGCGGCTGCCACTGCGACTGTGACCGCCCCCAGCTAAATTTAACAAAGAGAAATTTAGAGAGTCAGGACTTAAGATGTTTGAAAAGATGAATGCTCTTCCAACACTCATTGTCACTAAAATGTCTAGATAATACCGTGATTAGCTCGTGGGTTATGCTTGATTAATATCTCAAACAGGCTAGAAATAAGGCTAAAATATATATATTTGCAATTTGTTTTAAAACAGGATTCAGTTCAGAGTGCTTTTAGAAACACGTCCAGGAGCATTAACACCTGAGGGATGATTGAACTGCAAAACTAATGCAAGAATACATACTTGCAGAGGTCTAAACTACAGGGTTGAAGAAGTTTAAATGACTTGAATTCAGGATATTAATCTTAATTCCAATAATTTTGAAGATTTAAAATGCATTTTCTTGATGAACGTAGATTATTTTACTTGTTTAAAGGGGTTTCTGTCTTGTTTCAGTAGATTTCTTCTTATTCCAAACCAAATAGTTCGCCAATGTGGTAGTTCATACCTTATGGGCAAACAAATTTACTTATTTTAAGCTTAATTATTTTATAGCCAGTCAAAAATGTCTTGAAACCTGTGGAATCTTCTACGACACATGCTCAATTAAATCTCTTCTGGTGAAAACTATACAAAATAAAACAAATACTCTAGTGCTCTATATATTCTATACTATATATTTATACATTTCTATACTATAGTGTAGGGCAGTGTTTTTCAACCTTTTCTGAGTCGCGGCACACGTTTTGGGTTTAAAAGCCACCACGGCACTCCACCTACCACTAAAACATTACCAAATCAGACCATTTAGTTCAAAATATTGCATATAAAGAGGCAAATAATGTCTGTGGCACTGTCTAGTTCTTTAAATTTGGTAATAGTGATGGTTTGGTGTTCTTTTTTTGGTGAAAATGTTGCTCAGGACACTCCAAAAAGGTCTAAAAGTTCATTAATCTGCATTTTGTGAATCTGTTAACTCAAACTGGACATTTCCTCAAGGCACACCTGGCAACACCTCAAGGCACACTAGTGTTCCCCGGCACACTGGTTGAAAATCAAGGGTGTAGGGGATTTCTGCATGATTTGAGACCGATTGCGACCATTGAAACTGCGATTTCGATTTGTTGATTCAATTGTGATTAATCTTGCATCCTTACATAAAGACAAAGACATATTCAAAAACATACTTTTAAAGACTGTAGCGCTTGCAGACTTCTTTAGGTTGACTTTGTGCTTGGAGGCCTGCAGAAAGTGCTGGAACCACTCCTCCTTCTCTCGCCCCGTTCTTCCAAACAGATACAGAGTCACGCTTTGGGACAAGGGCACACTTCCTGTCCCGTCCGTTTTGTCTTTTGTGGGTGAACCCTCGCTGGACTCTCCTCCGGTCCTCGACATGAAGTCGTCCTGCTTTCCGAGTTCAATACAGACGGGGTATTTTTTGTTCCAAATTCTCTTTCGGGCCAGGCCTTCAGGCACAAGATGCACCTGTGAAGATCAAACAGAACCATCAAAATCATAAATAAAGATTAAACACTTTCTCAATAGTACACTGTGTCGATTGGCCTTACTTTACTATAGGTGAGGTCATAGATTTTTTGGCTGATGAAGGTGACATCAGGTTTGGAGTCGTTGTGCGCGGCTCTCCTGGGGACGTTGTGGTTGGGTTTGGAGAGGCGAATGGTGGAGCCCTCCAGGCGGACGTACACCGAGTGAGTCAGAGTGGCGTGGTACGTCTCTGGATCATAGTTTGAGATCTCATTCATCCACCCCTAGGAAAGATAAGAGAACCATTATTTGGCCCGAAATGGGGAAATTCCAGTGTTAAATCTAACAATCTATCTAAATCTAACACTGTGCAAGTACAGAAAAAATCGAAGGCTACAAAACTATTATGTAAAAGAAGTTGCAATGATTATGGTTGTGTATACAGTGATGGACAGAATAAATAGCAGATGTGTGTTTTAATATTAAGCATTATCAAGATGTGCAAATGTGTGTTATAATTTTGGTTTGACTGAACTTTTATTTGAGTTTATATGTTGCTGTTAAGATAAAAATATAAAGCATCTAATGTATCAATCAATATGCTAAGGGATATTTGTAAAGAAGACTGACTTGACTAATGGTTCCTGTAGCTGTAATGAAACTCTTGACAGTTATGAAAATAAGGCAAAAGACAAATTCGTACGAGTCAGTAAATTTCCAAAAAACGTACTAGAGCTGCACAATTAGTTGAAAACGAATCGAAATCGCAATTTCAATTTAGCAAATCACATAGGCTGCTATTTTTGAAGTGTAATAATTTCCTCCAAACAACAAAATATCCTATTTTATTCTCCATAAAATCTGCTTACCCTGTAGTTTAGATTTGTTAAAGCATGATACAAGCAATAAAAACGTGACTAAAAGCATCAAAAACTCAACTAAAAGTGACAAAACGAGACCATAAGTGACAAAAACGTGCATAAAAAGTGACAAAACACAACACTAAAAGCATCAAAAAACGTGTCAAAAAGCGACAAAAACTGAAAAAGAAATGTAATTCTTGTTTTAATTTGTCAGTTTTATTTCATTCTTTTTGTCAGTTCTCCTGGTTATGTTTAAAACGTGAACTTTGAACAGACATCCCATTATAAAAATATGAATCGTGAATCTCAACGCAAGCGCAATACTGGTCAGAAAAACTGTTAAACTGTTAAAACCCTTTTTAGAGCTTCATAACTTGGGGTGGTATTGCATTTTAAACTCCAAAAATGATTCTTACTTTGTAAATTTCCGGTTGCTTAATGTCCAACTTCCGCAGCTTCAAATGTCTAAAACTGCCGGATGCCTTCGGTCCTGTGAGCCAAACAACTCCGATGGCCAAAAGGAAACCCAGTCCAATCCCGAGCAGCACTCCCCCAACATACGTGGGCAAAGGCAATATGAAGCACCCGTACACCAGCAACGTCAGGAAAATTAAAGTGTAATGTGGAACACTCGGTGCTGGTTCATAACATTCAGATTCGTCGTCACTTCCTGGTTCAGTGCTCCCGCTTTGGGGCACTTTCGTCTCTTCAGTTCGGTCCCCGGCGTCGCCCTCTGTGTCCGTGCACATCTCGAAATCCTCGTTGGTTAAAATACAAAATTCATCGTCTTCCTGTTTCGCCAGAGCGGACATGGAGAGGGAAGAAGTTTTGGTTGGACTTTTAGCGTCGACAGATGAAGAAAGTAGAGAGTCGGCTAAAACGCTGGATTCCCTATTCGGACTGTCAGCCTCCCATTCCCCGCCTTCCTCCTCTTTGATGCAGTAGTTGTTGTTGCTTTCGAGGTGACCGTTGAGCGAAGAAAGGTTTGAGAGTTCAGAGGCACTAGACGAGAGCACTTTCGGGCGATAAATACCGGCGGTACTTAGGCTAACACTCTTTTCATCCATCATTTTAGTCAAAATCTGGAGAGGTTCGGCTATAACCTCGGAAAGGCGTCGTTTGGTGTCCTCGATCCGGGCTTCTACTTCCGCTACTTTGAAGAAGCTACGATTTTCGGGGGAGGTCATGGGTGAGCTGGGCGCCGTTTTAGAGTCGCCCAATGTGGAAAGAGAGGCAGTGGGTAATCGCGACTGGGTGAACTGTCTGAAAAGCTGAAGATTGAGGCGAGGTTCAGGAAGACGGGAGGTGGAAGAAGAAGGTTGGTCCTGGGAAGTATCAGAGGAAAAAGACTTGACGAGGTTTTTTAAGTGTCTATGTCTGATTGAAGAAGAGGAGGAGCCATCTTTAGACTCGACGTCAGAAGACAGGGACTTGACCAGGCTCAGGAATGGTTTGTCGTTGGAGGGAAAGCTCAGAGATTTCGAGGGAGACGAACTTGTGCTTTTTTCCGTACGAGACACTACGGTAGTATTTTGTTTAGACTCTGTAAAAAGTCCAGTTTTTTCAGGACTGACAGCGCCCCCCGCTGACAAATCCTGAGAGGCATCTTCAAACAGCTCCTCGCTCGCCTCCAAACCTGTCACAATATTTGAGTCTTCCTGAGGGGTTGAGGTAGTATTTGTCATGTAGATTTCCCCGCCCTCCTCCTCTTCATCCTTCCTCTGGGCGGAGAAGTGGATGGTGATGGTCTCCTTGGACGGCGGGCGGTGCACCTGGAGCTTTGGGGCCACAGCGAGCGGTGGTTTGGTTGTGGACTGAGCGCTCTCTCCATGACTGGGGGGTCGGTCTGTCATCGCAGTCAGATGACGTCTGTAAAAAAGAAGAAGAAGAAGTGGTTACATTTAAGACGATTTACAGATGTATAACGGTCAAGGGTAAAGATGCATGTCCTGGATTGTAACTACACAAAAAGTTAAAATTTGTATCAGTCGACCAATTATTTTGGGCTGATTTTAAAGGATTTATATTCACAACAGCAGAAAGGAGAAGGCATAGTGAGTTAGAAATTTGAATGTGAAATTTGAGATTAATATGCCGTTTTAGAGATAAATACCCCATGTACTAGTTTTGGTTTTGTCGGTGCACTTTCTTGTTTCTTGAATTATTTTTGGAACGAAACCCCATGTAAAGACTGCCCCTTCTAAAAACGTTTAAAAACACACTTTTATTCGCTGGCATTTAACCCAGCACGAGAACTGTGTGGTCCTCTGATGGTATTTATTTAATTTTATGTTTTCTATTGCTAATATGACTATTTTTGTATTGTTTATATTGACTTCATGTTTATTTTGTATTTATTTTGTATGTAATATATGTGATTTTAAGTGATTATTGATGTTGCGTGCAGCACTTTGGAAACCTTGTGTTGTCAAAAATTTGCTTTACAAATAAAGTTGGATTGGATTGAATTTGTCAGAGCCACGTTTATTTTAGTCGACTAATCAGTGCACAAACAACATCTTTACCCAACCAAGAATTTCTTTAGTCGACAACAAAAGCAGCATATGGTAGCAAAAACAGATTTATAACAACAGAAAATCTTGTACAAATCAATAGAAAATCTTTTAGAAATTAGGTTTAATATATTATATAAACAATTCTTTTTTGACACAATTTCAACTTAGTTAACCCAGTCAGGTCCACAAACTCAAAATGTTGGTTTTGTGGCTTAAAGGTTCTGTTATCTATATACAAACAAATGACAAACATGTATAACCAAAGACTGTAGAAGGGCACTGGCTTTGTGTATTTGTGGATCGACTCAATAATAGTTACAGAGGTACAGACGTCAAACATCAACATTTTCATAGTTTGGGACAAATCCCACCTCAGACGTCTTAGCTGGCCTCCTCCCAGTTTTAAATATAGTCTGTGCTTTTCACAACCGACTGACTGTGTTAAAATAGACGTAAACATACACTGAGCAGTTTGCAGAGACTGTAATCAATAAACAAACAAACCAAAAATAACCCAATACAAATTTACAACCACGGCCATAGACAAGATTTGAATAATTTCTAGGAATCAATGGCTTTAAAATGGATGATTTACGTGGGCAGCATTTACATGTTCTTCTCACATCGCTGCATCAGCCTGGAGCAATCAGGCGTCTAATCACTACTAACACACACAACGTGATTAAGAAGCCGGAAGCCTGCGCCACCTGCTGACATGCCATAAATACCTCCCACAAAGCGTGCTAAAATATTCACAAATCAGGCGGCTCAGTCGAGAGAAATTAAAGGTGACGCCAACTGCAACAAGCCTCCATTACGACAGGCCACATACAGTAAATGCCAAACTGCAATTACAACAACAGAAGTAACAGGGGCTAATCCAATTTTCATATCCCATAATACGCTTTTATGAGGATTTTTGTTGTATAAACCAGCAGAACAAGGTTAAGAGCAGAACAGAGGCAGTTTATCTGACAGCAGTGACAAAATATTATGAATGCTTTGCTTCGTTTTCTAATGCTATTCCAGTCAGTCGTACAGTTTAGCAAGTTAATTCCTCTGACATTTAATCAAGTTCCTTAGTAAACAATAAAAGTCAGAACCTCCAGCTGCTACTATGCCATTTACAACTTTACAGGAACAAACACCTTCAGGTTGGCGCACAAAAATATGGAAAACATGTTCAGTTATGCAAAGTGCGGGATTAGTGTGGGCTCAGAACTGCCTCTGGGTGAACAGTAAGCAGTCAGAAGAACGCTAATAAGCCGCCCTACTGCGAAATGCACTTTCAGAAACATGGAGCTGTTCTTTAACTGAAATAAACTTTCATAAAGAGCAACGGGAGTTTCAATTCATGGGCACAATCTAACTAGAAAACATTACTTGAGCAGGATTTGCCATGTGGTAAATACAAAAAAATTACACTGAGAATGATGTCATCAAAAATCATTGAATAAAATGGCTCTACAATGAGTCTTGAACAGTTGTTAGTTACATATTTATTATAAAATAGATATTGATACAGAAATGAACAGCAAAACAACATATCCATTTAGCATCAATTAACTTAAACTGAAAATAAGTATGATCCAGAATATGAATTATTATTCTTTAATCAATATGGGTTGATATCCATTTATATATTTTCAATCCATGACAAAGCAAATCAAATTAACTTTTCCCTTTTGTAAAAAATGATTCCCTTAGATACATTAGAATATAATTTCTTGTGCTTTTATGATGTCCATGTAAACATACAGAAACCATTTTAGCTTCATTGATCTTTTCTTTCAATTAGAAAGAAAACATTTGTAGAAAAATATCTGACAGTTATATTATTTATCAATCAAAATGCTGGACTATTGTTAGTCCCCAGAGTCTCTAAAAGCACAGTAGGAGGTCGAGCATTTAGCTACCAAGCTCCTATGTTATGGAACCAGCTCCCTGTTCATGTAAAAGAGGCCGACACAGTCTCTACATTTAAGACCAGGCTCAAAACGTTCCTCTTTGAAATAGCTTATGGTCAGGCCAGTTAGGAACAGAAATAAAAACCTACAGTTTTAGCTACGCTGCCCTTGGAGCAATTCTGCTGGGGGAAGTATGGCAGCTTGAACACTATCCTCTGGTTCTTCCTACTTTACCTATCAACAATATTTAATATTACTTCAACTGTAGTCTGTTCATTGTTGTGAATGTTTCTCTTTCTCTCCACTTCCCCCGGGGAGTGGAGACTGTTTCAGACACTGCGGCGGCTGCTCCAGTGACGACCCCCCCACCCCCACCTGTCTGGACGATCTATGCGCCACCCGCCTGGACAGCTGGATTAGCCACACCTCGTCTGCCTAGACGAACTCCATCTACTTTAGATGAACCATTCCAATGCTGGGGGAGCTCTCTCTACACTGGTGGACTGCTCCTCGTCCTCCTGGAGGAACCCCTTAAATGCCACCTCCCTCTTGAGTGGTTCTGGCTCCACAGTCCAAGTGGATGCGTCAGTCCTAGTTCATCTGCAGCCTGTCCGTCCGTGGGAGTAGGATCTCTCCTTCACTGTGGTTCTCCCCGAGGTTTCTACTTTTTCCCATGGGGTTTTTTGTAGTTTTTCCTCGCCGCGAAGGAGGGTCACAGGACAGGGGCATTCTGGGACAGTTATCTGAACTGCTTTTACCTGTGGCCCATCGAGGCAACTGTTGTTGTGATTTTGGGCATTATAAAAATAAATTGATTTGATTTGATTTGATATATTGCCGAACCCGAATCGATAGACTATGGTTTTATTATTGATGCCATGTACTAGACCTGGGCGATATGGGGATAAAACTCAAATCGTGAGCTCACCCCCGAGACGATATGCTATTGTTGTGAAATCGTCCTTGACTATTTCTCTATTAAATGCAGTTGTCTGTTCAAACACAGACATTTCCCCACCCACTTCTACTATTGTTTAGTCCCTGTAAACAATATTTTTCTGTAGCACTTCATCGTACTTCAGAATCTGTAAGCGCGACAGGCCTACGTACAAAGCAAACGTGACATGAGGTCAAACTGCTGAACACAAACCAATATCAACTGCCCGCTGTCACGTGGGTCATGGCATGGGTGAGACTGCCCCCCTCGCTGGCTCCCGGCCCGTCACCTTTGCCCCGCTCTCGGACTGAACCGCCACAATCGGGCCACTCTGCTGAGCCTACATTTGGACATAGATTTCCAGTACAATTCCGTAATGGACCAAGTGTTGTTTTGAATAGAGATAAAAGGCCTGTATGTGTCGGGCAGCAGACGGCACGTGCTTCTGGCTGTTCACACGAGAGAATAAAGTGTACAGTGACACACAAGCACAAAGCACCCACTGTGTGTCCCAGAGCCTCCCAAAGACAGAGGGACTCAAAGGAAATGTAATGATCATGAAGCCGATGAAGACAATTATAGAAGGAACTAAGTTGTATGTCAAGGCAACAACTTGTGTCTCCACATGTCCTTGCTCTTTCCCACTGCAGCAACAATACATACCAGCGACATACTTTTCAACGGGGGGTGTAAGTGGGTAAAACTCTGTGGAGTGGAATTTGTAAACAAACTAGTAAAAAAAAAGATGTGCTTTAACAATGCAGTTTTCAATAAACTCAGATACAAACCACATACACGGACCAAACAGACTGGAAAACCCAGAATGATATCTCTCTGTTTGTCCACACAGATCAATATCAGTCCGGTCACTCTGTAATCTCTGTGAGTTCAGACGGGCGTGAGTGACAGGGAGATTAGATCAGGGACATGCATGGTCCATTCGTATCAAAACAAACATGGCTGCTTACGAGGAAAAAAAGAAAGGCAAATATCACATGGATGGGAAAACACAACGCAAATTTCTGCAGAATCAAAGAGTGGAGCACAGAACCCTGTTAATTGGTCATTTATGCTTTATTGACCTTATTCTGCCCCGCCCACTTTTGCAGTTTTTTGCACTTTTGTTGTAAACGCACTCCCGTTTGACGAGAACTCCGCTAAAGCTAATGACGAACGAGGAAAATGTCACGCCGCTAAAATGTTACATAAAGTAGATTGATTTGTGTAAAATGTTTAATGAACACGAGCAACAACAAGTCAACAACGCACCGATTTCCTGGTCAGTCTGAAAACGGCTTTTTAGTCCATGTAGAACTTATTTTCTGTTGAGCTCGTCTGCTCCATGTAAACTAATATAATGGAAACAAGATGGCGGCGCGCACGGGAACTTCCGGAATAAGGTGAATAACAAAATCAAACTCCTCTCACCTCAAATTAACAAGGTTCTGTGCTCCACTCTTGGATTCTGCAGAAATTTGAGGTGAGAGGAGTGTGATTTTGTTGTAAAACATAGATGACTTAGCTTTTTCATTTCACACGTGTCAGAGAAATAAATGCACGGTATGTTTTGGAATTGACTCAAGGCTTGTCAGAGGGCGGAGTGACTCTACGCAAAGAATTGAAGAAGTGCGTGTTCTGGATCCCAAGCAAAAGAGAAGGAGGCACTTCTTCATGTTGAGATTTACACAAGGCTAAAAAATAAAGGAGAACAAACGGCAGCAAATTATAGTCTAAGGATGTCATCTGTTTTAATCTGGCTGTTTTTGTCGCATTAACTTTAATTTGTCATTCAGAAAGTTCAATTTTGTAAAGCTGGTCATAAATTTGAGAAATAGTAACGAGTTAAAACAACTTGATTGAAAGACAAATAAAGATTCCACTGTTGTTTGCTCGTGTCTCAGTAATACATAATCATTAAATCGGCTTGTTTGTTTTTTTACAATAATAAGATTTGATATTGTGGCTTCCCTATTCCAGTCATAGTTAAAAGATACAGCTGAGAGATGATTGATTTAAAGTTGAGATAAATACGAGTGAGAATAGAATTTTGTGAATGGAGCCTGGGGCCGATCAGAGTGACTCAAGACAAGGGCTGTAACTCATGATTAGTTTGGTAATCAATTATTTGTTTAGAACACGAAAGACCCGTGAATATGAGATTTGTTACTAAATTTGACCCAGATAAAGCTTTGACAACTGTAGCTGGAGGATTTTACCAACTGTGCATCTTTGGGTTGATGGAGGAAACCGGATCACCCAAAGGAAACCCACCCAGACTCGGGGAAAAACATGCGAGCGCCACACAGACAGGCCCAGTCCGGGTGCTCCATGTGCTGAAATTAAGTTAAACACTACCAAGTTTTATTGGATGTTATTCACAATGGCTTTTCCTGTAACTTAACTCCCACGTTTGAGCAATATAGTTGTTCTAAAGTTGTGTTTGCCGTCTATGACCTCAGCTTTCACATGTCCACCTCTGTGTCATCTGGAGGAAAGGAAACGATGACCAATCAAGACCAAAGGGGAACAACTTTCTGTGGAGTTCATTGTTCAGTTTTATTCATTTCCTCTCTATCTAATCTAATAATCAGTTAATCAGCCAGATGTAACATTTGTAAAAAAAAATTATAATAATAAATCGACAAACAACAAATCGCCTTTTATTTTTTCAACTATTTAACCTCATTCATACTTACAGCTAGGGATGTCACAATATCAAATGTTAGTCTTACGATTATTGTGAGAAGAAACTACACAATTCAGCAATGATTCTTGTTAACTGAGACCTTAACTAAACAATTGTGAAATCTTTCAAAGCTGCTTAAGTCTGATAACAAATATAAAACTCAACAACTGCTAAATATTTAGTTTGTACCTGACAACTAAAAAAAAAAAGAAAAGTAAACAGAACTAGAAAACCAGATAAAGAACAGGAACACTGCAGCTGCGCTCACATTCATCACTGATACAGACTTTGGGATCACACACAGTTTAACGACACCATTTTCTCCTTGAATAAGATGTTTCTGAAATTATGAGGAAATAAATTATTACAGTGAAAGTGTTCTGCCACTCAAGTCGTAATGTTGAAGAGCATTTTTCTAATAAAAGAATGTCTCTGAATAACCTCCAAAGTAACAAAATAAACAAGATAAACTATGATACAATAAGGCAGAGATTTGCAAATATAAAAGAAACCATCGTCTCATTACTATGTGACCCAATAAACGAAGCTAAAATGTTGTAAAATGTAAAGTATTTCTTCAACGACATTTGTAAACAAGACAAGTTTGGTCATCATTGTCGGTTTAGTCAGGATTGTCAATGATCACATGTTAAATACGACTTCCCTGTGTCACACGAACAGCTCATTCACCACAGCAGTTATTTCAGCAAGTCATCCTGCCTTTTGCTTTGCACCGATTCGCCAGCACATCCCCAAAGAGTGTCAAATGTCATCTACTGTACTGCTGCAGATCAGGGCCATTAAAACCATTCCACTCTTTATTATGTTATATTCACATGAAACACAAGCTCTTTAAGACACTCACAAACATGTCTCTTATGCTCCCAGTGGACAGAATTCAACAGTCCCTCAGCACTTTGCTTCGTGGGCCGTTGCTTGGTAAGGGATTACAACAAGCCCCGGTCTGTACGGTTTATTTGCTCCATTTGGCTTTCTCTGTGCTTACGCTCACAGTTTAAGCTTTGGTTTTAAACTGGTGTGCGGGGAACACTAGCGCCTTGAGGGATTATCAGGTGTGCGTTGAAAAGAATTCAAGTTAACTAATTCACACAGTTAGTAAATTGTAAATTGTTATTTTGGAGTGGCGGACCTAGGAATTTGACAAAATTATCCTCATCAAGTGTGATTTTCTGTAACTTTTCTGTGGTGTCTCTTGAATTGTTCTTGAAAGGACGCTTTTGCTTTTTTTGTGGTTCTGGTTTTGTTTGTTTTTTTAATGTGGACAGACAGGTTTATACATTTGGCTCGCTCACATTTTCTCTTGGCTAATATTAATACATTTGATCGTCCCTAACTGTTTGGTTGGTTTTTTTCTTCTATTTTGAAAGAAAAAGCAACTGTTTCAGAACCTTGTCTATGATGATTTGATGATTGGGAATGACATCTTATTGGGGGCCCCTCCAGGTTGGGGGACCAAGGCAGTTCTGGCCTTTTGCCTAATGGCAAATCCACCTCTGTCCTGAGCAAACGTCTGAAGCAAAAAAGGCACAAAACAACTACAAAATCCTGAGAGCCAGATGTGACACAGATATGATTTCTATCTAATTGGAGTCATAGGACAACAGTCTCTACGATAATGGTTTAGTTGATGAAGTGCCATGGCATTTTTTCAACAAAAAAGTGTGCTGGCACGCTAAAAAAAGGTTGAAAAACACTGGTTTAAGCTAATGATGCACAAAGAGTCTCACAACCAAACACAGCTAAAGTCTCTTTTGTTGCAGGGACCAGATCTGCAAATTAGCTCTGAGCAAGAAGGCTGTGCACATGGCTTTGGGTGCACTTTATACTGCAACGTAGGGCCGTGCAATTAATTGTATAAATAATTATGATTTCAATAAATAATCTATTCAAAAATTACAAAAATGTTGTAATCAAAAATACAATTACTTGCCTTCTGTTCAGAGTTATAAGTGCACTCCTTTTGCCTCAAAACCTGGAGCAAAGGCAGTTTTCTAAAACATTAATAATAAAATATATTTGGTCTATACTTTCTCTACAGAATCAGAATTGTTCGAATCGTGATTTAATTTATGCATCAAATCATGATTATAATTTTTGCCATAATAGAGTAGCCCCACTGAAACAATGTTTTTGTTCTGTCCCTGTCAAATAAACATATTGATAAAAATAATACCACAGTAGCAAACAATTCTTAACCCCAAAGATAAAGGACATTATCCAATAAATTGTTATTTTGGAGTGTCCTGACCCAGAGGTGGACCTAGGAATTTGGCAAAATTATCCTCATCAAGTGTGATTTACCGTAACTTTTCTGTGCTGTCTCTTGAATTGTTCTTGAAAGGACACTTTTGCTTTTTTTGTGGTTCTGTTTTTTTTTTTTTTTTTAATGTGGCCAGACAGGTTTATACATTTGGCTAGCAAACAATTCTTAACCCCAAAGATAAAGGACATTATCCAACCTTTTTCTCATAAATTAGTATGTTTTGTGGTAGAACCATGTTAAAAACAATATTGACAAAAATGTATGTTTTGGGAGTATCCCGATAACAACATTCAAATGGTATTACGTCAATCCAACAGAAAAAAAGTTAAAACATGTCTTCATTAGTTGGGGTTAATTATCAGACAAACGTGAAATGTCTGTTAAAAGTACAACATTTGAAACTTTACAACAAAACTTTTTCATTTTTATTTTCTGATCATCTCTTTTTGTAGCATTTTTTACAATAAACGACATAGTTGATATTTCATGCATATAATTCACAATATTATCTACATTTTGATATATATACTGTCTACCCGAACAACGCACGCTCATTCATTCACAAGAATTAAACTCCTCACTCGGTCATGTATGGAAAGAAAAACAATTGCAGAGGCTGACACAACAGTTCCCTTGACAAATGGTGCAGGAGAAGGCAAGAAAACCAGGGCTAAATGTGGATGCTGCCCCTAAGGTAAGAGGGTGATGTCCCTCGACTTGAGCGTGTGAGACAAAAACAACAGGAACAAAAGCAGAACTGTTGTGAAGAATGCAGGCAAACTGGTGAGACAGAGATAGCGAAGCAGTGAGATCATTCTACACCATTGTCTACATAACTAAACTGGAAAAGCCAACTCAGCAATATTGTTTTTTCATTTCATACAGTTAAGAGACAGGTATTCGAGCTATGAGGTTATGTTTCATGGGTGAGGCTAATGTAATACACTGCCCAGCCCCAACAAAAAAAAAAAACAAAGTTGCCACAGAAATAAAGGTCACACGCTCTAATATTTGGTTGGATCGCCTTTAGCTTTCATCACAGCACACACAGCATTCACTGGGCCATTGTTTCAGTAAGCTTCTGTTATTAAACCCAGTGTTTCATTTGTTTTTCACCAAAATCTTGTATTGATGATGGAGTGTGTGGCACGAACCACTCACAATGTAAACCATGAATCCTGGACCACTGTCACAATGTGGGCCATGAATCCTGGACCACTGTCACAATGTGGGCCATGAATCCTGGACCACTGTCACAATGTGAGCCATGAATCCTGGACCACTGTCACAATGTGGGCCATGAATCCTGAACCACTGTCACAATGTGGGCCATGAATCCTGAACCACTCTGTCACAATGTGAGCCATCAATCCTGGACCACTGTCACAATGTGGGCCATGAATCCTGAACTACTGTCACAATGTGAGCCATGAATCCTGGACCACTGTCACAATGTGGGCCATGAATCCTGGACCACTGTCACAATGTGAGCCATGAATCCTGGACCACTGTCACAATGTGGGCCATGAATCCTGAACTACTGTCACAATGTGGGCCATGAATCCTGGACCACTGTCACAATGTGGGCCATGAATCCTGGACCACTGTCACAATGTGAGCCATGAATCCTGGACCACTGTCACAATGTGAGCCATGAATCCTGGACCACTGTCACAATGTGGGCCATGAATCCTGGACCACTGTCACAATGTGGGCCATGAATCCTGAACTACTGTCACAATGTGGGCCATGAATCCTGGACCACTGTCACAATGTGGGCCATGAATCCTGGACCACTGTCACAATGTGAGCCATGAATCCTGGACCACTCTGTCACAATGTGGGCCATGAATCCTGGACCACTGTCACAATGTGAGCCATGAATCCTGGACCACTGTCACAATGTGGGCCATGAATCCTGGACCATTGTCACAATGTGGGCCATGAATCCTGGACCACTCTGTCACAATGTGGGCCATGAATCCTGAACCACAGTCACAATGTGGGCCATGAATCCTGACCACTCTGTCACAATGTGAGCCATGAATCCTGGACCACTGTCACAATGTGGGCCATGAATCCTGGACCACTGTCACAATGTGAGCCATGAATCCTGGACCACTGTCACAATGTGGGCCATGAATCCTGAACCACTGTCACAATGTGGGCCATGAATCCTGACCACTGTCACAAAATGGGCCATGAATCCTGACCACTGTCACAATGTGTGCCATGAATCCTGGACCACTCTGTCACAATGTGGGCCATGAATCCTGGACCACTGTCACAATGTGAGCCATGAATCCTGGACCACTGTCACAATGTGAGCCATGAATCCTGGACCACTGTCACAATGTGGGCCATGAATCCTGGACCACTGTCACAATGTGGGCCATGAATCCTGGACCACTGTCACAATGTGAGCCATGAATCCTGGACCACTGTCACAATGTGGGCCATGAATCCTGGACCACTGTCACAATGTGAGCCATGAATCCTGAACCACTGTCACAATGTGGGCCATGAATCCTGAACCACTGTCACAATGTGAGCCATGAATCCTGGACCACTGTCACAATGTGAGCCATGAATCCTGGACCACTGTCACAATGTGGGCCATGAATCCTGGACCACTCTGTCACAATGTGGGCCATGAATCCTGGACCACTGTCACAATGTGGGCCATGAATCCAGGACCACTGTCACAATGTGGCCACTGTCACAATGTGAGCCATGAATCCTGGACCACTGTCACAATGTGGGCCATGAATCCTGGACCACTGTCACAATGTGAGCCATGAATCCTGGACCACTGTCACAATGTGGGCCATGAATCCTGGACCACTGTCACAATGTGGGCCATGAATCCTGGACCACTGTCACAATGTGGGCCATGAATCCTGGACCACTGTCACAATGTGGGCCATGAATCCTGACCACTGTCACAATGTGGGCCATGAATCCTGGACGACTGTCACAATGTGGGCCATGAATCCTGGACCACTGTCACAATGTGGGCCATGAATCCTGGACCACTGTCACAATGTGAGCCATGAATCCTGGACCACTGTCACAATGTGAGCCATGAATCCTGGACCACTGTCACAATGTGGGCCATGAATCCTGGACCACTGTCACAATGTGGGCCATGAATCCTGGACCACTGTCACAATGTGAGCCATGAATCCTGAACCACTGTCACAATGTGGGCCATGAATCCTGGACCACTGTCACAATGTGAGCCATGAATCCTGGACCACTGTGACAATGTGGGCCATGAATCCTGGACCACTGTCACAATGTGGGCCATGAATCCTGGACCACTGTCACAATGTGGGCCATGAATCCTGGACCACTGTCACAATGTGGGCCATGAATCCTGGACCACTGTCACAATGTGGGCCATGAATCCTGGACCACTGTCACAATGTGGGCCATGAATCCTGGACCACTGTCACAATGTGAGCCATGAATCCTGGACCAGTCACAATGTGAGCCATGGATCCTGGACCACTGTCACAATGTGGGCCATGAATCCTGGACCACTGTCACAATGTGAGCCATGAATCCTGGACCACTGTCACAATGTGGGCCATGAATCCTGAACCACTGTCACAATGTGAGCCATGAATCCTGGACCACTGTCACAATGTGGGCCATGAATCCTGAACCACTGTCACAATGTGAGCCATGAATCCTGGACCACTGTCACAATGTGGGCCATGAATCCTGACATTGTCCTGGAATCAGTGAAGAAGAAATCCATGGCTGAAATAACCTGGTCATTCAGGATGTTCAGGTTCAGTGGATCTCATTCTTTGGGCACATGATCTGAACGTAGACTTAACCAACTGCAGCTCCCCATAACTGCCCCCTACAGGCTACAGGAGGCATGATATGTGCATCACTTCACCTGTCTCAGTGACCATTCCTCCTCCAAATCGATTGTTTCTCACTGTCCATCCAGTTTCAAATAATGAGTTGGACGGTTCTTAAGCCAATCTTAGTTTGTGCTCCTCAGATGTTTTCTCTGCTTGATGCCAATGATTTGACATTAAGGGCTGCACAATATATTGAATATATTGTTATCGCACTTGTTATTATCGCGACATGCATATGGCAAAAATGTGCGATAATTTCTAATGGATAAATGCATTAATCGCGCCTGAGCTTGTTTTCACTTTTGACTAATCAGACGCACCCTCAAATGTAGTCACGTATTTTGACCTTTTTAGACCTTAACAAATCTAAACTACAGGGTTAACAGTTTTTATGCAGAATAAAACAGGACATTTTGTTGTTTGTGGAGGAAATTATTGTACTGTAGTAGTGTACTACTGTCACACTGATTATGAGAAAAACACATCTGTCGATCTATAAAAAGCAGATAACGAGAGAAAACACACTGTTTTATTGCTGCGCTTTCAGATACATTCAGCGACAGTTGAAAATTTGCATAAGTACTGATTAAAATGCAAATGTTAAAGTACAGAACCAAGGGCCAGTGTCCATCTATAACATACATGTCAATGGCTCACAGTACAGGTGGGAAATATATCAAAAATATGATAATATTATGAATGTTGTACATATAGCACATATAGTTTATAGCAAATACTGCGGCTGTTTTTGTTGTTATAATCTTTCGAACAAGTGTATAAAGTGATATTTCTTCACTTTGAGGATAATTTTACAGTTGATCCACATTAGTTGGATACTTAAACCTCAATAAAATACATTTAAAGACACGTTTCAACACATTTCTGTTGAATTCAATTGAAGCAAGACTAAACCAGGACTTAAGCAAGATGAAACTTGGGCTAAGGAAAGACTAAACCAGGACTAAAACAGGACTAAACCAGGACTAAATCATGACTAATACAAGACTAAACCAGGACTAAAACAGGGCTAAAGCAAGACTCAACCAGGACAACACCAGGGACAAACCCAGGACTAAAGCAAGATTAAACCTGGGCTAGGGAAAGACCAAAACAGGACTAAACCATGACAAAACCAGGACTAAAACAAGACTAAACTAAAACCAGGGACAAAATCAGGACTAAAGGCCAGATTATACCAGGACTAAACCAGGGACAAAACCAGGACAAAAGCAATACTAAAATGGGACAAAACCAGAGACAAAACCAGGACTAAAACAGAGACTAATATCATAACACATCATTTCATCATATCGTTATAACAATATCGTTACGCCCTAAAAAAGTATCGAACTAGGGATGGGCGATATTAATTTATTTTTTGTATTTATTTATTTGTTTTATGTGTTTCTTTATAATTAGTTTAAATCTTATACCATCACTTGAATAAAACATTAAATCATTCATTCATTCATTCATTCATTTTCTACCGCTTATTCCCGTTAGGGGTCGCGGGTGACTGGAGCCTATCCCAGTGACTTTGGGCCTTAGGCTGGGTACATTAAATCATAATACATATATTCTCAAATTAAACCTAAGCACTGGTAAATATGGCTATTGCATATCTTCTTTAAAACCATTCTTGACTGAGCCATTTTCATTACTAACTTCATTACTCTTACTGGTCGCACTAAACATTATTCACCCTATTTACCAATCAAACAGAAGAAACATTGTCCTTTTTGTATAGTTCTGTTTCTTGATCATATTAGGAGCTGCTTGAACTGTTGAGTTTGCAATGAGCGCACACTCGAGGGAAGCATGTGACGGCGCAAACTGACACAAGGAAGTAAAATAAGAAAAGCTCCAAAGAGACCAGACAGGTATTGTACCAATAAACCAATTTATTCAAACAACAAATTCCATGTTCAACTCGAGGCTAGGCCAGGACACAGCAAATAATGCACTCCTCACTAAACCACTTACCCTTATCTACAGCCAGCCCTCATGATTCTGTGTGGAGCGGCTGCTGTGACAAAAGTATGAAACATGGCCAATTTTGACTCATGTTTATGCTCCTGATTGGTCAAATTAAAATGAGCTTCATCTTCTGCCCAGTCTGTCATGAATCTGAGTAATTCATATATTTACGTATATTAAGTTATGTTAAATAAAATAAATGCTACAATATTTTTAGGGCGCAATATTTATCGTGTACCAACAAAACCAGGATTAAAAGTAAAACAAATCCTGGTTTTGTCCCTGGTTTATATTTTATAGTATATTATAGTATATATTTTAGTCTTGCTTTAGTCCTGGTTTTGTCCCAGGTTGAATCCTGTTTTTGTCTTGCTTTAGTCCTGGTTTTGTCTCAGGTTTAGTCCTGTTTTAGTCTTGCTTTAGTTCTGGTTTTGTCCCAGGTTTAGTCCTGTTTTAGTGTTGCTTTAGTCCTGGTTTTGTCCCAGGTTTAGTCCTGTTTTAGTGTTGCTTTAGTCCTGGTTTCGTCCCAGGTTTAGTCCTGTTTTAGTGTTGCTTTAGTCCTGGTTTTGTCCCAGGTTTAGTCCTGTTTTAGTGTTGCTTTAGTCCTGTTTTTGTTCCAGGATTAGTCCCTTTTTAGTCTTGCTTTAGTCCTGGTTTTGTCCCAGGTTTGTCCTTATTAGCCTTGCTTTAGTCCTGGTTTTGTCCCTGGTTAGTCCTGTTATGTTATGTCTTTTAGAAGACGTTGACGTACCTGTAAAGCTTTTTTTTTTTAACTTTACCGTTTACTTCACATTAACTTTAATAAATCAGTCAGAAAGTCCAATTTAATAAAGCTGGTCACATATGAAGGAATGGTCTTCTATTAGACAACGTAAAATTATAAACTATTTCTTGTGAATAATTGTAAAACCATGATGTTCTTCTCCTAATAATCATAGCACAAAAAAATCATATCTTGACATCCCTCGACAGCGTATTATATATAATTTACCAGCATGTGATGTCATTGTCACGCACAAAAAAGTCGCAATGTTAGCCGTTATCTGTGAGTAAAAACGTGGCCAGTCGCTGTGTTTATCTGACTGAATCCAAACACATCTGGTTTAACCTCAGGGGAACGGACTTGGCTGATTCCCCCAAATGTGGCTCGCAATCTCCGTCGACAATCACGAGCCTCGCTGTGTGGAGGTGAGCGGTGGATTACGCTTCCTGATTACATCCCACACGCGTTCTTCTTATCTGAGTGCGTTACGTTTCCGCACCACTGATATCCAACACCAGAGGCTACTCATGAAATGTTACGTCCCTCGCACCACTAAGGACACAGGTTTAGTTAAAGCATACAAAAACCAAAAGGATTTAAAGGAAAAAAGAAGAAGAAATTGATGTTTCTCCAGAAAATAATGCAAAAAAAGTAGGGCTGCAACAAGTTAATCGATTAACCAAAACTAATTGATTATAGAAATGGTTGTCAATTAATTAATTAAATAAATAACGGAATAATCGTTAACTGGTCTATACACAGACTCCAAAACATTGTATGTGCTAAAAGAAGAGGTTTCTATAACTCAGACAGAGCAGGAATGACACAAAAACACACAGGAAACATGTAAATTGTGTGTTTTTGATTAAAATACTATGTTTATCTATAAATATTCTCCACCAGGATGTCGTCAAACGCCTTCACTTCAGCTTTGTTTGAGTAAAATGTATTAAAATTCTCATATTCAAGGGTCTTTCGCGTTCTAACATCTAATCGTTCAAGACTAATCGATTACTAAAGTATTCGTTAGTTGCAGCTCTAAAATAGAGACATGAATAGGGCTGTAGTCGACTAAAGACCTTCACTATCCACCAATTAATTGACTAAAAAGGGGTGTGGCAAATCTATGAATTATCTCTCTGTATCTGACCCAAACTCAAAAAAATACAGCTGCACTGGAGTTCATGCAAAAAAAAGGCAATTCATACAGAAAAGTACCAGTGTATTTATGTTTTAGAGATATATAAATGAGATTAAACTCACGATTCACTCCAAATCTTCAGCTAACTCACTTCTTATCTTCACCTTTTTACTGTTTTTGTCATATAAATCCTTTTAATCTAAACAAAATAATTAGTCAACTAATAAAAATGTTGACTAAAACACCATCGGCCCATTAATCAAACAAATGACTAAAAGACCACAGCCCCAGACACCACGTCCAGTAAAAAGGGATCAATTTACAAAAAAAAAAAAAAAAGTTTTTTTTATTTACAGCTGAATGTGGTTTGAATCCAGATTTTGGCACAAAATTTCAAGATATAGAGCTAATGCTGTCAAATAGATGTTGAAATAGTTTTGTCTTGCTGTTGGTGCCGATAGCAGATATTTAGCTTTTAAATTTCATCGCAAGATCCACAAATCTATTTTAAGCTGAAGTTAAATTCACAAATTAACTTTTCACTTATACATAAATAATAACAAATAACACAAATAATAACAGAATAGATTTGATATGGGTTTGATATAAAAATCATTTGTACATTTTTTTAACCTAAATGCTCTTCTAATTCCATTTTAGTCATTGGTCTGTCCCAAAAAAATAAATAAAACAAAAAATAAAATATATTAATAGATAATAATTGTGCTCACTGGAGGTTTTGTCATTGATGCCGACTGGACACAAAAACTTACTGGAAAAGTGAAAAAAGAGATTTGAGGCACTTCGATTTATGCAGATGTAGTAACAGTAAAGTAAATGGATTTACCTGCACACATCGGAGTGCTTCAGATCTCTTTCTTCGCTTCTGAAATAACATATACGTAGAAAAATATCAACAAAATGCATTTTTTTGGATACCAATTTAGTTAAAAATCTGAGGCTTGAACAGATATCATCCTTAAAGTCAAACCTCAATTTGAATCTACAAAGACATTATGGTGTTCTACAAAAGAAACTTGCAACCAAACTGTGCCTACACGCTTAAA
Organism: Rhinogobius similis; assembly: GCA_019453435.1. NCBI lineage: Eukaryota > Metazoa > Chordata > Actinopteri > Gobiiformes > Gobiidae > Rhinogobius > Rhinogobius similis. Next base: position 16,715,704 of record CM033622.1, read on the forward strand.
AACATTCATCATGCATTATTTGAAATCCATTACAAAAAAGTAATTCCCATAAAATCATGAAGGCGAAAGGCTGTTGTTGCATGAGACAACTTCATGGGGGAAAAAAAACACACTTTAGCACCGACTATGGTCTGATCATTCTAATCCGTTTTCCTCATTTTGTAATTTAATCAATTCACAGCCTTTTGTTTTTTGGTCTGAATTGCTTTCTTCAAAAGTCAGTTTCATTTGATGTTTGATGTGCCTCTGGAGTCATTATTTATAGAAGTGCTATATTTATCGTCGGCGGCAGCGCTTCCACCTGAAGTGTGCGGCTCTTTGAGATGAACGCAGCGACACAAACACACAGAAGGAGGCAGCGGGACATGTGACAGCTCAGACACGCTCGTTATTTCAGATGGGGTCGGACAGTGGGCGCACCTGTCCGCACCTGTCCGCCCCTGTCCACAGACGCACAGACGCTGACAGGAGCGAGAAGAGGACTATATTTTACAGTAAAACAGTGGCACATCTGAAATCGACTTAGTGCTTTTTTAAATATAATTGACAATTGCAAAGAAAAAAATTTATACTCTGTTTAGTAAAGTGAAGATTTAAAGTGTTTTATATGTGTGTCACGTTAGTTTATAATTCAGTTTGATTCCATAAAGCTGGTGACATGCAGGAGAAATTGTGATCTATTAGACCAGTGGTTCTCAAACTATATCAGTCGCGACCCCCAAAATAACAATAGTTCACATTTGCGACCCCCAAACACAAAAAATAGGTGACACACAAAGTGATAAATTAGCCTTATGTCTAATGTTTAATTTTATTTTGAGAATATAGAGCTAGAAAAATGACTTTGATAAGCCAACAAATAGGAATCTACATTCACCACTGCATTTGAAGGGGGTCCAGCCTTGTTTAACACTACTGTATACATTTTTTCCCATCGTCTGGGGACCCCTGGAAATCATTTCGCGACCCTCATTGGGGTCCCGACCCCTAATTTAAGAACCACTGTATTAGACCAGTGGTTCTCAAACTAAAAACCCAAAGGAGGTCACGAAATTATTCCCAGGGGTCCCCAGATGATGGGAAAAATGGATACAATAGTGTTAAACAAGGCTTGACCCCCTTCAAATGCAGTGGTAAATGTAGAGTCCTATTTGTTGGCCAATCAGTGTCATTTTTCTAGGTCTATATTCTCAAAATAAAGTCAAACATTAGATAAAAGTCTAATTTATCACTTAGCGTGTCGCCTATTTTTTGTGTTTGGGGGTCGCAAATGTGAACTATTTTTATTTTTGGGGTCGCGACTGAAAAAGTTTGAGAACCATTGTATGAGACCCTTGATTTTCCGGTAGCGTGCCAAGGAACACGAGGTGCCTTGAGGTTTTGCAGGTTGTCCTTGAAAAAATGTCAGATTCATTGATTTAAATGAATCATTTACCATTTTAAAGTGTCTGAGCCAGTTCTTCAAAAAAATGTAAAATAAACAACCCCCACTGCCAAATTTAAAGAACAGGACACAATGGCACAATATCTGAAACGTAAATGTTGTTTTGGGTTTTTTTGGTAACGTTTCAGCAGAATATTTTCAACCAAAAACGTGTGCCGTGACGCGAACAAGGTTGAAAAACATCGTGTTAGACAAGAGGATTTAAAGAAAATCGAATCAAATCGAAATAGTAATTTGAAAAAATCGCAAGGCAATTTCCTCTATAAACACCAAAATATATTTTTTCTTATTCTGTTGACCCGTCTAGATCTGTTCGTGTTCTGAAATATTAACATGTGAAATTCTCCTAATAAGGCAGCTGTAAAGAGCTCTGAGCTCATTGACATGTTCCAGCAGCAGGACTTCTGCCTTCGTCAGAGCCTTTTACAACAGCCTTGTTAGAATAGAAGATTAGATTAGAACAGAAGAAGTTAATAATTAAAAGAAGACAGGATGCATTTTCCAAATATATGCTCTGAAATCCATGTCAGCTGGTCAGTTCATGGGTCTATTTCAGTCTTTTTGTCAATTCTGCTTAATGCATTTCAAATGTGAAGAACAGAATCCTAACATTAAAACAAATTGCACATATAATCACAACGGCATTACTTGTCACAAATTCACAATTAGATATTTTACCAAATTGTGCATCCCTAATTTTCACTACTGTTTAATCACAGAGTCAATAATAATTAATAATACCAATAAATGTCCTTATTGCCGAGGACATAACGTGAACTACAACCGCTTTTATCTTCAGTTGAGAAAACAGTTAAGGCTAGACTGTCAGCGGCCATTTTATTTTTTAGATATATAAAAACACTTCAATGACCAACATTACTATAATGCTAATTGTAATCCTCAAAATATGTACGTCACACATTGACGACATACATTGTACTAGGGCTGCAACAAGTTAATTGATTAATCGCAACTACTCGATTATAGAAATAGTTGTCAACTAATTAAGCAATTGAATAATCGTAAACTGGACTATACACAGACTCCAAACCACGCCATGAGGGTTCATAACTCAGACAGTCATGACTTGTGCAGAAATGCAGCGGAAAATGTGTAAATGTTGTGTTTTTGAATCTTTCATCTGTAAATTTCTCCACCACAATGTCCTCAAATGGCTTCATTTCGGCTTCATTGGGGTCAAATTGAGTAAAATTCTCATATTCACTGGCCTTTCGCGTTTTAAACTAATCGATTAATCAAAAGAATAATCGCTCAACTAATCGATTACCAAAATAAGTGTTAGTTGCAGCCTTACATTGTACCACACCTTGTAAAGAAAGAGGTCTATGGTAATCAGTGTATATCAAAAGAATAAATATAATTAAAAATAATATATAATAAAATAGTCCGGGCTTCCTGTAGAGACCATTTAAAGACATAAATCATATTTTTCCCCATTAAAAACTGAGCCTAAAAAATTCAATAAATAAAAAAATTAAAAATAGCTAAACATACTCTATTAGTTTCTGTCCCCCTGCTTTAATTGTCTTTAATAATTAGACACAACATCACACTTAACAATCCCATTCAAGTAGAGGGAAAATGAAAAGCAAGGTGAAATTTAGAAGCAGTCAAAACAAAAGCATCTGTAGTGCTTGTTTCTCCCTCAGGGCAATTTTTTGTTGAGATTTCAGACTGTGTCACATGGTCTTGACTGAAAACAAGCCAAAAATAAAAGAATAAAGTATAAATAGAAACAGTAATCAAACAAATCAATACGAGAATTCAAACTATAACTATAACTTATCTTTCTTTGCACTTAAATCTAACTCTTTTGTTAACAGTTTTTTTAAATCTACATTTCCAAGTTTTAAATGTGTTTGCAGTCATATTGGCCTGGACTTGTGAAATCCTGAAAACATCACATGTCGAACAAAGTGCTCTGATAATCACCCGCTCATGTGACAGAGGCTGCTCTTTCACATTACAAACTGTGTCAAATTAAGACCCCAATAACGTCAAATGTCTTCCACTTCGGAGCCTCCAAAGTTTGTGTGCGGACAATAACAGTCGTCTGATTGTACTGAGTGTGAATTGAAAACCCTGCAGCTCCAACCGCAGTTATATAACGCAATCAAAAAGCACTTTGAAGAGAGAAAGCCCAGTTTTGTATTACATCAATGAGTTAACAAAGCTGGCATTTACCAAGCCTGAAACTCAACCGTACCCAACTAAAACTGTCTTGTTCAATGTGTAGAGCAAAGTTTCATTTCTCTTTGTCTTCCTGCCAACAAAAGGAGGTCAGCGCAGTTCATACAATCCAGACTGGTGAGATTTTATTGAGGCACCGAGAAAGAGGCAGGTCAGTTTTAACAACGGTGCGTGAACAAAGTAGTCAATCAGGGCTTTCTGTCAACAACCTTGTACATGTACCATTTCACTTCAAAACACACTGCAAACATCGAGTTAAAAACGATTGTATTTCATAACAAACATCTTTAAAGTAGTATTGACAAATTTGCTGATAACCATAGTATATTATCTGACTAACTTTTTCAGTGGATTTAAGATGATTTAGTTTGCTCCAAGGTTCTACCCATTGACGAATAATATGGTAACACTGAATAATTAAATTAAGCCATAGTTTCTTGGTAAAACATACAATAGTGGCTTAAAAATGGTCAAATGCCAATGGTCACATACTGGAGACACATCATAGAACACTTTTGCACAACAGCTCCTGCTAGCTCAGTGTTAGCTCAATGCTAGCTCAGTGTTAGCTCAGTGTTAGCGCAATTTTAGCTCAGTTTTAGCTCTCAGTGTTACTTCAGTTTTAGCTCTCAGTGTTTGTTCAGTTTTAGCTCAGTGTTACTTCCGTTTTAGCTCAGTGTTAGCTCAGTGTTTGCTCAGTGTTACTTCAGTTTTGGCTCAATGTTAGCTCAGTGTTTGCTCAGTGTTACTTCAGTTTTAGCTCAGTGTTACTTCAGTTTTAGCTCAGTGTTACTTCAGTTTTAGCTCAGTGTTACTTCAGTTTTAGCTCAGTGTTACTTCAGTTTTAGCTCAGTGTTACTTCAGTTTTAGCACAGTGTTACTTCAGTTTTAGCACAGTGTTACTTCAGTTTTAGCACAGTGTTACTTCAGTTTTAGCACAGTGTTACTTCAGTTTTAGCACAGTGTTACTTCAGTTTTAGCTCAGTGTTACTTCAGTTTTAGCTAAGTGTTACTTCAGTGTTACTTCAGTGTTACTTCAGTGTTAGCTCAGTGTTACTTCAGTGTTACTTCAGTGTTCGCTCAGTGTTAGCTCAGTGTTAGCTCAGTGTTAGCTCAGTGTTAGCTCAGTGTTAGCTCAGTGTTAGCTCAGTGTTAGCTCAGTGTTAGCTCAGTGTTCGCTCAGTGTTCGCTCAGTGTTCGCTCAGTGTTCGCTCAGTGTTCGCTCAGTGTTCGCTCAGTGTTCGCTCAGTGTTAGCTCAGTGTTCGCTCAGTGTTCGCTCAGTGTTCGCTCAGTGTTCGCTCAGTGTTCGCTCAGTGTTCGCTCAGTGTTCGCTCAGTGTTCGCTCAGTGTTCGCTCAGTGTTAGCTCAGCTTTACCTCAGTGCTGCGTCCTTTTTTTCTCCAACGCAGTTCTGCCAAGACCCAGTTAGCTAACCTGCCCCAAAGCCCTAAACTTAACCAAATTATCTGTGAAAAAAGATCATCTAAAAAATAAACTTTTGCTAGCATAGCCACCAATGCAAAGTAGCCACCTGTGGCATAACTGGGCTGGGGGGGGGGATGAAGCGCATGATTACAACGGGACGTGTTTGTGTCTAAATGCTACCACTAGTTCTACTGTTGAAGCATAACACATTTCAATAATAAAAATAAAAGTTAGCATTAGCTGTGATAAATCTTGGTCCATTCCTTTTGTAAACACCAAACATAAACCCTGATAGCAAAACATCAGAAAAAACAAATACATATTTCATGTACATTAGTAATGAAACACTCTACGTATCATCTTCAACTGATGTATATATTTTTAAAGTGCATCAATAGTTATTGATATGCAACAATCTGTAAAGGTGAACGTGTCGATGGGTCGGTTATAATTATTCATATTGGCTAGAGAGATGTCAGGTTTATTCAGTTAATCAATAATCGTGATTATTCAGGTCATGATATATAAACATAAGTTAAAAAATTATAATTGTGGAATCGTAGGCAGCAAAAATTAGTCATTTCAGTTCAATCTATTCTGTTTATGGAACAATACTGTTACTGTTTCAATCAGAGAGTTCAGACTTGAACTAGACTTGTGAAAGAAATCTAATTAAGGATTTCACTGTTATTGGTCAGTTAGTGCCAACAATCCTGAATAATCGTAAAATCGTGATGCTTCTCCTCACAACAATCCTAATACTAAAATCTAATATTGTGCCATTCTTAAAAGGCTGCAGCCTGTCCAGTGATCCTTGAGCAAACAAGAGTACAGTAAAAATAGGTCAGTGGTGGAGGGAACTTGGACACAGCCACAAAGTGAGTCAGTGCAATGAACAGGTGCAGGTACAGCCGTGTGGAGGCGAAGCACGACGATAAGCCGTTCACGGGAAACAGGGCAAACGTGTAAAGAAGGAAATGACTGGCAAAAAAGCAGTGCTCTTACCCGTTTTACAGCATAGCAAAAACATGCTCCGATACAGCTGAATACAAGGGCTGTCAATGACGATTATTTCAGTAATCGAACAGTCAGCAATAACTTTTCGATTAGCCAACTTACAAACGATTAATCCTGTTGTTTATTTCCACTTTTCAAAAACGTTATCAACCGAATAAACGTTCAACGCTGCAGTCTTTGTAATAAATGGTCTTTTGACGTGTTTTAGAGTCTCTATAGGATTGTTAAGTGATGACGTCTCACACAGCATATTTTCTTGCTTCCAGGTCCTGTCGCTGATTGTAAACCGTTTTAATATGTAAAAGATGTAATAAATAAATAAATCCGTGTTGTATTGTAAAAAGCTGCTCTATCTGACCGCTGTGTGCCGTTTGCATCCAATTAATGAGTGTTTTATTGTCGGAAAAAAATTGAAGTGAGCCATTAGCATGCTAGTTGTTGTTAGCTTCACTGTAACGGTAAACTCTGCCCTGAAAGTTGTGGAAAGCGCTTACAAACGCATCGGAGTGAATAATTTGGATGATCAGACTGAAATAGGTGAGTGAGTGATAACCTAGCTCTGGTTTTCATGTTTTAGCAACTAAACAGTACTGTCAGGACGCACCTGTCAGGACGCACCTGTCAGGACGCACCTGTCAGGACGCACATCTATGTCGTCCGCCTAGTTTCGTTCTTTTATTTAATTCAACAATACCATATCTACAACACTTCTCTATCCACGCCTTTGTTTCAAAAGTATAAAGAGTTTTTAACGTCACCAAAGACTAACTAAACAGTTGTTAGACGAACATAAACTCACCTTATCAATTCAAGTCACTTATTTTTTATTCTTATCCCACGGAAATCAATGAAGGTTAACGTGTCTCTGTCCCGTTTGTATTGATTGCTGATATATTTGAGAAAAACTGAAGACAGACTGTGGCAAAGTGTCAAAAACAAAACAAAGTCAGCTGTGAAATTGCTGCTGCAGCTCAGACCCTGGAAATGAGTTGTACCGTCACACTTGATAATCCCATAGCGCGGATATTACAATTATCAGTGGAGGGCGTGGAATGTTCCACAGTATGACATTAACTTATCTATCTAGCTCTATGGAGTTAAGCACGCAGCAGGCCAAGTTATTGGTCAGATCTGCAGACAAGCAAGCTCACTCATAGTAAGAATGCATATTTGTCAAAGTATTTTAGCATTCAACACACGTCTAATCTGTAATTGAAAAGATCCAAGAAAGATATGCTAAAAGTTGTTGACTGATGGTGCAGTGGTTAAGGGCGTTGCACATTTTGCACATTTGCTACAACTGTCCTGTCAAAGAAAGTCGTCAGGCCAGAAAAAAAAGGTCTGGACAATTACTATATCGACTTACCATTCAATAAATGAAAGCAGGAACCCTATTTTCAGGGGCTCAATATTTATCATAGCTTTCTTTTCTTTGCACTAACTGGAAACTTTGTTCTTTTTCAGTAATATATTAAAATTTTAGCTGTTGAGGGTTCAATAATTAATATATTAGACTCATAAATCATACAAATTAACTATTTAAGTGTTTCATGCTACACAGGTCATGATTTTTTACGAAATTGTTCTACCGGAATAGAGTTTACTGGGAATTTCGTGCTTTAAAATGATTGTGTTGGCGGCATAAGTATTTTCAATTATCATATATCATGATATTTTTGTAACAATATATCACAGTTTAAAATGTGTTAGAGACAGGCCCAACTAATAGCACGCTGAAGAATATTACAGGAAAAGCAATAGCATCCCATGAATTTGAATAAAGGGAGTATGGAAGCCCAGCACAGTCTAATTGTTGCCTCCATGGTCTAAAAACAAGCAGAACTAAGAAATGGTACTTTACACTTTTTTATTATCATGAACATATATAAGTAACTTTTTTTAGCCTGTAATCGTGAATTTTTGATTGTAAACTGTATTAAATCGAGCTATTGAAATATGGATCGCTCGTGTGACCATAGTCTAAGTATAAACCTGTGACAAATACTGGACATAATGAGATGAAGCTCCCCTCAGTTACACGGCACCTTTAAAATAGAGTGCGCTGCAAATTGTTTACATTTTTACACCCATTGACTTGAATCTTTGAGATTTGCCAACACCTCCACCATCGACTGACATGTGACACCTTTCTTCGTCACCTGCTCCTCCCCCGCCTCCCCTCTCTCTCTCTCTCTCTCTCTCTCAGCGGGCGTCAGAGATGGTTTTTGCACCAAGGAACATGAAGGCGGCTTGTGATTGGTTTATAACAGAAAGAACAAAGATAATAACTGTAACTATGACATGCGACATTGACAATATGGATAAATATAAGACCTGGTTGTTCAACGGCTACCAATTATCTCTTCAATAAAAATTGTCACTGCATTGATCCCAAATCTGCAAAGTCAAAGTGGGATTCGTGAAGAGGCTTTTGTTGTGTCCTGTAAAGTAGAGCTAATCATGACAGCTGACTATAAATTAACAACCTATTCAATCTATAAAAACTAAGCAACTAATCATTAACTAAAATAAACAGACTCTAAAACACATGTCAAAAGGCCTTCTACAGCAAAGACCGCGACATTAAAAAAATAAAATAATAGATTATTGCTGATTTTCATCAATAATACACTTTACACATACACATTCTCTTTCTAGAAGCCTTCAGTCACCATATTTCAACCTTTATTTGGCAACCCCACTGTAAAATATTTTCAATCAGGCAGTAGTTTAATGCCATTTCTTTACATTTCATTTTGTACCTGCATGCAGAGTAAATGTCAAAACAGAATAATATAATAATACAAAAGTAATAAATGCAAATACAATCTCCTTTAGCTATGGGTTTAAAGTAAGCCTGTCATGATAACAAATTTTGAAGTGTGATAAACTGGTGTTCACTATATTATTGAAACTATTACACAGACACAATGACTCAAACATGAGCAGAATCATCGCAGGAAACCATTTTGTAAATCAATAATACCATTAAAAAAACATGAGCTGCTACAAATGAATAACAGAAGTAAACAATTTGTACGATATAGCCTAAAATGAGTCATGGATGTGAATTTTTCAACCATCTACAGCTCAACAACAAAAACAAAAACTGTATGCACAAAAAATATTGAGCCCCAGAAAAGATCGTTCCAGCTTTCATTTACTGAACCATAAGTCTATTAGCACTGGTGCCATCACAATTAACAATTCAAACAATAATAAATACATCTTTATGGTGTACAGAAATCCTAAATAAGTCTTTCAAAACAGAAATATGTCTTATGATTGAAACCCATGAATACACACAGCATAAAATATCGTTGGTTGAGTATAATCAAACATTGTCAAATCCAGTTGTGTTCAGTGACACGTTTGTCTTTTCCTACTTTCCTCTCAGTTTCATCTTATTAGATCATAGCAAACTGCTTCATTAAATATGATTGGTGCAGTTGTTTGCGTCTAAATTTTATCCAAAAAGTGTTTGTTTTGTTGAAGAAGATGCAAGAAGGTGTTTTTAAACATTCCTAACATGCAGCCTGCCTCTGAAAGAAGAGCTAGCATTGACGTCAAACTCCTAAACCTTTAAAAATCTCTTCAGCGCAATCCCACAGAGACACATAAAACTGAAAGATCAAAACAAAACACAATAATCAATGTGTAAACTATTTCAGACAATTACTTTGCCAATTCCCCGCAGTTAATGACGTCCGTGACCTTTCAAGTCTTTTTTCAAACATTAGATCATAATGAGCCTTTTTAAACTGTAGACAAATCATTCCAATGTGGAGTTTCATTGACAAAAGATGCATAAAAAGGTAATAAATAGATGAGTGTTTTGTATTGATAGAAGAGTGTGGCAGTCTCCCATAATCTAATTTTCTCCCTTATTTACTAAAAACAAGTAATTGCCATAACAAATACGGCTCAAACAACTAACAGTTCTGATCACAAGTTACAACTAATAGATAGAAATTATCGTCAGCTATTTAGTAAATGAATAATTGTTATATGATGTGCCATGAAAAGAGGTTTATGACTCAGAAAGAGCAGCAATTGCATCAAAATGACAAGGGAAATGTGTAAATTTAGGCAATGATTACACTCTCAAGATCCTTACACAATAGAAATGAATAGGAAACAATGGAAAGATATAACAAGAATAAAAAAAGTCAATAATAAGCACTCTGGGACAAATAAAAGTAGTGCATCATCTGCACTGCAGCCTTTTTGGTTATTCATTGATTTTTATAACGAGCCTCTGATCTTAAGACATTAAAAGCAGTGCAATGACGTACAACTATAAAACTTCAAGGTCCCAAGACTCTAGAAATAGCAGCGTTTTGATGTGGCTAGGAAAAAGAAACCTGAAAAACGGCTCACTTGTGTTGATAACAAACACTGCAGGGCTTTCAGTTATGCAAAACAAGACAATATTTGGTCGAGAAATAAGCATAACAGGCCACACTTGTCCTGGGACACTCTTAGATAACTATCTAGGCCAATACTGAAGAGCTCTAAACGTGTCTGTTCTCGGGTTCATTGTATACAATCAAGAGCGCTGATAACAGAAAGGCCACACTTGTCTGCTAAGGCAAATAAACCATACACGTCACAAAATACATCTTCATATTACTAATTTTGAGCAACTCCTTCCAGCACAGTTAGTATTTTTTTGTGGTATTCAGAATACAGTTAGTTTCCTAAAATCAAAGCAAAACATTGCCGTACCCAATTACAGAATTTCTCCTTCAAACTTCAGGACATTAGTAAAAAAGCAACACTCCTACGGTGTATACATGTCTGTGTCTTCATTCTCCAATTTGTAATAAATAAATGTTTAACAATAAGTGGAACAAACATGAAGCTGTTTTAATTTTGTCGCTGTTTTAAGGTTGTAATATAATTCAACTCAATGAGAAACTGTTCTCTGATTGGCCATTTAACATAAATACAAAATAAATTTTAATGCATTCAATATTTTGCGACTAAAGAATTTTTCATAATATTATTCTCTTTCCTAGTTTACCACTGTGCATTATATTGATGGATGGACTACGATAAGGATTTCGCTTCAATCTTACTGGAATTACAAATGCAAAGTGAACTCAAACTAAACCTGCAGTGCTGGTTGAAGGACAGGGACTCAAGACTTGGACAACTTGATTGTTCTCCCAAAAAATATGTCTTTGACAGTTGATATACAGGAACAAACTGGAACATTACCATCTCCACTTTTCAGTGTAACCAGGACTATTTTAAGGAAAATGTACAAAGAAAAAACATTTAAATTGGAAAAATATGAACTATATGAAATCTGATGCATAGGACTTAGGACTTAAGGCAAGAGGCCAACGATTAGAGACCAGTGACTAGAGACCGACGACTAGGCCAACGACTAGAGACCAATGACTAGGCTCCAACGACTAGAGACCAACGATGAGACCAACGACTAGGCCAACGACTAGAGGCCAACGACTAGAGACCAACGACTAGAGACCAACGACTAGAGACCAACGACTAGAGACCAACGACTAGTTGCAAACAACTAGAGGTCGGTGACTACAGGCCAACGACTAGAAGCCAACCACTAGAGGCCACGGATTAGACGTCAACAATTAGAGATTGATGACCAGAAGCCAACGACAAGAGGCCAACGACTAGAGACCAACGACTAGAGACCAACAACTAGAGACCAACAACTAGTTGCAAACAACTAGAGGTCGGTGACTACAGGCCAACGACTAGAAGCCAACGACTAGAGGCCAACCACTAGAGGCCAACCACTAGAGGCCACGGATTAGACGTCAACAATTAGAGATTGATGACCAGAAGCCAACGACAAGAGGCCAACGACTAGAGACCAACAACTAGAGACCAACAACTAGTTGCAAACAACTAGAGGTCGGTGACTACAGGCCAACGACTAGAAGCCAATGACTAGAGGCCAAAGTCTTGAGGCCAAAAACTTGAAAAACAAGGACTTCTCTGTTAAGTGCAAACTACTATAAATGTTTCAGACCCGACTCCAGTCTGTATTCTTCTGGGTCAGTTTGTGTGCATTGGCTGTCCTTGACTGCAGCCTCTTCTTTGTTTCCCTCTCTCTCCCTCAGACTTTGGCCGAGGTCGTTTAGTTACTCAGGGAACAGATCAATATGGAGTACCAATTTACTGGCAAAGTGCTTACCTTGTATCCTCAGTGCCATTCAATCCAGCCTGGGTCTCGCATCTGTCTAGGCAGCAGAGTCAAGTTTCACATGTCCTCGGAGCTCGCAGAGATGCTAGGGCACAAATCAGTGACAAAGCAAGTGAATTTAAAGGGGAAAGTGTGATAATAATTGCATAAATAGATAGATAAAGTGTTTCTGTTTATGTTAGATGCAGCATTACATCATAGTGATCCTTTGTAAACAAAAACATTCCAGTATGGAGGAAAATGAAGGCAAAAGGAAAGTGGGACATTATTTGATTTCATTAGAGAAATTAAGATTAACCACAGAAGATCAAAAAATGTGGAAAAAGGTGATTTTAGAAAATTATGACAACTGTGTTTTACATTATTTGTTTATTAAATAAGAGACATTCCGCATTTATGATGAAGGCAAAATGTTTTAGATTTCATTGGATAAACACAGAAATGTTAACCTCACACTAGTTTTTATTTTACCTGCAGACATATTCAAACTTCACCATAAATTGAGCTTTCTGTGAAGCTGAAATACAATTTTAAGGCTAGAATATAGTATTCCTAGTATTAGTTTACTATTCAAAGTTGTTGCTTGTTTTGTTGTTTTAAAGACATAACCTCTGAATACTGAATAGTCCGGTTTGGAACAGCCATAAATAGATCTAAATAAGCACTTGTCAACTTTTAAACAGACAAGTACAACCAGATTGGCTTGTGATGCAACAACAGAAACGCAAACTAAAAAAAAAAAACTTGAAAGTGCGTGTTACACAATAATTCCCGTAGATATAAAAGTAAAAACAAATCAGCGTTGAAGTTTTAAAGTCCACGCTGCTTAAAGGCTAAAGCAGAGTCACAAAACAAGAGAGACGTGTCTTACCTCGTGGATCCGGATAAAAAATGGCGTAGAAACAATAGATCTTTGTGAAAAACCAGTTCCGATGTAACTTCCCCAGATAATCCAAAGTGTTAATGATACTACTTTCTCGTACCAAGTTATTTCCACGGTTCGTTTCGCCCAAAGCCTGTTGACAACACTGGCGACTCAACTCATCTGGAGCCAGTTCCTTGAAGAAAAAACGCTGGAAATCAGTTCAGACCAAAGCAGTGGAGCCAGAGCGGCGCCTCGTGCTTTAATAATGGAGCATCGATGGTTCTGTGACTCTACTGCGCATGTCTGGAGCAGATGTGACAATGTAAACAGTGTATATGTAAATGCACTTAGGACAGTGTCGTGTGGTGGTTTGTGTGAGAAATATGGTGGATGTTCGATGAATGAAGACGATGCAAGGAGGAGAAAATTGTGCAAAAAGGAAACAAGTCCTGATCTGTGTTAAATGTGGTTGTTAATTGTTCTGGTCAGTTTGATATGGCCATTATTTTTACCAGGCTTAGTTTCCTCAATGTTACAACACCTTCAATATTAGTCCTGATAAATATCTTTGTAATGTATTGAGGAACATAATGGCAAGGGCTACTTAATGAGGATAACAGTGCCATCTAGTGTATAACATGCCTAACTAGTCAAAAGTAAAAGGTTTAATGGTTACCTGATTGGCAATATTTGCTATGCAAAAGTAAACTATTACAATCCAACATATGTATCACTCTAAAGCAGGAGCATATTTTAACCCATTCAGTGAACTGAATTAATTTCATTCATTAATCTGAAAACAATATTTTAGGCTGTATAATATTTTAAAGATTTAGTTAGCACCTAATCGACATTTTGAAAAAAAAAAAAAAGACCATATATAACATTATTTTGACACCAAATAAGTGGTAATTAGACATTTAAAATAATACACTGATTCTGATTTATAGTCTAAAGTAGCATGCAGTTTTATTTAACTTCATAAAGGTCACATGCACGTAACTAAATTAGGTTTAAAGGATTACAATTTTACAAAGATCATTAGGCACTATTTTTGTCCATAATTTTATCGACCTCTATCACACAACAGCTTTATAGAAAAAGCTAAATCCACAGTGTAGGCTAACAAAGTTATACTTGCAACCACAGTCTCCATAATAAACAACTTCACAATGTTTTGTGGCAGGTTGTGTCGTGGGTTTTTGAGTTGCAATATCTTTGTAAAACAGATTACTGCTGCCACCATGTACAGGAACACTCCCATGAGACTAAACCCAGCCAGAAATCTGTCAAACGGAAGACAACACTGTGCTGCAAAATCACCTAGAATCACCACTAGTGTTATTACAGACATAGCCAGGCAGATGGTGTAGGAGGCCACAGACACCCACAGCTGCCAGCCGTGGATTTCACTGGGCATATCATGAATGGCCTCCACAATCAGAGGAATCATCTGGCATCCTCCCCACAATTGGACAGTCTTAAGCAGGCCTGGTTTGCTCCCCATGTAGCCCCGTTGGTCGTGTGTTTGGCGTTGAAGCATGCAGGATTCAAATGCGTATCCAAAAAAAGTAAGACAGGAAGTTATGGCAGCTGCTATTGCACGAGCTGTTGGTGTCTGCTTGTCCATTATAAACCATGGGTAAGTCACAGCAGCACTCAAGGACATACAAGCTCCGAGTACAGCGACGGTGACTGTGAAGTTTTTCCATGATATTGGCAGGAGGCTGTGGAATTGAATAGTGGTCAGAATGTGGATAAAGAGCGTGAGGGAAAAGAAGAAGCACCAAATAAACATGCAGAAAGTCTTAAAAGTTTGGAGGTGGGAGGGGTCCTTGTTTAAGTCCACTGAATCCAAAGAGGCAACCAGACTGAAGGTGGCACAGGTAGAAAATATTACCCATGTTCGGACCAAGAAAAATGGGCTGGTAAAGTCTCGGGCTTCCAGTACAATTACAGGCATTGTTCCTTAAAAAGTATAGTTTGATAGAGTCAACGACAAAAATATTGACTTTCAAACAGTTTATGCAAAAATCTGGTTGATCCCGATGTTGGATTGATGAACATAGTCCAGGAATGTTCTTAATAATAAATAAATAAAAGAGCAAAAAAGGATACAAATGCATTTAGGTACGTTGTTCTACCTTATCTACAAACGGAAACCTCAGCCTCTCACCTCTTGGAATTTATTTTGCATCACTACAAAAACAAGTCCCACCTACTTCCCTTCAGAGAATGATGCGTTGTACTCAGACTCAGCGCAGCAAGCTGCAAAAAACCACAATAAAAAGTGTATGCAAACACAGTTATCTTCCTCCCATAGATTCTAATAAAGAGTTCCTGTTTCTGCTTCAGAGATTTGTGACAGCAACATGTTTCAACAACCATTTTTACTCAGGGATGTAAATTATGACTGCCATAAACAGGAG
Source organism: Rhinogobius similis (assembly GCA_019453435.1). Taxonomy (NCBI): domain Eukaryota; kingdom Metazoa; phylum Chordata; class Actinopteri; order Gobiiformes; family Gobiidae; genus Rhinogobius; species Rhinogobius similis. Next base: position 16,731,288 of record CM033622.1, read on the forward strand.
CTGAATTCTTGAATATGACAAAACAAGTACTTTCTCATGTGCAAGTTAGAGACGCCCACCATTTTTATTAGCCTTAATTTAATCAGGACAGTCCCACTAAGATTTGAATCTCTTTTTCAGGGGACTCCAGGTTGCATGAACTGCTGCACCACTGTGCTGCCCATGTGGATAATGGATTGTATTGGACAATTATAAGCAACACTTAATTGATTTGAGAGAATAAATTGATCAATAAAACCAAAGACTGTACAGTTTGGCATGTTTTCAGTAATTAATAAATTTATGTTTTATGTTGTTTTGTGTTAATTCATTTATTAACATTATTTATCAGAGTTGCACATCAAACTTGTGAACTTCTATTGAAGGAGTGTGTGTTTCTGTTTATGATGATCCTGCCCCCAGTAGCTTTGTTATAACTTGGCACAAACGTCGTTCCTCTTTGTGTTGGTCAATGTTTTTATGTGTTTTTATGTCCCTGATAAATAAACAAATAAACAAAACTAAATTAGATGAGTGTGGTGGTGTGGTGTGAAACCATGTTAATCTGAGTAGCATTTGAGAGAGTTGGTGTCACAGGAAATCTGCAAATGATCTGCACGGGTCCCGAACCGCTCCTGGACTGGAGTCAGTGCACACGGCGTTACAAGCCGTGCTCTGAGCCTCACGCAGGTGCGGCAGCTCCTCGTTGCACGAATAGTAACTTTTCAGACGCGCAACCATATTCCTAGACTTGAGCGTCATTGAAGCGCAAATCAAGTGCAACGATTAAACATAGTCTAATCTGGTGTCAAATTAGGGGGCATCTGGTACTTTTTTGACGCGCTAATAAGGCTTTAGATTAATGGCAGATTTAAACCTGATTAAGGCTATTGAACATTTGTGATATTCTATTCTACTGCTGTTACAGCAGTGGAAATGTATACCATCTGATATGTTTTATTGTAGTTAATTAAATATCATACTATTGCATTATACTTCATTGTGAAAGATTGTGATAAGAGGGCAGGTGAGAACAAGTTGTGCCCCTTTCTGATTATTTGAAATGAGAGAAATGTATGGGGCTTATAAATTTGGTTTGGATAAAATTAAAGAGGAAATCATTAAATTGTTTTGGGGATGGCGAATGAAAGTGGGCTTTGAATAATATAACCAGTGGCTCTCTCATGCCACCAGATCTAAACCAGGTCTATAACTGGACTATTATAGTCTATCCCTGGCCGAAAGGTTTAAATTACAACAGTTCTAACCAAGAACTTTTCCAAAAAGAAGTAGAAAATGTGGACAAAATTTACTCTAAATTAAGCAAACACAGAACTGCAGAGAAATCCCGTATGCCAGTGGTACATTACCTCGGTTTGAGAAACTTCTCTCTTAAACAGGGAGTGTGTGCCCTGTATATAGTCTTAGTCTATCTATCTTAGTCTATTTTATTCTTAATTTTATGCATGCCTCTTTTATATATTTTATTCATTGTTTTATGTTGCACCTTACGCCAAAGCAAGTTCCTATGTTTGTGAATTTTGATCACTGACAATGGCAATAAACCGTTTCTGATTCTGATTATTGTTTTATGAGACAAGAAGTAACTGTAGCAGCTTTCAAGAAGGAGGTTAAAGATGGTCATTTAAAAAAAGTGTGAAATGAAAAAAAGGTGTTGAACTCCACCTCCGAGACTAATAACTATATTTGGTTAGATTTTGGGTGCAAGAAGCAAAGTCCGCTGGTAGAAGCAAAGGTAAGATCACTGGTAACATATTTTATAGAAACTTTCATAGAAGTCTTTCTTTGTCTTTGTATCATTTCATCTAAAGCCCATATTTTATGTCTTTTGGATGTTGTAAAAACAAATGAATTAATTCATGAATTAATATAGTTTTATTTTCCTTCCAGATGGGGTACACCAGTCAGCTTCTGTTCCTGTTGGGGACATTAGCCCCTCTGTGTGAAGCATCCACAGTCCAGCTTGGTTCTCCTGATGAATGCAGCCGTGCCCCTATGGTCCCTGGCTACAACCTGGGGGGAGAGGGCTTCGACATTGTCACTATGCAACGTAAAGGGGTGTACGTAATTGATACTGAGACGTGGGATTTGGGGAATGGCACTTGCAAACTCTACCCCAACAGTTACATGAATGGACAAAAGCAGAAGGTCCCTGTGGCAGTGGAAGACTGGAGGTCGGTGTCCGCATGTAGCTTGTCTGTCTCCAGTACTTCTTATGATTCTGTTGAAACTCTGGTAAATGATTCGACTTCATGTGTAAGCAACGACTGGAAATTCGGACTTGACATCCCTGTAGACCCGTCTGTGTCTATAGGACTGGCATTGGGTGGGTCCCACTCCAGAGTGGCAAACTTCGGCATGCAGAAATCCAAACAAGACCGCTACAACTTCTATCGACATTCTGTGTACTGCAGTTACTATCGGTAAGTAGTAAATATTACTCAGTCCTGAAGTAAACATAAAACAATCTTAAATTGGTCCTTGTATACCGTTATAATCGGTTCAAAAACAAATAATAATTGAAAATAAATCAGAATTTAACTAAATGACATGGACAGGATCAAGAAAATCCTATTTATTTTGCCACTAAATATTTAGAGCAAAACATATTTTTTAAAAATCGGTTCTCTAAGTCTGATTATCAGATCATTAATTTGGCTAGTGGGTATGGGCTATGGGGTAAGCCACTGCCACATGAGCCACTGTTACAGGGGAACATTTCAGTAACTGTTCTCACAGATACAGGCTTAAGTGCACTCAGGTATACATCCAGAATCCCGGGACAACTGACCCCTATGTCAAATGGTCCCTATGTCAAATAATGTAAACTCTGCATTTGTTGTTTTTCAGATACAGAATCGCAAATCAACCACCAGTGAGCAAAAGCTTCCTATCAGACGTGAACTGTCTTCCTGCGTATTCCTCCACTTCGGCAGATCATTATCGCAGTTTCATTGAAACGTACGGCACACATTACATCACTCAGGTGTTTTTGGGTGGAGAACTTAAAGCCATCACTTCTGTCAAAACATGTCAGGCAAGCATGAGTGGTTTCACCGAATCTGAAATCAGCGACTGTCTATCTGCTGAAGCCTCAGCCCATGTACAGGGTACGGCAGGCGTAAGCGCAATGACAAAGTACTGTGAAGAAGAAGGCAAGAAGCTAGGTCACAGTGTTAGTTTCAGCACAATGTTTAGTGAGCGCTTTACTGACAGCGTAGGTGGGGAGTTAACCTCAGGCGCCACATTGTTCTCAAAGGACGATCCTTCTGTGTACGATGCATGGCTAACTAGTTTGAAAACCTCCCCTGATGTGGTCAAGTACAATCTGAAGCCTCTACATACCATTCTATGTGATAACCATAGGGCAAAGAAAGGTCTCAAGACAGAAGTCGAGACCTACATCAAGAACAACGCTCTGTTCAAAAAATGCTCAGAATCCTGCAAAGTCGGACACAGGTCAAGTCCAAGAGATCCTTGCGCTTGTGTGTGCAGTGCAAACAGCAACCTGGGCTCCGACTGCTGCCCCACCGGTAAAGGTAAAGCTACACTCCGTGTCTACAAGCTTTTTGCACGGAAGTTGTACGGAGATGCCTGGACCGAAACCGACGCTTCGGTCCAGGTGGTCTTCGACAAACAGGTGAAACGTACAGCGATTATTTCCAACGATGACAACCCAAGATGGAGGGAGGCATTTGAGTTTGGCGCGATCACCATAAACATGAAAAACAAGCTGCAGTTCAAAGTTTTTGATTCTGATTCAGCCTGGAATAGTGACCTGCTTGGGGAGTGCTCCTTTAATTTGCAACAAGGCAATGTGTCCAATACGTGTGCGTTTAAACATGGGACCTTTTTCTTCTCGTATACTGTGGTGTGTGCGCCCAGCCTCGGGGGACCTCATTGTCAGGAGTACACGCCCTCTCCTCTCAGCTCCTCTGTGGCAAAGGGCTTCTACACCAGGAATGGAGTGCTTGGGAAACATATGAAGGGGTAGAATTTGCAAACATGGATCGAAGAATAACCACGATCACTGACAACGACCCAGTCTTAATTTGCTCTTGCTTAAAAACTCATAATGCATAATTATGGAAAGTTTACACAATAGGATGCGTTCATCTGAATTTGATGATTGATGAATTTCAGGAGCCTTTTAAGATGAGACGCTGCATGTGATTAGGAACAAATCTTAAATTTAAAGATGTGAATTTGAAACATTTCCTGTAGTTTACTCACATAAATGTAAGAACATAATTTATAAATTTTTTCATCATTTAATGCTTTTATATTGAAATAAGGCATTTTATTTATTAAAATGGCCAAAATTGCACACATTTGGGGCATTTAAATCTGAAAAATGGACAGGACCAGATTAAAATGTTTTGAGTTGATTTTGTACAAATAATAGTTACAAAAGAAAAAACAGAGGGTATTTTGAATATTATTTTATTCAATTTTTGTGGAATGTCACCTATTTTAGACTTACAACGTTAATAAATTAAGCTTTGAATTAGATTTCAACAAATCCTTCGGTACGATGCGTTAAAATCTTATTAAGAACCAGATTGTAAAGTTTGGTGTGTGCAGTTGCTACTTTACGTGGTGATCTTTATGGCCCTAAGTTTAATCTGCCTTTCTATCTATAAATACACATTTTCACAGGACTTTGCAGTAAAATAGTAAGGTTGTTGTCTTAAAAGTGCAGTTTGGGCCAGATGTATGCTCCGATAGTGAACGGTTATAAGTGTTTGCCAGTTTCACACCTCTGTCACTATTAATAGACTTTTTTTTCACCTTTGTTTAGTTGTTCTGACAGACACGACAGTAAACTCTGTGCCAGTTTGTGTCTCATATGGATACGCCCAGTAACTGTAAAGATATTACCCAGTAACAACATCAACAAATCAACAATCTGACAGTTAAACAACACAGTTTGTTAGCGATTAATGCTGTGATGTCATTTGAACGCAACCTACTGATTGTACATCCGTATCAGAATTGTATTTGTTGTGTAGGCTGTACATTATACATTATGAAAGTTTTTCCACTGCATTTGCTGTTTCAACATTATTCTGTCCTTGTTTTCTTTTTTTTTCTTTAAGCCGTGTAAGATTACAGGAACCACAATTTCACTGTAATTTTTTTGGCTTTATCTTTTAAACTAATAAAGCATCCACAAAGACAAATGTGAGTCTGTTTGTCGAATGTCATAGCAATAATCATCATATTGCCTTTAAATATAAGAGTCATCCATCGCAAACTAGCTAATATTGCCAGTAAATTAAGTTTGTGATTAAGTTTTTATTAGATAGAGGAAGTAATACATTAAATAAAGCATATAAGATGAATAATGTTTATATAAGATACTCGTTTTACATTTTAAAAATAACACACAGAGGATTTGATTTGGAGAATTTTGTGAGACTTGTTATTAAATGAAGATTATTTGAGAAGTTTTGGCTCAACTCATGCACGGACACTGTTAAAGCTACTATTGCATGTAGCACACAGCTGCCCCCGAGTGGTGAAGAAATGAACTGCAGTACTCCTCATTAACAAGTACAGTGCTGCAGTTTTTTCGCCCAGCAGCAGGGGGCGAACCTCCATCAGGGGACAAGCAGCCACACAACAGTCTTTGAACACAACTGAACTGAATCAGGTGGTTCAGACGCACAAAGTTTGACCAGAAGCGACTTTCAACTTTACATCTTCACAAAAAACACGGTCATTATGTCCCACTGTAATCGTGAAGTCATATATAAATTAACACGATTCCTCTAGGCGTTATGAGTTATAGGGCTTTTTGAGATTGAGAGCATGTGTCATTTGTACTTAAAATATCAAAGATAAACAAGACAACCATGACTGTCAGCTCTGCTCCGAATGAAACCAGTATTATGTGTATTATCACATGCTTGTCACACTGGTGCAAACATCAAAAGAATATTGTTAACTCTTTGACAACTGTGCACTGTGGTGTAAAAACAACATTATTTCAAATCAACAGCACTAGCACAAATAAAATTATGTAGTAACACTGGTCTTGCTAGGTACGTGTGTTTTCAGCCTCTAAAACATGATTATAAAAGGTTGTTATTGTTGTAGAGTAAATGAAAGTGGCTTGAGCTTGAAAGAAGAGGTATGAGGCTGGAGACGTTTATTTCCATCAGTGTCAGACCCGGAGACATGAACCCTAAGACATTGCGATTGTGCGGAGTCTGTGCTTCCACAATGTACCTCTGATGACGAAGGCTTAGATAACGAGAGCCGAGCTGGCAGTGTCTGAGAAATGCTAAATGCAAAAGTTATAAAATGACTTAGAAATTATGTCTTTTGTCACTGGTTCTGTTTTTCTTTTTAGGATTTTGCAATAATGTTTGTGCCTGGTTTAGAAGTTTCCAAAGTTTCCGAAAAGCAATTTATGAAATGTGAATTAGTGAACTCCAATTGGATTTTTTTCAAAACACACCTGGCAATCCCTCAAGGCACACAGTGTTCCTCGGCACAAGGGTTGAAAAGCCGCTATGCAGAAGTTTTACTCACTTTTTCAACAGATTGTTCTCCTTGGACGAACTTTATGACACCATACTTTTGGGTTAAAGGTTTTGGATCCTCTCCCCGCTGTGAGTAAAACGTAATCAGCAAGTGACAAAAGGTTTATGTTGACAATACTAATTTGTGTTTCTTGCACCGCTCCTTCAGATATGATTTTTGTTTTTCTCATTTTTGGGTCTATCCTTTGAAAATATCAGACTTCACTTAATATTCTTCACATTACATTAACTTCTAATTATAAATAAGTTACATTCAGAAAATTAAAATTACTCTCACTTGAGTAATAGTTTCCCCAAATCCTTTTTTTACTCTTATTGAGTCATTACTTGGACCAATACTTTATACTTTTTCTTGAGTAATATTATTTTGTTGGAACTTTACTCCTACTTGAGTACAATTTTTGAACACTCTACCCTCCTCTGGTGCTATTTAAGATAATATTTAAGAGAACCTTTATTTGTGCCACAGTGAGGAAACGTAACCAAAGGTCGGAATAATCCCTCATTCGTCCAGGACTGATCCATCGTAGAAAAAGCTACAAGGGTAGTGATCAGGAGTCTCATTTATAAAACTTTACGTAGAATTCTAACTGAAAGTGTACGTACAGATAAAACTCCCACAAACGTGCTTCTGTCTCATCTCTCCGAGCACAGATCGTCTTCTGCCTCGTCTTTGAAAGTGCTAATGTAGTTCTTTTTTGATCACAAATTTTTATGTCAAGTTGTCTTTTGATCTTTTTATAGATCAAACACAAAAACATGGAAAGTCACGTACGTATAATTTAGGCATGAACGTACGATTTATAAATGAGACCCCTACATTTTTAAAACATTGTCCAGACGACTAGCTTTGAATTTTTTTGAATTTTAAAGGACAAATATTATGCATTATTTGTAATGTTATTGGCCATTAAACCTGCCGTTGAGTGTCTTCAGTTTGGCATCTCATGTTTTAGAACTAAAAGTAAAATGCTTTTACAAAGAAAAATATAACTGTATCACTGCCTTGGGAAATACCATTTTGACTTGTGGCTCCATCTACTGGCTGCAGAGGCAATTACACACATGTAAATGTATACCCACAACACTTTGCAGTAAGCAGAGGATCTGATGAAGTTGTAATTATTGTGATTAGATGGAAGAAATATTCAGAGCGAGTCTGGTGATGATTTAAGGACTTGAAACAGCAAAAGATTCTGGGACAAGTGACGTGAGCATCATCTTCGTCACACATCGAAGTTCAGAGCACAGTGTCGTAGAGGGAGAGGATTTTCAAACCAGCATCATCAAACAAACATGAACCAACTCACTCAGCTACATGCTACTCGGGTATGTTTTTGATGACGCTCAACAAAGTCAGTTTTGCATAATATTTGTCCTTTAACATGTCCAGTCTAAGTCAAAATGTCAAATTAGACTCATAATGTACTCAGGCCTATACTGTCCCATTTTGTTTTGATCAGTATTCAAAAGGCATCATTTTGACTTGGGAAATGTCAAAGCTATAACCCTAAAAGTTGTTAAAGATGGCATTACATTAGTCTATCTCCATGGAAACAAGCAGATGAGGGCTCAGTTACATGTCAGCTCAGTGAAGATCAGATTAGTTTCCTTGCCATTTTTTGAACAATAAAAGGCATAAACATCTCCATGGAAAGACGCAGGCGGCAAACAAAGTCAGTGAACTTTTAGTGTTTTCTGGACAGAGATATGTGCTTCTACCATAGGTTTATTGTCAACACTTCTAGCTGTTAAAAGCTACAGATCTCATGATGACAAGATACACCACATTTTCACACAATGCATTTTCAGGAAGTGGCAGACTGTGTAGTTCCTGGTTCTCACCCGCCGTCCCTTTATCAAACACTGACCCTTCTCCAGCTCCATTCTTCAGCCTGGCCCCCACCTCCAAACGGGTCATGTGTGTACGTCAGCCTGACAGTCTCCTGCTGTTTCCGCTTATCCACACCCCATTTCTTCCTCCTTCCCCTGCTCCGAGAAGAAAAGAGGGGGATTTGCCTCACGCCAGGACCCTGTTTTATGTGAAGCGCATGAGAAGGAAGAGAAGAAAGGCGAGAGGTGTTTTGGTTGAGTCGTGGTGAAGAGATGCAGGAGCCCACTCGAGGAGCAGCGGGTTTGTTTGGGGGAAGCCCTCACGGCCAAAAGAAGGATTAGGCCTGAGCAGGTTCCCATGAAACTGAGAGGGCGACTGGAGCGGACTTTTAGAGGTTACTGTAGGGCTGCTGCACAATTAAATCGAATTGAAACCAAATCGAAATCGCAATTTGAACGGACGCAATAAGCAAATCAAGTGCAATAAGTACAAATATCTTGTTTTATTCTGCACAAAACCTGCTAACCCTGTAGTTTAGATTTGTTTACATCGACAAAAATGCATCCAAATGCGACAAAAACACAACTAAAAGTAGCAAATAGTGACAAAAACGACACCAAAGCAGCAGAAATTTGATTGAGAGTAACACAAAAGTGACTAAAAGTGGTACAAGTGTGACTAAAAGTAACAAAAACACGACTAAAAATGTAAAAAAATGTAACTAAAAGTGACAAAAATGCAACTCTAAGTGAGAAAAACGCAATTTCTTTGCTTATATTTTTTGTCAGTTCATATTTCAGCCTTTTGTCAAAATGATCACTTTGAACAGAATCCCATTATTAAAACATAAATCGGAAATCCAACCACAATCAAAAAATTGCATTTAGATATTTTTCCCAAATTGCACAGGTTACTGCACCCGTCTCATTAAAATATACCTTTACAAAGCAGATAAACAGATAAAGATCAAACAGAGACATTTTAAAGTCACACAAACAGCCTTTAGAAAGAGAAAGAGAGTGATTCATCAGCATTTATTAAAATATTGTCAGAATAACTCTTCTGGTGTGTTTTCGCCTTCAAAGCCAGTCCATAGTTCTTTGTAACATTAATAGTGACTTTAGTGTTGGACGGATTGGCGGCACATTATTCTTTATCCTGACACAAGGGTAAAGCAGGTGCGCCTAAAGCTGCCGCCAAATGTCGTTGTGTCTGATGATGGGAGGTTTATATTTGATGTCTGTCTTTGCATTAAATTTAGATTAAAAGTTCCTCAGTGTGTCTGACGGCTTCACAACATGGACAGATGCAACATACAGGATCTGATGTGGTTTTAGCCATATGTTTACATTACACAGTTTTACCTCAAAGCCATGCAAATACATTTCAAAACAACAGATGTGCTATCAAATACAGCTTCTCAGGAATTTACTGTGGGTTCATAATTAAATCTATAATGAGCTCAAATAATATTTCAAACATAATGCAATGTCATTGGGTAGATATTTATTTGCAACGTGCTAAAAGAATTAAACTGAAAGGTAATATAAATATAATCAAAACAATAAAAAACAAAAAATCTTGAGAAAACTTAGGTTCAAATTCATAGAGGTTGTTGAGTGAACCTCGTTGTTACTTGTCAAAGTGAGACTGCTGCCATCTGCTGGTGGTAAGTGGAAAACCAAAAGAAAACGTTCAAATAAACTGATGCAGCAGAACATAAATACACAAATACTGATATAGGTCGTGCTGAGAATGAAGAGACAAAAACGTTTCCTAGAGAAACAAAAACTTGGCTATAAGTAACTAAAAGTGACAAAAACATGACTGAAAGTGACTAAAAGTGATAAAAACGTGACTGAAAGTGACTAAAAGTGACAAAAACATTACTGAAAGCGACAAAAACACCACGAGAAGCTACAAAAATCTGACTAGAAGCTAAAATGCATCTTGAGGTGACATGACTAACAGTAGCAAAAACGTGACTGAAAGTGACAAAACCACAACTTAAAGTGACAGTTAACATGAAAGCTGACATGACGTTCGTGCAGCAAAACATAAATATACAAATAATTAAATCGGTTGTGTTGAGAAAGACACAATTGAAAAATGTGGATCTTAGTAGTAAACTATAGAAGTACTATAGAAGTAAACTATTGAGCAGTGGCTCTTGACCTCTTTGACCCTGAGACCTCACTTTTTCTGTACAAAGTAACTTGGGGCAGGAGGTGCTTGGGCCCCGGCCCTATGGTTAAAACTCACTGAACTAACAACACTGAAACTTTTTTTTTTTTTTCTAGATGAGTATATGAGTATTCTAATCTTAATTTCAGTTTTTACTATTTAAGATAAATTAAGATTATTTGTTTGATAGGACTAGAGTTTACTTACCCTATTGGCAGATATATTTGAGATAAATTATTGCATGATCAGTCTGAAATACCTAGAAACCAGTGAAATAATCTGCATCACAAACAATTAAATTAAGTGAAAGTACTGACATCCAGATAAAAATTTCAATCCAAGTAATTTTGAGATGTACATTTTTTGCAGTTTAATCAGAGATAGTTTGGTAAGAACCCTCGTCTTTACATCGACACACTCAATTATTGTATAGTCATAGTCTGATATTGCCTAATTTGTATGAAAGTTTGGTATTTTATCGGTTACTTTATCTTTAAACATTTGTAAAGCAAAGCGATCGTGACAGCAAAGAAGCTACACTGTACATGACCTCATTGTCAGCTTTGATAATTTTCCATCAGGGCCAATAATTATAGCCTGTTAATATTACTGCCCCCCAGGATGACATCACATTTCAGCAGCTGCCATGACGACCACCCCTCCCACAGCGCGCAGGCCCATTTGCAGAGTGTGTCCACTGAAACCTGGGAAAGATCCGGACTCTTTGATGTGGAACCACCCCAGTGCGGCCTGAACAACTGTGTATTCTGTCAGCGCCTCTCCACATGCACGCGGAGCTCGACTTAGCCTTGTGGCAAACATAGCACAGATTAGCGTGCCATCGATGCTCCTACCAAACATCTCGGGCAGCATTAGCACATGTTAAGTCAAGGGTGTACGCTTGGGCCAGCTGTCAAGTAGAGGGAATTCCTGGGGCTTCGCTCAAGGTCGCTCCCACCGTTCAGACCCATGGGCCCTGGCCACGGCTCCCACGATAAGTGTTAACGCGGTGTCGCTAACAGTTTAGCTTGGACGTCCTGGCATGTTTAAAAGAGGGTCTTAACTGGTGTGTAACGCTCACACAGAGGAGAGTCGGTGTGGGGCGTTCACCTGTCGCACAACGCAGCGGGAATCATAAAGAGGTCATAAAGACGCCAACGAGGGACCAAGAGAAAATCCTGCTGTACTAAGTTATACTGAGGAGGTGTAGGATAACACGGCCGCACAATAAACACACTGCAAACGTAAGCCTTTAATATGGTGTCGTGCACTTTGCAAACAATATGATTAATTGTTGTTATTTATGATAGAGCCAAGCACAACTTCAACATACAGCCTGGTTCATTCTGGAGTTCTTTTCATTTAGGTCAAAACTGAACACAGTAAGAAGAGGACTGGGTAAACAAATACAGTACAAGGCTTTAGAGCTGGTGTGTCCAATTGCGGCCCTATTTTTCTTGGGCCTCAGGATTCCAGGTGAATTGGCCTAAATTACCATAATAGTGCTTTTACTGCAGGTTAATAAAATCTGCAATTAGGGGAGCTCAACAATTCCGCCGACTTAGAAGTTTGTTGTGGTTCCGGAAGTAAATTTCTCATTCATTTTTGCCCTTGGGATTCAGAAAAAAAATCTAATATTAATATATTGAAGGCATGAGGTTAAACAGCTGTGCGGTAACTAATGTCCATAACACAGTTGTTTTCAGCCTAAAAACACATGTTTTAATGTTTTAATAACTTAAGCAGGTTATAAAGTTTCATAAACAATTTCAGTTTTAGTACAGGTCTCTCTGCTTATTAATTACCATATAGACTGGCCTCAAGCAAGCCATTTATTTATTCATTCATTCATTTTCTACCGCTTATTCCCGTTCCCACATTGTTGATGCATGCAATAACTTTGGGCTTGTGAACAGCTTTAAAACAGCCTTTTTCAAACAGCAAAGTGAAACTGGGGTGGACCTCCCAAGCACAGCCAATCAAAGCGCTGCTTTCAGCTCTTCACGAAAGAGTAAATACTTTATTATTAGATGCAGACAGCGCACAGCAGTCTCATTTTTGTCACTAAGTGCTATTTTTTTCACAATACTCTTCAGTGTAAATTTTACTAATTTACAAAAAAAGTATCCCAGCTTTAACATGCATACATTTTTTTTGTCCACCAAAACCCCTTTAAAACAGCTTGTTCAGACACAGAAGTTACCCCTGCTCAGCTATCATCGGTCATACTGTATAGTAACGCACAAGCCTGAAGAAAAGTCTGACGAAGTCCTCCCTGCTATCTACACAAACTCGATCATCTTCGTCAGTGAAAAAAGTATGGACACCTCTGCTTTAGAGGATGCGGGAAGTTTTCAAAAAGTGTTTAAAATGTTAAATTACTTCACACATTTATGGTCAGCATTATATTACATTACTTGTATTTACGTGTGTTTTATTTGCTGGTGTAATATCTAACACACACCACATTATACTTGGACGACTCACAAAACTAAACATGGACAAGGCCAGTGATAAACCAGGACTAAAACAGGCTCAAATCAAGTCTAGACCAGAACTAAACTGGGCTCTTCCAGCACCAAACAAGTGTGAATGCACCCTTATAGTGATGAGAGATGAAGAAAATTCCTCTGCATTTGACTCATCCCTCATTGACCCATCTCCATATCTTATTATTATTTGATCAGGACTTATAGAAGACATTACCTATTGTGCATGTTTTGGGTTGGTGAGACGCTCCCAATCAAAGCTAACTCACCCAGACACAAAAAAGCATGCCAACTCCACACTGAAGTGCCCGGGAATCAAACCCCAAACCCTCTTGGTGCGAGGTGAGACTACACTGTGCTGCACACGTATGAAAACTGGACGCAAAAGGCACTTATCTGTCATTACGGAGGTGACGGGATCAAACAACAGTAAGGAATGATGTCGCAAACCCTGTCTTTGGTTGAATGTACACTTCGGCGTTATAACGTACACATATTCTGGTGTTTCATGAACTCGTCCTCCTCTTTCTCTGTCAGTGTTCCTAGTCTGTACTCCCCGCCTGTTGCCCCCTCCCTTTCCTTTAATCCAGTGGCGGGATTTTCACTCGACAACTGATCAAAGCCATGTCGCGCGATGCCAGGTGCGCCTCCGACTTCAACTGTTGACAACCACCTCGCAATTCTTTCCCCCTTTCCTTGTCTATTCCTCCCAAAAACCTACACAAAGCCGGACTTGCCGCTGCTCCTGTTTGAGTTTCTGTCTCTCTCACTCACTCTCCTTCTCCTCCTGTTATTATTTTTAACACTTTTTTCAGAGGAAGTAGAAATGTTATTTTTCTGAGCCCTTTTTTCTTTCTCCGGCGGCGTTGTGTGCGTTGTACCTTGGTTCTCGCTCCCCCCTCGGCGCGCGGTGTGGCGGCCGTTTTTGAGGAGTTCTGTGACAGTAAATTACCGCGCTCTTGAGACAGTGGACCAGCGGGAGACGAGGGAACAGAGAGGCGACGCACGGCAGGTTTTAGACTTTATTAAGACTCTTGTCACCGGCGGATGGGCACAACAACTCAGCACGGTGCAACGGTGTGTGTGTGTTTGTGTGTGAGGGAGAGAAGGAAAGCTTTCTTCAACCTATAGGAGGTCCAGCACTGAAGTGAGATCCGAACTCTAATAGGTATCTCATGTCTGAAAGGGCAGCGGCACTTGTTTAGAGAATGTCCTGGCGATATACCATTATATACGTGGACTACACGGATCTGTCTCCAAGAACTGAACACTAGACACACCAAAGCAAAATGATAAAGGCTTTTTAAAGTAAACTTTGATGATAAAGTGTTGGATGTTTAATGTTTGTGACCTCAACTGTTTAATAAATGTGCTGGAATAGGCGCTGTGCACGGAATTTCAGTTGGTTGTTTATTTTTAAAGTGGCTGGCTCATTGTACTACTGAGCACTTCCTGTACGCATTAAATGTAAGGGATGATTTTGGCTTTAAAAAATGTGCAAATCTTCAGCAAAAATCAATTTGAATCAATTGCTCTCTTTTTGTTGTGAATAATATTAAGTGTATATTATTGTTTGGTCAAAGCTGGGACTTGAATTTAAAACTTGTCACCATCAACATACTTAAAATATGAAATGCACTTCAGTACAATTAAAAAATGTAGTGCAAGTAGAAATAAAAAGAATCCACAGCAAAATCTGCGTGCAGAAAAGACAACTTTACGTAGAAATAAGCGGTCTGGTCCAAAAATTCAAAACTTCACACAATTGGGCTTTCAGAGACGAGAAAGAGATGAGAGATGAGAAATGAGCATGTTTTTACAAGTTTGTGTTTTGTCCAAACATACAATTTTAGTAAGAATCCCATGCAATACTTTATAAATGAGACCCCTGTCAAAAAAAAGTGATTTCACTTTTGTACTTTGTTACTTTCCACCACTGGCCATCTGACACAATGGAACAAAGAGTAAATGTTTTAGTTTTTTTGTGATTTGCTTGAAAAAAAACAAAACTAAACCAAACTAAACATAAGTTTGGTACTTGACCTGCGGCTGCTTTTTTTTCTCCTGCCAAGGATAAAAGTTTGGCTTTCTAAATGGCACTTAAGCTTCTTGCCTTCTCTGATTAAACAATGTCAACATCTTCAGGGCCGGCCTGTGGCATAAACTATCTAAGCAAATGTGTAGGGCCACAACCATTAAGGGGGCACATGCTCTGGTGGGCTGCATTCAGACCAGAAAGAGACCATAAACACAAAATGTAAAAAGAAAGAAAAGAAAAACTCTATCTTCACTTTAAAGGGCCTGTACCTGATTTTTACTATTGTTAGGGAAAAACAAAACTAGTACTTGTTCCCGATTTTTGCATGAAATAAAGTAAAATCAGTGTTCCTCCAGCACAGATATGTTATAAAAGCATCTAATTGAGTGAAAATAAAACCACAACTTTTACCTTGCATCAATTTATAGAGCGCTTTATCCAACGAGAGAAGCAGGAAGTGCGCTGTAAGCATGCTAATGTTTGTTAGCTTTACCAAGATGGTCTGTGACGCTCTGAGCTCAAAAACTCATGAAAAGATATTCATCACAGTGAATATTTAGGAGGCTGGGACTGCATTAGGAAAGTGAGCGTTACATGTGACTGATGTATACACTTTAACATGAACCAGTTCTGTTTTTCATGTTTCAAAACAATAAAAATCAGGTACATGGCCTTTAAATACAGCACAGATAATATTTTGTGAGACGTTTCCAAAAGGGTGATTAGATAAAATAAATATCACATCTAAACGGCACGGAATACAAGACAAGACACATTTTCTAGAGGATGCTCAACGGGACAACCTGAATCACTTTTTCTTCCCAGTGCACTCCTGATTTCTTGTCTTTATTTTAATACATTGTCCATCGGGTCTCATTTAAGGCCTTGACCCGGCCCTGAATGTCTGCCTCAAAACAATTGCAAATTTGTTTTGACTTTTTGGATTTTAAGATTTAATTTTTTTGGATCAACTGTCTTGAGTCCTTGTCCTTTGTGGACAAGTCCTTGGCATATGTGGGACATTTTGCATGCAAACAAATGTCTTGTTTCTATTTAACAAAACAACAAAACCTTACATAGAGCTCCTTTAAGTCTGTCTTGCAGATATAGTTGAAGCAGGCTAACACTGGAAGAATAACGCATTTTCCAAACTTATGCATGATCAATTATTTCATACCAGTCAGTTACAAATCACTGACATATTCCTTATCAAATGTACTTCACTAAAATGCAACGATTTTACACTGAAATTAAGAATTATTCTACAATTTGATGTGCAAACCTAAATGTAAGATTTGATTTGAAAACCTTCTGCACAAAACTGTGACTTTGTGGTGTAGTGGTGCAACAAGTTTCTGGTCCAAGCCAATAAACGCACATATTTAGACCTTTTAAGGCGTTCAAAGTCATAGTTTCAAACATCAAAAGAAAGTAGAAGCTTAATCTAAACATCAATCATCAAAGTCTGTGCAGTCTCCACGCATTTGCCCTTTGACCTCATTTATGAAAAAAATGTAAATACAGCCCTAAATCCAAGCGTGGTCTTCGCAGCCTTTCTGTTGGGCGGATGTTTAAATATGCAGGTTGTGTTTGTGTGACAGGTGGCAAAGCGAGTCCGTGTCAGTCGGCTACCAGCTGTCCTCCAGAGCTCCCTCGCAAAGACATCCATCACACCACACCCCGGCACCCCCTCTCTGTCCCTGTCCCCCCATTACTCATGTCTTAACTGACCCCTGTCATCTGACCAGTGCTGTCCAGCGCTGCAGAGATCTCCAACAAACATCTCTGCGCTTTAGCCGTCTTGGTTTGAGTCACCTTTTCAATACTGACCTTCTTTTGATAACGTGCATGAGTGGTGGAAGTATTTGATTTGTTTCTTAAGTAAAAGTAAACGTAGCACATAAAAAATCGACTCGAGTGAACGTTTTGAAGCTTTAAAATATGCTTAAAGAGTAAATGCTTTGGTTTTGACTTGTTTGTTGCTATTTTCTGTAGATTTCTTTTGTTAATAGTAGATGTCCAAATCAATTTCTTATTTTTTTTTCTGATGAATTTTATGTAACAGGGTGCACGGTGGCAGAGCGGCTAGAGCTTCTGCCTCTCAATAAGGAGATCGTGGGTTCGAATCCCGGACCACCCCAACATCGTAGGTTCGATCCCGGACCATCCCAACATCACACGATCTCTCTGGGTGGAGTCTGCATGTCCTCCCTGTGTTACCGTGGGTTCTCTCCGGGTTCTCCGGCTTCCTCCCACCGTCCAAAGACATGACTGTGTAGGTTAATTGACAACTCTAAATTGTCCCTAGTGTGTGAATGTGAGAGTGAATGGTTGTCTGTCCTTGTCTGTCTCTCTGTGTCAGCCCTGTGACGAGTTGGCCACTGTCCAGGGTGTACCCCGCCTAAGGCCCAAAGTCACTGGGATAGGCTCCAGTCACCCGCGACCCCTAACGGGAATAAGCGGTAGAAAATGAATGAATGAATGAATTTTATGTAGGCCTTATACATTTTTGTCGAGACTTTAACACAGATCCTTTATGCAGAACGTCTTCATGAATTTAAGTAACCCCTTAATTTATGTACTTTCTACTTTTCGGTCAAGTTAAAAATGTAGTGGAGTGGGAAGTTCAAATACCTGCTCTCAAATGAAGTGAAGTGAAGTAAAAAAAAAAGCTCTGTAAAAAATGAAATAGAGATGCCTAAAAATTCACAGTACTTTTACTTTTGTGCTTCATTACTTTCCACCGCTGCGTAGTGTGTACATGACAATAAACTTGGGAGTGGGACATTAGTTATGGGGACCTTTCTGGCCAGCACACTTGACTCTGAGTTCCTGTGTGAACAGCGCAGTGGGGACCAGGGGATTTTCAGGGGCTCTCAAAAACTCTTCTTCTGATTTTCCTTTATTGGGACAGTGCTGATTTTGAACAGTTGAATATGCCAACCTATGTGAAATGTTAAAGTCAGCCTAAAATCAAGATGACTAAATGTTACAGGTTATTGTTTGTACATTCCTCACCAAACACTGACTCGCTCTTGTGAAAAACCAGCGTATTTCCAGACCGAACGTGTTTCAAAGGGAGATGTTAAAATGTGGCATAGATGCACAGAAAAGCGTAATAAATGCAGAAAAAGCTGACCAAAAAAATTGTTGTTTATGCAACCTTTATCCACGTCTTACAGCGCCGCAATCGTGTAATTACTAAACGTTTTTTCATGAATCGCGGAGATATGTCGCATGAAGAAAACTTGTAATTTTGGTACGATTTAGATTTTATTCATGAATAAAACATTAGTCGTGTTTAGTTGACGCCAGCTCCTCACGTAGCGGGCCCCTGAAGCTGGACCTCTGCACGGAAGGAGTGCGCCAGGAGCCGACTTAAAGACAGGCTTAAAGCCATGAACAGATCATCATCATTACTGTCAGGAGTGCTTTTTTTTCCAGTGACATCTATCCGTTTTTTAAATATATGTGTTTGAACATGTACTCACTCATTTTTGGTCAGTAACGATGACAAATGATCACTCAATCATGGACAAGCACATGTTACTGAGTTCATTGTTTTGGTCCGCTTTGTTAAAGTGAAAGTAAAAACTGAGAGAAAATAAGCTGTGAGTGATGCAGTTCTCAGCATGTCTGATAATCAAATGCTAAATGTATATAAGATATCGCTTATTTATCTATGTATGTTTGTCTAACATTTGGTTATACCGTATGTATGATAGCCATTTTTAATATAAATCATAGCTACAAAGTCTTATTGCTAATGCTAAATTACTAGATGCCCCTGAACGTCTCTCAGCCCTTTGTTCACACCTATTTGACTTTTTGACCTGTGACGACTGGGATAAGAGTGGTATTACCGGTTTTCTGGGGAAGCGGGACAAAAATCGGGTCAAGAGTATGCTCAGAGTTACCTGTGCCTGTAAATCACGAGTAGTCGGATTTTGATTGGTCATTTACTAGAATCTGACGTGGCCATGGTGTCCCTCCTCAGACCCATAGATGGCTTTATCGCCTCTTTCCATGACCTGTGAGAAAATGTCTTAAGACAAAGATGCAGTTTCTCTGAACAAGCCTGGGGTTAAGAGCAGTTATTGTGACACGCGCCTCACATCAGGGTCAAAAACACAGTATAAAGTTGAAGGAATGCTGTTGTTCTTGAGATCTGTGGCCTGTTTTTCCCCTTTGAAGAAGTGGTTAAGAGCGTAAATCTGACAGGAAATTACCCGACTAAAAGAATATAACTCCAACACATCGAGCCGCCGCAACACTGATGATCACATTAAAGAAAATCAAGCAAAAATATTCAGCCAATTCCTTTCAAGTTGATATGAAAATGGATTGTTGCGAAAAAGAAAAAAGGGGGCCAAAGCAGTCTTTTCTGGCTGTTAAATTGGATGTGCATATGACAAATTTCAAAGGCTGTCAAAATAAAAAAAGGGGGAGAAGAAGAAAGGACAGGAAAAAAATACATTTACATCATAAATGCACAGGTTCCCTTTCAATAGGCCTCTTCAAAACTCTGTCGGGCTTTTAATGGTAGGGAAGTTCAAAGTGGCACTAGACTCCCACCGTTCACAGAGAGAGAGGAGCAGCTTGTGCCTGTGTGTGTGTCCATATGTGGTCACACAGTTAACGCTCTCTCTGTACTGTCTATGGCAGGTCTTCAAACCCCAAACTACCTCTCTATAAATGATACACTTAACCAGAGTTTCTGTTTTTGTAAGAATGTGTCAATATATATGCAGCTTTCACAAAGTAGACATCTCTTTGTAGATGTCCTTTAGCAAAGTTTGGAATAAGTAGTCCAAATATATGCTCAAGTGAAGTAAATAGAAAAATATTTGAATGGAAAGTGAACCAATCGCATTTTTGAAAGTTAGTAGCATACAACAAATTCTATTAACCGCTAATAAAACTGACACACCTTTTTTTTCCTTTTTTTTTTAATCAGAGAGAGGACCTTTTGATTCTAAGGCCATAGGTCTATTTGGAGTAATTATTGAAAGTGCAGAATTGATTGATAAAACATACACATCAACATTGGCAGCTAATTCTAATCTAACTTTTACCCTATGCCATATAATTGATTCATTACAGTTATGTCAAACATTATGAGTGAGTTTGCCCAGTGGAGGAAAACAAAGGACGTAAGTGGATACTGTACCTAAGTAACAAGGCTTAGGTACATGTATACATATATTAAGTATATAATGTGTTTATTTATTTATTTATTCATCAGTGCTGGGGTATCCAATGTTTTTCTTCATAATTTGTCATTTTTGTCATCCTCCCCAGAAATTTCAATTGATTTAAATGTGTTTTGTAATGTCCAAAACCACAACAACAGTTGCCTCGATGGGCCATAAGTAGAAAAGAAGTTTAAATGAGCAGCGTTGGCAGAAATGTTGCAAATGGATAACTGTCCCCTGTCCTTGATCCTCCTTCTACGCAAGAAAAAAATCCCTGTGGGAAAAAGTATAAACCCCGGGGAGAAGTAGAAAAATTAAGAAATAAATTCTGAAGCTTCAGCTGAAAAAAATGAGCAGACTTCTGTCTCAAGATCATTTATTTTTGACTCTTTAATTCTCAACATCTGAACCATCGAATAATTTATATTTAATTGAACTGAGTATTTTTTGTTCCTGCATCTGTGCTTTTACTATTTTACTTTACTTAACAACATTGAAAACTTCCTCATACCACAACGTTTCACACAGAAAGACCACATTCTGTTTGTTGTTGCTGCATCCGTTTGGATCATTCGGAAAGTGTCATTAGTGCTGGCTTTGAGCTTTTTAACACTAGCTTCTTTGATTTTGATTTGGTGTCTTTTTCCTTCAAGCAAGTCCAGGCATTTTACTGACTGAAATCTCCAAATATCACAGTGTGTAAAGTTTGTGCTCCCGATCCCAGTATCAGTCAGAACCAGTCGCCCATGGCCCACGGTAATTCTCTCATCAAAGACACAAATCTCCCTCCGCCCCTCCCTCCTCGTATTTGTGCGTCTCTTTTCTGCGGTGGCACTTCCAGCGGCTCGAATGTTTAAACTTCATATATCAGCCTCATTACGGCACCTCAAAGCTTTCCATCGATTCTAAAGGCGCTCATTTGAATTTTTAATCACACGTATGAACCAGTGCTGCGCTCAGCAACTACACGACCAACCACATCCACAGCTCCGCTCCTGCAGCTCTTTCAAAGTGCTTTTCCTCACAAGTTTTCAAGTTTAAACCCAACATCTTAATAATACTGTTACTGGCTTAAAGTTCAGAGCAGTAGTCAGTAGTCTGTCAAGAGGAATTTTCAGACGTAACTCTTTTCATCCGAGTAGTTTCATCCATGTTTTGGCAAAATAGTTAGCACTCACACTATAAACGTCCCTGTTTCAATCTCTTCATCCTTCTGTGTGGAGTTTGTCCAGTGTCTGGCAGGGTTGTCTTTATTCACTGATGAAACATTGGGATTTTTACAATAGAAGTTATCAGTTCTATATTTTGAGTTGTCAAAAGTCCTCAAAACGGGGTCCATAAAAGGAAAACAATCTATTGCACACACACTAGAATAATCCTCCATTTGAGTGCAAATTCTGGCTTGAATCTAACTGAAAGGTTCCTGATGCTACGCTGTTCCTCACAAGCCTCTTAAAGCAGAACTAAGTAACTTCAGCGACAGAGCTCCCCCTGCAGGCCTGTTGTGAAAATACACTGCCAGTAAAATATTGGCAACCCCCCTTCCTTTTTATTGAAATAAGGAAGTAAAATCACATACAAAAACATGTCATGTCGCCAAATATAAAAAAGAGAACCAGTGTTTGTCAGGAGAGTTGTCTTCAGGTCGGTGTCAGGAAAGTTTCAAGGTTGGTTTTCCGTGCAGAGACACCAGGGGGAGACGGTGGGGGCTTCAAACGCACAGAAAATTTTTTTACAACCGCCACACGGACTTACAAAGATGTCACTTAGCTCTACTTTAAGCCACGTTTCAGCTAGCACTGGTCCCCTTACCAGATTCATCCAGAAGTGCATTGACATGAGTCTTTTAATAACTGAAAGTCTCTCATGGGCTCCCAAATGGCATCAAACCATAAGAAGCTTTTTCGTAATAAATAAAAATCTTAATTTAATTACACAATCTCAGCAATTCAAAGACATTCTGTAATTCCAAGTTTGTGTCGCTGTGGATAATTATGGAGTAAACAAGAAACTATTTCCGTTTTATCGTCTGCTTTTTTCTGCATTTATCTAATTTCTCCGCGCCTCTACACTGCGTTTTAACGGTTTGGATAATGTTAGCAGCTTTATGCACTGGAAATGGGTCAATAAACAGGAAACAGCTGATGCTAATGTGCGCTAGTCTGCCAGCTCAACACCACTACAGGAAATACTGTGGTTTATTACTAGATCAAGTCAGCGCTATTTTTTGGTTCCTATTTCCTTTTCTTTTTTCTTTGTCTTTTGTTCTCCAGCGTTTCATTTTGCTTCGTCCAATCTTCTGGCTAAAGCGAACTGGGAGTCAAAGCGAGCCAGGCCAGTTTTGGAAGTTAGTACCTTGTGAAGACACTTCAGACCCACTCCAATGTGACCCAATGGAAACTTGGCTTTACAATCCACTTTAACCTTGCCTTATTCCATCAGCTCTAGTCCATTCACTGTAGTTTTGCGCCATATTCTGATGATGCCTATAGTTTCAATATTTTAGATTGTGATGCTTTTGACAGCCGGAGAGAGAGGATTTTCTCCATATATGTTTTTGATGATGAACATTGTTAGAACATTGTTAAAAGCTCAAAAAAGTCACTGGGTTCTGGGTTCAGAGGCACCCAAAGATAACAACCTTTTTCCTAATGAATGAAATCTTACCTGAGTCATATATCGTATTTCCAAGTTTGTGTCGCTGTTGGACAAGGCTAAAAGAGTAAACAAGAAACTACTTCCGGTTTATCTTCAGCTTTTTCTGCATTTATTTCACTTCTCAGAACGTTTTAACAGTTTGTATAATGTTAGAGGCTTCATGCACAGGAAATGTAATATTTTGGTGGTGGTTTATCACAAGATTAAGACAGTGTTTGATGAAATATGATTATTTTTTGTTCATATTTTCTTTTTTTTCCATCTTTTTTTCACCGGAGTTTGCATTATTTCTTCTCAGATCTTCTTGCTAAAGTGACGCTTCACTTATTAAGACACTTTTAGACTGTGTAGATTCACTCCAGTGTGACTCAATGAAAACACGGCTTTACAGTTCGCTTTAACTTTACTTTATTCCATCACCACTTCTCTGTTCACTGTACTTTTGCTCTCAGTTTTTCGCTATATTCTGTTGACGCCTATAGTTTTCAATATTGAATCATCAAAATGCTGAACAGTAAAGTCACCACTACCACACATCGTCTCAAACTCCAGTCCGACAGATATTAGGACAGTTTGTATTAGAGGCTCTGAAGTCTTAAAAAGGCCTGAAATCCCATCCGGCAGACTCCTCCTGCCCCTAAAAGGTCAGTAAACCCCGGCTCACCCGTCTGCGAGGTTAACCACTGCAGCATTAGACTGTCTCGCCTGAGATACTTCTGCTCCTCTGTTCGCTTTGATGTTAAATATGTCGTTTGAGCACAGAAAATACTATATATAATACATACAGTTTCACATCTCTGTCTGAGCACACTGTAGCTATGCAGGGCCCTCCTCACGCTCCTTTACCATGTGCATACAAAGTCCTGGCTAAGCTACACACCGACTTTGTCACTCAAGCAATAACAGGAGAGGGAGAAAGAATCCTTTAGATCTTCCTGCAAGAAGTACACCTTTGAATCTGAATTTCCTTGCAGAAAAAAGTGCTTTGAAAATCTAATGCATAAACATTATCTTCTCTCCCCTCCTCCCTGCCTTTCCCTCTCATTCTCACTCCCCTCACCTAAAGCGCACGGGCTTCACAGCGACTTTGGAAGAACTTCCCTTTTTTAGAGTCCTCAGTAACTTAAATAAGAGGCGGAGGGGGATTTGGATATTGTTATGTTTCATCAAAGGCGGAGATCTTGAGCTACCCTCCCTCGCCTGTTCGCTTCCTGTCTGTCAACGCCCAGTCTTCAAGATGATGCGTCTCCCCAACACTGATGTGCTATAATTTTGTTTCCCCCCCGACTTCAACTTCTTTATTCTTTTGGGGGTTTGCAATAAAAAAAATCTTTATAAGGTCGCATGCTAGCTCGGGGGAGAAGTCGATAACGTTAGCGACAGTGAGTGATCCCACTTTGTAAAAGGATGAAACGTCAAAACCAATAAAAGAGGTTGCCCTTGGTTACATGCAATGCGCAACAATTTTATTTTATTTTTTGCTTTTAATGTTAAGTTGTCTTACTTTAGCGTCCAAAAGAATTCATAACAGCATGAGGAGATAATCAGCTGTGGTTTGAAGGTTATAGGTTCAATACCCAGGCTTCCAATTAAAATTGAGTGGAGTCTTCCTTTCTCTGCAGTTTTCACATTCTGACAGTGTTGCCTGGTGGTGTCAGAGGTGTGTACAGTAGATACAATTTGTACTCAAGTAAGACGTTACTTTAAAATATTAAGAAAGAAAGTAAAACTCCAAGTTTCTTGAGTTCTGAGAGACAGTTTGGACGTGAAATGTATTTAAAATTACTGAACAGAAAAAACATTAAATAATGCATGAATTGATAACAGAAAATTGACCTATTAAAAAAATGTAAAGCACAGACCAGAGCCTGAGGCACATTGACTAAATTAAAAGTCCTTAATTGTGGACAGGGACGCCAACGCGTTTCGACTGTGGCAGTCTTCATTAGGGCTTTAAATAATGCATATTTCAAAATAACAAACACAAAAATTACAAAAACCAAATCCTACCTGAAGGTGAAGTGTAAGAAAGACAAGTAAATGTTCAAATCATTTAATGTTTCTCACATTCATTATAGAGAAGAGTTAACCATAACCTTTACTCAAGTAAGAGTGTTGTTACTTCAAGCTAAATTACTCAAGTTAAAGTAAAAGTAAAAGTATGGTGTCAGAATACTACTCTGAAAAGTACAACCCACTTCTGGTTAACATGAAATGTGCTGCTCCTGATATGTTGTAAGTCCTTTATTTCTGGGATAAGCCAGAGATAATGGCATTAGTCAAATTAGACGACAGTTTTTGAGTTGTACCCACCAGAATTTATTACTTAAAGCTGTGGTATCTGATGTTCACACCGTGAAAGGAGGTAGTATGGGTTTTTAGATTTCACAAAGCCTTTGTCACATCGGTAATATCTACATGCATTCATTTATACACAATTTAAGAAAAGCTTTGTTCAAACAGTGAAGTGAAACTATGGTGGACCACCCAAGTGCAGCCCATCAGAGAACTGCTTTCTGCTCTTGATTCTGGCTTGACAAAAACAAAATACTCTATTACATGCAGACAGCCTGAAGCGGCCTCTTCTTTATCGCACAGTCCTGCTTTTACAATACAATGTTTGGGAAAAAATAAAGTTACTTAATATTGGAAATATAATATATAAAAATGTATAATAATAATAATAATTCAGGTATCCGAGCTTTATGGAAAAGAGAATGGTAACAAAGAGACAACATTTTCACAGCAGGACAAGAACAGAATAAGAGTTTCCGAAGTGACTTCCCGGCCACTTGAACTCCTCTGTACTTTCTTCATTGTTCAGCAGAGCTCAGAAAGCCCCCTCTCACCTTCACCTTGTCCTCCCTGCTTTTCATAAGCCTTAACACCAGGCCGCTCCGACTTCAATGGATCATAATAAAAAGTCATGTTAGTGCGAAATCAAGCAGAAATTGCATGCGTTGAGCCCATACCGCGCCCGCTCTCATTGGCTTATAGGAGTTTGATTCTGTGAGCTCTCCCCTCCTTTCCTCACCCCCCGCCCTCACACCCTGGCCGTACCCCCCCTGACGCCTCCCCCTGCACCTGCCGCTGTGAACAGCATGGGCCCCGCGCTCGCACCCCTCCACGCCCCTCTTTCATGTCGTGTCAGGCCCAGCTGGAGCGGCCTGCCAGTCCACTCAGGGAAGCCCTTTGTTGGGGCGAAGAGCAGAGATGGTGAACTGAATGTGATACTGTAATGTTCTGAGCGGAGGCGGGAGATGGGATCAGGGCTGTTTTTTACATACACCAAGCGTTACTTACTCATCAAACGTTAATGTCTTTACATGTGGTGTTTGGTGTGAGTTTGATACTGCTTTATGTTAAAAGTCAAAGTGTAAGTTGTTTCATTGCCTCATTATGACTGATACTGTTCATGGAGCGATGGATAAAAAAGAAGACAAGATACAATTCAAAGCATATGAAAAAAATATAGTAATAATGATAAGAAGACCCAGATGACACATTACATTACAGATTTGAACAAATTAGCCAAGTTATAGATTAGCGTAGCATATAGATCAAACAAGAAAAGCATTTAGAGACAAACATTATTATGATAGAGAATGTTGTTTGGATTTAATGATATTTCTTTTTTATAAAGCGTCTTCAAAGCTTTAAAATACGTTTAAGCAGAATCACTGGCGACTTAGTTGCTTTTTTCTATTTGAAAAATAATCACATATTTTAACGAAGCATGTGGTTCTACATTTTCTTCTTTTTAAAACTTGTCTGTGTTCATACTTATAGAAATGAAAGTAGTACAGACATTTTCTCTAACATTTAGGTTTCAAAGGTAATCATCTGGACACTGTTTTTCAAACAGAGACATCTTCAATCAACAACTTCAATCTGAATGTAATGGTTAGAGAAGCTAGAATTCTAATAAGTAGAATATATATATATTTTTTTTCAGTCTTGTACCTTCAGATTCAAACTGACCTCCGGTTGTAAGTGCGTTTGAATGTGGCTCTGACAATTTGCTGCATGTCCATTCCCGATCTCATCCCCATTTCATCACAGTTATAATCTAAAACACTTGGGGATAATTACGTTATACTTTGGAAATATTAAAAGTGCAAAATTGATCTAAAATGACATGTTTAAAAAATAAAAGCTTATTTCCGTGTTGAACCCCTCGGCAGTGATTTGTGTTGACCCATTTACGTTGTGTCGCCTTTGGAGAGCCACAGTTCACAAGAGCAAACTGAGGATTTTTTTTCATCTGCGCCAAAATAGCCACACAACGCTGATGAATCCCACATATGTCACGGTTTAAGAAAATGTATTTGCTGAACAAAGTAAGTAAATATCAGTGGGCGTAAGACGAGTAATGGAGTCTTGTCTCTGCAAGAATAAAGATCACTCAAATATGCAAAATCACTCCAAATACAACTTTGAGTGGTTAATTGATAAGAGGGACAATTATACTCTGATTAACAAAATTCCACCACCAACAACAAAATTACCAGTTCAACTTACACGTGGCAGTCGAAAGATTTCAATAATTAAAAAATAAAAGTGTTCAAATGAGTACCTTTTAAACCACTCATGTGTGGAAGTGTTATTGGTTTCCCTGGAATGTTCCACAGTGAATAACACTCATCTTACTTTTATATAAATACATATATTTATATTGCTAAAAAAAACCCATTGAAAACATTCTTACTGTGAACGGGGTCATCTTTAAGCATATTTAACCAGTAACTTGGCCTGGTAGCTGGTCTCCATGGCGATAGATAAGCCAAACCATTCTTGGCAAAGCAATAACATCTCCATGAAGACAAACACCCTCCAGAAAAAGTTACTTAGTGCACCTTAAAAAACAGTCGACAGCTTTCTACCCGCTGACCAAGCTCTGCCCTTCTCTTCTCTGCACTGACTCCTTCTTTATCGCACTTTTAACGCAGCTCTTTGAAACACTTTAGACTCTCCTCCATTAGACTTCATCCTAATTCCTCGCAAAACATCTCCGGCTCCTCTTGATGTTTCATTTGCATGTGCCGAGAAGAGAGGAAAAACATCAAAGTTGAGCTCTCCAACAATCAGCTATCACTCAATTAGCGCTCAACAATTTCTGCCTCTCATGTGGCCCACGTGGAGCGCAAGGAGGGTGTCGGCCGAGTCTTTGAAAAATCATACTTTTCCCTTTATCGCTCCATCTCATAGCAAAACAATTTCTCCCTATTATCCTCACAGCGGGCGGTCCACTGTCCTGTAAAGGTGTACCGTAAATCTTTTATAGCGGCGCAGGAGAAAAGTCTTTTATTCTCCCGCACCTTGTACCCTGGATACATTAAACAAAATCAAAGAGGACATTTACATACCATTTGTGTTTCATGTTTGAGGAGCGCAGACAGAAACAGCGTCGGTGCCGTGTGCTGCGACTTTATGAACTTTGGAGGATGGAAGATGAGACGAGGCGGATGAAATGCTCTCAAAGTTTTGCGCGATCTTCGTTTTGTCGTCCTGTCGCTGCCCGTCATCTAACTTTACAGCGAGCAAGTCAGGAATTAGTGACGAGCGCTTTGAATGTGGAGATCGGTGGGTTTGTGAATCCAGAGATGCTGCGAGGTGAATTATTGTACACTTGACAAATGTGCGAGCGGCGCCTGGTTCAAAATGATCGAGCGGCATTGAAGATGTGTTCGAGAGTCACTATTGCGTGGTAACGATGAAAGTAATGGTGAGACGTGTAACATTTTGCTGTAAGCAGGAGGCCACATTTGTATAAGATCAGATAAATGCTCCGTGCAAAGAAAGACAAGAGAGCAGTTAACGACAGATACAAACCAAGTCATTGTGCAAACCTTATATGTATTTTATACTTCTGACTGCTTTCAGGCGTTACCAGAGGTCAAAGAAAAGAGCACTTAAAGGAGGCATATGCAAAACCAGCTTTTACGAGTTTGAGAAATCCTGTTTTGTCCTGCAAGTGAGGCTCGAGGCTCAGAAATGTCCTGTTTTCACCTATCCACGCCAAATACCTGTATTTAGCTGTGATTATTTTAAAATTAAGACTTCAAGTGACACACTAAATAATGTCACATAGCCACTTTTCAAAAATTAAAATATGTAAATGACAATACGCTGCTTGTGCCACAATGAAGAGGCAGAGCTTATCAGTTCTGTGGTATTAAACAGGAAGTCAACGAGCCCGTTTCTATTAGATTAGCCAAATTAGATCAATATTGCCGTTTATAATGAACAAAATGTAAAATGATGATCTACTTAGCTTATAGTTTAATACCAGGCAACAATTATAATATACATAATGTCTCCTTTAACATGTCAATTTTTAAAGTCTATATAACTTTGGTGGGATAAAACCTGTGGTAAATAATTATCATAGTTTTACATCTTTGTGAAGTTGTGAAGAAAGCTCGAAAAATAAAAGTTTAAAATTGCAGGATGAATCTCTTTGTGATGTCATCAAAAGGTGACGTACCATGAAAAATACAGAGACAATTTACAGCAACCGACACGTTTTTCTGGCGGTTTAAACTATCATTCAGTAAAATAAAGGTGTTATCAGGGATTATTGTTTGTCAATTCATAATTGTGTAATTTATATGGTTTTGAGCCCTTGTTTATAGTATTATTGCTAGGTAACTGTTTATTTTGAATTATCTCTATGTCACATCTGCTGCCCATGTCCAAACAGGAAGGACAATTACAAACTGTAGAATTGGTCAAACTGGGGACAAATGGGTAACATTTTCAGTAAAATGTTAAAAGGACACATATTCTGCTGCAGTGACTTTTTTTGAGCTTTAAATCATGTTCTAACAATGTTCCATCATCAGAAACACTCCTTAAGTTGCATTCAGCTGCGTTCACACTGTTTTGAGGAAATCCTGCTGAACTCCATCTGGGACAGTTGTTCACATCGTATACGTCACTTATCTGAGAATCTTTCGCCGTTTTAAGTAATTTAATCATTGCCAGACTCGTTCTGAGCTTTTTTTCTTGCTTGATGATAAGGTGTTGTACATTCTCTTCAAGAGATAATATGTCTAAATTGTGTATAGTGCTAAGCGCCATCTGCTGGTTGAATGCACTCAGTAACTGTCATTGCAGACAGCAAAGAAAAACTTTCATTATTTTACAATAAACTTTTTTTGTCTCAAAACATGAGATGGCAAATTTTAGGTGCTCAAGAGCATGTCTAAAGGCTAATAACAATAAAAAAAAATGCATAATATTTTTCCTTTAAATATAATCATTTTCACTATGTTTAAATTAACCTAACCAGTCATTTAGACTCCAAATATATTTTGTAAAGATTAGATTCAACATTGTCTGACCAGGCACAATGAAGGCAAGTTCATTCATTCACAAAATGTTTACTACCATTTATAATAAAAAGATTTCACAATAAGCAGCATTGTTTGAAATAAGAAGTTTATTGTTTATCGCCGGCAGCCTTTACATGATTTGTTACAGAATGGACTTTTGCAGCAGTTTCCATGTGATGAGCAGGAGTTCAGACCCTCAGTGCCTCGTCACAGATCACTTTCAGTCTCTTGTGATATGATCATGTTCTGTCCCCTGTGGCTCCGTGTTATTTTAAAGTCCTTTATGAGCGAGTCTCTGTACCTCTGTGTTTACGTCCCTCCAGCTGTTTGTGGACAGACAGCGGACGGCTAAACAGGACGTCCCTTTAAAACGTCTGTAGGTGCGGTGCCACGGAGTCTCTCTTTTAAACTTGATCAATGAAGTGATAAATGAAGTGCTGACTGCTGTGTCCAACTGTAAGGTTATAGATTTACATGTTACATTTAAGACATGTTGTACCCATTCATGTCAAGACAATGGGTTGTTAAAGGCACTGTAACAGATTTTCACGGTTTATAAACATGAAAAACAGAACTATTTCATTTTAAACTTTCCAGCCATTCTTATTCCTCACTTTCGTAACGCTTGTCTTGCATTCACCACAATGAGTTTAAGCATATTCCACTACTTTCAGAGGAATATTTTTTTCCATCACAGTAAAGCTACAACAACTTACATGCTAGTTTTTAGAAAATAAAATACTTTCTAATTAGATGCCAGCAGCTCTTTTGACCGTGAGACCTGCTTTTACAATGGCACTATGGAAAATTATATGGGAATACTACATTTTAATCCATTCAGGTCCTCGAACACTAACACAATGACCCAATGAAAACCTGTCTCTCGCCTCAGCGCTAAAACACATGCTAATGTAGTGTTCCTCTGTATTCAAGATTAATTCTTATTATTTAGCCATATTGTATGTAAAAATCGCCTTTGCTTTATACAGATGTTTGGTCCTAGTTTTTCCGCACCTGCTTGTGTCCTTAAAGATAGATGCCCAGAATGTGGTTTTACACATACCATTCTTTCATTCATTCAATTACAAATGTTTTGTGGCTAAAAATACTATTTTGTTTTCAGATTGTAGAATGTGATAATGCCATGCTCTCAAATGGGGGGATATGAAATAAATAACATTGGCCTATGATGTCATTTGAACACCATCAGCACCTTAAAAAACATAATTTTACTGTGAGCGGGGTCGTCTCCATAGAGCCGAACTGTACCAGCTGTTTAATGCCAAGCAAAGCAAAAACATTTCCATGGAGACAAGCAGGTGACAAAACCAATGATAAAAAGATACATAATGCATCTTTACCATGTGAAATTATACGACAAATGAAATGTTTGGTTTTAACACGATCAAATAAGAACGTTCATAAAAGTGATGAATCTGTGTGTTTGAAGATTTTGCAGTTTAAAATTCTTCTTTGATCCTTTGACTCATTCTAAGAGGCTCTACTGTTCTAACTCGGTGTAACTAACCTGACTTGGCAGAGGGCCGGTTCAGGTTGGTACAAGTACATTCTCCCTGTGACCTGTCGGAGAGGCACCTGCCTAATAACATTAACCAGTGCAGCTCTGTTTCATTATAGAGTTTCAGGAGAACACCTGGAGGAACGTGAAACCACACAGGCCTCTGTTTTAAATAAAGCTCCCATTTTCACCTGCACCTGTCCCATCACGGCTAATCTAACCCTCAGACATCTTCAGACCCAACTGATAAAGGCGTCTTTATCAACACTTGTTTAATTAAAAACACACCCACTCTTTCAAGAGGATACATCAGCTTATCATGTCTGAGCAGATGTTGAACACACTAAAGACGCGCTGGACACTTTATTCCAGTATGAGCCACTCCTGTGCTTGTCTTACATATTCAATCAGACCAGTTAATTATTGGATTAACTCTTGAGATATAAGACAAACATGCAGACGTTCAAACACAAACAAAATTAAAGTGTGAAGATGACATTCACTGTAGGTGCTGAACAGTTACAAACATTAAGGGCTAAGATTTTCTGTGAAATTGCTTTTTAAAAAAAAAACATAATTCCTACAGAAGTTTCTATTGTATTGTATCATTTTGGTCATAGGCTTGGCAAAGTTTGACACTAATTGCTTCATTGCCACAACATGTGAACAAACCTTGAATGTCACGTTTGTCTTTTCTTTGAAAGGTTTGAGAGTCTAAAATAAACGCTATAAAAGTCTGATGAATTATTATTATTTGAAACAAATGTTGAAGAGCCTAAGACCTCAAAAAACTAACATAAGGTGTACCTTATAACAGTGCAAGGTTCACAAACCTTTTTCGTCTCAAGTGCCCTCTGACCTTTGCCTGACAATCGAAGTAGCCACCATATTGTTTAATGGTTATTCAAGTATTACTATTGCATGTTGTACTTTTTTTTTTTTTTAAGTGTTCAATGTTTCAGTGTTCAAAATTGTATAACAAAAACGTTGTTGGGAACATTTTATATTCAAATACTATTAGATTTCACCTTCCTTTTAAAATCATAAAGTGTTTAGCGCGCACGTACCCAGGGGTCCCTGTACCCCTGATTAGGAAATATTGCCTCCTTATAAGATGTTTGAAATTGCACTTGCACTTGCCTTAATAAATAAAGAGTTCAAGCATTCCACTGAGGTTAAGAGAATTATGATATGAAAGGACAAAAGAAACAATACTTTGTAAAAGGAGAGAACAATCCATAACAAAAAACAAACCAAAAACAGCAGATAAAGGGTGATCACTTCAAGTTATATTCTGTTAATGTTTTGTTGGATATATTGATAAAAGAATTGTAGTATTGTTCTATTTCTATGAATACTGTGTGAATAAATGAGGTTTATTGTTGAAGTATCTTGATTTATGAACACGAAACTTGCCAAATAAATTGTAACTAGTGTCATCCTTTCACCAAACCTCCACTTTTCCCTCTTTAACTTCCCTTAACCCCGTGCTCCTCCTCCTCCTTGTATCTCCTCTGTTCACGTCCCTGCGCCCGCCTTTATCTCGTCATCCTGCCATCGTGTCCTCCCCCTTAAACCTCCCCCGCCCCTGCCGCCTCACCCATCGCCCGGTGAGTTTTAATGAAGTCTGTTGTGGTGTAATCTGTGGGTGATCGGCCCTCTCACCTCCCTCCTCTGCCTCAGGTGTGTCGACCAACAGTGGCCCATTGTTCTGCGGATCCCGCCTGGCACAAGCACACACCTGCGGCTTAAATGATAGCTGTATTCACCTTTCACACACAGAACGAGCAGAGGTATGTGTAGGAAAGAAGTGAGCGTCTCAAATCGCATCCTGATATCTCCGAAGTAAAGATCAAGGGTGAGGGAAAAATGCCATAAATAATATTGGCAGGTTTTTGTTTGGACAAGGCTGTGTTGTGTTTGATTTCAAGAAGAGGAAGAGTCGAGCAAGAGCAGCAGATCTGAACATGGCAAAAGAATTTCTATTATTAATCAATGCATTTATGTAGTGTTTAATCTGGCATTTAGTATTGCTCTTATCCTTATTTAAAGCATGACTGAATGCTGAGGAACACATTTCTTTCTGTCATATTGTTTTTGCTTGTTGGAATGATTATTATTTCTAACCCTACTTTATCATCAGAATAAGACATTTACATTGTCTGAAAAAAAAAATTAATAAACTAGGAATTTCTTTTGATATAGTGCAACAGGAAACAAAGAATAATAATGCTTTACAGATTTGTCGAAATCTCTCAAAGTGCTACACTTTTGTCATTAGTCTTTCCCTCCACACTCTGTGGTGTTAAGCCACTTATGTAGCCACAGCTGCCCTGGGGCAGACTGATGGAAACAAGGCTGCTAATCTGTACCACTTGCCCCTACTACCAATCATTCACAGACCACTTTCATACTACGCAATGTGGGTGAAATGTCCTATTTATAACGTTCTTGTCTTCAGTTTATAATGTATATATGTTTTCTTGTAGTTAGAGTGGGCCACAATTAAAGGAAAACAACAAGTCAAAGACAGATTAAAAAACAGAAGGAGAAAAAGTAAAAAATAAACAAGAATCCAAAAACATAGTCACCTTACCATACATTAGAGGCATAACAAAACACATACTGAGAGCAATGAAAAAACAAACCAAACCACACAACTTCTAGTTCACCTTAAAGACCAAATCCCCCAAGAAAATAGATGCAACGCCGTATACGAGATACTATGTACCTCATGCAATAAGACATACACAGGTGACACTGGACGGACATTCAACATCAGAAAAAAATAACACCAAACTGAATGAGAGAAAGAAACAGGAAGACTCACAAGGACAAAGAAGGAACACGCAAAACAGGAAAACCTAAAATCCGCAATATCAGACCACAGCAAACGGAACAAACGTATCATGGACTGGGACGGGGGTCGGGTCATAGGAGCTGAAACCAACAAGTTCAAACGCTGGATCAAGGAGGCCACTGAAATCAGGAAACGAGGGAGACACTATCAACCGTGATGAAGGAGCTTTTATCACGTACATGGGACAGCCTTCTCCAGAGACCACCGAGCAGCAGGAGGCGTGGTCAGATCTGTCAGGCTGACCACGCATCAGGAAGTAACAAAAGCTGTTAAGTGACAGTTCTGAAGATGGCTCACAGAACAGCTGGAACAAGGTAAACACTCACAAAAAGTGTCTGACAAAAAGAAAACATATATATATAAATATATATATACATACACACAGGTGAAATGTCTTGTCTAAGGACTAGGGATGGGACAATAAACAGTAATATTGTTTATCATGATAAAAAGGCAAGACATCGTTTGTGCTGCATTTTGTTTAATCGTGATAATCGCCAGCAAAGATAATCGCCATTTTGTCACCAGATTGTGCAGAAAAAAAGCAACTTACCCTTTATGTTTTCCTCTACATTGTTTTTGTTTCACTTATAATAAAGTACAAATATATCAGAAGTTGTTATTTATAATGAGAAAGTAATGTCTTTATATGTCACTTTTTCAGAAATTTTAATAACTATCGTGATATTATCGTTAATCTCAATTGTTTTGGCCATGATAATCGTGACATAAAATTTCAATATCGTCCCATGCCTACTAAGGACACAACCACATTTCCTCCAGTGCCCCCCTGTGGCACCTGGTGTTCTCCCATCTAAGTACTGACTTAAGGCCTGACCTGCTTAACTTATCATCTGACAAGAGTAGGTGTTGACAATCGAGTATGGCCGATTGTCCATCCATAGAGATGTAACACATGTTTAATGCCATACTGAGGAAAATTCTGGGCAAAAGTCTACATAGAGACCAACAGGAAAACAAAAGTAACTTATTTCACCTTTAAACTAGTGTTTGAACTGCAGATGAACGACTACAAACCTGTGGCCTCTAAAATGTTTGACCGATTTTTATATAATTCTCTGTACCTTCACGTCAAGCTTCTCTCAGATTTGAGCTTCTCTTCACACTCCTTCTCATCTGGACACAGCTTTGGTCCTGCTCATTTGGCTGTAAGTTCTTTCGGGCGACAGGTCTCAAAAACCCAAAGCAATCTATGCCACCAAACAAAAGACTAACAGGGGATTTCCAATACACCTGCCGTAGTTAATGTTTAGGGAAACGGCCGGCTAATCTGTTCCTGTCTTTACCACTGAAACCTGAAGTCACCCGTAGCTCAGGGCCAAACGGGGAAAAGGATGAGCAAGACTCACAAGAGGTGAAAGGATAAAACAGAGGTGAGGCGTAACATGAGGAGCAGAGGAAAGTGCACATGGGAGCAGTGTGCGCGTCGTAGTGAGCCGCTGTAAACCTGTGCAGGCCTGAGGCGGCAGTTTAAAGGATCACATGTCAGAGAGAGACACACTCAGACAGGAGCGTCTCACCTCAAGACGACAGGATCAGGTTTATCTGATGGGAACCCAAATACTCAGCACAAATAAGTGGATACGGGAACTGAGCGATGACGAGGGGTAATATAATTTAAGATGGAAAAGGTCCAGTTTGTGACAATAACAGAGAAACATGAAATCAATGCTGGAGCCAGAGTTTCAATCAATGCAGCAACCTCCATCCATTTAAATAATGGACTTTATTGATCTGTAAGGGCTATTACTTAGACTCAGAATCTCACACACTATCTGATAATAATAAAATAATCTAAATAATTAAAGCAGCAAAGATAGCTAAAGTGTAAGGTACAAATATAAAGATTTGTATATGTAAAAGTCAATTACATAAAACATAAATATCGAGGCTATGAAAGGTGGGATCAGGAAAAAAATGAAGCTTGTTAAAATATAATTATCATTTGAACACGTATTCAAATGTGCATCATGTAACTTTTCTGGTGGAGGGTTCACTATATTTGCTGGTCTCCATGACGATGGTACAATGTTCTACAGCAGTGGTTCCCAAAGTGGGGGTCGGGACCCCCCGGGGGGTCGCGAGAGGTGAGCTGGGGGTCACGAGATGATTTTAAGATCACACTTTAATTAATATGACATTGTATTTGCTCTTTTTTATTAATCAAAAACAGTATATTTTAGAGAAACAGGGTCCACTAAGACAATAAACTATTCAAATAACCAGTATTAAACTTGATTTCACACTTAAAATTATTGCTACTGTAATTTTCATTTCGCTTTGGGGGTCCCGAGTGGGTTGCATGGCTATTTTGGGGGTCCCAGCCAGAAAAGTTTGGGAACCCCTGTTCTACAGTGTTGTAGATTAAATTGAAGTGGCCTTAGAGTTGAAATACGAGGCATGAAACTGGAGCTCTGACACAAGTTTTTCTTTTTTACATCAGTACCTGGAGACATGAACCTTAAGACATTGCGATTGTGTGCATTCCAGTCCAGTCTTCTTCTGTTGTAGGGAGTCATGCTCCTCTGATGAAGGCAAAGGCAACAAGAGCTGAGCTGGCAGTGTTTGACTGGCAGAGGGGAGAAGTGCTATTTTGTCCCACACACAGTATGGCATTATCTATCTCCATTTGTTCAGTTATAGATGTTTTTAGTCCTAAAAATACACCTTTTAAACCTGCATTTTTGTGACTGGTTTATATTCACAGATTGCACTGTGACTTGGAGTGTGTCATGTTTGTCTTCATGGAGAAAGAAAAGTTTGACATACATTCCGGATAAAGCAATGCCATTTCCATGGAGACAAGGAGGTAGTAGACCATCTATCAGAAGAAGTTACCTAGTGCACCTTTAAAGCACACAAATGCATTGCTTTTGAGTACCTCTTTTAGACATCATACATTTTAGATCTTGAAATGATGTATTTTCAGAATTGACTTTATAGTGAGGTGTTCCCAGATCAGGATTTATGTGCACTCCATCTACTGGCAGCCGAGGGAATTACCATGGGCAAATAAACAAAACGCTAGCTTGCCAATGACATGCTAGTGTATGAAAAAAGACTTTGCACAAGTGTCCTTTAATGACAAATGGTGACTAGCTGTACTGGTTCTGGATGGAGCTCTGTTAAATTCCGGTGTGGGCTGTTCTAGTCTTGGTTTAATCCAGGTCCCAGATTTAGTCCCAGGTTTAGCCCCAGTCAAAATTTGAATGTAATGTGTGGCAAGTGTACATGCACCCAAGGTTGGACAGACACAAGTTGTTTTTTTTTAATCTTCAGGAAGTTTGTGACATTTTGAATAAGGGCATTGCATGTTTATTTCATATATAGCGCGTTGATAAACAAGCGCCTCCTAAAGCTCTGTGTGAACGTGTGTTTACTGTGTCATATGAGGAAGAGCAGCTCACGGCGGAGCAGCAGGAGTCTGACTGACACCTCAGCCCCTCTGGCTTCACTTTGCACTGTTTGAAAGACAATGATGGCATACCATGTCTTTACATCCATACATCCACTATGTTTTTTTGTAAATATTTTAAGAGCATACTTTTAAGAATATGTCTTTCTAGCGACAAGTCAATTTCTATGTTGGTGTTATGACATTATGACCCATATATTTGTGATAACTGTGCCTGAAGAGGTAAAAATGTAACACAAAGTTGAATGTTTTTCCTTCATCAGCACGAATACACTAAAAGGATTTTCTCACACAACATCTGTTTAATCCCTGTTGTCTAGGCTCCAGAGCAAAAGAAAATGTAATTCTGTCAACTGGACAAAAGTTTTAAAGTAGAACTGAATATTTTTATCTTATTAAATGTTTTTGTAAGTCCGTGTGGTGGTTGTAAATGTATTTTCGGCCGTTTGAAGCAGCCGCCGTCTCCCCCTGCTGTCTCTGAGCAGAAAACCAGCCTTGCGTTTCTCCTGACGCCGACCCAAAGGCAACTCTCCTGAGAAACCTTGGCTCTCTTTTTTATATTAAGCGACATGAAATGTTTTTATATGTGATTAAACTTCATTATTTCAATAAAAAGGAAGGGGGAAAAAAGAAAAAAAAGCTTTAGCCGTTATTTTACTGGGAGTGTATGTTCACAAGAGACCTGCAGGGGGAGCGCTGTCGCTGAAGTTACGGAGTTCTGCTTAAGATGTTTCGCCACTTATCCATGTAGCTTCTTCAGTTCTGGTGAGTCGGTGCCTTATATCTGTCTGAAAGGCGAAACTAACACAAGCTAGCTGTTTACAGTGAGGAATATATGTTGTACCATTTGTCCCTTCTCTCACTCACCGAATTTGCATTTGTGAGGTGGCTTTGTGAGCTGAAAACTAAACTGATGATTGGCATTAGAGCAAAGGTTTGTCACTGTAAAGTTGGAAATCCTGTAATGCGATCAAAAGTGAGAGCTCTAAAGGGGTATTCCAGTGTATTGAAGTAGTCCTGTATGGAGCGCTTGTAAAAAAGCTGTAAGATGAAAGTTACAAAGTGTGCCAGGGCTGGGGGTGAAACGGTTTGTTCCTAAACTAAATAAGAACATGCAGTCTTTCAATTAATAACAAGGTAGATTAAGTGTCTTGCCCAAGAACATAAAGCCGTATCGATGTTGTTGGCTGTGGAGATCAAACAAACAACCTTCAGGCAACTGGGTAACACCTGAGTTAAACCATTAACAAAAAGTCTCCATCTGAATGTTGAAATTCCATGAAACATGTCGCAGAGTCATTCACCATATTTTATTTTGAAGCATGAGTGAAGAACATGTTTCAGACTGAACAGTAAGCCCCGCCCACGTACACTTTCCTCTCGCTCTGAAGTTCAACTATGACAAAGAAATGACAGTCTGGGATTGAAATACAGCAGGTTAGTTGCTCTCTCGACAAGGTTCTCCTCCAACAACGTGTCTGATTGGATGAAAATGACGGTCTTGCTCACTTATGGTTCTCATCCAACAAAATGCCATTTAAACTAAGAAAATACATTCAGTCTTATATTTTCCACCATTATCTGCCTTTACAAAATGCAGTACGGATAAAAAGTGTTATCCTGAACTACAAAAAGAATGAAAGTTAGGTTCAGGCCCTGCAGTAGACACTCAGTCGACCAGGAAGCTTCTCAGATCTTAAAGTGTATATGACAGGTTCAACTACACATTTCACTAAAACACAGTGACCATGATTATATTCTAGATTTTACTAAACATTTTGTCTATTTGTCCCCAGTTTGACAGTTTTTGCAAATTTCATAATGTTACTTCCTGGTTGAACATGAGCAGTGAATATGACATAGGTAGAGGTAATTCCACAACTGTTACCTAGCAACCATACTCTACTAAATTACACAATAGCTATGAATTGAAGATAAATAATACGTGTTAACAACTTAATTTTATTGAATGGTCATTTAAACTGTCAAAATGTGTCTGTTGCTGTGAATTGACCCTATATTTTCAATGGGATGCCGATTCTGTTTTAGAACTCAGCACTACTTCCTGTCATTTTGAACTTTTATTTTTCAAAATTTCTTCACAAACTGCAACTTCACGGAAATAAAACTATGATAACTATTTACCACAGGTTCTAGCCCACAAAACTAACTCATTACTAGAAAAAATACGAGAACAATAGACTTTAAAACCTTTGTCCAGTTGACGTAATTTAACGTAAACTAAGACCATATTAACCCAGTTTCTTTAGTGCCATTTAATGGAGACAACAACAACATTTATGTACCGTGTCTGATTACAATGCGTCAGTATTTCACTCCAAAGTTCAAGACCTCACGCTTCAGGCCTGACTTCGTACCTGAGCTCCACTGTGCGGTTGGGAGCACTGTAAAGTTGTGAAGTATTTCGAGAAGCATCTAAGTGGGTTATGTGCCTCTGTGACGTTAGAACATGGGGGAAAAGGGGGGGAAAGGAAAGGAGCGGGGAGGGCGGGTATAAGAGCGGGCCTTTTGTGATTTTACATGTGACAGGAGTGAAGCGAGAGATGGAAATAGAACAATGGAAGAAATGCGGAGATTCTGAAAGAGGCCCTCAAAGACTTCCAACTCAGACGCTGATAAAAGGGCCGTACTTCACACCGCTGCACCCTCCTCTCTCTCTCCCTCTCTCCCTTTCTCTTTCTCTCCCCCTCTCTCTAGAGTAGTGTGACAAGCGTGATGTTTTCAAACCGAGGAGACGAGTCGC
Organism: Rhinogobius similis; assembly: GCA_019453435.1. Classification (NCBI taxonomy): domain Eukaryota; kingdom Metazoa; phylum Chordata; class Actinopteri; order Gobiiformes; family Gobiidae; genus Rhinogobius; species Rhinogobius similis. The sequence continues at coordinate 16,772,153 of CM033622.1, forward strand.
GGCAGTGTCACATCCTGATCGCGGCGCGGATAAAAGCAGAGTAAACATTGTAAACATGCCAGGAAATTTTGGTCAAATCTCTCAAATGCTGGCGATACCAGTAAAGTGAGGATGGCACTGTCTGTGTGTCACGCCGAGGTGGACTTGCAGTTGTGAAAGGTGCTTTGTGTGGTGGGGAAAACTGATGATTTGAGCAAAAACTTGTCATTGTAAAGTTGGAAATCTTGTAGCGTAGATCAAAAGTGACAAAGATCTAAAGGGGTATTCCAGTGTATTGAAGTAGTCCTGTATGGAGCGCTTGTAAAAAAGAAAAAAAAAACCTGTAAGATGAAAGTTACAAAGTGTAGCAGGCTGGGGGTGAGATGGTTTGTTCCTAAAAATAAATAATTTTGCTTGTTTGAAGCAAAGAACATGCACATCCTTTCAATTATGAAGGTATTAAAGTGTCTTGCCTTGGAACACAGGGCAGTACGATGTTGGCGGCTGTGGGGATCAAACAGACAACCTTCAGGTAACTGGTTTAATCTGAACTACTGTCCAAAGAATATGACAGACGTTCACAAAGGTTGAAAAGATGAAGAACAGGTCAAGCAACAGGCAATGTGTAGCAACTGTGTCACGAAATACTTTACAATGCAATGGAGTACTAGATTTAACCCAAATATGCGTAAATGTAACACGGTAATAGCTGTGTAATCAGAAGACAATTAGTTCGGCTCAAGAAGGGAGTGACAGGAGACTGAAGATGCTTTGCTTTAGTACCATATATTAAGAAAAAAAATGTATTAATTGACATACAAACAAACCAGTTGGACGAACAAATTGTGTCCATTCACAATAGACAACCCACAATTACAGTAACAACAATAAGAAATTCATAATAAGAATCAAATTCAATGAAATATTCAAAGTAGGGCTGTAATCGACTAAATAAATTCTTGGACTAAAGACCTTCCCTGTTGGCCGTTTAATCGACTAAAAAGGGCAATGTGGCAAAACTATGAAGTATCTTTCTGTATCTGACCCAAACTGCATAAAAAAAACAACTGCACTGGAGTTTATGCGAAAAAATAACTATTTAAACAGAAAAGTACCAGGAAACAGTGTATTTATATGTTAGAGATATATAAATGACTAAACTCATGATTTACTCCAAAATCTCACTCCATATCTTCACTTTGTCACTGCTTTTGTCGTACAAATCAAAATAAAATAATTAGTTGACAAATAAAAATGTTGGTCGACTAAAACCTCATCGACCGATTAATCAACTAAACAACTAAAAGACTATAGCCCTAATTCAAAGTGCACTAACAATGAATAATTGTAGATGCAGGAATATATCAAGTGTCCAGCAATAATAAATTGCAATATCAAGAGTCCAGCAATGTAAATTGCAGCCAACGACACAAAACAAAATCAACCCGGCCCACCCACAGTTAATTGAAACTCGTAGATGTCTGGGTTTGACCATAATCCAGAGGGCAGGGTAGTGCAATAAAAGTTTGTGAGCAGAAAGATGTAACTTTCAGTGGGCAATGGGCGTGTGAGTGAGTGGGGTGAGAGTTTGGTGGGCTGCAAAGAGCCCCCTACCGGCCTGGCAGGAGAGATGTGGCTCTGCGATTCACTCAGATTCAGTGGCTCTGTAGACTCGAGGCCGGCTCCTTCAGCATCAAAGTTCAAGAAATCTGGCCTGCACAACAGGACCAAACTTCAATAAATCAAAAAAGTAACAATAAACCAAAACCCTATCGTAGGTAGGATAACATTACCAACATAACCAACACAACTAACATTATCAATATCCACAATATCTAGAGTGCACACACTTAAGTAAATATAGCACTAGTTGCAAGTAAGTTCAAATGGAATAATTCGACAGTAGAAAATAGTACAGCAATATACATTAAATACAATTAACATTTCAAATCAATACTAAAATATTAGCTGCATAATTCCCACGAGAACACGCCGAAATACCACCTGATTTGTAACGGAGATACTACATAGGCAGAGATGCAAATAAGGAGAAAGATATCACAGGATTTGTGACCTGGGCTTCTAAAAACAAACAAAAACATATGAAAAACAGTGGTCATATTATTGATAAAGTGGTGAAGAGAGCATATTTATTTATTTGTTTATTTATGTGATAGGGACAGTGCATATTAGTGAACATCTAAATGATGGGGTAAATGTGCCAAATTATTCCAAAGATGCTATGGACTTGGAGAAGCAGCTTTCTTATATAGTTTGGAAAAATAGTCAGGTGGAGTTGTACGCTATACCTGATTTTTCCTGTTTTACTTTCATGTACCCATTTTTTTGCATGTAGTAAAGTAAAATCTGTGTTGAGTATAGCATTGTAAAAACATCTATTCGGTGGAAAATGAGACCACAGAGCTTTCTCTGCATCTATTTATTCATCTTATTCCGGAAGTTGCCTTGGGAACCGCCATCTTGTTTCTGTTGTATTAGTTTAACATGAGGTAGACGAGCTCAACAGACAATAAGTTCTACATGGACTAAAAAGACGTTTTCAGGCCGCCCAGAAAATCAATGCGTTGCTGACTTGTTCTTGCTCTTGATGTGTGCATTATACATTTTACGCAAATCAATCTACTTTACACAATGTTTAGTGACGAGACTTTTACCTCGTTTGTCATTTGCATGAACAGACGTCTCGTCAAATGGAAGTGCATTTACAACAGACCTCTGTGACAAAAAGAGGCAAAAGTGGGCGAGGCGGAATAAGGTGAATAGAGCGTTTTATTCAACAAGAAACAGGAAGTGTGCCGTTGCTAGTTTTACCCGGGATGACAAAACTCGCTCTGGGCCCAGATAGACTCGTGAAAATGTCTGAATGTGTGTTTTTATTAATCCATTATTGTTATACCTCACTATTTGTTGTTGTTGTTATTATTTTTATTTATTTCAATTATGTAAACAAACAAACAAAAACAAAAAGACAGTTTCTTATATCAATAAAGCTTCTGCCCCGTGCTTTGGATGTCTCCACCTTCTAATGTTTTTACCGTCATTACAGGAGGACCATTTTGTTTCTGTTAAATTGAATTAAGGATAATAACATGCCCGTTACTCCTCACTTCCCGCCACCAACATAGCTAAGTATTAAAAATCTTCAGTTGTCTCTGAAAACATTTTACCGCATTTCTTCCCGTGATGCGATAACTTGTTAGCCTGTCTGAAGTAATTGTTTCCTGTGAATTTCCATTGTCTGCACTTGATGGCTGCGCTCGCTAACTTTCTCTTCACATCTCCCCCGGTAGCCCTCCTCTGATGCACGCGGAGAGGGGGAAGCTAATTAGAGTTGCGCAGCCTTGGAAGTTGGCGAGCGGGGGGATAGTTAGCGGGCGGACTCACGGCGGCTCCCTGTGACATGATTGATTTGGACTGTCACTGCGCTCAGCTGGATGTCCTCTCCATGGCCACAAAAAAAAGGATTACATCGTCTCACGGTAGGCCACGCCCCCCTCCGCACAGACACCCCCCGTGATGTCATTGTTCCGCTCACTTCAAAGCAGCGCGGACGCATTAGCATTTTTAATCAGGGGCGAAGGCTGGACTGCCACTTTAATCTTTTGGCACAACTTCTTTTACTCAGAATAATTAAACATTTTAGAGCTGCGGAGTACAACAGCATTCTAATTGGGATAGTTTTTGAATGCGTAAATGTTCTATTCAACTTCTAAACAAATCGCTCACACAATTTTATGACCGTGTGACCCAGGGGTGAGAATTTCTGTTCCTTTTCATCAATTACGAGCGATAATTAGGGTTTTAGCACAATATTTATATGTTGTGACATGCACTTCGTTCATACAGTGGCTGTGGTTACAAAAATATTAACATTTTCACATTTTTTGAATTAAAATGTTACTAAAGATTTTGATCTCAGTGGGTTTAAAGGTTCATCATAAACAATAACTAAATGATCTCTTAAAATGGGACACCTACGTTGGACTAAATATGCCTTAATTTTTTTTTTGGTGCCCTTTTTATATTTAAATATGATTGAATCCATGTGGTTAAGGCTTCCTCGTGTTATTCATTCTAACTTTTCTCATAAAAGCAACATTTGTTTTACTCATAATAACAGAAACCTTTCTCATAAAAGCAGCAAAAAACAGAACTTCTCATAAAAACTGAAACTTTTCTCAGTAAAATGAAACAATTCTCTTTAAAACAGAAACTTTTCTCATAAAAATATAAACTTTTCTCATAAAAACAGAAACTTTTCTCATAAAAAAGAAACCTTTCTCATAAAAATAAAAACGTTTTGAACATTTCCCCATTAAACAGAAACCTTTTTTTTTTTTTTTTTTAAATTCAAGTGGACTCAATAAGCTGCCGTACTGTTCTTGTTTTTTTCTTTGTGCTTTGTGTTATATTGTAAATAAAAAAGAATAATTTAAAAGCATCTCACAAAAAGGCCAGTAGATAAAGTGAGTTTTCTCTTTTCAGGCAGTTTGTTCTAAAGCCGAGGAGTCCGAACCAAAAAGGCTCCATCACCCTTTACTTTTGAACAGCCACAAGCATTTTAGACCATGTCACCCATCGACCCTCTCTCTGTAATGGCGACGATGTTGACAGGTTCAGCTACATGCCTGATACTACGACACACCAGCATGTGATGCAAAGCCATCTGTACGATAATGAGAGTTAAGCTGAGGTGATCGTAAAAACCTCACCCAATTATTTACAGTGTGACCCGGTGTCAGTCTAACGGCCCCATCTGCAGCGAGGCTTTAATTAACACTTCAGAGTTTGGCCTCGTGTTTCTGCACAAAAGTCTGCTCTCTTTTTCACGTGCTTTCTTCCCTCTAAACTACAGGTCAGCAGAAGGGTCAGAATACAATTGTCCTGTTGTTGAGTTAGAGGCCTCCTGTGAACACGCAGACAGATAATTAGTGCTATACTCGTGGAGAGGGGACAAAAAAGATGTTAATTTCCTCCAAAGAGGTCTTCCACTCATTATTCAGTTACTCTCTCGCTCTCTGTGTCTGACTGAACAGTTTTACAGTTGAGTTGTTAAGGTTAATAGGAGCAGCGGCCATGTTTTCAAGTTAACGAGATTAGCTTTGATTGGTCCTTCCCGTCCTCTCACAAATCATTTCTCTATTAAATTATCTCAACTCACTTTCAATATCTCCCGGTTTGAGAGGTGCATGTGTAACTTTTTGTGAAGATTACCCGTTTGTTTAGCCTGAGATGTTCCGCGGTGTAATAGTAAACATATATATCTCCATGGAGACAAGCAGTTGACACCACCAGGTCAAGTTACAATCTGATCTGTAGCAAGACGAACCCACTCACAGTACGGTTTTGAAAAAATAAAAAAGTAATAAAAATACTTCAACAAAAACAAGATAGATAGGTTCAATGTCATATGGAGGAGTCCAGGCAAAGCGATCACATGTTCATAAAGAGACAGTGCACCTTTAAAGGGCCTGTACCTGGTTTATACTGTTTTGAAACGTATAAAATAGAACTAGGTCATGCACCCGATGTTTTGCATTTATAAGGTAAAATCTGTGTTGCCTCAGTACAGATATATGTCAAAAGTATCTCTTCAGGTGAAAATCAGACCGCAGTACTTTCTAATAATAGAGCATTTTATTGTACAAGAAGCAGGAAGTGCGACGTTAGCTTTATCTGTGACGACAAAACTGAGCTCAGAGACTCGTGAAAAGTGCTTATAAACTCATCGCGGGGAATATTTAGGATGCTGGGAAGTGAGAGATACATGTGACTGCTGTGAAGACTTTAAAATAATTTCTGTTTTTCATAATTCAAAACAGGATAAATCAAGTACAACGCCATTGAGTAAGGAAAGGTAGAAAATAATGAACTAACAAAACATATTCATATTGTGTTTGTTTAATTCTTTTTTTGCATGGTTGGGTGATGATTTTGTCGCTTGTTCTTGTGCCACTATTGTCTGTTTTGTTTCATATATTGAAAAAATGCATTGGATTTGTAAAATATCTTTCAAGAAACGTGAAAGTGCTTTACGTTGCATTATTTGTTCTCTCAACTCAGTGGGGGTCTGATTCTACTGTAGCCACAGCTTTGAGGCAGACTGATGAAGTGAGGCTGTAAATCCGTGCCATCAGCCCCTCTGACCTCCAGCAACACTCACTCACACCTCATTCACACTAATGTGGGTGCAGTGTCTTGCCTGAGGACACAACAACAGTCTCCAATCAGGACAAGACCTTCCCAGCCTCCAATATCAGACATAACCTGGCATTCAAGAGGTACAAGATGCCCTTCCACAGTACTGTTACAGGTGGGACAGTGAGCATGGGATAAGGCTGGACAGTCACATTTTGATCATGACTGAAATCCAGTCGTTTGTTATTGTCACTGATCAGCTTGAGTCGTTTTGATCGAGATGTCCTCCTTTAATCCTCTGACAATAAAAGAATGTGGTTTGGAGAGAAGTTCAAACTTAAAAGGAAGAAATATGACCTTTTTGGAATTAAATTGCAGCGTACTCTCTGCACGGAGGCAGCTGGCTTATTCAAAGCTAATGCTAACTTGTATTAAAATATAAAATAAACAACAACCACAACCCAACCACAACAAACCAACAACATTATTAAATATATTATTAAAGATTATTTCATTTCAAGTCTCGATGGTATGAATTAGAGTTAGCATAGGAAACACAAACACATCCCTTTATAAACGCACGATTCCTTTGGGAAAATATTCACCTGTTTTGTCTTTAACAACTTACAGACACATCTACCACAAAACTCTGTTCACTGCCTGATCTTATAGTATTTATTCCTTTTGGACTGACTTTGCAAAAACCCCATTGAGATAAGGTTAGACAGGAAGTACTGACGCTAACACTGAGCTGGTGCTGTTGTCCACTGAAAAGTCTTGCAGGAATTTAAGTCCATTTTCTTGTCAAAATAAAATACAATTGATCAACCCACGGAAGAAAATAATAATGATTCCTATACCTTTCGTCGACACAATGAGAATATGCACCTTTGGCAAGATTTATAGCAACAATCTTTTCGTTGGAAGGCGATTGCCATGATCTACTCTGCAGCGTCAGCCTTTCTTTCCCTCTGATAGACGCCACTTCTGTCACAAACTCCTGATGCATCACAACACTTGCAAAGACTCCAACGGCACACAATAAAAGTGTTTAGCGTCTAAAAGAAAGCCACCTAATCTGCATGATCATCAGTACGGCACAGTGGTGGTGATCAAATAGTGCACGGGGCTAAATAATAGATCACAATGGGGCTGTCGCTGCCTTTGTTTTGATGTGCGAAGAGAAATGTGCCTCGCAGTTTAACTTACACACGACTGTAGCGCGCCGCGGTTTGCCCCTGTCACCCGGAGCACTCATCGACGACTGGATTTGGAAGAAAAAAACTGTCACGAGAAACAGAAGACGAGATGGCTCCTAAAATTAGACAGCCTTTGCTTGAGTGAGGATCTGAACAAACGAGGTGGCAAAGGTTGTGTCACTGATAAGGAAGATGTCGGAAATGAAAAAAGACAAAAATACAGCCGATTACAATGAGGAGGCAGCGCAAACAAACTGGAGACATCACAGCTAATCGTGTTAGCGCGCTTTGATGTGTCACTGGTGTATATGATGAGCCGCGATCACAACTTATCGACTAATACTGTAAACATGACGGTAAAGTATCAGAGGTGAAGAGTGGGATCAAAAGCTGTAGAAAAGTAGAAACAGTACAGGCGTCGTTGTGACAAAATGAAGGGAACGTGACAAAAACGGGCAGATACAAAAGTACTTTAATGGACTTTTACATTTTAGATGGACTGTTGTTTTTCTGGTTCTTGCTACTGTATGGTGGCCTGGATGGTCCCGAATGTAGATTAAGTTAGTAACCCTGACATAAAGTGGATGTTTTTGCTGTTTTCATTTATTCTTTGTTCGTTCATGTATTTGTTTTGTTTTAGTATAAATTGTGTATGTTTATTTAGACTCTTTTTCTATTTATGGTCAGTTTATTAATAGTAATAAAGGCCTATATCTTTGACAAGTGTATGAGAAACAGTTATGATAGAATAATTCTCACATGCTTAAACAAAAGTCCTGATTATGAAATGAAAAGGCAAGTCCTGAAAGGTTTGGGCACAATAAAATAAGACACTTTTAAAAAGCATATACAATAGGTTTTATACAAAATATTGATAAATAAAGATCAGCATAATCAGTAAAATTCAAGACGAACCTCCAGTTTGTTATGATAACATAATACGATGAGAAGGGTACAATTAGGAAAATTATGTTCCTAATTATGTTACCAAGAGCCTGTTTACCATTTGCTGTTTGATTTGAAACAAACAAAGTAACACAAAACACACTAAACAACTTTAATGATGTGCATATGACAGGTTCTCGTGTTTTTCTAATTTTTACTTTGTTTGATGGGATAGTTTCTGTGGTAATAATTTGTCATATAGTTACACAGGGAAAAAATGAAAGTTTAAAACTATAGCAAACAGACCTGATTTCTAATACAGGACACACTTTTCTGACAAAATAAAGGTATGATCAGAAAATATTTTTTGTCAATTCCTTACTATTGTGCAATCTGTATGGATTTTGGCCCTTGTTTACAATATGGTTGCTAGGTAACGGTTGAATTGCCTCTATTTATGTCACATCTGCTGCTCATGTTCAACCAGGAAGTAACATTATAAACTTCCCCAAAATGGTCAAACTGGGGATTTTTACTAAAATCTTGAATATAATAATATATTTCTGTAAAATGTGTAATGAAACCAAACTAAACTAAACTTAAAACATGACCTGTACACATTCATCTCGCAGACAATGTTTGATGTTTATTGCAGAGAGCTCCTTAAAGGGCTGTATTGTTCCGGTAAAAGCACACAAGCATGATCTGTACAGTCAGTCATCGTGCACACATAATGGCAAAAGCACTGGGTTTTTCAATCAAAAATGTACGCCAGGGTTGCAGCCTTTGAGGGACGCTATGCTAATTTAGCTAACAACATCAAATATGTCCCAGTGAACCACCAAGGGACTTTTAAACTCTAATATCCTTCAGAAGTCCTTTATCTTAGCGCCACAACCTGCAAACAGGAACATAGTTACACCCAAGCACCCTATGGGTCCTTAGTTTAATTTCAGATCAGGTCCAATAAAGGTTATCGGCTCGCACACTAATGAACAAAGAGCCTGTATATGCACGCAGTGTTAGCATGTTTTCTTAGCCTTTCTCTCCGTCTGTTCTTTTCTGCGTCTTTCATGGTCGCCGTTTGATTTTTCTTTCTATTATTTTTTATGCCTTTGCGTTTTAAGTCGTGCATCAAAGTGACTGGAAACAATGCGCGACCCGACTGACTCCGACTCTCTCTTCGCGCTCTCCCGCAGACAGCGTTTGCAATCATAGCGGGGTGGTGCTTGTTTGATAGTCATTTGTTTTGATCTATGAACCCTTTGTATCTGTTTGGGTCGGCGACAATAAGAGATTAGACCCTAGACCCCGGGTTTTATGCGCGCAGCCGAGAAAGAGCAAACGCATGTCTTTGTTGTTTACGCTTTTATGTTTTTTTTGTGCCACAAATCTTGCGATCTCCTTTTATTTGCCTCACACTGATCTGCCTTTTGCTCTTAAAGGCCTCTAATGATAGGGAGATGTCGAGCTGCTAACTTTTTAGGCGCGAGTTGGCAAAAGGCGGCCAATTGATTCTTGCGGCGCGGTGATGGCATCCAAATTATGAAAACGGCATCACAGGACGGGCTCGTTGTAATCGAATGATGGAGGGTCGTATTAAAGATCTTTTTCCCGCGTCTTCTTCACCGTCAAACATCAAGGCGAGAGACAATGAGAGAGTTGGAGGACAGTGTACCAGCGGAGGCAGCGTCTGAAGATGAAAGCTGTCGAGGAATCAAAGCACTTCAATCACTCATTATACTCAGGACGCCTCCATCACCCGAGCCAGTCACCTCAGCAGAGCAAGGTCCTCTTAAGACGGACAGCAGGGGAGAGGCGAGAGGCGCTTCCACTCCCGAATTGTGAGCGTCCTGTGCGCAAACTTTTCCACATTCACTGTCAACTTAATTCAGTGTGAACAGCTTTTGCTTTAAGCTGTGCGGGCCTCTGACTCCGTGGTGTAACTTTTCTGCTGGAAGATTGCAGCGTGTATCCGTGGAGATGGAATTGTTTCGCCTGGAATGTTCCACAGTATGGCATTAAACTTATCCCTGATGCTGCCAGGTTAAATTACATGTCAGTGGAAAGTGGCGTCTGTGGAAAGGCAAGTTTTTCAGGGTATTTCTGAGCAACACAAACACCAATAATTGAATAAATGCATGATTGATGGGTTTAATGCTATACTGTGAAACATTCTAGGCAACGCAATGGACACTACGACTGAAAAGTTAGAAAAGGTTAGAAAAGAGAGGTTAGACGACATATTTCACAAAAATGTTGTCCCCAGTTTGACAGTTTTTGCGAAGTTTATAATTGCACTTCCTGGTTGGACAAGGGCAGCGACCGTGACGTAGTTAGAGGTAATTCCACAACTGTTACCAAGCAACCATTTTGAAAACATGGGTCAAAATCCATATAAATTACACAACAGTTATGATTTGACAAATAATGATACCTTATAAAACCTCTATTTTGGTGAATGAACATTTAACTTTACTATAATTAGACTTAAAACTAGATTTTTATTTTTTTTTAATAGTTTTTTATTCCACTTCAGCCTTTTTTTTAGGTTTATAATCTTACTTCCTGGTTGTAAATCATGACATCACACCAGGAAATTCTGTAACTGTTACTTAGCAACCATGTTGTACACGGGGTCAAAAACCCGAAATTATCATTTGACAAATAAAAATTTATGAGAACATCTTTATTTTGTTGATTTAATAACAAAAATATGTTTCTTGTGTTTTCCAAACATTTGGATGGATTCTGTCCAGCGAGATGTCATCATGTTCTGAAATGTTTTACTTCCTGTCTATTTCAATTTATGTTTTAAAACTTTTTCTTCACAAACTGCTTGATTGGTGTAAAACTCTAATTTATATTTACAACAGGATATTATTTTTACAAATAAAGTAAAAATGAGACAATCATAAAAACCTGTCATACACACTTTAAACCGCTGCCAAAAGAAGTAAACGATCACGAACAGCAAAGAACACGTCGTGCTCCAGAACTAGTTCCACTTTGATTTACAGTCAAAGTTCAAACCCCTGATATTACACAACGTGAGATTTGATATGGAGCAGATCTGAGACATTACATAAGACCCCAAAAGTTTGTTGACCTCAATAACTGCTCTAATGCAGTTCTCAACGTATATCGTCATAGTGACAGTGTGCGGACCCTCACCTACACTCCCCATTTGCCCCCCTTCTCTGTCCCCTCCCATCCCTCTGTTGTTTCGTTTTATCTTTGTGAAAAATAATGAAAGCAAGCACTTGCAAGAGCGTCTCCATTGATGTTCGAATACACAACCAGCAGATTCAAAAACACATTCTGGGATCAAAGTGAAACGGGGCAAGGGGGGGCCGCTTCCTTCCAATGAAATTATGAGCGGAGGAGTCTGGGGCGCACAGCTCATTTGCTAAGACTGTGAGGCAAATAGTCGTTAAAGAATGGACTATAAGTAGGCATTAAATGGAAATGCCTGCGATTCTGGTGGATTAGCATAAGAACCTTTTCTTGCCATGCCAGCTAATAATATTCATTTAAAATAAATACATGGGAAACGGATCTGTTTGAAAAGCGGGCCGATTGCACATATTTACTGAAGGGCCGTCGAAATGAAAGAGTGGAGAATGGAGGAGCGCTCGGAGGGATGTGGACCAGCGAATCATCAGCGCTTTGAAGTCCCAGAAAGTGGAAAATTAAAGTCTTTACAAAAAAATTAGGGGAGGAGAAAGGTTTTATGATTGTGTAGCTGCTGAAGAGCTAAGTCTGGAGATGTCAAGTGCGGACAATGAATCAAAGAGAGTCCAATCCTGCAGCGATGGTGGAGATGGCGCTAATAGATCACCAGTTATGATCTGAAGTTAAACCTCTTATGTCATAAAGACCAGTAATATTGCCCGTCTGATTGAATTTGATTTAATTTGTCTTCTTTGCATAAATATGACCATGTCTTCTCCAAAACTACTGAACTTATATGCTTCAACTGCATTGTTTTTTGTTTTGTTCAGGTCAGGAGGTGATTCACTGCTTATATTAGGTGTATGTTTCTGAGTGCTATAAAACTAGGTGAATACAGAGACTTCTTCAATGACAAAGTGAAGCAGATTCCAATTCCAATCGGTGTGTTGCTGAATTGTTGTTGCTTGTTGTAATATTTTAGAGGCGAGACTTTCCCCTTGTTCACCACTTGCGACGACTGAGTTCCCGCCAAACTGGAAGTGTCCATACATTGGAAGTGCAGATCTGTGGGAAAAAGAGGCTAAAGTGGGCAAGTTGGAATAAGGTGCATATAGTTCTAATCTGCGACTTAGTTAAAAAGTTTAAAAAACAAATTTTCTTACTTCTGTGTTGAAACCCGCTGCACTTTTATGACATTCTTTGGAGAGCTGCAGTTTAAAAGAGCGAACAGAGGAATTATTTTTCATTTGTTCCAAAATAGCTACACAACGCTACCAAATTATACATGTGTCACAGTTTAAGTAAATAAAATTGCTGAATGAAGTAAGTATCAGTGGGCGTGACACGAGCGGTGAAGACCTGGGCTGATGGAGCAATGGAGTCTAGTCCAGATTATTTAAACAATGGATCATTCTAAATACAACTTCAAGTGGTTTAATGACAAGGGGAACAAATATATTATGGATAAAAATCTACTAAAAGTCAATTTTGCACAATAGGTCTTTTTTAGTCAAAGGGTTAGGATTTGGGATTTGTGTTTTTGGGGTTTGTGTTTGTTCATTATGAATGAAGTCTTTGTTCATGCTTTATCAAGGATTCCCAAAATTGAATAATAATTGTTCTTTAATGACTACTATTTTGACAGATTTTTTTCCAAAATGTTTCCTGGAGTTGTCAGACTCAACCACTCATCGAAGACTCACACTGAACTCAGTAATTTAAAGTTCACTCCTGGCTGTGACAAATAGTTGGATAGAAGGTTTCGAATCTTTTATTTATAAAAAAACAACATGTACAAATAACTTTATTGTGTGGATTTCTTGCATCTGACTGGGCCTGTAACTCCAACTACAGATGTGGAAGTTTTATTTTGCCAGTGGAGCCTTTTAGTGACATGAAAAAGTCAGTTCTCAGTAGTCCGCACACATCAGTTGCCACAGTTGCTGGTAGGTTCTCCGCAGCTCGTAAGTTCATAGGCCGAGCCAATTAAAATGGCCCCCCTCTCCCCCCTGAAAACAAACAAACGGCCCGTAGAACACACTTGTTTATAGCCCCGGTGTCAGCGAACGCGCCCGTGTGCGTCCTCCTCCTAATGATGTTGCCCCATCATGACGGGCCCAGGCAGACTCTGACAGCCCGCCGCTAAAGTGGTCCGACTCCAGCCGTTTCTATAGCGACTGCCAAGTTCAAAGGCGGCCATCTTTCTTTTTCTGAACATAACAAGAGAAGAAAAGAGGCCATCACAGAGCAGGAGACCAAAGACGACCTCCGGGTTACACGTCAAGCCTAACCCCGGACCCCCTCCCGTTCCCGGCCCCCTAAGGCCCAAAGCGTCCTGCCTCGTCTCTGGATCCGGGCCTGAGAAGCAGCAGAGAGGTCAGCGCAGCCAGGTAAAGACTCTCCTATCAGTTTTATATTAGCCCAGTTCCTTAAAGTCAACGCTTTGAAGTGACACCAAAGTCTGATGCCAGTATCTCTCATCTTTTTTTCTAAAACACTGCAGTGTCGACATTTCAAGCATCTTTCGCTGTTTAATGTTTGGTCTTTGATTTTTTTAAAACACTAATTTTAACATCTTCAAGGCAGAAGTGAAGTTTGTGCGTTTGGGTTCTTTTGTCTGCTGTCTTCTGCCCTTTCTCTTTCTTTGTGTGAAATGAAAGGCTCTTAAAAGACGGACTTGTTAAAAGGCGGATTTCCATCAAAAGTAATGCACAATGCGCTTTTTTGGTGGTGACATTTTTGCTACTTGGCCGTTTTAACATGATGCCTGTCATCGATTTCTACAAAAGAATGCATTTCAAGAAGCAAACAAACTGAAACGTTTGATATATTATCATACAAAGTTGAACATCAACCAACAAAGACAAAGAACTAAATGAAAAAAACTCTTGTGTGTTGTGAAATGTGGGGTATTCAGCATCAAGTGTTGAACCAATTGCAGCACATCTGGAAATGCATTAGTATCTGCTGGGGGAAAGAACAGACATATGGACTTGCAAATTGTTCTCACAGATGAAAAGAAAGAGTTTTGAAAGAGCCATATATTCTGAAACCAATCCAGTGAAACAATGTTTTCCATTGAATCTGGTTTTTACTCAAGAAAACTAGCCTTATATAGATCAAAGATAGACAATATAACATTTTGGTAAGTCATAGGAGTCTATGACGCCATTTCGTTTTACTAAAGACAACCAATATAAATAGCACATTCAACACAAGTGTTGAGAAGGTAACTTTTTTTTAAATGAATAAAGTCTAATAATTATTTATTATTTGTATTTTAAATATCTTATTAAGGATGAGACCATGAGGTTTTGAACACATTTGTGGAACCATCTTGCAATTTAAATCCCTGTCTTTACATTTGGGTGTGATTGGGTTAAAGGCTGAGAAGTTGCATGTCTTTGAGTCGCTGATTTGGATATTTTAACGTTTTTCTTTTGTTATCTTTATTTGACTGAGTGAGCCCAATTTTTTGTTGGCCCTAAAGCCTCCTGATGAAATGGCCCAGATCCCCATTAGTAATACTTTTCACCACAATGTAAAAAATTCTCTGCATCATAAATCTGTACCTGATTTTGAACCATGAGACAGGAACATATTTTTGTTTGAACTGTTAGCCCCGCCCACTTAGTCCTTCTTTTTTCTCAATATTGCACCATGACTCAGAAACGACTGTATGGAATAGTCTTATGCAGCTATTTCCGTATAGTTCCTCTAACTTTCCTTACAATTAGCTTTTAGCTCTTCCTAAACTGCACCATGACAGAGGATCACAGTCTGGGATAGTGTCAAGCAGTTATTTTCCCATGATTCATAGCGTTCGATATGCCTGATTGGCCAAAAATAGGTGACCCGGCAAACGTTTATGCACTAGTTCTTTCCTAACAACGTGCATGTATAATGTGCACAGATTATACGTTACAAACCCAGTGTCTTTCCATGAAGTTGCTTCTATCAAACAATGTGTAACATAAAGAGACAAGAGTAAATCAAAATCAGGCACAGGGCCTTTAAGTCTCCCAGTTGGATAAAAAGAGTAGGAGTATGATTAAATCTCTGCCAAACACAACCATCTGAACTATTTCAACCACAACTCAATGGCCTTCCGGTTTGTATATAATTCATTGTCCGGCTCTTGGTGAAAAAGGACACCCCTAATGTAGATAATCAGAGCAGAATATGTAAAAAAAAAGCAAAAAAAAACTGCTTGCTTTAAACAGTTTCACATCCTCTGTCCTCTGTATTCAGGTAAATCCAGCACTCCAAAAAGTATTCCATTATTTAATGCCGTTGTCTGGCCCCGAGTCCAATGCCATGCCGTGCTACTGAGTTGCATTGAGTGTTGTCTTTTACACTGACATGTAGTGCGCATTTACATCCCACACATTTTAAATACTTTAGTCAAATGATTGGTCACTTAATGGTCTACTGGGGGTGTGCTTAAGAATACACCATCCTTCCATTCTGTGTGGTCTACATCTCTGGTCCAGTTTGAGGGCAGCAGCTGCTTAACGCGCCCTCCTCGTTGGCCTCAGAAGCCCTGAATCATGTGCCATTACACTCTCTGACGCAAGTAATTTAAGCCATGAAATGTAACCAGCTTCTAAATGAACTGAAATTACAATATTTTACATTCATGACCCCTGCCTTCTGTGTTTTTATGAGTTTAACTAAAGCAGGGTCAATTCTAACATGTTTCCTGAAACTTACTGAACCAGGGTGGAAGTCTTCAACAATTTTGTGATCAGTAAATTACAGTATGTGCCCTTTTAAGAACCACTCGTCCTGCCTGTCAATCTTTTTCAAAGTAATCCTAAACAAGCTTCTGCGTCATGATCTGGAGAAGGGTCCCGACACTGTTGAGAGGTTACAGACAGACATTGAAGGTTTGGCAAAAGCAGAATTTCTTTCACAATTGGTCTGGTGGTGCCACATGTTTGTCTTGGGATAGATTAAGTTTAATGTCATGCAGTGGAACATTTCAGGCAAAGGAATAACATCTTAAAGACAAGCAGATGGCTGACCCCGCACTAGAAAAGTCACAGAATATATATTTGATTCTATCGCGTCCTCAGACCAGTTGTATATCTACGATTGCGTTGACCGTTCCCTATAGACTTCTCTTCCTCCAGACATCCATAACAGGTGTGATGATGGAGCCGTAACACAGGTCCTTATCCTTTCCCCCCATCTGTCCTCCACTCTGCCCCCTTTTGCAGCCAAGGATAGCAGTTTGTATCTATGTACGGGATCATCAAACAAAAGTGAGCTTCACATCACATCAAGTAAAGAAGGCATGCCTGGGCACTTCTGAGAGCCTCCAAAAGAAGCCCTGTTTCAAGTCCTCACAAGACGGCTGCCTACGATTGAAGTTCAAATGGATAGCTCTTGGGCACTGGCTTTCCAGGGGGGAGGGCGGGAGGGAGGGAGAAGGGGAGAGGTAGGGACTCAAACTCACACATCCTACCAGGGAGCGGCGTGAGGGGGGAAAATTAAAAGTGCACCTCTTGGGCAAAGCAACTGATTTCTTCTTTACTGTCTTCTTCTCAAGTAGCCTCCGATCTGCTTTTATCACCCGAGCGAGCCCCCCGCCGCCCCCCCACGTCCCCTCAAGGTCTTGGAGCAGTGTCAACAGAAGTGGGCCTGCTGAAAATGATCGCAATGGGATACTTACTGTGTAGAAGTTTTAGTGAGGTGTCAAAATCCTGTTGAATATAGCTTTTGATGTTTTAATTTACATTTTTAAGAAACATGAGATTGGGCAGTGGTCAAAATGATGAGTGTGGATTCAGATTATTGTTCAAATCAGGAGGGTTTTGAGGGAATCAAGCAGGTAAATGGACCAACAACAATTAAGAACAATTTGGCTTTATAAAGCACTATGACTTTCTTAAAAGTATTAAAGGTGCACTACGTAACGTCCGGTGGATGATTTGCCACTTACTTTAGATTGCATATTTTTGAATTGAATTTAAACAGATGTGTCTCAATTTTACATTGAATACAAGAATGTTTTTTTATTACTCAAAAAAACTTACTTTCAGCAGGGTTGCCTCTTCACAACAGGGTTGCCTCTTCACAGATCAGACCTGTAACTTGGTCTGGTGGTCATCTAAATGTGGACAGATGTGTTTAATGTCATTTTATTCAACATTTCAGGCAAAGGAATAACACATCCATGGAGACAAGCAGGTGTCTGACCCTTTACCAGAGAAGAGTCAGTGTAATCCCTCATTTGTCCAGTAGTCCTCCTCTGATCGAACTCAGGGCTGTATACATTTCAGACTTCAGATTGAAAATTAATTTTGGATGGCACTCGAAATGTCAAACAGTCCAGATGACTAACCCGGCCAGCCATATGAATTCTCATGATATTTGTGAGTTCACAAGCTCTTGAGAATCCATCTGGACGGTCTCCCATTGTTGGGTTTGAGCCTGCAGCAGTGTGGTGGACCAATCACAGACAAATAAATATGGCAACGCCAACAAATGTACTTTTATTAGCAGATTTATGAATTATTGTGTAAGTGCTTTGTGCATTTGAGGATGGGGAAGAAGTCTTTGCTTTTCTCTCAACTCAACAGTTTAATTTTGAGGCTTGTTCTGCTGTTGTGACGTTGTGACCAATCAGCTTCAAATGTTTGTCTTTTCTCGACAGCTTTTAGCGAGAGACGGTCCAGATTAAATGTGTATAACTCAATTCAGAGTGATGCACAAAGCGATCTGACTTGCGCCAGGTTACTAAATAACTACCTTTGAAACCTACACCTCAAATAGAAAAGAGTGCACCTTGAAGGAACTCCTTACAACATATTCACATACCAGTCTACACAAAAACCTGACCAGCAGTGCCTATTTATCTTTATCATGCTACAGTGGAACAAATAAAGGTTTTGTGGTAACACTTTAGCTTAGGAGAAGCATATAGTGAAAGGTATACTTAGTAATTAGAACTAGTTTAAAATGTATAAAGTAATGCTTTTCTGTCAGCATTAAGCTATTTCGCTATTTGATATCGGTAAGCTAACTATCAGCTGAATAACCACTAGCTATAACATACCAATTACCACTTTTACCATGCTAATAATACAGTATGCCGTAATGATACTGGTTTTCTTCGGTGAACACAGCAGCAGTATGAGGAATCTGGATCAAACCTCCAACTTTTTGGTTAGAGGGACAACAGCTCTACCTCTGCTGCCCCGAGATAATGAGAGCTTTGAGACTTATTAGAAAAGGAATTTAACCCTGGTTCATCATCATTAACTGTCAACTTTATCATGCAGAACTCAGGATTGTGGATGTGAAGATATCGCTTTCAAGTTCAAATTGTGGAACAGAGGTTTACACTTTTTAGGATGATTCTTTTATGATCTTATGTAAGGGCTCACCCTTAGAACCTGACTGTTGTTCCGCGCAGTTTATTAACGGCATTACATACGGTTACAGCTATCATTCTAAGCCCCATCTATGGAGAGAATGAACTAATCATCTAGTTATTGGTAATTCACACTGTGCCCGAGCTGAACACTGCATCACATTAGGACCTGGCTTTGAATAACGACAATAAAACTACAAAGGTCCCCATTACGAGCTGCTACTTTGATGCTGGAACAATACTCGCACCCATCCTGGAGTTCCTCGGGGTTCAACAATGAAACAAACGCTAAGCTGTATCAAATTAAGTCAGAAGGGGGAAGTTCGTTTAATAGCTTCAAACTCTCAATATCTTTTCCCATGAGCCTTTGCTTGTTGTGCCCCTCCCCCCTGGCCCATGCAGAGAAGCCTAATTTTCCTGTTTTCTCCAAGAAGATTTCATGGTTCACGAGATCAAAAGCCTTGCATAAGCTGCGTGTCTGTTTACATCAGCCGACGCCCAGACAAATACAGTCATGTGGACAATCTCCTCTGTGGGTTTCACTGTCTGACCCCAATGTATGGACAGTGTGGATTTCACGAGAAGAATTCAAGTAATCGCTGCAAAACTAGCTCATTTTCCCATTGAGATCTACAGTATAATGACTGGTGATCGCAATGTTAATACGGATATCAGGGAAGACGTCTTCAAAAGAGTTCCCTTGACATTTTCTGGTAAGTGTGACAAGAGGATTAAAAATGCAGACATTAATAGATAATTTGTTTGGCTTTCAGTGTCCTGGTTCTGTGAAATATATACCACCATTTTCAAAACTTCAGCAAATGATCAGTAATTCTTATATCCATTTAATTAACTCTTGCACAACACTAACAAGCACAACACTAAAATTAGGACTAAACCCGGAACTAAATAAGGACAAGGCCAGGATTAAACCGGGACTAGAACAGGATCAAATCAGTTCGACATCAGAATTAAACTGGAATCAAACCAAGAACAAACCAAGACCAAAGTGTGAACGCATCATTAATTTAATAATTTACTGAGTTGGTCTTGTCGTCATCTGATCCATGTTTCCAAAGTCGACAGTAAAGTAGAGTGGAGTAGATCTTAACCGAATTAAACAAAAGTAGACCAGAATAAAATGCAGGAAAAGACCAGAAATAAACCTGAAGAGACCAAAACCACCTAAACATCATGACTAAATTCAGGCCAATTCAGGACCAGACTAAGACGAGTGAACACAGAAAGTGTGATTGTTTGGAGGTTTGGAATTGTGCTTTTGGAATACATACTTCCTTTCCCTTTCCAACATTATTTTGTTATATTTTTGAGTATAATTTTATAACATTGCAACATGGTTTATAATGTTCAGATGTAAAGACAAACAAAGAATAAACACAATTGTTATCACACCATTTTAACTCTTTTTTTTATAGTTTAGAAAATGATGGATTAAACACTAATATTGGATGTTTTCATTTTAATTTGTAGGAACTGTTTTGCAGATAAAGTAGCTGTCACAGAAACAATGTTGTTTTCAGACATTTAAAAGTTAATTCCATCTATATTCAGAAAACCTCTTAAAACGTATTTCTCAAAAGTCTACCCATTTAGTATTGAAGGAGCTGTTTTCAACTTTAACATCTTAAAAAAAACTTAATTCTGACTGATTTTGAACCTATAGCTCCTTTTTCTTATTGGAGCAAAACAAATTTTACTGTACATGAAAAATTGGACATGGCTTCTAACCTCTCAAGAGTCTGTAGGCTCTTGGGCGACTTTTTAAAATGTAATCCTTTTTGTCCACCATCTGATAAAAGGAAACAATCAATCAATGAATGCTGAACATAAAAAGAAAGCTGTAACCCTCTTGATTCCAGTCAAATCAATCATTTAGGGATGAATCAAGGTCAGTTTGCTCTCCAAACGCAAATTGATTACAACTCTAGTTTAGTGAAATTAGCTTCAGATTTTAAAGGGGAACTGTCAAAACCCAACAAATGCCCAAATGTCATCAGTCCATCCTTCCTCGTGCAGAGCTTGTTTCCATTTATAATCAGAGTAAATCAGACTAAGGAGACCAAAACTGCAGTATCTCAGCTTCACAAAGAGTCCAGCCATTTGTTTGTGCCCCGAAGGCTTTAGAAACAGATTGAATTGTGGCATTTTAGGAAAATCTGCCCTCATGCTAATGGGTTAAAAGCGCCATGTGACTTTTCTGCTGCAGGGTCCACCACCTATTTTTCTCAAGCTATATTTCTATCATTAAATAAACATCCATAATAGAATGAACACCAGACAGGTCATTTTTATACCATGTTGTTGAACATTCCAGACAAAGCATCTCCAAAGTTACATGGTGCACCTTTAACTACCCCCTGATATAGATTCTACACCAGAAAACAGACTGCAGGCATGACCCTACAGTCGCCCTGAATAATGATCCTTGTAAATTTCACATGACTTCTCCCTAATGCGTCCCACAGTCTCACCTGGCATTACCAATCGATTATCTTTTACAGTGTGAGGGCTTCCATTGGTTTGAATCAGAGCCAGAGGTCCAATAAATTAAGCCTTCTGCTTCCCACAGTCGCGGGAAATTACAAGGATCTGACGATAAAACTTCCCAGATTGTGTGTGAGAGTGGAGCCCTGTGCGGCAGATTACAAGACGGGCAGAGGAGAGGAATGTGCAGAGGGCTGGCACAACTTTCAGAGCTGAAGACACAACTGAGGAAGAGGGAACGGGAGTCAGAGCCGGGTTAAGTCGAAGAGGTTGCGTTTATGTTCTTTAATTACATTGTGTCATGATTTCAGAGTGACTATGTGGGAGGTTTTGAAAGAAAAGAAAGATCCAAACTTTTGATCCACAAATACTGGATTTATCATTTGTTGTTTTGGATTAAACTGATCGTATTAATTTTACGGCTTAAAGTCACCCCAATTTACAAGAATCCCGTTTTTGAGGTTGAGTAATGGCAGTGGCTTTCAGAAGTTTATTCGATCTTTCATTCATTTTCTATCTCTTGTTCCCGTTAGGGGTCGTGGGTGACTGGACCTTATCCTAGTGACTTTGGGCCTTAGGTGGGTACACCCTGGACAGTGGCCAACTCGTCGCAGTATATATATAGAATAGCAGTACAAAAGTAAGTACAAAAATCATATTCCAAAAGTGCAAGTCAAATCTGCTCAATCAAGGGTTAATCAAGGGTTGGATCAATACCAACTGTCAATATATCGACACTGACCAAGGTATCGAAAAGTATTAATACTCATACAAACTCAAAATGGCCCCTTTTAAAATAATATCAATTTTTTTTTTTGAATATGTTTTGTATTTTTTTTAAATTTGTAACTACATTGTTTATTTATTTATTTATTTATTTTTTCACATATATGTAAAGAAATTAATCATTCTTTTTGTTCATAGTCAAGGAGTTTCAATGCATTTTAGAACAAAATTCATCAGTATCGGTATTGGATTGATATTGCATTATTTGCCGTTGTATTACTTGGTATTGGATCACTGCCACCAATTCTCTGGTTAATGAGAAACCTGTACTTGACCTCACGTGTACCTTTAGTGAAGTAATTTACCATGTGTTTACTTTATTATTCACTGATTGTATACTTTCTGTAAACGTGGCACTGATACCAAATTATTGAAAACTGGAATAGACTCAGGAATCGAGATCTAGAATATCCTCGGGAGTCATTTTCAAGATGAGAACAGCCCAACAGAGAAAACATAGCTCTGAATATACCTCGACTAAACATGAACCATCTGCCCCAAACTCCAACCACTTTTTATGAGAAACATTCAGATTCAAACAAAGAAACACATGTGGTAAGTCTTAAAGCTGCGTCTGTGCCTCCTCTCCGGCCACTTTGCTCAACAAAGGCAAACTTGATGTAGAAAACGAAACTCAAATTGTAAACAACGCTGGGGTTTCTGAAGTGTACACAAGCACTTTACGAAATTTGTAGCCAGTGGAAGGAGAACCTACAAAAACGATTAATTAAAATGTCCAATAATAATGGTTTAACTTGGCTGGTGCTTGGTTGGATCCCATCAGAGATATCAATCACTACAGTTAAATGAACGCCAGTAAAAAAACGCATAACAGTCTGACTTCAATAAAAAAAAAGTTAAAAAAAAGTATTTAAACCCAGGAAAAACGATTGAGGCGTCTTGATTTGAATCTCAAAGATCACAATACCCATCCCATCACACTAGAGGAAGACCAGGAGAAGCATTTGACTGTATTAAGAAAGAAACAGCCAGGGAAATATTACGTGTTTGGACGTGGACTCACTCGTTTTAGATCGGCAAAGATGGCAGACTCTGTTCCCTCCACTGTAGACTAGCGAGTGTTGTTTTGCTTTGGTCCGCTGCGTTAAAGTGAAAGTAAAAATGCCGGATCATCAATGTGTTCATGCGCTACTAAGTCGTGAGTATTGCTGTTCTTCATGTCTGAAAATCAAATGCTCAACGTAAATAATAATATATATATATATATATATATATATATATATATATATATATATATATATATATATATATATATATATATATATATATATATAATGATCTGTTTGCTAATAGTGTGGTCTTAAGTACAATATTCTGTTTATGTTTGTGATTTTAGCTACATTTTTTTTGCTGCTAATGCTAAATTGCTAGGGCTTTAAATCTTCTGTTGTTTGGTTGATTAATCGGTCGATAATGTTTTTGTCCAGTGGTCGCGAGATGATTTCCAAGATGTAATGTTGAAAAGATGTAACTGAATTTAATCTCTTCTTTCACTGAAAACAGCATTTTTTAGTGAAATTTGGTCAGATAATACTACTTTAAACTACTGAAGTATGTACAATTAAACCTAATTTGAAAAGGTTTAAAATCATTACAGATGTCAGTTTCATTTTGCTGTGGGGGCCTTGAGTCTGTTTCATGGTTATTTTGGGGATCCCTGCCTGAAAAGTTTGGGAACTGTTGTCTTAGTCGACCTAAATTTCTAATGATTTCACTGGGATTATAAACATTTACAGGGGTGCATTGCAAGTTTATTCTACCTTTTTTACACATGAATACCATATTTTACTAGTCCCTTTCTATTTAAATGTTAACTCAGCCTGAACTCCTGTGAGCTTGTGTTCTTATATCAGATATGGGGTCAGATCATTGAGACACTTTATAATTTTGAGACCTTTTTTTCATTTGAAATATTTTCTACAGTCCTACAAAATGACTAGGTGCCTTGAATGTCTCCCCAGTTGACCACTACTCAGTCCTTTGACCTGCACACAGACAAAAGGACAAAAATGACCCAACTGTGCATGTAAACGTAGTGACACAAGATACAATGAAGGATGATTAGCGTAGATTTTACAGAAACGAGAGACTGTTTTGCTGCTACAATTGAGAAAAGTCGACGAGGTTTTTGTTAAGCAGTTGCAATTCCAAGATAAAGGAGGGGAGATAACGTACATTTTGCTTGAGAAAGGACTGGTCGAGAGGTAGAATGAAGGAAATAAAGTCTTCCTGCTTGATTTTCAGCGTATACACAAAACACCATGGAGCTACAGTTTTCCACCTCCACTTCCCATGATGAAGGCCGATTAGCGTGATCATTAGTACTGGAGCTGTGGTGATCTGGAAATGGCTTGCAGCTGGTTGTGTACAGCTCAATCTCTAACAGGTGCTGGCTCTGTGGGCGGAGAGTAAACAGTGGTGCCGAGTCTGAAACAGAGCCAACCACAGGACTTTCACTCTCCTTCTGTGAGTCGCTGCGTTTGCGTTAACACACAAACACACCTCGTCAAAACCGGGACTAAATCTGTAACTAAACCTGGACTGAACAATAGTTAAACAAGGGTAGAACAGAATAAAGGACTAAACTGGGCTGAAAATCAGGACCAAACCAGCGTAAACGCATTATTTTGGTGGAAAGCAGTTGCAGATGGCTTTCAGAAATGTGTTTAAACTGACATTGTGGTTTCTCTTGTCTTAAATGATGTTGAACTGAACTAAATCAAATCTTAATGACCAAATTACAATCAGGTTTGACATTGATTCATTAGGCTTTAATGGCATATTTTGAGTTTAAAAAGTCTTTCATTAGTTCCTTTCTGGCTGTGAGGTTCCAACAGCCAATTTAAATACATTCTAAATGCATCAAATTGTATGCCAGATGCCCTGTTTTATGCTTTTAACTCTTTTAAACAGGCTTTACAGTGGCACAAAGAGCAGACAGGCTTATTACCGCTAGTGGTTACTTTAAAGAACTTGAGTATTTTACCGTTAGAGTGATTTAATCTACTCTTTTCTCTTGGATAAAATACAACTCAATGTGTAACACTCAAAGCCACACTTTGCCAAAACGTAAACCTCTGACAACAACCAATTGTACAATCTAACAACAACAGTTTGCGATGCTAGTTGTAGACATTGAGCCAGATGAACATGATCTGGTTGAGATCCTTGTGGTCTTGGAGGCCTCTAAACCCACAGGTCTGACCACGTCTCCCACAGCGTCTGGAGAAGGTATGTGTGAAGCGCTCGGCTGTCCCAGGATAAAAAGGAAAAAAGTCCCCAGTTCTATAAAAATACTCTTGAATATTGTGAGAACGCGGACACGCCCCGAGTGGAGACAGAGGACAGCGCAGTCTGGGGCAGCGGGTCAGAGGCAGGGGCCAAGTCACTGATACGGTCTGCTCAAAGTAGACCTTTTCTACGTTTCTGCTGTGCACCTTCTCACGTCATCTTAACTTTTGTTCGTTTTGATGATGGATAAATCAGCTGTGTGCCAAAATAAATAATACTCATCAAGTTCATCCATCAGTTTAAGATAAAGTTGTGTCTTTTTGATACAAATGTTTTTATAATAACTTAAGACAAAATGTGTGTCTTAACACTTTTTGCCCCAGCCTCAGTTGTGAGGAGACTTTGCAGCCCAAATGTGTGTTTGCATTGTGGCGGTCCACAATGTAATGTGGACAAACGTGTTAACAAGACTCAGGCCTGCTGAACACTGACACATTGACATAGTTGGGCATGTTGTGTGTGCATAATGGCCCAAAGGGGATTCTGTTCCAGCATTCATGTGAAAAACCACAGCGCCTGAATCAAAGTATTTTTGGAAGTACTTTCCCCATTGTCATGATTGTACAAGAAAAGCGGAGCAGAGCTGGCGTACAAATACAGGCCACAGGCGAAGACTGCATTCCTTCAGGACACAGGAATGTGGCCGCTCTGTGCCACGACAAACCGGTGTTATCGCTCTCTCGAGCAGTCTGAGGTCCTGACAGCGGTCTGAGAGGAGGTCTCAGAGGACCAGATCTGGACCAGAACTGGACCACAGGGCATTATTCTATCTGTGATTCCCCTTGGAGATCTGAGAGCGGGCCGCCCTGCGGTGTGCACTGACGAAAGGACATGCTAAATGCAGATGTGGTTGACCAGTCTGTAAATACGGCCTCTGCCAGCCAAATTGTTCCCCTTGTTGACGGTGGTTTGGACCCAAGAACAGCTTCCCCTGGGGAGGTGAGACCCGACAGGGGGTTAAAACGCAGAGACAATGGCTGTCACCACTGGCCCGGAGCTGGCGGAGGCACAGAGGAACGCACAGGCAAATAGATGCTACTAAAATAAAGCAACAATCTTGTCCTAAAAAGCATAGGCCAGCGTGCTTCTCTGCAACACTTCACATTCTTGTGGCCACTTTTGTGCTGACTATAAGCATTGCTGTTTTCTCAAGACATTGCCTTTCTGAAAGTTTGAAAAATATTGCATATGGTCTATATGATATTTAGGCACTTGTAACTCATCAGCAGTGTTAATGAATGATTTTACCTCAGAAGAAAATGAAAATAAAGCTAGGAGAACCAAAAGACCAAAACAGACCAGAGGGGCTGGGGGAGAGGGGCAGGCAGACCTCAGCTGTGCCAAATGAAAAGAGGATCATCACTGGTGTTGGGTGAGTGTCAGGTGCATGGGGTTTAAGCCTCTAGTTTGGACCGTACACACAGGTGGACCAAGACACCTCGTGCTCTTTGAATACACAATCTACGTGGGCTAAATATACAAACATACTAAAGCCATTTCCACCAGACCATTGGGCCCTGCTGGTCTGGTAACCTCTGGTCTGGGGAACATCCTGGACAGTGGGCCACCAGCTTTAGTTCCAGATCTGATACCAACAATTCTGACTCAAACTTGTAACACATTCACTCTCATTACATTGAAAGCTTGACCTGCTTCATCCCTGACTCTTTCCATTCCTTCGATCTGGCACTGGTTCTCGATGTTTGTGCATTTACTGAGATTGCTGGCGGGATTGTCAGAAAAAGGGAAGGTTTATTTTTTTCCTTTCTCTTTTTCTCTTTTTTCTGTACAATCTCTTGCCTTCAGAAACCATTAATGCCCATTCAACATCAACATCAAGGCGCAGCTTTGATGTCTATTCTGGCAACACTCCTCTTTCTTTTCTCCGCTGCCTGCTGTTTTCTCGCACTATCTCTCGCCCCCTTTCCCTCCTCTATCCCCTCGCTCGCCCTTTTACGGTTTACTGTACAGTCGAATAATTAAACGGATTGTCAACGAAATGATTTTACCTGGCAATTAAATATGCAAAGTGGGTCGCCGGGCGCACTATGAGAAAGAGATTATGAAAAGCTTAAAATCTACAAAGGGTTCGGCGGTACAATGGGCCTCAGTCTGCTTCGTGCTCTCGCTCAGCCTGAGGAGTGCCTCTTTAGACTATATGTACATACATCCGTGTTTACAATGGGCCAGACCATACAACATGACAACACGGCAAGAGGAATGATCTGCTGTTTGGACTACTGACAACAACAAAGCTATGCAAGGCAGAAGGCAAAGACAGTCAAAAGTGTCAACCTGTTTCACAATGTAAGATGCAGGAAGATATAGTAACTGCAAATGAAACAATGTGAATGTTTAGATGGAAATACACTTTGACGAGTTGGCCACTGTCCAGGGTGTACCCCGCCTAAGGCCCAAAGTCACTGGGATAGGCTCCAGTCATCCGCGACCCCGGAAACGGGAATAAGCGGTAGAAAATGAATGAATGAACACTTTGAAAAATGATTTGGACAGAGGATAAACTAGTACCAGTCTCCCCGAAGATGTGAGACAGGCCTCCACTCTGACAATGTTTAAATCCAGGCTAAAAACAGTTCTCTTTAGACGTGCATACGACTGAAAGATCTATCTGCACTCTTCTCTTTTAAAGCACTTTATTCTAAAATGATTTTAAAATGATTCTGTGTGTCTTTTTGTGTTTTGTGATTTTAATGCAACTTTTCCTGTTTATGTAAAGCACTTTGAATTGCCCTGTGTACGAATTGTGCTCTACAAATAAACTTGCCTTGCCTTGCCTTACCACAGATTACTACTTCTTCTGTATGCATTCTGTATTCTTGTATCACTCTGTATCACTCCAGATTTCTGACTGAACCCTAGACATGGTTCAAGAAAAAGTGAGTACTTTTTGTCACTTAAGTAAAAATACAGGAGCAAAAAACAAGTAAAAGAGCAAAAGTATTTCACACAGATTTTGAGAACCGTTAAAGCATCAAATGTATTGATTTTGATGAAGAATTAAGCTTATCTTTGGCCAACAGAAGCAATTCCAGTCAATTGACAAATTTTTCTAGTGGTATTTATTTATATATTTATGAATGCTCAAAGCTGGGGCTTGAACTCAACACCTTTAGACAGGGAGTTGGCATGAATGTGGTCAAATTAACCTCTCAAACCATACTTTCTTCTTTTGAGTTCAGTTCAACAATGTAGAGGATTGGAAAGTACAGATACCTGCTCAGAAATGCAGTAAAGTAAAAGTATCTGCTGTAAAAATGACTTAAAGGTGCTGCTGGTGGAGGGTAAATGTTCTATTCTCCTGGAGGTGGAATAAAACCAAACAATCTCCTGGAGACAAGCTGTGAACAAAGTACTTTTTGGGCAATAAAAACTTCAACTGCATGAATGAAACAAAGATGTCTCTATATCACACCGTGAAACCTTCCAGGCAAAGCAAAAACAACTTTATGAGAAAATCAGGTGACGGACCCTCAACTAAAAACCTACGTAGCGCACCTTTAAGTACAAATAAATCTAAGTATGACTGACGTTTACTTAATAGTCGTACATTTAAAGTACTTTCACAATTCAAGGGTTGTCATGGAATCAAACTCGTGTCACGATTGACAACTTAACAACAGTTAAATCTTAAATTCACTTTAATAGATCCCAATTCATATGAAAAGCTTTATGAAATCAAACTTTATAAATGATCCAGACTAAAAAGCACTTTCTACGTGGGTTTACTGTTTGGAATGGACTTATACTATATACTAATACTCTCAACTATACAAGTACTCTTTTTACTACAAAATGTCTTCAATTGAACAAAAAAAAAACTAGACTGCAACTGTAACTAGACATTACTTCTTTCTACTTCTAATACATTTCTTCTACACAAACGTGGAGTACGCTCTCTTTCACCTTCACCACTCAGCCACTTTTTGGTGAAAACACAAAGGAAAGAAACATGAATTCTACCGTGTGCTATAGACGACATTGAAGCAACATACAGAAGAGTGAAGCGAAGGTGTGCCAAAGAAATCAAAGCGACTGAGCTCAAATGTTCCCTATTGATGCCACGACGCTGTGAAGGCCGTCTTGTGGTTCGAATTAAAATTTAGGTTCAAGCATAAAATGGAAGTCAAGTTTCCGTGAAGGCCGGAACTTTAGAAGCCGTCCAACAAAGCACCTTTTAGGACAGGAATGCCACAGAAAGAGTCGGAGCAAGAGAAAGACGAGAGATAGAAAAAGAGGGGGAAGAAGCACAAGTTGAAGAAGACTTTTGAGTTTAGGGAATGCAATGGTCAATGTCCATCTCTCAGCGCTTCAGTGGGGAAAAATGCAAGCAATTTTCCTGGATAGGTTTCTCTTCAAAGTGCGAGCCCCGAGAGGCAGTAAAAATAGAGTAGGCGGGTGGTGAGGGGCGGACGGCGGCGATGGTGGAGCGGGGGGTTTGGAGCGAGCTACACCTGCCCCGCTCCGGAGCTGGTTCGGCCTGATTACAGCGGCTCATTGTGCGGCTAAAGGCGTGAGTGAATGGCTGTTAGGGTTTGGGAGAAGGCAATGCATTGATCATGTTTTGAAGTTTTGACCACGCTGAGCCTTTTATCCCAAACTCAGGGGAAATAAGACCACTGCGGTGATGAAATACAAACAGAGAGGTCCACCCTGTCCCACCGCCTCGTGTTCCAGTTCATGGTCGATTTGTGATGTTTTGACTTGTTTTTGTGTTGGATTAATGAAAAGATCTAAGTTGTTTTTTTTTTTATTTTAATTTTTTTTACTTTTACACAGATACAATGGTCAAATTAAAGGTACATTCACACTATGGTGCTGGTTTTAGCCCAATTTAGTCTCAATTAGAATGAATTGTGTTCTGTTCTAGTCCATGATTTAGTCCTGGTCTAGTTCTGGGTTTAGTTTTTGATAAGTTTTGATGGTATGCGAGAACCTAAAACATACCAATCCAGGACTACTCGAACTTCACTCACATGTTGTGTTCACCAAACTCCCAGCTGTCAAAAGTAACAATACCCAGATACAAACCAAAACTAAAACTATTAGTGAAACTAGATAGTCGTCGAATTTGAGAAGTAAGAGTATTTAGTTGAAGATGTTTAAGAAGACTCCCACACACTGTCTCACTCTTCATGAATTTATTAGTACAATGTTTTGGTCCCTCTGACCTTCTTCAGGTAGGTGCGGGAGTCTTCTTAAACGTCTTCAACTAATTGCTTTTTCTCCTACGCACCTGTCGTCCAGTCAGGTGTGCAGAGTTTGTCCAGCCATAAGTAGTAAGAGTATTGAAAGATAGTATTGAAGGATAAAAATGTACCTTTTCTGGATAGTTTTAAGCCCCACTCACACATACAGTAGTTCCCAGTAAATTGTCTTGTGCAAATTCCCAAAACACTCAGCTGTGATCCCCATTCTATCAATAAATCAAACTTCATTTAAAAAGCGCGTTTCATACATAGAATGTAGCACAAAGTGATTTAGTGACTGTCACGTATACACACACACGTACAGACACACCCACACCCACACACCTACGCACACATGCAAACACATACACACTCTGTCACGTATACACACACACGTACAGACACACCCACACCCACACACCTATGCACACATGCAAACACATACACACTCTGAGATGCATGAGGCTGAGTACTGATAAACCAGTTGAAGAAGCACCATCGGAGGAGCCGTCTGCACCAGGAACAGGAGAGATGAGGCCCTAAACCTCCACCAGGGGCCCATGAGGCAGGGCCGAGCAGCCACAGCTGACCACCACTCCCAGTACAGAGGGACCCTCAGATGAAACACTTGAGAGCTTAAAATGAATAAAAAAACAGATAAATAAATGCGGGGAAATAAATAAAGAAATGGGTGGAAAGAGAGTAAAACTAGTAAATAAATACATATAAAATAGTAAGCCTAAAATAAATAAACACAATAAGTATAATCAATCAATGAATAAATATAATCAATTAATTCATTAAATAATAAGTGTTAATCAAAAGCTGAGCTAAAAAGGAGGGTCTTGAGCTCTTAAAAACATTTTCATTCCCTGGGGCTCTGAGCTCCGACAGGCTCATTCACACATGCACTTCAATCCCAGAACATTGCCAGGTTTGCTCTGTGTACACTTGACCTGGGCTCACAGTAGCAATAAGTTGCCTAATTTCAGTTGAAAGTAAAAGGAACTTAACCGCATAGTGTTGGAAAACAAGCTCGTAGCCAAAGAAACAAGCAGTGGTACTGGCAGTTTTCTTCTTTGTTCCCTCATATGCCTTCTACATTAGTCCTGGCAATTTACCAGGCACACTGCCAGATCAAAAATGCAGGGAAATCAGTTCTGGCTTCATTCACACATGTCCCTGCTCTGACGAAGTGCAGGTAAAGGTAAAGCAGCAACGTGTGAATGGGGCTGTAGGAAGTTCTTGATATAAACCACAACTAGTATAAGACCACATGGCAATATTGAAGAAATACTGTACTTTGTGTTGAGTTACTTTCTACTCTCTAGAAAAATCATCAGTGAGGTAGGTATTGAACAAATTTTAGTGTCGTGACAACACTTCTCCAAACAGTCGCTCGTGGTCCTGCTGTCATGCCTGTTTCCTCGTCAGTGTTTTGTGTATGGCCCAGGCAGCTTAAGTGAGGAATTAACACTATGTCTAAGGGTTAGAATCCAGATGGGTGGGAAGGGAGACCACCTGTCCCTCTTAAGGTTGTCCCGTAGACACATTTAGTCCCAGGAGAATGTCCCACCACTGTACCAGTACCACGTGAATTGCATAAACGTGACATTTACAAAGAAAAGAGGATAAGTGAACTTTTTGGGGGTGCTGACTCTCTGGGTTGTAATATGTTGTGATCAATCCCTATTCAAATCTCTTTCACTACATTTTGGGGAATAAAACTGACAAACAGTATTCCATCAATCTTTTAGAGGCTTTTGTTATTTTCCCGGTTCTTCACACAGCAATTCACTTCTATTTGAGGTGGTTACTCTGTGGCTGGGATTCATTTCTAGCAACACTTTTAATTTCCAAGTGCAATGCCTTCTTGCCCATATTCTTTATTAGACCGGGCCAAGCGAAATGGGGTGATGAGTGGGGAAAGACATCCAAATGAGATGTTTTCTGAGCAATTTGCAGCGCCATTTCTTCATAAATTGATTATAGCCGTCATCATTGTTTCATTAGTAGTTTGAATCCCCACAAATATCCATAGTTTCTTCGACTAACCGTTGTGTATTTTGCACCATTGTATCTGGAACCAGTGGAGTGACTGTGTGGCTGTGACTGAAGGGTCTCGATCGTCTATTCATCTCATTCTAGAGGTTGCGCCGCCATTAACTGTGCCCCTCCATCTACTTCTAATACCTCTGATAATTTTACATAGAGCTGCCAGTCTCAACAGCAAGTAAGTTCTACTCTGACACAAAGCTGTTTTCAAGCCGCCCAGAGAAACAGTGTGTGCTGACATATTGCTGTACATAAACAATGAACATTTTATACAAATCTACTTTATATCGTAATTTAGAGATGAGACTTTCCCATCTTTCTCCACTTAGGTGAACAGAATTCTTGCTCAAACAAAAGTACCAAAACTACGGAGGTGCAAAAAGTGGGCGGAATAAAATGAATAGCTTAGTACTGTATCAGTTCATTATTCAGCACATTTTACACCTAAAAACGAATCATCATGACAGAAAGAGGAAAATGGCAAACAGCACAGGACAAGGCAGTTTTCATTTGAAAAATATAAAACTTTAATAAAGGCTACATCTCTCAATAATTACAATAATTATAGGTCCATGTAAATCTTTAAATGAAACTCTTTATATAATGTATAATTTACACTTAAGATAGCATGAAATTAAAAAGGCTGTGGTGTAAAAAAAAAAAAAAAAAACATGATTACAGGATATTATTAAAAGCATAAAAATATCTTTTAAACATAAGACCCTTCTGAAAACCAAGGGATATATATTAAACCCTGAAACAGGGTAGCACATGGTATGGTCCATGTAGGCACAGGTGCTGTAGTCCAGGACACAGACAGTTCATGTGTGCATGTACTATCATCACTGCAGATGCATAATTACACTGTGAACGGGCTCTGCTCAAGTTACTGTCAACATTCAAAGGATTCAGAGCCGAAATCTATACTTTTTGTGTTTTTGAACTTTTTGACAGACTAGCTGACTTCCTGAAGAAGTCTTTCTGAGTGACCCAAACGTTCTTGTTAGCTTGTTAGTTATTTTGGTGTGCGGCTGTAAACACTGGCATTATTAGATGGTGCCAGGTCTCCACTCTGTGTGTTATCTGAACTCATTCCCCCTGTGCAATGCCTGGTTTACAAACAAAGGCACAACAAAACTACTGGGCTGTGTGGCTGGAGGAAGAGAGAGTGGGAGACGAGCTCGTGTGATAAAGTTATTAATGTGACCAACTATCAGCAGCATATAGGACTGGCTCTGACTGGAGAATGAGAAATGACCACGGTTCAGGTCGTTAGTTTGGGTCACACTGGGCTAAAAGGCTATGGGAGGTGCTAGGCTAGTGTCATGTCCTTTGAAAAACTAAAGTCAAAATAAACTAAACATCACCACAGTATTCTCCCAACATTCAAAGCAGCTTGCCCATTGGCTGGAGACGGGGAGGGGAACACAGGTTTACAAACAATTAGAAGGGACAGGGGGTTTCAATAAATACTCAATAAAAACTTTCAACTTATGACAAAAGCATCAATATATAATACATGTATATATACATATATGCAAGTATGTATATGCACACGTACAAAGTTGGAGTGTAACGTTAAGAGCAGGTTGGTGCGCTGTCTTAAGCGCTCTCTCGTGCATTGGACCACAGTCTCATCAACAGTCTTCAGTGGTTATTCTCAGGAGGCGGGGCTTCTCCCAGTGCCCTCCAATCAACATCCTTAATCAAGTCCTTCCTCCTTGTTTCTAAGGCTGATTGGTTGAGAAAGTCAGAGAGGGGCGTCGTCGGCTCCTCCGGGTTTCGGCATACTTCATTGGCTCGTGTTCCTTCACTCACTCCTCTTGTGCTGGATATATTAACTCTGTTTAGCTTAAAATTAAGAAATAAAAACGTCCCAAGTGTTTTGAGTCTCTTGCTCGTCTTGTAGTTTCCGGTCGGACAGTTTCTTTTTGGGATGGCTCTAGTCCATTCTCTCCACTTTGCCCAGAACCTTGCCCTCGTACATGGGCAGCACCGCGCCATCCTCCCACACCTCCTCAAACACGGCTCCGCACTCGAACTCGTCGCTCGCCTTTTTGAAGTAGTACCTGCCCAGAGGAAACAGAAAACACGCCACGATAAGAAACACTGACAAATGCACTCTGTATATAAACAGTGCATGAGGGAGTTTATGGGACTCTCAAACACAGCTGACATGAGCGCACCTGATCTAGCTCATCTCCTCTCTTTTGCGTCACCAGAAATGGATCCGACCCAAAACTTTCCCTCCCTTTTCCCTCCTCCATCCCATCCCTGCACATGCCTGTCTGTCCTGCAAGCTCTTATTTAAACTGAAGGGTTAATTAGAGGTTGTCTTAAGCGTCTGTGTCCTCAGCAGCGCCCCCTCCCTCGCTGGAGCTCTTGTCTATAGTTTCCAATTGGGCAGCCTGTCAAATGAAGGGCCTTTTTGTCACACACTGACATTTCAGGTGCCTGGGAGTCTGACAGTGACTGCTCAAGCTCACATAAACATATACACGGGGCCCAGACTCAAAACACCTAATGCTAACACACACTTCCGCAACTTTTCTGTAAATGCCTTTGATGTCTTCAATGGGATACTCATTAAATTGTCCATTTTGAAATCACAACTTGTTATTCAGGTGGAAAAACAATTACAATATTGTACTCCGTAGTATATGAGAAGTTTTCACCTTGTGCAGCTGGAAACTAAACATATCACCTTTATCTATCTTAGCAATTTCTATCATGAATATCAGATGTTTGTCCTTATTAATTAGCTATGTTTATATGCACGCCAAAATCTGATTGTCGTCTGATTTCTGGACCTTTAAGATTGTTTAAATGATGTGCAAACAGCAAAATCTGATGTGCGGAATCAAAGGGATCATGATCAGGAAGAAATCAGATGTTTTTGCTGTTTACATGTTGTTTTAATCATCTTATAACTCAGAAAATCCCAGAAAAATCAGATTTTGAGCCATTGGTGATGCTCTCAGGGGGTTTCACTGTGTTGGGAGGGAAGGACGTCTCGGGTTTTGGGCTGCTCAGACTGTCTCCTGCGAGGTCAGGGGTCACTTGCTAGGCCCCCCCCCTCTTTCTCTGCAGAGATAACTCCGGAGGTGACTGGCCTGTCCCCCCGCAGCTCCTAATGATTGCTCCTGTGTACTTTAAACCCAGCAAAAGATCAGCAGGAGGCGACTTAATGATACGCTTTGTAATGGAAAAAATGCCGTTTTAGCCCGCCTCGATACAAGAAAGAGAGAGAGAGAGAAAATGTGACTGCGGTTTTGCTAGACGCCCCATTTAGATTCATTCAAACATGTTGGACACAAATGTGCACTTTAGATTTTCCGTGCTGATTGTAGATTGACAAATAAAGCAACACAGGACAGTATGACTTACTATGTCGACTTCTTTTGAAACTCAAACCAAATACAAGTGTAAAAAATTCTATGCCATTGCACTTTTTTGTCAGTTCACTTGAAAATGTACCATCTTAAATAAGATAATAAATGAAAAAGTGGTTGGATTAAGTAGTATTCATCTTGATTTAAGTATATTTTGACTGTGTAAAAATAAGACTTGTCTAATGCTTGTCTTTTTCTTATTCAAACTAAAAAATATATATTCATGTTTGTTCCATTGCCAAAATGGGCTCAAAGGAAGCTAAATACTACTTATTTCAAGCACTTATAAACTTGTTATCCTATCTAAGATGTTCATTTTTCAGGTCAAAATTATTATTTAATTTACTTTAATCAAGTTTGAGACTCAGTCTCAGTCTCAGTAATTGACTGATCCACAGCAAAAAGTCATTAAAAGCCTGTGGTTTGCAGCAGAGTTCAGACTTTGGAGAAAAAAACTTGATTTTTTTTTGTGTGTGTAACATAGTGATGATTAAAAGTCTGTATAATTTATGTTCAGGAAATTAATATTGAATGCAATTTTTCTTGTTTTCTTGTATCAATTTAATCAAAAATCATAAAAATAATCTATTCAAATTTGTCATATTGCTCAGCCTTATGTTCATCTTAGACAAGGGCATTAAAGATGCAGAAGACTATCTAAATTGGTTTATGATGTGATTTTTCTCTTGCAACATGTGGCACTAATATGGTTTGGCAGAGCTGAGTCGTACTGTTCTGGCCTGTACCAGTGCCATCTCCAAACTAATGAACTCCACGCATTCGGATCCCCCCTTTCTCTCTCTTACACGACTTGTTTGTTGCATTTTCCCTTCTCTAAACAACCAGATGTTCTATTCTGGTGTCGAGGCCATGCAAGGTTTGGGCCTTTGTTGATTTGGGTTGCACAACATATGGCAAAACTTAAAAAAATAATTTACAAATTATTGAGTAATGTGACTAAATGAATCCAATCAATGTACAACTACTAGCCTTGTCGAAAGCAATACCCATAAGAGTTGTATTAAAACTGGATTCTAGTTTGAAGGAGAATACATAGGTCCATACAGTGCAGCCCTTTAAATCCCTTGTATTGTATTAAAATGTACATCCGTCATTAGGAGAACAAAGTGCTTGCAGCTTTTGATTTTAATACCTGATGCAATCGTGTGGAGGAGGCCTCGGAACAGCCCGGCAACAGTCTTTGTGCACTAAATAAAATGGCCCAAGCTTCAAAGCACATTTATTAAGGCTGCCTTACCATGAAAATCAGTACCAGATGTGAGAAAAATCCACTCCGCTTCCCCCTTCTCTTTCTCCCTCTCTAGAACTGGCTCGTTTAACAATGCAGCCGCAGCATTCATACCACATACTGTATAATAAACATGTTAAAGGATATTTACCGGTAGTTGCCTTTCTTGCTAAGTTGCTCTTTAAAGTGTCCAAGTGTGAGGCAGTGGGTCTTCAACATGCTTCGATAAGGGATCTCCTCTCCGCAGAAGAAGTAGGTGACCACAAGCTCTTTTGACCTGGAAACAAAATTTAAAGGATTTTAATTAGGCTGCAAATGCACAACAAATTGTGAAATTAGTATCAAAAGGTGTAATACCCAATTTTCAACTTTAATCTCTTATTTTGCAGAATAGAAGATCATAATAAGATGCTCTTATGGACATCTGCTTCTAATCGTAAAGAATTTCATATAAGAGTAAAGAGTAAATGAGCTGTTAGCAGGCTAGACATTGTTAGCTCAAGCTTGGATTTGCCCCCTTAAACTGGTGAAACATGCTCATCGTAACTAACCAAACTAGCTTTGTCTGTCTCGGTTTGATTTCAGAGTCGTAATAGAAGGCCATAAGACTGGCTTAACTACAGCACTAGCTGAGGAGTTTACCAGGGGCTACGGCGCTCATGTTAGTGGTTCCCAGTCATGTGTGCGTGTGTGTGTGTGCGTGTGTTTGTGTGGGAAAGGGTGGTTGCTAGCATTCTGCATTAAAGCATCTTAAATGATTAAAAAAGCGAGGAGTTCAAAGACGTTGCTATGCTGACTCACAACATCTTTCTTTGGAGAGGAAAATCTGAGGAGGAGAGCTACAACAGTGGCTAGAGCAGGGCGGCCAAGAGGAAGAAAGGGACTGTGTGTTGGATCTAGAGAGATGATTTTAAAAGAGTCGTACTCGTCTGCTTGGAGTCCAGGGCTGGTTAGTGAGCTGCTTCCAGAAGAAAGCGAAGCTGCGGGGTGACTTCTCTCTCTCTGAAGGCTGTTGGCTCCAGTTGAATGCCTATCAAAAGAAGAAAATAATGATTTATCTGCATTCAAATAGAAAATACAGAATTGCAGAGAAGTATGTATATTTGTTATTGTACCTTTGTTTGGGGGGCTTGGAGACCTCCTCTAGCCTGCGACAGGCCTCCTCCAGCTGGGCCAGGGTGTTAGGCGGGGGTAGAGGGGGCATGGCAGGGTCTTGGATGAAGGGGTGTCCAGGGTGGTGGCCGCGGAGGTGAGCCCCACTGCCGATCCCACCTCCACCCCAAGAGGAGTGGGTCCGGCCAGGCAGGGTCTTCAGGCCTTGAGTGCTGTTTAAGCAGAGGTAAGTGAGATTACTCAAGACAAAGACAAGACATGAAAAACACAGTGTTGTGGAGAGTGTCGTACCTGTGTGGTTTGTGCTTTCCCTGCCTCTCACTCTCCAGGATCCACTGCCAGACATTTTGGGAGCGATCTGTGACGCCAAGAGGAAGGTGCGGTGGGGACAGGGGGTCTTCAGTGGCCTTCAGAGGCCGCTTGGACAAAGTGCTGCAGCGCCTGAAATCCAGCAAGAGTTTGTTGAGACTTTGGACATTTGGTAGGTTAGTGTAAAAGAAAAAAAAAACTCTGGACACTTACGCAGGTGTGTAGTCGGAGTAGTTGGCGCCCCCTGGAGGGCAGAGGCACTGCACACGCTGAGCCGCCTCAGCCTCGATCTGCTCCTTGGTCTTGGCCGCTGCGTGGTGGTGGTGGATGTAGTGGTGGTGGATGTGCTTGGAGGACTGGCGGCCCACCGTGTGGAGCTTGGGTGTCGCGGGGTAAGCGCTGAAGAAAGAGCTGGTCCCAGAGGAGGTGGTCCGATCTGGGGAGTGGGAACGGGGAGAGTGACGCACCACGCCGGGTGACTGGCAGCCGGGGGTCTTCAGGACACGGGACAGGTGGTCGTCCAGGATGGCCTGGGGGTCTTCCTCTTGACTGTGAGTGGGCAGCAGAGGGTGGTGCAGGGCAGTGGTGCTGGGGAGGTCCCCACTCTCCTCTCTCTCCTCCTCCTGAGAGAAACAACACTGTGGTCAATGGACACATCTGAGCAGTCACAGAGAAACAGGCACAAACTGAGAAATTTATGTCTCAACTTACACCAACTTCTATCTCCCCCTCTGAAGTGTGCTCGAGCTAACGCTGGATAACATGATTTGAGCGTTCCTTTTTGCTGTACTGTTATCTTGGCTAACAGGCTTTGGGTGCGCTTCATCTATAATGCAGAGTGTGCCTGTGCTTCACAAGGAGACTGGCACTACACATATTCAGCAAACGTGCCACTGGAGAGCTGCTAAGTGCTAACTATTTGAAGCTACTTCAAGTGTGTCTAGAAGCATAAGTTGAAATGTTCCCACACATGAAATGGAAGCGGACACAGAAGTAACCAAGCCAAGCTTTTAAATTTCTTTTGCCTTTTCTTGGGTATGTGAAAGCTGCCATGAAAGCTTCTGTAGTGCACTACAGACCCTTGTCCCAAGCTAACTTAGCTTCCAACAGAAGCTAAACAGAGTTCTGTTCAAAGGACAAAGTTGTGTTTGGAAGTTGGTACCTCTTGGATCAGCTGCAGCCTCTCCTCCAGTGAGCTCATGGTGTCCTGCTCTCGCTTCAGCTTCTCCAGTTTTGTGATGAGCTGCGCGGCAAAGGTGGAGGGCTCCACAGGCGTCATCTCTTTGGGCAGCCGGTGCGTCCTCTGTGTGGGAGAAAAGGTTTTTCTTTAGTGTTTGTGACAGATGCATATGCTACATTAATCCACTGTCCTTTTCCTAATCTTGTTCCAAAACCCTGCATCTCCTCCAAAGGCCTCATCCAGATGCCCTTGCCCTGTGGCTAACCTGCGCCCTCTCGCCCGCCTGTCCTGCCCCAGATCTTATCGTGCCCAGTGCCCTTGGCAGTGCCAGGCTGTGGGCGAGGGGAGAGAAAAGGGGTAGTGGTGCTGGGGTAGCAGTTGGTCTCGCTCGGAGGGGAGGCCCCCTGCCTGCACCCTCTGTAGCCCAACCAAGCCATCAGCTCTGCAGCCTCTGAAGTCAGCACACTTCAAAGGGCCCTTGTCAAACATCAAACGCACACTAGGGGTGGGAGGGACACGCAGCTTTAAATCTCCGAATAAAAGCCAGATATCGACAGCGAGGAGAGAGTGAGGAGAGGGGGAGAAAGCGAGAGGGGGACAAAATTAACAGCATGAAAAAAAGAGGAAGCGGATTGAGATGTGCATTTGTGAAGTGGCAATGGTGGCGCAGACGGAGGAGGAGGGAGGCAGCGGATAGAAGAGTCAAATACTGGGAAGATCTGAGGAGAAGTAGTAATTTAGTTCTGACTGCACGCGGG
Organism: Rhinogobius similis; assembly: GCA_019453435.1. NCBI lineage: Eukaryota > Metazoa > Chordata > Actinopteri > Gobiiformes > Gobiidae > Rhinogobius > Rhinogobius similis. The sequence continues at coordinate 16,812,796 of CM033622.1, forward strand.
GCAGCTCAGAGGTACTCGGCTCACTTTATCTGCCTTTCTTTAACTATATGCGCCGCTTCTCCCTCTCTCACTTTTGTTATTTGGCACACTGGCTTTCTTGATTTTGACTCTTTTTTTGTTGTTCCTCTCATCTCTTTGTAGACACGATAAAGGGAAGAAGAAGAAAGGCTTGCGAAGCTGCTGGCAAAGGAGCGCCAGCCCTGCACGGGGCCCCCGCTGCCTGGGGCTGCTGCATCAGGGGAGACAGAGCCATCTCCAAATCAGGAGGGAGACATTAAACAGAGCAAGTGGGAGAGGAAGAGACACAGGAATGAGAGCAGAGAGGAACAGACAACACCATCACATGCACAAACACACACACATACAGACACTACCTGTGTTTGAATACCAGACAAAAGAACAGCCTGTTTTTACCTAAGACCTAGCAACAACACCAGAACTAAGCACCCGACTGTTACAGGGACCAAGGTACTCTGCAGTGGGAAAAGTTATAAGGACACACATACCAAAGATTTGCCTTATTCTGATGATTGCTAGAACTGAAGTAAAAAAAAGTTCGAGTAAACTTCCCAAAAGGCTGAGGAAATGTGAAGGTAGTGCCACGAAACTGATGTTAAAGGCCAATATAATCCAGTCAGTGGTTAAAGGCTACTCTCTAATCCTCCCACTCAAACAGCAGTATCAAGATCAAATGCTCAAAACACATCTAAATACCAACATCCCTACATTAGCCTAATGAGTGTAATTAGCCACGTCAAAAACATATCTCATCAAGGGCGCTTCACACATGCCACACTTTCACACCAGAGGCAATACAAAGACGCCTGCAGTGGTTTATATTTACAGCCTACAGAAACAGTAGGAGGGAGAGTAGGGGGGGTGATGGCTCCAAACAGCAGAAGAGCAAGTGAAGTGGTATGCAAATCCTCTCCTTTCATTTACCCCGGCTTTTATATGAAAACGAGCAAAGGAGTGAAATATAGTATTCTGTCACAACATTCACTCTGAAAATAATATAATAATAAAATAAGTCGGGTTCCTCGGGGGAATCAGGACCCAGTTGTCTGTCAGCGGCGGGTAAAAGTTTGGAGCAGATTACAAAAAAGGAAAGAGAGAGAAAGGAAGAGGGAGGAGATAGGAGTTACAAAGGAGAGCAATGCTTACAGGAAAGTGTGGTAGAGAAACTTGGCCATTGATCTTGAGGTTGCGATGGATCTCACGCTGGAGTTGCTTCTTGGTGCCCAGCTTGTACGGAGGAATCCCATCTCTGCGATGACAAAACGTTCACAAACCGGTTAGTTATTGACTAAACTAAGCCAGACATCCAAGCAAGGACACAGTCATTTACACGTCAACACTAATGAACGATCACTTTCAATCAAAAAGAAAAGGGGGAGTTCATTTAGCAGGGAAGTGACCAGTCCAACAAAAGCGCTAACCACCCACTAGGTTCATTACACGTGAATGAAAAGGCAGAGGCGCCCTTGAAACGAAACAAGGCAGGATATGCAGATATGTTAAACTTTGGGCCTGTCTCAGAAGATAACATCACTCCCTGTTAGCCTTGACATATACAAATGACAATAATTACAATTAGCCCCAGCTCGAGTCATGCATTTGCCGCCCTTTCATAATAAATGAAAACAGTCGAAGCGAGCTCCACTAGTCTCAGGACAATTAGGCGTTTATTCCGGGCACATTATTCTCCGTTTCTCCTTCTGTCTCGGCGAGCTTTTCCAGTCAGCTGCCATTTAAGCTGGGCCAATTATCGTGGCCATTTTGGAGGCTCAGAAGTGTCTGACCTAGCCCAAACGCTACTTTTTCTGCTGCCTCTTTGAAATCTCACACTCATGCACATATGCACCCGCTGCCATCTTCGTTTGGCAAGCGCTCTGCTGTGCTCCTCTGATCTCGGCAACATCAAAAGGCTGGTTTGTAAGATAAGGTAATGTTTGAAGTTGGTGCAGCAGCATTCCCCAGTGTCCAAGTAAATCCATAAATAAGATATAAGCAAAAAGAGAGCCCCCGCCCCCTTCTGCTACCCCTCTTCCCAAATCCTCTGCTTCTTGTTCTTTATCTGTGGAATGAGATTCTAATGTGCGCTGTGCCTTTAAACCACAATGACACACTAATCAAACGGCTCCTTACAATTGAAATGCCGGCGTTTTGTTTTAATATCAGTTAGGGCTGAAGACAAGGACAAGCCACATCTGTACTTTTGAATTCTTTGTTGTAAATCGTTAAAAACAGTGACTTTGGCTCACAACAGGACCATTTTTCATCCCATCGTTATCCCAAAGCATTCTGTACAATCCACATTCAGAGTGACCATCACGGCTACGATCTGCACAGCACTGCAAAGCGGACTGGCCACCAAAACGACCGTACCCTCGAGACAACAGGTCGTCCTCCCTTGCGGCTCAGGAAGAAACACAGGAAACTCTTCAAAAGTTTAGCCTCAACAGCCCACAGGAACTCACAGCGCTAACAAGAAACCAAAACTTGGCTCCAGAACATCATTCCCAACAACCCCGGCCAAACTCCATTTTTTGTGTGTGTCAATCCAAAGTTTCCCTGTATACTCTGAGTCATGTGACCGCTGGATGTTTGGGGCAGGTTGGAGAAGAAGGGGCCCTTTACTTTTTTAGGGGAATCTCCTATTCAGTTGTGCAAGTCATTTTCAAAGCAGCCAGCCACCCTCTTATCCCCCTAAGCTCCCCTCACCTAACAATAGGCTGAAAGCGATTCAGTTAAGCCCTTTATACTCCATGCACTTTATTTTCTCACTCCCCTGCACTGTGCGCCTCACCTCTCCCCGGTTTGGGCTGGAAAGGGTGAAGCGGAGAGCCAGGACGGGGTAGGTGAGCGTTTGGGAGGCGGGTGAGGGGCAGTTCCTCCTCGCCTGGTCCTAAAGGTCTAGAAAGCATAACCTGTGTGAAAGCCTCGCGGACACATGATCTCAGCACGCAGCGAGGCCAGTGGCAGGAAACTGAAGCACCATGTGAGTAAGCCTGCTTTCATTTGGTGCCAACATTTTTCAATGAGTTTGTCTTGAGGCCTGAATGGTCACTTCCCTCCCCCCGCGCTCTCCTCCAGCTCTTCAAAGGGAAAAAGCGATTAGATGATATGAAAAAAAACAAGTCTGTTGTGGCAGAAGGGTGGGTGGGATGGATACATTTCAACTTTGAGGAGAATGAGGTGACGCCCCCGCCCACATCAAGACGGTCCCAGATTTCTGCTGCTCGCTGTGCAGCCTGTAACGCATCAGAATAAACTTCAAAAGGTCTTCAGACGTAATGACTTTGCCAGAGTTGTCCCCCCCGAGGCCAAAGCAACAACTGCACGTTAATAGAATTACCTGGAGTCAATCATAGAGGCTAATTAAAATACATTACATCCATTATTTCCCAACACTTGAGTCCCAAAGCTAAGCCCGCTGCACCGCCGAGCCAAATAGTTTCTCACACCTCTAAACCGGTTTCCTGGAAAGCTCTGACTGAATCCAAATTCAAAGAATGCATTGAGGAAAAGCTTAGCAAAGAAACCATAAACTGTGATAATACATACACGCTGCTATCGGTCATGGACATGGAGTCGTCCGTAGTGGCATCGCTGGAGATCTCGCTGTCGTTGGCACTGGTGGCGGGGGCAAAGATGTAGCCGGAGTTGACAAAGTAAGGGCTGGCGGGGTCTCCTCTGCGGCTCGACCTGCCCAAAGACAATGAGGAGGATTAATGATCATACTTCATTAACAGTGCAGACCTGTTATCTCTAAATTGTAAGCTGCTTTTACGTGTTTTTTTTTGTGTGAAGTTGAAGACAAGTTCATAAATGTTCTTCGTTTAATTGACATTTGATATCTATAGACAACCATTTGTGTCTGAGCTCAATCATAGCATATATTGTAGCAAAAGAAAATGTTATTCTGTCAAATGGACAAAAGTTTGTAAGAATAAAGAGAGTTTTGCTTCTCATCCAAGCAGCTTCTTCACATAGATTCTTTGTACAGGTATAATAAAACAATAGGGGTTAAACTACAGCTCTTATGGTTCTTATTGCTTTCCAGTCTTTAAATTATATGCACCTCCAGATCTAAATAACCAACATCTATCCATTTTAACAAGCCTTTTTCTTTCATAGTGTATATATTTTTCTACTTTGCTGTTGTCAGTGTTGTATTTTCCCGTGCCTATCTCTCTTTTACTATCAGCAGGTCTAGGGGCCCCTCCTTCCCTACCAGCTCTCTCTCTCTCCTGTCTTTTCCTCCTCTCTCCTGCTGTGTTGCATTCCTGTTGCACTCGTGAAGGGGGAACTTGAGCTTTGGAGAGTGGAGAGCGAGAGAGGGAGGGAGGGAAAGAGAGAGAGAAAAGGGGAAGGAGGGCCTCTTTCTTTATGAGAATGCCTTCTGCCGAGAGGAGAACCCAGCATGACTAAAGCCGAGGCCCCAAGCACAAACCTGACCTTTGGAAGCTCCATGCAAAGAGTCAGGTATTTAGCACAGCTGGGCTCTTCTGCACACCCCCACCAACCCTCTCTTTCTCTCTCTTCATCTCCTTTCTTTTCTTCTATGAGATCCCCCCTTCCTGTCTTTCCCCTCCTCGAGTCTCCCTCCAAAAGCAGTCAGTCAAGAAGAAGTAGGCTAAGTAACAGGAACAAACTCTAAAGTACAAAATAAAAAATATATATAACAGTTGAATCAACAGCTGGAGTTGTTTTGTTTTTTGGAGAAACTTTAAGAAGAAGAAGAGGTCTGCAGTGGTGAAATTAGTTCCACATGTTTGAAATGGAAATTGGTTGACCTAAAGAGATGGCGAGGGGCAGCGGGGGAGAGAGAGGGGAGGGTGGGGGCTCCTTCTTTGAGTGAAAAACAAGAAACCAGGAGATGTGCACATGCCAAATCCCCAGTGCTTATGGTGGTGGCTTCACTTGACATCACTCCGTTTGAGCAAATCAATAATTGTACAGTGACATGTGCCCTGCGCTAAATGTGAGTCTGCTGGGAGAGTTTAAGTTGAATTATTACACACTGCCTTTCCTTCTTGTGCAAAAGGTTATAACTGATGTGCTGTCTTTATGAATGTTTAGTTAACCTGAAAGGAAACTTGGACATTATCTGTAAATTGTACTTTTCCTCCCAACAGCAAAGTAGAAAGACTTTGTCAACGCTTGCTCTCTTTCTGTAATAATTGTGACCAAAGTAGTTAAAACTTCTCGGCGAGTCCTTTGATGCGGCCCGGCGCATAAAATCCTATTTTTGCAAATGTTCTTGGCTTGAAAAGATTTCAGCTGTTGGACAATGTGTGGGACGAGCGCTTAAGATAAAAGCCCAAATGCTTTCCACAAACAGCTCGGCTTTCATCTCCGACCAAGAGAACAATATCTGCGCTTGGCATGAGACCCGCCGCTCAAGTTGTTTTAACTTTGTATTAGCATTCCTTGGAGTATAGGAGATTTTCCGACGGTGGATAACAACAATATGCTTAATCAATAGGATAAAGAGCAGACAGACTTACAATAGACTGATAGTGTTTTGTGTTAGCAATGGTGAGGATTGGTGTCTGTATTCATGCCTGAACCGGAGGAAGGGTTTCAAAGCACAGGAAACTTGAGCAAGCCAGCAGAGGGCTGCCTTCAAGACACCGTTTACTTAAAAGGAAGGCTCAGATCCATTGATGTTTTGTAGCCACCCGCCCCTCCACCCCTCCAAACCCTTGACTAACTGCAAGGCAGGAGGGCACAAATATACAGGCATGCTCCTCCGAGACCCTTTGATCAGCTGCCTTTATCTTTCTCTTAGGCATTTGTTAAATAACCTGCCACAGATCCACTGCACTGGACCAATGTGGGAATTCATGGGGCAATAAAAGTCATATTCACATGTTGAAGGCTTTTGCAAACTTTTATAACTTGGTTTGTTACTTTTTCAAACATTTCTCACAGCTATAAATATCTATGTCATTATTACACACTAATTGCACTTTAATTCTGAGTTAGTATGTTCTGACATGTAACTTGTCTTTTTGAGTCGTCTTACCTGCACTTATTCTGCAGCACGTCAGCCGCTGTCCGGAGCGTTGCAGTAGCCCTCAGGTTTTTTGAAGAGAGTCCAACTACAGTCCCTAGAGTTTTTGCCTTCAGGTCACTGCAGCTCCACTCTTCTTCCTCAATAAGGGGAGGAAGATATCCGCACATCAGCTTCAGACTGCCCAGACCGCTGTGGTTGACGTACGCTGCGTTCTCACAGCCTGCGCGCACGTACTCGAGGTATATGTCAGAGGTCAGAAACATCTGGTACGAGTTCTCCTCCATGTTGGACTGGATCTCCGTCTGCGCCTGGTCAAACATGGAGGAGTCGATCTGCTGTTTCTTAATACTATCCCTTATGAACGTCTTGGTGGCCGGTTTGAGCTGCTTGGCGACTATGCTGTTGTTCTCAATGTACCGCTTGAAAATAACTTTGGCAACTCGTAAGGTTTTGGTATCCTTTAAGTCCATTTGCCTGAAGCCGTTGCAGGCAAACCAAAAGTCCAGAGTGTCCACGCAGTTCTCCCGCTCCAAAAAGGTCCTGAAAAGGTGAGCACCGTCTCGGTCCCCCAGAAGAAAATGCAGAGACTTTGTCCACCGGACTAATGGTGAGTCCGGGGACGCACTGCCCTCCGGTTCCCCGAGCCCATCCTCGTTCCTCCGCGGCGTGGAGCCAGGAGCGGGGACGTCTTTAACCTTGCTCTGGGCTCTCATTTTGCGGCTTGGGTTGTAGCATGGCGCCTCTCCCTCCTCGCCCGGTACCGGAGGACGAGGGGCATCTTCTCGGAAGCTCGTGTGGATGTGCTCCGTTAGCGCCCTGCTCATGGCTCTAGCTCCGGTTGGCGAGTGAGAGTGCCGTCGTGCCTCCTCTGAGCTCCAGCCTAATCCTCCTCACTCTCTAAAAGCAGCGGGGGAGCTTCTCAGCTCCTCTTCACTCTGAAACACAAAGTATTGATCTAATCAAAGCCAGATCCTGCTGAACTTCAAAGAAAGACATCAAGTAAACAGCCCCTTTCAAAACCCTCGCAGGGTTCAGAGAAAGGAAATATGAAAGCCTTTTTCGTTTCATTTATCTATTTATAATCTAAATGAGAGATCAACTGCAGCCTACATTCTCTGCGTGCATTGATCTGTCACATCACAACAGATTTTTACACGAATAATCAACGCACAGACGCTCATTCCTCTTTAAAACCTCACAACTGTGGCTTACACGTGTTTTCCTAACGAGTCCATGTCACAGGCTTCAACTCCAATTAAATACCAATCTGTTTCGGACGCACCCGCCACTGTCTGCACCAGTCTCACCTACAACACGTCTGTCCTGCTCCACACTTGTCCCCATCGCCCCACAGCGCATCTGTGTCTGAATCTGATGCGCTCCACAATGACCTTAAACGCTGTAATGTGCGAGCGGTGAAAAGCCCAGAGGGAGAAAAGCACCCGCGCTTGTGCGTAATGTAAGCGACCAATCGACTCCACACGGCTGTAATAGCCTATTAGAGCGGTATTAGAGAAGTCAAACGTGTGTTAACCTGTTTTAACTACCACGAGAGACACTGTACTAGCAGCAAAACATCGGATAAGCAAAAAAAAATCTACACGAAACACAGTAAAAGTGACATCGATTTCATGGAAACGTATCCCCAACATTCACACACAGCTTTAACAAGTAGTGGAACTGTGAAACTTGGAAATAACGTCCACTCAAACGGGCAAAAGGAGTCACATACCATTGCAGAAGGCTTTAGTCTGTTCAGTATAGTCCACAAGAGTGCGAAAACTCTCCAAAGCTTTTTAGTCCAGCGCGCAAAAAGGACACGACTCCGGCTCCGTGCGCTGCCGCTGCCACATGTGTCCCGTGCCAGAACAAAACAGACACTGTAGTTTAATGTAGCCTGTCCCATTCAACACTGACCTCAGAGTAGGCAGGCTCAGTGCTATGTAGATCACTGGGGGTGTCAAAATCTTGAGGGGTAAAGGAGGAGGGGGGAACTGTGGAATACATCCCACTTTTTCCCAGCTAGATCCGACAAATATTCTCTTTTTATCTGGTCTACACATTCACACAGCCACACACATAAGCTTCTTATCTATCTCACCGTATTTCTCGCCCACAAACAAGAAACATAGCCCGCATTTCTCAACTTCAAAGCTCAGCAGCAGCACATCAAAGCGGCCGAGAGAGGGGGCCTGAGAAGCAGCTTTCCGACAACTTACCATCCATGTAGCCCAATAGCCTCCCTGATTAGAAAAGTAAAGTAGTCCGCCAACAACAAGGCTGTGCCACAACACGCTTCAGCGCACCGATCCGCGCGCAAAGATGGCACAATTCAACATTAGTCCGTGCGTAAAAAGGCACCGAATGGGTCTTTTCTCTTGGTTCTTGTGTTTCGCGCAGTCGGGACAGGAGACAGGAGTGAGTGAGTCCTTCAGGCTGTTTCTGAAACCAACCAGGCTGAAGGTTTAACTGTGGACTTCAAAGTGAAGAACCGCTGGCCTGGTCCCGGAAGATGCATAAAAAACAAAGCGGCGCGCACTCTCAGCAACCGGCGGAGAAATGCGCCATAAAACGAATAAAACGCAGATAATTAGACATAAAGTGCCACTGTGTTCGCAGAAATGTGAATGTGAGCGCACCGTGAGAATAATATGACGCGCTGACGTGCTGAGCAATGTGATTTAAACTTTTCGAGACAGAGAAAGGATTTACATGAGAGCCAGGACCTTATCAAAGACAGGCAATCTCGAGCCAACTCCCTGAGGCTTTGGAGCGTCAGAAGTAAGTGATCTTCCGCGCCAATAGCGTTATTCTACAGCGTCTGTTACTACACTACACAAGTTTGAACACAGAACAGAAAGCAAACATACATACGCCTTTTTTCTTGTAGAGGCCATTATTTTAGCCATTGAACCGCCCAAGGAGGAGATCTTTGTCTCAATT